>JARHVA010000663.1:1520000-2720000 GCA_037957365.1 Torreya grandis
TATGTTTTGTAAAAATTGATAAGACTTTGTGTATGTGTGCATGCAACCCTTGAGAGTTTATTGAATGTTGTATTGGTATGCTTTTTTGATCCATATATATATATACCTTTATATTTGTTTATGTTTTCATGATTTTAAGGCTACTTTATATGACTATTTTTTTGAAAAAACTAGTAGTTATGTCTTAGAATATTAGACTATGATAATATGAGTTATCATAGGTATAGTATGTTTGAAAACAATTTGTAGTTGTTGAAATCTATAGTTATGTATATTTTATCTAGGTGGTATAAATTGTAGCCATTATTTCTAATATGGGATAGAAATAATGTAAGATTTATTCATAAATTTGATAGAATAAATGTATATTTTGGTTACTCTGATGTTTAGCATCTGGTTTGATTATATATGAAAGTAGGATGTAAATTAAATGAATCTTGTAATTGAGTTATATTTGATTGAGTTTTATTTGACTAATCTACATTATTGATTCAAAGTAAGGAGTGATATAGACTTCACTGGCTTACTAGTCTCACAATGATAGATAAAGACAGTCTGATTAAGTGCTGTATATGAATTTGATTGATCTATATCATTATTATCTATCATTTATAAAAAATTTAGACAAAATATGATTAATGAGACATTATAATTTCATGAGTATGATTCACATGTTTGTGTGATATCTTGGAATAGAATGGATTTATATGATACACTAGATGTTTAGTTTAAAATTTTATAGCACATAGTTACTTGTCAGTCTCTCTGGATTCCTACACCATCACTATCTACTCATCTATGAAGGAAGGACCATTCCATGATGAGAGATTATGTGGGGGATCATTGGTCTATGGTTGGTGTGAAAAAATGTTCAAATGATGCTCTCCCTCCCCACAACAATATTAATATTAATATGACACTTGAGATTGCTACAAATATTAGAGAGTCTAGGAAACTTATGCTCAGAGGAGCCATGTATCTATATATACATTATATTTCATTATATTTATCATTGAGTATTATTATGAAGAGTTTTAATTACTTGTTATTATAAATCAATATTGATGGTTTTAGACTTGTTTCAATTATAGCTTATTTAATGTAATTACTTTCTATATTCATATTATGATGAGTACTCTTATGATATTAGAGATTAGTAATATGTGATGTATTATGCTTATTGATATTATCACCTCATTTGTTTCTTATGGTCTATATAGATTCTCATGGTGTAACATATATTTGGTATTTATGTTAAATTAAAAAAAAATCATGTATTTCTATGTCTAATCTAGTGGGGTTGTTACACATAGGACTTCTAAAACATGATCACATTATCAAACACATCCATCAACCTGCTTATCCAACTAAACACTGAAGATCTATGTATGACTATTGAAGCACACTTTGTCATTGACTAGATAGTAACTTTGACACCTCATGAACACTCTTTGCCACCTCATGTACATTCTTAGACACTTTTTATACATCATTTACAACACCTCAATAATTCCCCCTTTGTCATTGATGTCAACACCACTATAAATCTATGTACACACTCCTTCCTTTGCAAACACTTTCGCTTCCTTTGACACAATGACAAAGTGGGCTTACCTGCTAATTCTAAGGACCTAAATTGTTTGAAAATGTTTTCAAAGCCAACATTAAGAAGGAAAATCTTATGAGAGATGATATAAACTCCTATCACTATGGATACCATTCTTTTTTAGATCTTCATAGTCTTGCTTATTTACAACATACCATCTTGATTGTGCCCTACTATATGAAGAAGAAACATAAAATACCAAGTAAATGAGAGTGATCACACCTTAATAGAATTGAGAGTGACTCCCCATAAGTCCCCTAACCTTATGATCTTATTGAGCACCTTTAGACCATATCTAACCATGACAAAATTTTATGATTGCCTTCAAAATCAAGCCCCTTTCAAAACATGAAATATGTTAAAAATAGACTGAAAAACTCATCTAAGAACAATCATACCTTGGTATTTTATAAAAAATGATCAAATGTTTCATTTTTCATACTAGCCTTGGTTAGAGGCTTAATATCCCTACCTAAACCTTAAAGAGCTCATAATTTTCTATGTATACACTTTCATGGATTAAAATTTCATATTTGTAGTAAACTAATATGCCCCCTTATTCATGTTTCAATGAAATTTTTCTTATTATTAGAAAGGGAAAAGAAGAAACTAATTATAGGTATGGTTGAAAAACCTATTTGATTATGCATGTATGGAATTACAAGTTTGTGGAGAGATACTCTTAGATTGGGAGGATGACCTACAGATAAGAAAGCACTAAATAAAATTTGTTTGTTGGATAAATAGTTGAGTGGATTTCCTAGCGATAGCTAGATCTTAGAAGCAAGAGCTTCCTCGAGTGCTATCAATCCACATATTTTAAATAATTAGGTTTATAAATAAGAAAAAAAGTAATTTCATCAATAATCAAAAGGTACTAAAACTTAACACAAGAATGTTTATTTAAGAAATAGACTAAAAGTGATCAAAATGGTGATTAGCTAATTAATAATAGTGCTAGATGGTTGGGTTATGCTTCAAAAAAATCATAAAGGTGTCTATGAACAAGTAAGGATATAGAAAATAAAGTTTAGTTAGGGGTATATAGGCGAAAATAGCTTGCTATATTTTACTACCACATTGATCATTAGTGGTTTGGTTGACCATCAATGGTTAAAGTGACTATTAGTAGTCAAGGTGACCATGGACAGTTAGATAGAACATCGATGGTTGAGTCAACCATTGACATTTACTATGTGTAAAATTGGGCTAATAATAGGTTGATTAATGTGATCTCAAATTGGATTCTTGAGAAATGGATTAGTGCTAGGTTGAGAGTAAAAAATAAATAAAATAATGGAGTACTAGAAACCAAGTACTTATCTTATAGAAAGTTGATTAGATGGATGATTGAGGTGGTTAACTCATTGATGGAGTTTGACATGATTCTGATAGAGTAATAATACTTGGCACTTTGGTAGAGTTATGGCAGTAAGGTGGCTCTCTGACACGGTAGTTGGTTCACTAGATTGATGATGATGAAGATGATAATGGGAGGGTGAGAAAAATGGGTGGTTTTCTTTAAGGAGGTTTTTTATAAGGGTAATGTAACAAGGTGAGCATCCTGATCATTGACAATTAGGGTGCTCAAGGGAGACCATTGATGGTCACCCTGACTATCAATGGTCAAGGTGAAAAACCTAAATGACCAGTGGTCAAAAGTGAAAATATAATCACTTTTAGCTCATTTGCACTTTGGTGATTTATTAACTTTGAGCTTTGGGTTTTTGGTGCTTAATGGTGAAAGGGATTGTTAAGGGTATATGCTAAGGTAGATGGTGATATTTAAATGATGTGGATTGAGGTGACCAGTCAGGATGTAGGGAACACATAGACATGGATGAAGATGGGTAGGCCTATGACCAACTCTATGATAGTGGTCATGAAATGAGGTAGGGGGTGTTATGAATTTTACTATATAGGCATGATTTTATGCATTTACATTAGGGTGGGAGGTCAAGGTAGGTTGAAATGCCTGGGCTTTGTTTATTATGCCTTGGTTAGGGCTTTTGGGGATTTTGGGCAAATATGTAGGTAAATGAGGAATTGAGGGGGTAAGTAGATAATTTAGGTGGGGTAAGTGCTAAGTGAGTGTATTATGATGCTTGGTTTTTTGTTTAGGTAGTGTTTAGTGTAGAATAAGGTTTGGGTGTTTCAATTTTAGAACACCCATAGTGACCATCGATAGTTAGCATTGACAGTTGATGGTTGACATCCTTAGAAAAAAAATGCCTAACCATTGACAGTCACCATGACCATTGGTAGTTGATGAAGGTATCAAATAGGCTTGGAAAGGGTTAAAAATTCTAAAGCTAAGTTAAGAATTTTATTTCTTGGTATAGGTTTATGTTGGAGGTTTAGAGGGAAAACCTAGTGAGTAGTGGGTAGATAGGTAGGATGGAGAAGGAAATAGGCCATTTGCTTAAGGAATAAGATACACAAAAATGGTGTAGGTGATTAAGTTGTGTTTTTAACTTGGTGTAGACTAAAGAGCAGATATATAATTATTATTGAGTGTCACATATCTTTATAGAGATATAGCAGGGGATGACCCAAACCAATTGGGCACATATGAAGGAGGTTTGGTTAAGAGCTATGAGACACTATCAACATGTGCCTTGAGATGCATACATGGTCATAGTGTTCATCAAGAGATGGGATCTTGATATGAATACCTTTCTATTGTTGATTAGGGAGATGACTATCTTTCTTGAGGATGTACATATTATCACCCAACTTCCACTTTGAGGTGATCTAATCTACTATATAGAGTGTGAAGAGTGGGATGATCACATCAAGATTTTATATAAGGATAAGAGTGACTAGGTTAGATGGAATTCTAGGGGGTTTAGGTATAGTGATTTATATGGGAGAGCTTCAAGTGAGAGGAGACTCATGACCATGCCCATGATTATTATTACATGCTTTTTGCTTCTTGACTCAAGCAGTGGGAGGTTCCCTTACTTACTACTGGGGGTGATAGTTGAGTTATTAATAGGTGGACTATATTCAATTGGGTGCATGTTTTTCTTGTATAGATATACAAGTAGCTTAGGAGGTATGGTATTAGTGTCAGATTAGTTTTACATTACTAGGCCTATGAGCACATCAGGGTGCTGAGGCTAATCATATTGTTGTGGGTAAGTTTCACATAGATAGAGTTCCCTATTAGCTTCATACGATGGTGGGTTAATTTCTTGACATCACTAGGGAGTGGTTCAGGGATGCACTAGGTATTCCTAGTGATAGGAGACATCACCTAGAAGCCTTATTTCTAATTTCCAATATAGCTTAGCTATAAAAATTAGACAATCTCCCTTCAGAGCTATAGATAGATATTTAGTAGGAGATATGGAGAGGTGAAGATGATCCCATTTGATAGGTTAAACTAATAGTTCAATTGGGTACAAGGTATTCCAAGTCCATTCCCTAGGTATAAGAGAGAGGATTCAAATATATTACTACCAAATCCACATCCTATGTTGACTTTGTTAGACTATGAGGAGATACCAGCTAGGGAATAGATAGATGATGTTGGGTTCATAGATGGGTGCATGGTGTGGTAACAACCCATATATGTAGCTATAGACATTAGTGGGGATGATGAAGGTGTGAGGCTAATGGGTATGGATCTAACTAGCCATGATGTATAGGTAGGAGTATCTTTAGTTACTACATAAGGATAAGTTATAATGTTACAAGGGTAGATGGCCAAATTATAGGGCTAGATTGATACACTACAGGGTCAAGTTACCACCTTACAAGTTTAGGTTGCTACTATGACAAGTGAGAGAGATTAGGCCAAGACCTCACTAGGCTTGGTGACCCAAGAGAGGGACTCTCTAAGGTAGAGATGAGGAGGAGAATTATAAACAAGGCCATCAAGCACCATACCCATAACATAATACCTAGCTACAGTGGAGGATCTATGATATTATGAGGCCATAGTTTTGGCACAGTGTCCATAAGAGCCCTACTCTGGTCAGTATAGGGATATCCTAGTAGGTGGTACTATTATGGTAACACTAGAGAAATGGGAAACATCTATATCTAGATAGATAGGGATAACTAGGGGAACAGTAGGTGGGTAGGCACTAAGATTCAATAGTGTACCAAGAGGTAGTGGTGTCTTTAGGGCATAAATATAGCTATATTATGACATTTTGTATATCATTTTGATTTTAGCCTATGAGCCAATATGGTGAGATGTACATTTTTAAAGAGAGACATGTCTATTTTCCTATATACATTTATACTATTAGACTTACGAGTTATACATATGATCATTATTGATGCTTATGTTCAAGGTTTATGGTTTTATGTTTATGTTTTAATGCTTATGGTGTGATGTTTATATTGTTTATGGACTATAATTATGTTATGGATGCTAAACACTGATATGGCATAGCTAGGCATGAGATGATTTTGATTTTTGGTTATGCTTATGACATGAGTATATGCTACATTATTTTAGATTTAGACATGTGGTGGAAAGTGGTTAATTTTTTTATTGCTCATGGATGATATGGTTTTATTATGCTTGTTATGATTATGATTATGATTATGATTATGATGTTGCTTATGACACACATGGATATGTCTGTTATGATTATAGTTTATCTTATCTTGGATAAGGTAAAGCACATGAGGTAAGGTAAATAACAACACTAGATGGGAGAGTAAAGAATATGATTGAAAGACAAATGTCACAATGAAAATATCAACTAGTCATGATAGGATAATAAAAGGGCATGATGCTTCTTCATTGATATGGACTAGAACAAAACCAAAGTTATATTGGCTTACTGAACATAATACATTCAAATGTTTCACATTATCATTCATTAATTGGTTAAAAGGTGTCTTGACCATGTTAATTAAGATCAAAAATATTTTTCTTATAGTGATTAAAGGGGAGATGGATGAAAATGGAACCTTTTTGTGAGACTAGCATGCCTCTTTTGTAGGTGTCTAAAGAGTTATTATAAGCAATTCTATGCCAAATTATGTAGATTGATCGATGTGGGAATCCTACTTGTGAAATTTGATTGTGGCTTCCACCTTATTATTCTATTTGAGAGATAATTGTAGATTTCAAAATTAATTTGATTTTGTTGTGATTATGATGACAGGTCTTTTGATTTGTTATTGTATATTGGAAGCTAATCAATGTATAAAGCTTCCATGAATTTGATATTCTTTTGACAACATGCTTTACTTATCCATCATTTAAGAGAGAGGTATAAGTTTATTTTCATTATTAAACACTTATTGATAGCTATACTTCAAGGGAGTAATCCACCTTATGTTTTGGTAATTTCAAATAAACTTTCAACATCTATCCTTTAAGGGAGTAGTCAATGAATGCTAGGAATGACCCATGAATGTAAATGATAGGGATTTTTATTTTTTCTTGTTTAATTTTTATAAACATATACTTACTTATATAGGCTTAAGGGTTCACCTTTATGAAGGCAAAACTAAGAGCACAAGAAGTTTGATAAGGTGTAAAGAGGCTTAGGTGACAACAACTATGGGAATCCATCTTGTGAAGGTGTGGAAAGTACCATGAGAACCATGCCATAAGTAGAGTTATGGTGCCTATTATTCAATATTAGGCTATAATAATGATATATATTCACATTATTTGGTTTTAATTTATTATCCCTAAAATAGGGAGATGGAATGTAGGTAGATAGAAAGGGATGAACTTGAGTTATATAAAAGGTGAGCTTGATCCTTATTTAACAAAAGAAAAGAAGTAGATGCAAAGCATTGAGGGGCTCAAGCTCTAGGTGGCCTTCAAGAGAATACAATTAGTAAGCTCATGATCCATACTTGTGGGTTATGATATAGGGTCTAAGCCAATGCTAGTCAAGAAGCTTCTCATGCTATCAAGGAAACAAATATGGAAGATTCTTGACTATGTAGGCAATGAAAGAGGAGGCCATCAAAGCCATGTTTATAAATAATTCCTCCTATGATGGTATAACATGAGTTAATCTAGATAAATTCTCTTCAAGCATTTCTATAAAGACCAAAAGAAACTATGTCAAGGTTAAGGTAGTCAAAGGTTTGTTGATACCAAAGGTCAGGTTGGGTCTCTTCCACATTAAAAATGATGGAAAAATCTAGTTTAACATAAGAATGTTGTGTGAGTGTATGATAACAATAGATAGCTTAGAATTTGAGGGTGCAGATAGTATCAAAGAAGTAAGGGAAGCCATGGTGTCAGTGAACTTATTGGTATGATGTGGGGTTGATTGGATGTAGTAATATTCAAATGATGTTAAGATTTAATCAACTAGTTACGTATACTATTACAAGACATCAATATTACACTAGTAAAAACCATTTATTTGATTGAACACAAGTTGGGATTCACCAAAGATATTGATCATTTTGACTCCTAGGGCTAAGGCAGTTTGAAGGCCTATCACTAGGGATTCATACTCATCCACGTTATTAGTACATTCAAAATCAAGATTGAAGGACAAAGGGAGAGGTTCATCATCAAAGGGGATAAGTATGATGCATACTCCCCCACCATTCTGACATTTTGATCCATCAAAGAACATGGTGACTTGATAGGTAAAATACACTTGAGAAAGGGTCATGATGGACTCATTAAGAAACTCAAGAAGATGAGGTTAGTTGTCTACTAAAGGTACTTTAGCCAATTGGTTAGTAATGAATAACTATTTAATTGACTTTTGCTGAAGAAAATCAAGATCAAACTCTATTAAGATCATGAGCCACTTGGTCATACACTAGTTTTGGTATGGCTTGGAGTGCATGTACTTGAGTGGGTCGGTGTTGGTTATGACATAGTTTTATGGTTAAGAAGGTAGTGGAGATGTTTGGTGGCCATAAAGAATAAAGCTAAGAAAATTTTCTATATATGGGTGTATCAAGTCTCATACTCTACAACTATGTGGCTAATGTAGTAAAAATATCTCTCTCTATGTTGCTTATCTCAATGACCAAGCATTGCCCCTAGGGAATGTTCATTGGTAGAGATATATAGGTAGAAAATTTGATCATCCTTGGGAGGGGTAAGGAAAAGTGATGACAAAAGGTACTCTTTGATGAAATCAAAGGCCTTTTTATAGTTGTTATTCCACTTAAAAAACACATCCTTCTTTAGAATGTGGTGGAATGGTTGGCATCAATTTGAAAGCTAGGAGATAAAGAGATGAATGGATTGAAGCTTCCCCTATAAGCTATGGAATTGATTAAGTTTGGTTGGAGGAATCATATTGAGGATGGATTTTATCTTGGTGGGATTGAATTTAATTTGATGAAGGGAGATAATGAAGCCAATAACTTTTCCTAAAAAGACCCCCAAAATGCATTTCTTGGGGTTAAGGCAGACATGGTAATGGATAAGCCACTCAAAGATGATAATGAGAATGGCCAAATTGTCATTTTGGAGTTTGTATTTAAAAAAAAAGGTTTACCACATAATCCTTGATAATATTATGGATAAGGTCATGGAAATATAGGTTATGGCACATTGGTAGGTTATACTAGTGTTCTTTAGCTCAAAATGCATAACTTGATAATAAAAGGTCCCCCATGTGGTGGTAAAGATGGTCTTGTGTTGATATTCAAGAGTAATTAGTATTTGATTGTATCTTGAGAAGCAATCCATGAGATATAACATCTTATGGTTGATTGTAAGATCAACAAGCTAGTTGATGCTTGATAAATAAAATTCATCCTTAGGGTAGGCATGAAAGTCCACACAAATGTGTAGTCCCCATATGGCTTTAGTGATAGGTAAAAAATTTAAGACCCATTAAGGGTAGTCAATGGGTTGAATGAAATTCATAGATAGAAGACATTGAAGTTCTTCTTTGATGAGAAGGGATATATGAGGGTACATGTGTCAAAGTTTCTATTTGACAAGATTGGCATTAGAATGAGTGACTATGTTATGGGTAAAAATGGTGGGGTCAATTCCAAGCATGTTAGTGTAGGACCAAGAAAAGGCTATGTTACAGTCTTATAAGAAAGAAGGGAAGTCCCAGAGTTCCTGAAAATTTAGTGATTATCCAAAATTGATAATGTAGGGGTTATCTAGAGTGCCCAAGTTAATATCCATTGTGGATTCATTCAACATGGTTGAGGTCTCAAGAGAAAGGGATTTGTGGATTGAAAAATCTAGGGCACCAAGGTAGGTGAGGATATAATCATCATCTTGACACTAAATATTATTGATGTTAGGAGAGTCCTCTCTTATCATCTCAAGATGGGTCAAATGGATGGTTATAGTTACCCCTTCCTTTTAATAAGTTAAGGGTATGAGGTTGATCATGTTGATGAAAAAAAGTTAGGTGGGATGATGTCATCATCCTCACATGCAAGTGGAGGTGAGGTTGGTGAGGAAGGGGTGTCATTCTCAATAATTGTAATGACAAGTGGTCTAGGTTTCTTCTTTTTGGGTAGGATAAAACCAAAGACATGCTCCTCATGAGGCTTCCTATTTTAAATGGTGACCAAATCATGTGGGTCATACTTATATTATCTGAGACCAAATCCTTTCTAAGAACACTAATGGAGGCATGTCTTGGTAAAGCTCAAATTATCTAGATAAGAGAAATCAGCAGTAAATGGTGAAGGTGAAAGGGAGGTGGTAGAAGCACCAAGTGGTTTGTTGAGTCCCCCATAGACAAAATGGGTCTGACGGTGGGGAGATCCAAAGGGAATGATAGTTCTGACATTGGGGTCATATCTTGGCTAGTTGGTGAATTTCCCATACTCATGAGGAGTAGGTAAATAATTAAGGGATAAAAGGTGATAGTCCCCCACCAAAAGGAGATGGAACATTTATTCCAAAGGATCCATGGTAGGGATTTGGTTGGAAGGGATAGAGGAGCTAGTCAATGCCTCATTAGTGGAAGGGGATATGATATCTACTTTAGTGGTTGAATTTTGGGTTTTATTTGTTGAAGATGTATTGGATGGGGTTATGAGGACATCGTTAGGGTGATAGGTCATGTTTCACATTAAGAAAGGGCTTGGGTCATCTTGGATGGTGATGACTTGGACTTTATACTCAAACTTGATGCAATGGTGAAGGGTAGAGGAGATGTAACCCATGGATTAGATCCAAGTTCATCCCAATAAAACATTGTATTAGAATTCACCTTCCACTACATATAATAGTTTAGGGAGAATATGAGGTCTTAGATGGATATGAAGTATGATTATCCCCAATGTAGTGGCCATGGTATCATTAAATGATCAAAGGATGACTGAGGTTTTAGACATGACATTATCTAGTAAGTTAAATTGGTTATATGCATGGGAAAAGATTATGTTAATGCTAGCTCACCCATCAATCATGACCCATTTAATGTGGGTTTGGTTGATGTATGTAGTAATAAATAAATGGGGATCTAGGTCCTCAAGATGGATGGAAGGTATTTTTGAATCCTTAAAGGTAATAAGGTTAGAAATTTGAAGGGAACCAAAAAATGCTGCTAGAGGTTGAGGGTCTTTAGGTTAGATCTCAATTTATTGAAAAATTTTAATTAGTGCTTGGTGGTGATTGGGAGAGGTAGATATCAATTCATACAAGATCATATTCATCAGGGTCTGGTGAAGTTGCTTAAGGATAACTCTCCTAATGGATTTTGAGGGGTTATATTGAGAGGCACCTAAAATAGATACTTTGGTTTTGGTTGAAGATGAAGATGTATGGGTTTGAGTTGGTTGGGAGGTTGAATATGTATATGTCCATGGAATTGACACCTTAACCTTCCCCTTATCCTTCTACTATGATCTTATGACCACATTGATGATATCGATAGAAGGATAGGTTGGGGTAGGAGATTGGTCAGACTCATCTTCAATCTTAGGTGAGAATGGAGGACTAGGTAAGTGTTGGGTAAGTGTGGTTGTTGGTTATATTAGTATGGGGATCATAGGAGGTTTATCTATTAATATATTGTCCTCATCATAAATCTAGTGGATAATGGTTTAGAGAGCTTTGCAATTCTTTGTATCATGGCTAGGTGTCTTATGATAAGAATACACTTGGTGGTCATTGTACTAGATAAGTTTTAAAGATAGAGGGTTAAAAGGTTTGATGAGAGGTAAGGATAAATAAGAAGTTTAAAATAACCTATGGAAAATGGTTGAATAGGATTCATCTAAAGGTGAAAAAGGTATAGCAGTCTTTACTTTGATGGTTGAGGTAGAAGGCCATTTGGAAATAGGTTTGGGAGTAGGTATTTTGGGTAGCTTGGGTAATTATAGTATAATGAAGATAGGTGTGTCAAAAATCAATTGCAAGGGTGTAACCAAAAGAGATGGTGGGGTCTTGGTAGAGATGATTGATTTCCAACTCAACATAGAGGGATAAGGCCCTAAGATGGAAGTCAAGGTTGAGGGAGGTAAAATTTGGGCCTTTGAGCCTTTAGGTGGTTTTACCTCTTTGGTTTCTTTGGTTTGACATTTGGTTGTTGGTTCTAGTGAATCAAACTCCACCTTCACAAAAGGGTGACTAAGGCTTGGTGTAGGGAAGGTGCCAAGGTTTTTGATCAGTTTGGTTCGAGAAGGAGATTTGGTCACTTGGGATTTAGGTGCCTTGGATGGTTGAGGGATTATAGGATTGGTAAAAGTTGTTATTGGTTTGGTTAGTAGGATAGGATTTTAGATAGTAGAATTGGTGGGGTGGTCTGCTAAAGGTATGGTTAGAGGTTCTTACTTGGTGATATAAGTTATCCCTAATTGCTACCAAAAAGTGGTTCAATCTATGTCAGGGTTGGAGATAAATTATAATTTTTGCACTAGCTTAGAAAATGGTTTGTAGGCTGGTTTGATTATCTGAATAGTGGACCTAATAGATAAGCCCCTAGGTGAAAACCCAAGGATGGTAAAATCATCCTCTTCCTCAATCAAAGGATGAAAGGTTGAGATAGGTGTCTCCTCTATGGGAGGAGTAGACATGAGGGTTTCCTCCTTGGGAATGATTTTCAAAGGGGGTTTAGGTTGTTTGGTAGTTGATGATAAAGATAGGGTGGTGATGGTTGGGTGTTTTGGTATATTAGCTAAAAGATTCATTAAGGACTCCACTATCTCAATAAGTGGAGGGGGGAGAAGATGGTATTTGCTTAGTTTGAGTTTCCAAAAGAGGAAAAGGTGACTTATCAAGCTCAATAAGTAGAGAGGGTGAGGGACAAATAGGTTGGTCAACAAGTTCTTTAGCAGTGAGTGTGTCAAGAATCATGTTAATAGTATGGGCATAATGAGAACACTCACTATTATTGCTCTTATTCTTGGTAGGAGAATGGTTTGAGAAAGGTTTTCTACATATATCAAGGGCTTGGTTTGATGGTGTATTGGGGTTGTCCAATGTAAGCTCCCCCTTGTCAATAAGGGATTAGACAAGGCTCTTGAAGGTGTTACACCTAGTGACATCATGTCTTATGACCTGATGAAAGGCACACAAATCATTCTCATTAAACCAGCTAGGTATAAGATGAGAAGCCTCAAACTGGTAAGGTGGCTTTATAGAAGGAAGTTGAATGATGTTGGCTTTCAATAACTTATCCAAGATGGAATTATAGGATTCTCCAAGTGGAGTGAATTGCTTTTGGTTGTTCCAATTTTGGTTCCTCAGGTTTTTCTTTGAGGAACTAGAGGAATTTGGTTGGTTGATAGAAGGTGGGGGAGTGGCTTTGAGGATAACCACATTTTTAGTTCCTTTGATCTTATTATTGGTATTGTACTAGTTGTTTGACTTGGAGAAAGAAGCCTCATTCATTTTGTAGGTTGAATTCTTATTTTTGAGCTTTATCTTTCCTTCATAAATGACTCAGTTATCTAACTTATGCAACATGGTAAAATATTCATCTAAGATTTGGATTCTTTGAACATGTAGTATATAGGAGATATGATTGGCACATGCCTAAGTAAAGAAGTTTGTGAATTTAGGTTGAGGTAGGGAGAAGGAAAGATGGTTAATTAGGCTCCTCCAGTGAACCACAAAATCAAAAATGGATTCATCCTCAAACTTTTGGATAGAGTAGAGGTTGGTGATGTAAAATTTCTTTGAGATATTGATCAAAAAGTGGTCCAAGAAGGTTTGAGCCAGATAGGTGAAAGAGAAAAGGGAGTGTTTGGGTATGACACTATACCAATCCAATGCCAAACTAGCTAGAGACATGGGAAGGTGTGGTGGAGGAGGTAATAATCATAGGTGATGAGATAACAAGCATGCCTAAATTAGCTAAGATGCTATTAGATATCCTCACTTTGAAACCTAGAGAACTTGGGAAGTTCTCATTAGGGAGAATATGGCCTAATAGATATGGATGGATGGACGGGCTCATTACAGATTTGGTCATATGATAAGATGTTATAATCACCCAAAATGGATGACTCTAAGGTGGTCATTTTGTCCATAAGCATCTTCATTAGGTATTCTTGGGGTTGTGCACCCAAAAGGTTATAAGATGCATACTGATATAGTGGTTGGGAGACATACTGATAGTGGGTAGAAGGTTGGGAGGTTTCCACATATTGGTAAGTGTATTTCAATGGTTATATTGAAGATACATAAGGGTAGGTAGATTGAGGTGGTTGGGTAGTGGGTAGGGGTATATGCCCTTGTAGGTTAGGGATGTAGCAAAAATTTGGTACAAGGGGTGCTTGTTGGATAGGAGTGGGAGTTAGGTTGGTGACTGATGAAAGGGTGGTGACCCTTATACTGATCAATGAAAAGGTAGATGGTATGGACACCATAAGGATTTGAATAATAGTGATCTAAACAACACTTTAGGTGACAATTTGGGTGATAGTCTGACCCCAATTGGTGGAAAAACTTTTGGGAGCCATAACTTTTGTACCATAACTCTATTTGACTCCCCATTTGAACCATTAGAAAGATAATCATGAGGTGAATGCGGTGAGATGGTATGAGCTCTTCTCAATGGGTTTTTACCCCCAAAATCCAAATGTAAGTTCCCCAAATTTCAATTTTAATAGTGTAGTCTAAATATAGTAAGTTTCTAAAAATAGTAATTTCTTCAATTTTGTAATGTTGTAAATCATGAAAGTCAAACCAATTCATCTCCCTCAATATTGGTGACCTTATGAATCCTCCTCCTAACTTCAAATTATGTATAGAAATAGATGTATCTTGAAAAGGCAATTATACATCTTTTCTCAGAGATAGGCATATGTTTGGATCTGCAAATTTGATCAATAAAACATCTCTTTTTAGAGATAGCATTATTACAATTATGTTATTCTTGTTTATTGAATTATATTTCATCCAAATCTCTTGAGTTTTGGATCAAAGAGTAATGGTATATATATTGGGGGTAGCTAAAGTAAGGTTGGTAGTGTTAGAGGTAGGCACTCCCATTATAGAGGTGTGGAAAGTATAAGGGCAGTGGTAGTTTGGGTTGGTTGGTTTTATATGATAGTCACAATGGGGTTATTGGTTGATGAAGAATCTTAGGTAGTCAATGATGTGTAGTAACCATGGAAATAGAGGTGTTCCCTATGAGGTGGAGAGGCATACCATAGCACAGATCTACAGGTGGGTGCAAAGATGGGATATGGTAAGACATGGTTGTAAGATAATGTTGCAAGGCTATGGGATTGTTATCTAAGAAAGTGGCAAAGCCTGTGTCCCCTTGAGAAACCTCCCAAGGGAAGTTAGGAATTCCTAATGGGTGAGGAGAATCAACTGGTTTAAAAAGTTAGTCCATGGATGAAGATGTAGAAGAGGTATGTTGGTTTGGTGATGGGTTTTGCTCCACAAGGTTGCTTCATTGCTAGTGAATGAGAATTATAAGATATAAGGGAGATAGAAATAAAAAACAACCTCACTAATCTAACAAAAATAAGAAAGTAAAATGATCAAAGAAATCAAATCATGCTCTAAAAGAGATGTTAATCCCTAGAGTTTTAATTAATCTTGATTTTGGCTTATGATGTAAGAAGTTGTATGACTGAAATTAGTTTGTAGAGTGGGTATTAAAGAGGAAGTCTAAGGTCAGTTTTAGGTTATGTTTAGGCACTCAAAAATAATTTATATTGGAATCAATACATGGATTGGCATTTTGGTATACCCCCTCCCTTCACACACTATTGATGTAGCAGATTGCACCCTTGACAGGAGGATGATCTCTTGTCTTCCATGCATCACAATAGAAACTCCCCTTTTGCCTGTGGGTTTGGCAAAACTAGGGGGAGAGTCTCTAGATAAGGGATATATCCCTTTGATGTATCTCTATGGTCTTGGATTTTCTACTAATAATAATGGGGGGGGTGAAAAGGGAGAAGGATGTTGAAAATAGAACCTAAACTAAATGGTGATACACCAAAAATTTTGATCTACTTAGCTTGAACCTACACTTTCCACCAAGAACAAGCTAAAAAACACTTCATTTGATATGAGAAACTCTTCTACATCAGTGAGCTATGGGTCCTCTTGAGATACTGGGAGGAAGAACTACCAGAGGTGTTATAAGACACACTATGGTAGCCTATTCACATGCACCTATACTCTATTGTAGACTCTTTTGGCAGACCTAAAAAAGAAGAAACTTCACAATACACTAGACATGCTAGAATCATTCTATGAAATAATAAAATAAAAATGACTTAACACAAAATAAAGCCATAGACATATGCAAAAGTGTAAGCTCAAATAGAGGTAAAAATGCTATGTCTTGATTCAAGGTAAAATCTGGTAGAGCTCCGCCTTACAAGAAAAGAGATATTTTTTCTCAAAATGAGAAGTTTACAATATATAGAGGAAGAAAGAGGCCTTTTAGCACCCTTTTACAAGTGTCCCATGTGCATTCTGAGCATTTGGAAGAGGAAGCCACTTGATAGATAATGTTGTGTCAGCTCCTATTTTGACTTTAGGCATCTAAATATATTAAATATCATGTGTGAAAACATAGGCCATGCCATTTGTCTTCTAACAAGACCACTCCTTTAAGGCATCCATGTGGTTTGTCTGATCATCAATGCAAAGTGAAGAAAAATAGGTCACGTTGTTCACTTTTTGTGCTCCTTGATGACCACTTTGTAGATATTGTGTCAACTGCTGGAGTAACTCCTTGAGTCAACACATTCCTTTGCCACTTGGACTATTTTGTCTATTTCTACACTTGGCTCTTTTGCCTCTTCCTTGCTTTGTCTTTTCTAGTTCTTTCATCCTTTGGGGGCTATCTTCTACTAATTCTTTAGCTCTTTGGACTACTTCCTTGATGATTTCTTCCTTTTGGCTTTAAGCCTTTGAATTCCTTCAGGTTCACACCTTTTATTTAAAGATCAATGACTATTTCATTGCCATAAAGTTGACATTCACGTGCCTATCACCATTTGTTCAATTCCTTCGGCCTTTTATTTGATCCCTTTGCAAGTGTTCCCTACCATCCATAAGGGCACTTGTCCTTCAGGCTTTGGGAGACTCCCTTGAACCTTTCAATTGAACCAACTAATTAAACTAATAATTGGTTCAACAGTTCAATGGTTTAATGGTTCAATATTGTGTTCTACTCATTCATTTAACCACTTGCACCAACCACTTTAAACCAACTGATTGAACCCTTTGATTGAACTGACTGATTGAACTGACTACTTGAACTAACTACTTGAACCAACTACTTAAACCAACAATGGCTCAACAGTTTAATGGTTCAATATTTCCAAGTTCAATTCAATTGAACCAAGCACTTGAACCAATCACTTAAACCAATTACTTGAACTAATCGCTTAAACCAATCACTTGAACCAACTGCTTGAACCAATCACTTGAATAAACAATAGTTCAACAGTTCAATCCAAGTTCAAAAAAATTGAACCAAGTCATTGAACCAAGTTATTGAACCAAGTGATTAAACCAAGCAATTGAACCAAGTGATTAAACCAAGTGATTGAACCAAGTGATTAAACCAAGCAATGGTTCAAATTTCAAGTTTAAAGTTCATGTTGTTGAACTGGTTCATCCTCTTGCTGAAATACTTGTGCAAACTAGAAATTAAACTGACTCAGAACAATAAGGGGAAGAAGGAGACTAATTTTGGCATGTAGGACCAAAATGGTCAACAAATTGGTGATTCCCAAGGGAAGCATGCCTGCTATGCTTAAGAAACTAGTAGCCTCAAAGTCCATTGGGCACAGAGTCAAAATGCAGCTTGAAAAGAGTTAGCAACAGCCTTGTGATATCCAAGAATCAACCATGAAGCTTCTACCCCAAACATAAAGGAAAACACACACAACAAGGGCTAAAAAACACTACTTGTACAAACAACACTTAAGGAAAATAAGGAAATAAAACTACTATGTATAGCTAACTCGGTATATTTTCCTCCCTCTTGGATCAAAGGGAAAACTTCTTAAGTCTCCTTCATAGTGAGAAAACTTATGATGCCAGACAAGTGGCTAAATGGAATGGAGACTTGGTAATTTTCTCTTCTTGCCTGCCACCTTGATTGGCTCATATCCAAATGAATCAATGGAAAACATGATTCCTACATATATGTATTCTTCTTGTTCTTGGAAGCTTGCCTCATGCTAGTTCTTCATGCTGATGTGTTTCACCAAGAAATCCATGGCTGCTAGCTTGTCACCATAATCCCTTTAATATGCATCACAGATTGGCTTATCTCCTTCTCCCTTATTAAAGATGCTATCAAACTCATCTTCTGCTTGATCATGGCTTTCTTGAAGAAGGGTGACTATTGTGATGTCTGAAATGAGATCACATATCAATTGCTCATCCCATAGAACATCACCTTCTTGTTCAAGGCTCTCTTCTTCAAAGCTTTCTTCAAGATAGACAAGCCTCTCCTTTTCCTACTCAAAGACCAGAGTCTCTAGTTTTTCAAAGACATCCTCCTAATCCTCCTCCAACTCAGGCTCCATGGTATGGTCATCCTCCTCATCAAAGCAACAAGGAAGTTCATCAAACAAGGGAGGATAGAGCTCACCATGCTTACTTTCCTCTTCATATTGATGGAAAATCTACATGTATGCATGACTTATGTATTTTCCATTGTTGATGATGTCTTCAAAAGGAGCATCCATGAGGATTTCTTCCTTATTGACATCCATGAGAGCTTCTTGATCAGCTATAAATTGGATCCTCTCTTCTTCACTTGCCTCTTTCAAAATAGGTTCCTCTTTGATGACTTTGAAAATATCATCTTTAGATTCACCAACCTCTTGAAAGGATAAATCTAAAAGCTTACAACCCCTTTGCATACCTATTTGAGTCCCAGTGCTACCTTCTTCACCCTTAGCTAGCTCATAGCCTCCTTGAAGAAGAGTGCAACCTGCCCTAATGACTTCAAATGAATCATTCAAAGCATGAACAAGAGATTTGCCATGCTCCTCCATGACATCTATGGTGATCTCCTTCTCATTTTCACTCATGGAGTCTCCCTGATCAGTCATGGACTAAGTATACTCCTCTTCACTTTCCCCTTTCAAAATAGGTTCCTCCTTTAGAAGGGGTGAAGTGGAAAGTTGAAGGTTAAACTTAGGTGGAAGCGAGGACAATCCTTGAGCTAGAATCGAATAATTCTCCTCCTTCTATTTGGCTAGGACTTCATCTATATCAGATGTGGCCTAATAGCTCTCTTGGAGCTGTGTAGATGAGGTGTGTTCAGACATGGAATTTGATATTTGGTTTGAACCATCCATCACACATTGGCTGAGGAATCTCATTCTGGACTCCAACTCTATAATTTGCCTAGCTATATTTTCTTGAAAGAACCTTTCTTGGATCTCATAGGAATCATCATAGAGATGGGGAGTGCATGAAGGCTGCCATAAAGTAAAAGAAGCTTCTTAAGGAAGGGTGGGAGGGACTTGAAAGGGACTAGCCTCATTTTGTACCTCACACTCTTGGACAATGTCTTTCTCCTCCTTACTATTCCATGACTCAACTACTTTACTCTAGCTCATGATATTAGGATTGGTCATCTCCTTTTAGGGTGATGGTGTTGCAATGTGAGAGGGTAGTGAGGATTTGGATTCCACTTCCCTTGATGCCAACATAGACTACTGCATTTGAATATTTTCCAATTCAATTTACTTATCAAGATTGGCCTTAAAAACAAGATTTACTATTTCAAGACTCTCCTCAACATGATTGGGGAAAGGACTTTGATAGGCTTGACTTGGCTCATGAGCAGGGGTTGTGTATGACTGATATGAAACTTGGGGTAGTAGGTATGCAAGTTGATAGACTTGGTAATGCTACCTCTCATGAATACCCAGCCTCCCTTCCAAAGATGCAATCAAACCACTCACATCTAGCATCTCATTTTTAAGCCTTTTCCAATTGGCTTTTTCAATAGGAGTCCATTCACTCTTAACCAGATCTAGTGCATTTCTCACTTGATTGATGACATGATTAGTTATTTCTTGGCCACATCCCCTTCTGGTGTCAAGCTCCACTATATACTTTTCATATCCCATCAGTGCTTGTTTGAAGGTGGAAATGGGTTGATTGGCAAAGAGATTAAGTTGAGTAGGAGAAGTGACACATTGAGAAGACTAGGCATAAGACTGATATAACTCATGATAGGGTTGAGACTAGTCATATTGGACCTGATAAGGATCAACACAAGGTTGGTAAGGATCATAGCCAAGCTATCCAAGGATTTGCTCAAACTGAGGAGGAAGAGGCAAAGCCCAAAATGTTTTGCCAACTTGAAAAGGGAAAAACTCATAACTGTATGCATCCTTTTTTCTTGAGGTGGTTTCATGAACAATCTGAGCTTGATCAAAACTAAGTGACTGAACACAAGACCCATGGTTCTGAGTAATGGAAGTATGCATACCAAAAGATGATTTCTTGATAGTACTAAGATTGCTTAACCAGTTGATTCAACTCAGATTCACCATTGGTGTTGATGAAAAGCCTCCAAAGGCTAGTTGGTTGAAGGACACACCAAAATTATTCAAATCTTTGGACAAAACATGTCCCACAATCACCTGATTAAAATTTAGATGTTATATTAATGGTTTATTTTGCTGTAATAGGACCAACACCAATCTTGAAACTTTTTTGAGTGTTAAAACATGATCCCACTAGGCATGCCAAAAACTATTGACATAGTGGATTACACCCTTGATAGGAGGATGATCTCCTATCTTCCACGCATCACAATGGAAACTCCCCTCTTGTTTTTGGGTTTGGAAAAACTAGGGGAAGAGTCTCTATATAAGGGCTAGCTCCCTTTGATGTATCTCTATGGTCTTATATTTTCTACTGCTAATAATGGGGGGGTGAAAAGGGAGAAGGATTCTGAAAATAGAACCTAAACTAAATGGTGATACACCAAAAAGTGTGATCTACTTAGCTTGAACCTACACTTTCCACCAAGAACAAGCTAACATAGACTTCATTTGATATGAGAAACTCTTCTACATCAGTGAGTTAGGGGTCCTCTTGAGATACAAGGAGGAAGAACTACCAGAGGTGTTCTAAGACACACTATGGCAGCCTATTCACATGCACCTATACTCTATTATAGACACTTCTGATAGACCTACAAAATAAGAAACTTCACAATACACTAGACATGCTAGAATCATTCTGTGAAAGCATAAAAGAAAAATGACTTAACACAAAATAAAGCCATAGACATATGCAAAAGTGTAAGCTCAAATAGAGGTAAAAATGCTATGTCTTAATTCACGGTAAAATTTGACAGAGCTCCACCTTACAATCTGAGAGATATTTTTTCTCAAAATGATAAGTTTACAATATATAGAGGAAGAAAGAGGCCTTTTGGCACCCTTTTACAAGTGGCCCATGTGTGTTATGAGCATTGGGAAGAGGAAGCTACTTGATAGATAATGTTGTGTCAGCTCCTACTTTGACTTTAGGTGTCTAAATACATTAAACATCATGTTTGAAAACATAGGCCATGTCATTTATCTTCTAACAATACCACTCCTTCAAGGCATCCATGTAGTTTGTCTGCTCATCAATGCAAAGTGAAGAAAAATGGGTCATGCTATTCACCGTTTATGCTCCTTGATGACCACTTAGTAGATATTGTGTCAACCACTAGAGTAACTCCTTAAGTTGACACCTTCCTTTGCCACTTGGACTATTTTGTCTATTTTTGCACTTGGCTCTTTTGCCTCTTCTTGGCTTTATATTTTTTGGTTCCTTCATCCTTAAGGGGCTATCTTCTACTAATTCTTCAGCTCTTTAGACTCCCTCCTCGATGATTTCTTCCTTCTAGCTTTAAGCCTTTTAATTCCTTTAGGTTCACACCTTTTATTTAAAGATCAATGGCTATTTCATTGTCATAAAGTTGACTTTCACGTACCCATGGCCATTTGGTTGATTCCTTCAGCCTTTTCTTTGATCCCTTTACAAGTGTTCCCTACCCTCTACAAGGGCTATTGTCCTTTGGGCTTTGGGAGACTCCCTTAAACCTTCCAATTGAACCGATTGATTGAACCAATAATTGGTTCAATGGTTCAATAGTTTAATGGCTCAATACTATGTTCTGTTCATTCATTTGATTGCTTAAACCAACCACTTTAAACTAACTGATTAAACCCTTTGATTGAACTGACTGATTGAATTGACTGCTTGAACCAACAATGGTTTAATAGTTCAATGGTTCAATGATTCAATATTTTTAAGTTCAAAGTGATTGAACCAAGCACTTGAACCAATTGCTTGAATAATCGCTTAAACCAATCACTTGAACCAACCGCTTGAACAATCTCTTGAACCAACTGCTTAAACCAACAATGGTTCAATAGTTCAATAGTTCAATGGTTCAATATTTCCAAGTTCAAAGCAATTAAATGAAGTGATTGAACCAAGAAATAGTTCAAAGTTCAAGTTCAAAGTTCATGTTGTTGAACTAGTTCATCCCCTTGTTGAAAGACTTGTGCAAACCAGAATTTAAATTGGCTTAGAATAACAAGGGGAAGAAGGAGACTGATTTTGGTCTGTACAACCAAAATGGTCAACACACACCACAGTGATAAGGGTGTCAGGTGCTTAACTAATATATATTGATATCCAAATATTATACTCAACTATAAATTTTAATTGGTTCTCCCCTTGGTAATGACCTCCAAGTGGGATTGTTGAGAAAGGGTAAGGTTATATCTAGGTAATGAAATCCTAGTCAAGCCTTATCTCAAATTTGTTTGGTTGAGTGTGTAAAACAAAGAGTGAAGATATCATAGATTACTTTGCCTTGAATTTAAGCTATGTGAACTAAATTTTCAAGTAGTCGATGTATGCACTTAATTTTAAGCCCAAAAAAAATTTGATTTTATTAATAAGCATAGAATAGAGAGAGAATGCAAGCAAACAATTACCCAAGTAGAGACACAAGGGTCCTATTAGGTGTGCCATAATGTTTTAGTGAATTTTTGCTTATTATTGGAAAGGGAAAAGAAGAAACTAATTATGGGTATGGTTGAAAAACTTGTTTGATTATGCACACATAGAATTCAAATATTGTGGAGAGCTCTTCTTTATCTTGAGAGAATGACCTACAGATAATAAATCTCTAAAGTAAACTTGTTTTTTAAATAGATAGTTGAGTGAATTACCTAGCGATAGATAGATCCCATAAGTAAGAGCTTCCTTAGGGGATATCAATCCACATTTTTAAATAATTAATTTTATAAACAAGAAATAAATTACTTATATCAATAATTCAGAAGGTAATGAAATTGAACACAAGAATTCTTACCTAAGAAATAAATTAGAAATGATTAAAATAACAATTAACTAATTGATACTAGTGTTAAATGGTTAGGGTATGCTTCAAAAAATCAAGAAGAGGTATGTAAACAAGTAGTGACATAGGGAATCAGGTTTGGTTTGGGGTAGATAGGTGAAAAAACTTGCTAGATTTTACTACTATAGTGACCATTGATAGTTGGGTTGATTTTCAGTGGTTAAGGTGACCATCAGTGGTCAAGGTGACCATTTATTGTTGGACATACCATGGATGGTTACTATGTTTAGATCTATATTAATAAAAGGATAATTGATGAGATCTCAAAGTGGATTCTTGAGAGATGGCTTGGTGTTGGGTTGAGAGTAAAAAAAATAAAGTAATGGAGTACTATAAACCAAATACTTATCTTATGGAAAGCTGATTGGATGGATGGTTGAGGTAGTTGACTTTTTGATGGATTTTTGCATGATTCTGACAAAGTAATGGTACTTGGAACTTTGGTAGAGCTGTGGTGATAGGTTGGCTCTCTAACATGGTAGTCGGTTCACTATATTGTTGATGATGATTGACCTATAAAAATAGAATTATGGATGCATAATCTCTTGACAATAATTATAGATTTTTTTTATGGGTTTCACATTCCTTCTCTTTTCTTCTTATAGGCAAGTTAAGAGAGTTATACCAAGATGTGAACTAGGATTCTTAATTTTAACTCACTCATGCAATGGCTCACATGTAGATGAGGACAAGTTATTTTTAGAAAAGTAAGGTGGGTGAGTTTGCATGCTAATGGTTAAGGAGGTGCACCCTAATCATCTATGATTAAGGTGACCATTATTGATTAACCTAAATGTTAGAAATTGAGGGTGAAGGCTCAATTAGGTAGAAGGTAGGGTTAACACTAGCTTAGTCAAATTGATTATAATTAGATTTAGTTAGGTGTCAGAGGGTCTGATTGGTACCAAAAGGGTCCCAAGGTGATCAAAGAGTAATTAAACATTCAAAATCATGATGTGAAAATTTACTATGTTTATAATTCATGCCAAAAATCATTGACCAACTCTTTTTATGCATCATAGCTCTTTCCCAAATTGACCTACCAATTAGCCCTCCATTTTCACAAATCCTTAACCATAGGATAAAATGCAAACCTCTAGATGATTTTAAAACACTTTTTGAGCACCTTTTTGGTCATTTCAATGGATTAAGGAGCCTCAAGTATCAACTCCCTTGGGAAGGTCACCAACTCACATGGTACAAAAATAAGGGCATCAAAAACAAATAAGTTCAACTTACCACCTTTAGATCAATACCAGATTCTAAAACTTCTCTCACACCTTGAGGTCATAAACTCACACTTTTAGACTGGTTTTTAAGGTTAGAATCCTATGGGAACCCATAGAACCATGAAATGGTTTTTAGCCTTCTAGCCCTTATGCATAAATTATGATGCTTGAGAGGCATCAAAAATATTTATCTTTCTTTAATGAAACCTTCAAACCCTAAAACCACCTAGATCACATCTAAATTAGGTAATCACACATTTCTATGATTTAAAGTCATCTTTATCACTCACGACTATTTATTTGACACCTATAACCAATCATTTTGTGCATATAAACCCTATGTACACAATAGTCACTATGCCAAAGTACCTTAGATTGATCATGGTAGCCTTTGGACATCTCAATAGAACATCTTTCACTTAGACACATCAAATTCAACTATCTTCCAAACTTGGTTAGATTCTTAGACCTCAAAAGCATCAAACTTGCAAGATTAGCACTTATTTGGCACTGAACACTGACCAAAATGGTCAAATGGAACAAATGGCCATAACTGACTCCTTTGACCAAACTAAAACATGAAACCACTTGGAATATACTTGCACATATCCTCTTCATACTCCATATCAACCTTGACTTCATGCTCCATGTTTTGAGCTTCTAAATTAAGCATCAAAAATTGACTAAAACTTGCATTTAGGACCAATGTCCCTGAACAAAACTCTTGAAGCTTTTCACCAAACACCTTTGGATCAAGATCATGAACATGTTTCTCCCCCTTACCCAATGACCTTATATGATCAACATAAGTGTTTAAAATTAAATATCATCAATTTTCCATTTAAAAGGTAATGATCTTAAAGACCAATCAACAATTCTACATAGTTCTATTCCTATTGGCATGTTATACATCATTTAGATCATACAAAATTGCTTCCACAAATTAAATATGTCTCTTAAGAAGTGTGGGTAGAGACACCCTTATGTCATATAAGAACTAAATTTCTTAAAACTTAGGAGACTCCCACATCTTCATGATCTCACTTGACTTACAGCCCTACCTCATCATCAATTTGGCTTTGACTAAGTTTTTAGCTTCATTATTTCCTTTTGATTAAAAATCCTAATTGATCTTCATGCCCATTTGGTTAGATAAGGATTGTTCTTTGATAATTGAACTTGTTCCCTATTCTATCATGACAAATAATTTATTTTGAGCCTATTTTTCATTCACCTCCTTAGGTCTCCATTCATCATAGTTCAATTTCTTCATGTTAGCATTGACTTTCTTTGAAGTAAAATACCACCCATTTTTGTATAACATTTCTATGTGATCTCTCTCTTGACACTTTTAGCAAACCATACTCCTTAAGAAAAAATCATTGTTTATTACCTTATTATGATCAAATCTTTTAATGTGCCCTATGTCATAATAGTTGTATCACTCAACTCCATTCACACTACTTGATTGATGATTAAAATCATAGTTCCAAGAAAATTCATTTGTTTAGGGTCTTTTGCACTCTCTTGTCCTATGACCAAACTAATTTCAAGAGTCATAATGACTGTTGAAATTGGCATACCTCATAGCATTCAATTGTTTGATAGGATTAGTTTTCAATCTACCAGAACCATGTCTTCTTGATTGATCATTAACATTTATGGTTTGATTCTTCTTGTTTATATTATCACTATCTTTGTCTTTACTATAATTCTCCTTAGCATGATTAGTATTTTGATCTAGTATCACTATCTTCTCAATATTATTATCCTTATAAGCATCTTCATGGAACCCCAAGCTTGACTTGTTATTTGAGGCCTTTTGAATGATCAATAAGTAATCAAGATCAACTATACTTTTCTCAAAAAAATTATGTCTCAATCTTGTTCATATCTTGATCTAGTTTCTCCTACAAATAACTCTCTTATTTTTATTTGACACATTCTTCATCCTTACTCTTTACCTCTTTAGAAAGGGTACAAACTTGAGTTTTAAGATGTTCAGTCATATCATCATGCTCCTTGACTTCATTGCTCAACCTTTCTTCAAATAACCCAATTTGTTCCTCATAGGTCTTGATCAATGATGCTTATTTTATGTTATTTCCTTATATAGTATTTAATTCTTTCATGGTATTCAGATATTTGTCTTCAAGAGTGACTTGATCATCTTCTTCCTCTAAGATATCTCCACCAAAGAGATCACTACCTAAAGAACATTCACCTTCATCATCCCCAAGATCCATGAACAGTGTCTTTTTATCTTCATCATGAGATGACTCATCATTGTCTGATGTGTTTCTTTCTTCTTCAGTATATGAGTTAATATCTTCTTCATGGTAAAGAATCTTACTACCTTTTTATGACTCCTTTAAATTTATTATATTGAATGACTTTTTTTACTTTTTAAGACCCTCATATTTCTTTTGATTATCCTCATGATATTCCTTATGAGATTCTTTGTGTTTAGACTTGCCTCTATCTAGACACTTAGCTATAAAATGACCAACTTTACCACATGAAAAACATTTAAAAATAAGCTTCCCTTCATACTTACCTAATCCTACATTAAATTTCCTTTCAATCATGGCTTCAGTTAATATTCATTAAGATCAAAGTCTTCAAGACTTAACTTTCTCTTCTTGTCTTTTGTCTCCTTGATCACCTTGAAGGTTGCTTCCTTCTTAAGAGGTCTATCATCATTGACTCTCATCTGATAGGTAGTAAGTATTTCATGAAATTAATCCATCTTCATCTGAGTGAGATCATGACTTTATTCTATAATAGATACTTGTGAATCAAATTTAAGGATAAAAGACTTAATACCTTTTATACTATAGTAGCTTTTTCAATCTCCTTTCCAAAACCTCTGATCATATTTACTATTTCATCAAACCTTAGAAGATAGGATGCCATAGTATCTTTTTCCTTCATTTTGAGGCCCTCAAATTGCCTTCAGTAAGTCTAAAATTTAGCTAACTTAACCTTTGAATCCCTTTTATAGATATTTTTCAATTTTACCCAAATTTCCTTGGCAGACTTGCAATGGATCACCTTGGTGAACTCAGCCTCTGATAGGCCACAAATGATAGCATTCATAGCTTTAAAAAATTTCTCACTCAACTTCTTGTCAGTTGTATTATTTGGAGTAATTGGTGTAGTATAACCATCTATAATAGATTACAAAATATAAAAACTTATACACATGATGTATGTCCTCATCCTTGAACTTTAAAAAGTATAATTGGACCCATTGAATAGTGGTGCTTATTTTTTAGAGAAGCCTTACATATGTTGACTTGCCATATTATACATTGGATCACCTTTAAGTGGTTAAAATTGCAATGAAATTATGTCTTTGATACCAATTGTTAGAGGTAAAATCAATGAGAGGGGGGGTGGTGAATCAATGATGCAAGATAATCCAAACTTTAATTATAATACTTATAAACCCTTAATAAATCACCTTTAGCACTCATTAAACATACAAGTTAATCATAAAAATGAACAAAAAAGGATCTACAAGAAATATTTTGAGAAAAGAGAAGATTAGAGCTCTGAAATGGGGAGATGAAGATTCATCCTCCATTAATGGTGTTTCAATATTTCTCTATGTGAATCACCTTGGTCACCTTTGCCTCCTCGGTTCCTATTGCTTATATCTTTCTTGGTACCAAAGGTGGTTATAAATTTTTGGTTTTACATTTTAATTTACATTTTTGTTTGTGTTGTGTATTATTTTTATGTGTATTTCCTTTGGGGTCTCTACTATCTAAACTATGGTGTATGACTACCACGTTCATCTTTTCCCCATCACCCTTCTTGTGTCCTTTGGTGAGTGTAAAATGGCATGTATTAATTGAGGTTGTATATAGAAACTCTTGGATTTGATGGGTTTTAGAATGTGTAGAAGGGGAAGCATGGTTATTTTAATGAGTGAGATGATGTTGTGCATTGTGATAAGGGTAGTAGTATTAAGAGCAGTTGCACTAAGTTGACTCAGTTGGAAGGTGAAGCGACTAGAGATCTAAAAAGACTATTTAATGAAATTTTGTGATAGGAGGAAGTGATAAAGCACTAAAAAGGAGTGGAAATTATCATATGTAGGGAAGAACATGGCAAGAATAAGTATAGGTAAGACCAAATTAGTAAGTTATCTTACCCTTATAAGACCTTGATAATTATTCTAAATGTTTCCATAGAATCTGACTCATAATAGGAGGAAACTAGGATTAAAAATATAGGTATTTTCTTTATTTTCTTAAATAAGAATGCATTCCCCTCTAAGATTTTTTTGATAATTGGATAAATTCTATTTAGGGTAAAATATTGGGCTTGTATATTAGTTTTTACCAGATGATATAAATAGGGGTTTTCATGATTTTATTTAAAAACTCTAAAATGCAATATAGGGCAATCAGTAATCCCTTGTGGAATGTTGTCTAGTATATTTTCAAAGTTATTCCCTAGAATACATAAATGGACTGCAATGACCTTGTTTTCAGAACTTCTCTTAGATGGGTTGATATTGAAGGAGTGTTGATTCAGTTATGGAACTTCTTTCCTCATGCTCTAAAACCCCTTTAAAAAGTATTGAAAATAGAGGATACCAGAAGATCTCTATCCCACATAAATTCTAGGGTTTTAATTTCTTTAGAGCTCTTGGAATTTTTACCATAAACACTCAATTTTAAAATTAAGCGAAAATCTCATACTTGTGTTCTCAAAGGTTTGGGTGGATTGAATGCTTGTTTCTTTTGTAAAAAAGATGGCCATCTAGGAAAAATTATCCTATGTTGGCCAATAAAGGTAATATCCCTAACAAATAAAAAGAGAAGGAAACACCAAAAAATGAGACTATTTTAGATAATATATAGCTAATTAATAATCCTCTATTCAATAGTGTGCCTCTAAAAGATAGTGCCTCCACTGATGAGGTAATGGATAATGTTGGACTAGAAAATCAAAGTGAATGTGGGAAGGAGGGTGATGGGGCCACCAATTTCTTACTGATATAGCATCATCCATGCTTAGTCTATGCCCTTTTTCTATATAAATCCCATAACTATCTATCACTAATGCAAATGAATGAATAAAGTTATGATTTGGTATGTTCATGAATGTGTGTGTGTGTGTGTGTGTGTGTGTGTGTGTGTGTGTGTGTGTGTGTGTGTGTGTGTGTGTGTGTGTGTGTGTGTGTGTGTGTGTGTGTGTGTGTGTGTGTGTGTGTGTGTGTTATGGATGTATTTTCTTGATTGAATTATATTGGTGTGACTTTATATAACAAGCATTTGAAGGGTAATGTAAAGCTAAAAAATCTTGATATAATCATAGCTTCTCCAGGTTGCCCATAGAAACTATAGGCTTGACCTATAGGTTACCTACAGCCACTATAGAGTGCCCATAAAAACTATAGGATTCACTTATATGTTTCTCATAGCCACTATGGAATGCTCATAGTAATTGAAGGTTGTACCTACATGTTGCATGTAGCCATTGTAGGGTGCTTGTAGCTACCATACAAAGTAGAGTCAATATTGAGAAGACCTTGCACACACATCTAATTGTTTTTGGAAACCAATAAACAATTGAGAAGAATCATAGTTGTATGGATTCCCTACATTTAAGGATACATTGGATATGTTTTCAAAAATAATGAAGACAATGATAATGAGAAAAGACAAAAGGAGATAAAATATCAAAACAATATACCTTGTCTTTAACCCAGTCAAGCCTAAAATAAGTAATTTTGGTTACTAACTACTTGAAGGTTGACTGGGTGGTTTCTAAGTATTTGTATTCTTTCCTAGTTTGGTGTTTTCAGTTTAGAACCAATAAATTATCTTTTTTATTTAAAGTCATAACTTAGACCAAATTAGGAGTTAGATAATTTTAAGGAAATATTAGTAGAAGTTTGTACTATATCCTTTATATCCATAATTGAGTAATGAGAAATTTGAATTTGTAAGAAGTTATGAATTCTCTCAAAGAGGGATTGGAGATTAGTTCTAAACAAGAAAGGTCCCCCTCAGAATGAGTTGATCTGAAGATCTTGACCTTCTTTGATTGTTAGTATGTTGTGTAAGTAGATTTTATTGTTAAGTTTGATTCTATAAGTGTGATGCATGTGTAATACATAAGTTTGGAATAGTTATATAATTCTATCATATCAATTTCATAATATAACTACTCAATAAAATTTAGCATAAATCTATTGTACTATAACTAGAAAAACAAGTTGATTTTTGAATCATTAATGCATATACAGTTCTAACACTCTTGAAAAGCTTATGCACCCAGGGTTGATAATTAATGTTTAATCAAACTAGTAAATCTAATATTCACTAGATAATTAGTCTACATAATTGAGGGCCCCTCCCTTGACTCTTAGTTACATGCCCCACCACAGCTTGATGTTGATTATCCCTCATCAAACTTGATAAATTGCCTCCCTGATAGCCTGGATGAAGCTTTTTTGGATCAAAAACCTCTTGAGGTCCTTCCCTCTAAGGAATATGTAGTAATCCCTATTGAGGCCCCTATTCATTATAATACCTCTTCTAATTAAATGTTTGTGTGCAAGCCTAGAACCCTAACTAGTGAAGCCACCCTAATGGCTATCTCCCTAAAGAAAGAGAAATTTTGTATACCTACCTATGAGATGGAGTTATCAGATGGATATACTTTGACTAGGAAGAATTAGATAGGAGTGGATAATTGGATGTCTAAAAGTGGAGGTAAAAGGCTTAAAATAGCTAGGAATCCTCCCTTGGATCAATAGGGTATGCCCAAGGAGAAAAAAAAGATGCCCAAAGAGACACTTCATAATTTTTAGGACCCCCCCTCTAAAAAAAGGGAAAGGAAAATAAAATCCCAGATTGCTTTTCCATATTGTATAATGGTGGGGGTAAGCCCCATGGTCAATATAAATAACCTTTGACTACCCCCCATTTATTTATGTGGATTGTAAGATGGAATGTGAGAGGCTTGGAATCCACAAACAGAAAACTAGTTATAAGATAGTTCAAACTCTCAAGAGCTAATTTGGATTTCCTTTTCCTATAAGAATTTAATGATATTGTTACCCATCTATCCTTAGTATTAAACTTCATCTGGCCCAATGTTCCTTAGTTCTCCACCAATCATTAAAGAGTGAAAGGGGGGCCTATATTTTAGTGAAGGATTGAAAGAATCCATTGTTGAATATGGTGTCTTTCCCTAAAATAGAGTTGTTTGAGTAATTTTATCATGCCAAAATTAGACCTTTGTCCTATGTAACATCTCTATCCCCAATGACTTTAGGGAGTGACATGACCTATGGAATTGGCTAACCATAAATATAAAAAATGTTCCTTGGGCATTTGGAGGATATGTCAACATGTTGAAAGATAAAGAGGATAAATTAGGGAGTGACCACCTAGCATGGAAAGAAAATGAGCTATTTTTATAGTCTAAGTTCAAAAGAATACATAGAATTAGAGATCCTCTCTATAAGGTTAAAAGCCTAAGTAGAGTAATTTGGTACACTTGATGTAATAATCAGAGTAGAAATAAAAGGTAGTACTCAAGACTTGATAGATTTTATTTGAATTTGGAGGCACTTGCTATGGATCCAATCAAAGAAGGTAATGTGGTGACAGTGTTTCCCTATACTATGTTAGATCACCACGTTATTGAAATGTCATTTTCATTAGTTAGTGAGGAGAAGAAAGACATTCAATAGTTTAAAGGGTTATATAAATTCAATGTGTCACATCTAGATGATAGGGATTACATGGAAGGCCTACAATCTTCTTGGAATATTGAAAATTTTGTTTAGAACTCCAACTCAAAAATTGACCATTAGAATTCTAGTTTAGAAATTTCCAAAAAAAATTCAATGACATATGGACAAGTCAAAGAAAAAAGTGTAGAAAGGTTATAAGAGATGCTTAAGAGAAACTTATTTGAGATAAAATATTGATTTAGATGGACCCTACCAATGGACCTCTCCTTGAATAGCTTCACCTCCTGAAGCACCAAGTTCAATAGTCTTAGTAGTATATTCTTATCGCGGCACATATCCAATCTAGACTAACCTAGTTGAAGCTTGGATATAGAGGTGTAGAAACTAAAATTACATCACACACACACACACATTCGCAAATCCTTATGTCAACCCCCCTAAACCCATTTTAATAATAAAAATTAATCTCCCTAATAAATACTTTTACCCCTCACATATTTAATTATTTAAAATATTTAATTAAATTAATTAAAAACTCCTATTGCCACCTTACCTAGCCACCTCACCCTATGACTAATTTTCCCCTAATGAGACACCTCAAGACTTGGTCCCCTCATCCTAACTACCCAAGACTTATTCCCACTTCCAAACTAAATTCATAAACAACTACTTCTTTCGTAACCTCTTATTTTCACCATTTTATAATTGGTGTCACACTTGGCATGCACAATAATAGAAAGTAGCTAAAAAATATAAAGGTTTACCTATTCTATGGCCATCGATGTTAGTCAATCCATGATCGATGTTGGTGGGATCTCAGCCAACATATGTGGGATCACTGACATTGATAATATAAGCCAAAATCCAACTTGTAGTTTAGGTCAGTAGAAACTAAGAAAATCAATTCTTACTCTCATTCAGGCTCTTAACATTCTATTTTTTGACATCTAGGCTTACAATCACCCTACGTAAGTTAATAATAATTAGTAACTGAGCTCTTAAGGACCAAAAACACCCACTTGTTCTCTCTATTTAGGTATTTAGGTTCAGAGTCCCTAATAGAGACCATTAACCTAGCACTTATCTTTCAGTGAGCACCATAGCTAAGTATATCATTAATAATGTAGGTCATTTAAATATTTATTCTTATATTTCTTTATATCTACCCTACACTACTTTATGCACTTTTGACCATACCCCCGTGAGGGAGTTAAAAATATTCATTACTTATTTCCCCTTTACCTGACATATCAAACCTCTTACTAGACTTAACCAAGCCATAATCTCCTTCTCTTAACTCTCTCAAACTCTTTGACCCAATCCAAACCATCTTCTAGACATAAAAAAGCCTTCTGCAAGCTCCATAGATAATTATTTCCCCTACCAACCTTGGTAGTATATCTGATATCAATCACTCCCCTATCGACATCGATTACTATCAATTTTTTAGCCTCTTTAAAACCTACCTAGATAAATTCTAAAACACAAATAAAGCACCTCGCCTGCACCCTGTCACTCTCTGCTACATATAGGTTGTTAAAAATGGTAATTATATCTCTCTTTTACTCTCTATTTACCTCTCTTTTAGTTATTTATTATTATTTTGCCTCTCTAAAGTGGATTGTCATTTCTAAGGAAGTTTTGCACTTCCTAGAACAAACACATATCTTGATAACCCACTCATTTATGTGATAACAAACATCTTGTGGTAGTGTTTTCTTATTTTCAAGTAGTCCTCCCTAGCCAAAGATGAGTGCTCAAAATATCTAGATATGTTGCACAAAACAAATCTAGGTTCATTCTAATCACTTATCCCCATCCTCATCTATGTTTTCCTTTAGACTTAAAATAGACAAAATTTAGTGAAACATTTTTGGCACTTCTGGTGGGACCCTGGATTTTTCATTTGGTTCATTTCTTATTTTAAACATTCATATAAGTTCATTATAGTGAAAATCTCATTTCTTTTGCCTCTTCCTCCTCTTTTCTCTTAAAAATAGAAAATTAAATATCTTATTTCTCTATTTAAAAGGCATTAAAACTGAGATTTCCTTTCTTTTCTCCTTGCCTCTAAAAGTAATTTGTCATTTTATTTTACAAAAGAAAGAGAATACCTTATTTGCTTCCTCTTACATGCACATTAGGATAGTCAAATTCATACTCTATTCCTATTTCCTCTCTATTTTCATTCGAATCTAAAAATTTTAGATTCGGATTTAAAACTTACTGTATTTCATAGTTTGCTTGTTATATATTAACTCACCTAGTTAATTACAAGCATTTTGAATAAATAATAGTACACCTATGTTACACAACAAAATAACATTCACATAAACAAGCATAAAAACTCACCTAAGAAAAGACCCATCAGGATTTCATCACTTGGTGAATCACCTTACCCTACCCGACTATCCTACTTGGATTTCACAACTAAGGGGAGAACCCATTATGTTCTCTAGTGGATTATAACCTCTAGACAAAAGGTATATTTTGGTTAAGTGGCTTGGCTCAGCTATAGGTTCATGAAGTGCAAAGAGCAAGCTCCTATAACAAGCCATGTACTTGGTCTAACATAGAGTTCCTCTTGAACACCAAAACTAATCTGAAACCAGATCTAGATTGCTTTCTAGTACCTTTGATAACCATATTCTTTTCTCACTATTTAATCAAGGCATAAGCCAACATGAGACACTTTTCTATTAATTCATAAAATTAATACTATTTCTAAAGCTCAGTTTATGTAACTTATTATCTCAAGTTTTTTTAGTGTCATTCCTTCTTATATAGACATTTTACATCCATTATATTACCTATTTTTAGCTTTTGATTTCTTAAAACTTTAGATCTTCCATTTCCCAATATTTTATAGTGACTAACATTAGTTAACACTATTGGTATAAAAAAATATTACCTACCAACATCATTTATTCCACTAACATCAGTGAACTTTTCCTACCAATATCAGTCATCCCTACTGACGTCGGTGACTGTGTAATTTCATCTGCTCCAAATAACAAGATAAAATAACCCATTTTCCTCCACTCAAACCTAGTTTTTCTTTATTTTATTTCAAATACATGGTAGTAAGACTATTTAAACCACCTCTTGCATGGTATTGACATGATCTTAGGCCAAAATTATTGTCAATTACGTAAGTCAATGACCACTTCCACCTTCCCCTCTCACTTCTAATTCTATCATGAAGCATACTTTAGATATAAAACATACTCCCAGACCTAACCAAATTCCCATTGTGTCTGAGGAATATCAATATTTTGCTAAATTTATTGATCATAATGTGGTAGCCCTTTAGCATTACCATGCCATGAGTTGAACTCATAATTCTTTGAGTGACCCAATCTATGGTATGACAACCTCTTTGATGGAGACAACCTCAGTTTCAGTTACATCCACTATTTCCCCCATCGTTACCCAAACCACCACTTTGATGAGTAACCCAAATTTAAACAATGTCCAAAATATGGAATCTCCAACCACCCAATCCCACCTAAACACTAGTTTCCCTACTTTCATAACCAAAACCAGTTCAGCCAAGTCACACCCCATTCCAAAATTTAGTGGTACCTATTCCATCCACCCTCACACCTATAATTACCTAAGTTATGACTCAACCTTCATCTAGTCTAACCATGCTAATAATTCAACTTGTAGTAACCATAACCAACCAAGGCATAGTCTCAAACCCAAATGGGACAAGTCCCTTCTCTTTTTGCACCTTAGCCTATGACTCATTATCCTTATGTTGCCCCAACACAAACTTAGCAAGCCATGTCATATGCTCCCTCTACTTCCTATCAGCTTCCTTATAACTTAGGAGGAATCCCCCAAACTAATCCCCCTCTAGACCTCATTAAGATGCAAATAGATAAGACGTCCAATCTAGAGACATATATTTCTAGTTCAAAGAATGTATTATCTTATGATCAGATATGAAATGAACCAATCCATCCTTTTGTGCCTATTTTCCCTTATCCATGTCAATGGGAAATCCCTAAATTTACTCATTTCAAGAGTAATGAGGATGCATAATAGGACTTGTGAGAATTTAAACATGCTTGTTATTTAATAAGGCATGATGATGTGTTACTACTTCACACTTTCCCTATGTCTCTTTTAGGTGTTGCCTTGGATTGGTATAGCTTTATACCTCAATATTCCTTTTTCTCATTAACCCAACTTGCACAAATATTCATAGACCATTTCTCTATTAATATTTCTAAGAAAGTTTCTATAACAGATCTTTATTTTATCAAATAATTTGATGATGAGTCTATTGTTGATTTTATTGCTCATTGGAGAAGCTTGATCAATAAACTCTCCTTTTCCTTACCCCAACTTGATATTATTGAGATTTTATCAAGGGCATGTGTTAAACACATCTCATCCACACTCTGGGTACAAAATTTTTGCACATTTGATGAAGCTTTTACAATAACATAGAAACTAGAGGTTTGTGTTATTGATGAAGGCAAATTCAAGTTGCGCAGTAAGAATCCCAATACCAAGTCAAATGACTCCTCTTCCTCTAAAACTTCTCCCTATAAACAAAAGGCTAAAGGATCCACCAATGTAGTGGTTGTTAAGTCAGCCTCTTCCACAACCACAAATCAATCATACTCTTTGACTTCTCAAAATATGACCAAACAATTCCAACAATGGTATGAATAAAGACAATACACTCCCATTGGGGAATCATATACATCTATCTTAGAGAAATTATTGAAATAAGGTGTCATAAACCTTCCTCAGATTAAACCTCCTATATAGTTCAACCCTTCCCATCCTATCCCAACCTAGTACAAGGAAGATGAGTTTTGTGGTTACCATCGAGTTAAAGGTCATAACTCTAATAATTGAAAGACACTCAAGAACATTGTCTAAGATATGCTTGATAGAGGTGAGCTCATCTTAGATAATCATAACATACCTCCTATCAAAGTATGTAATATCCCAAACCAATTGGGAATATAGAAAAAATAAAGCTCTGAACAAAGATACAAATTTTGCCAAAATAATTTCCAAATAAATAAATAAATCATAATATAGTCTCTCAATGGCAAATCACAGATCTTATCACTTGTTATTCTAGATGATTAAACAATTGAGTCTCTATCATATAAATAAAATAATATGAAATATTCTATCTTAAAACCCTAGGCTTTGGCAAATCTGGAAATTAAGCTTGAATTTGGAAATTTTGTCTCGGCCTGCTGTGTCGAACACACAGTCACCGGTGTCGGTCAATATACTGCCGACGTCAGTCTCTGTCAGTCCTTCTCTACTGACGTCGGTCTTCAGTTGGCCAATGTCAGTCACTGGGGATCTCTGCCTGTTGATGTTGGTATCTGCATGGATTTGTACCTACCGATGTCAATTTTTGTGTGAATCTATATGGATCTGTACGGACTCCATACGGCCACTAATAAAGCACACCCTGTTTGTTTCAACCCCTGATCTAAAGATATATGGCTCTAATACAGAAGATCTATATCTGTATAACTTATTGAATCAAAACTAAATAAAGAAAATACCTAGAAAGCTCTGTGACAACTTCTGTATGAAGTTACCTCTCAAATCTATAAACCTCTGTGATAACTTCTGTATGAAGCTATCTCTCAACTTGGCAATAGATCAGCTGATATTTTACAACCTCTGAATCACACACAATGAAGAGTTGACATTCTCCACTGCAATGGAATCCTAGAACCCTTGGCTCAGTCTTCACAAAAGAATTCTTCAATATCAAAATCAATAATCATATGCATAATCAACAATGGCCTCCGTGAGAAACCCTTATACCCTCAAAAAGATGTGCTTTCCCTAATTAGGGTTTTCTTAAATTAGAATTAGGGTTTCTAATTAAAAATATACCAAATAATTAATATTTGATTAAATCAATCAAATATTAATATCTCCCTCAATATATGTCCGATCGAGCCCAAACGAAAGCCAACTGGAAAACTTATGCTAAACGAAGCCAAGCCAATCTCCATCAAGACCTTCTATCCATCCTATTATCCTACGAAGGTCACATAATAGGATAACCATCCATTCTAAAGATGTCAACTGAAAAGGGGACATGACAATCTGCCCCTCCTGAAATTGCTTGCCCTCAAGCAATTGCTGAATGATAAACCAATCACTCCCCCTAGATACCAAATGTAGTCATGCTCTCCACTGTTGTCAATCAACACGAACTCCATGCCATGTCCATCACAACTCTCATCTAATGGTGTCACATCATCTCTAGTACTAAGATAAGTACCCCAACATCCAATCCATAAATGAAAATCAATCGACAACTCAAGTAAACTCCTTACCTGAATAATAGCTGAATCTAGAATATGAATGCTAGACCTACTCATATCATCATCAACCTGTGACCCAGCTATAGCAAAAAGTTGAGTCCCTATCACATGTGCTAACTCCAGAACTGAACTCACCTCAAGACAAAGCTCGTCCACCTGTCTCTCCTGTGTTGGTGCCAATGTGCACTCGGTAGCGCACTCTATCATGTCATCTCGTATGAGCCTCTCCATCCGATGAAAAAACATATATCTGAAGCTACTGCCCCGTATTGCCTTAAGAATATGTGTCTTCCCATCAACATCAAAGCAAACCTCCATGTCCTTGAGATGAGGAGTAACTTCCTCAAATGAATGAAGCCACTTCATACCCAAGACTAAGTCTATATCCCCCATGTTCACCACATAATAATCAGCCTTGAACTCATAGTTGTTCAAGCGCAATGGGAGGTCTCTAATCATACACTCACACCTAAGAGTGTGACCATCAGCTACCTTAACTCTGATACCACTGTAATATCACCAACCAATTGGGAATATAGAAAAAATAAAGCTCTAAACAAAGATACAAATTCTACCAAAATAATTTCCAAATAAATAAATAAATAAATCACAATATAGTCTCTCAATGGCAAATCACAGATCTTATCACTTGTTCTTCTAGATGATTACACTATTGAGTCTCTATCATACAAATAAAATAATATGAAATATTCTATCTTAAAACCCTAGGTTTTGGCAAATCTAGAAATTGAGCTTAAATCTGGAAATTCTGTCTTGGCCTGCTGTGTCAAACACACAGACACCGGTGTCGGTCGATATACTACTGACATCGGTCTCTGTCGGTCCTTCTCTACTGACATCGGTCTTCAGTCGGCCAATGTCAGTCACTGGGGATCTACGCCTACCGATGTCGGTATCTGTGTGGATTTGTATTTGCCATGTTAGTTTCTGTGTGAATCTATACGGATCTGTACAGACTCCCTACAACCACCAATAAAGCACACCCTATTTGTTTCAACCCCTGATCTGAAGATATATGGATCTAATATAGAAGATCTATATCTGTATAACTTATTGAATCAAAACTAAATAAAGAAAATACCTAGAAAGCTCTGTGATAACTTCTGTATGAAGTTACCTCTCAAATCTGTAAACCTCTATGATAACTTTTGTATGAAGCTATCTCTTAATTTGGCAATAGATCAGCTGATATTTCATAGCCTCTGAATCATACACAATGAAGAGTTGACGTTCTCCACTGCAATGGAATCCTAGAACCCTTGGCTCAGTCTTCACAGAAGAATTCTTCAATATCAAAATCAATAATCATATGCATAATCAATAATGGCCTCCATGAGAAACCCTTATACCCTCAAAAAGATGTGCTTTCCCTAATTAGGGTTTTCTTAAATTAGATTTAGGGTTTCTAATTAAAAATAGACCAAATAATTAATATTTGATTAAATCAATCAAATATTAATATCTCCCTCAATATATGTCCGATCGAGCCCAAACGAAAGCCAACTGGAAATTTTTTTCTAAACAAAGCCAAGCCAATCTCCATCAAGACCTTCTATCCATCCTATTAGCCTATAAAGGTCACATAATAGGCTAACCATCCATTCTAAAGATGCCAACTAAAAAGGGGGACATGACAAAGTATGGATGTGTTTAAACACCCATTTCCTAACCATTCACCAAATCAAAATATTGTCTAGTCCACAACAAACTCAGGTGATCATAATATCCTTAAAATTAATATGGTCTTTCCTTTATCTTCAATTCAACCTATCCCTCAATAAGAGACACCTATTTCATTGACTTCTCCCCTATATTCAATGGCATCTATTTTTCCCATTCTTCTTCCTTAGGTAGAAGAGCTTATTTCACCCATTCCACTCCCTCGAGAGGAAGAGCCTCCTTTGCCACTCATTTTTCCACCTGAGGAGCCTGTAATCCAAATTCCATTTGCACTAATATTATCTATCTTCTTACTATTTGAAGACCACACTCTACCTATCCCTCAACCACATGTTGAAGGGAATATCATTTATGCATTATAATCTTTTGAGGAACCTTCTTCCCCTACCTCTCCTCCACCTATAGAGAGTGGTATCCCTTCACTTCACCTTTACACATAGAAGAGTCCATATCATCTACTCCCACAATAGATGAGAGACATATTGTGCCTACTCCAATTGTACCGCTCTTACCCCTTCTTTTACCTATGGAGGATCATAATTTACCCATGCCTCACCTACATGTTAAGGGAGCCATAATATCTATGTTTTACCCTTTTGAGGAACCTACTTCACCTACCTCCCATTCACCCATGGTAGATCAAGTTCCTTCTCCCATCTCTATCAAAGAATACCCCATTGTGGTTCTTTCTCATCTTTGGCCCGAATAGTAGAAGCCAATAATTTCCCTATTTCCCAAATAGTTCAGCTTTCTAAAGACACAACCATAAGGCCTATGTCAAATTCATCAAAACCCTTCTCGTATTTGGTGAAAAGTCTAAAATTTCTTAACTCCATGAAGCTTCACCATGTGGCATTTTGGGACTAGCTTAAGACTCTGTATCCAACACAATGAATGTAAACCTTTACCACCAATCCCCTTACTAACCTTTACCCTAAGGTCTTTGACAAATCTAGAGTTTCTTCACCAAAAGCATTAGAAGTTCAGCCATCTATGTTAGAACCCTCTTCCTCATAGGAATATATTACATTAAAGTAGATTAGGCCCTTAGGTGTATGCCCTATTTCTAATTTAATTCATCCACAAGTGAAATTAGATTTAACTCCGCAACCACAAGTTGGATTTTCTCACCCTAAAATATAGAATAATGTTAAGCCTTCTAGATCTCATCAATCCCTTCTTCAACCCTTAACTTTACCATCCATTTTAGGGCCACACCCTTCTACTTTAGTTGGAATATCATTTAACCAAGCCAAATAAAAGCTTAATCTACCTCCACTCCTACCTTTACCATCTAGTATGCCTCTCACATCTGACACTAAGGAAGTGATATCAAAACATGTAACTCCATCATCACCAAACAAGACACCATGTAAAACTAGCTTTCAAACATTGAAACAAAAGAAGGCGTCAAATTTTATTAGTATAATAAGTGCAAGCCCACTTGTAGGCTCTCAAAGATTTTTCTTATGTTAGTTATTTTAAGCTTCAGTAATAACTCTTCCTCCCATTAAGCACTATAGTCCTTTTGGAATCAATCCATCTTGGTTTGATGATACACAAGTGTGTTTATATCATCTTTCACCTAAACATGATACTAAAAATTGTAAATCCCTCACAACGGTTATTCAACAACACTTTGATGTTGATACTCTTTTCAATGGCACTACCATTAGCCTTCCTATTATTCCACCTTTATCATCTATTGTGCCTCCTACTATTCCACCTAAATTCAAACCCAAAGATGTTCTCATAACCCCTTTACCACCTCCTTCACCAACTTTTCATATCAACATAGTTAGTGTGGCCACACGGTCACCAAAATAAAAAGATAAAGCTAAAGAAAAGTTCACTACACCTTGGATCCATCCCTTCACCAAAGACACTCACCATATTAATCCTAATATCTCCATCTTGGGAATTCCTAAAATAACATCTTCAGACGTTATTCAAATCTCAATGGTGAAATAGCTTCACCAAACTCCTGTGAAAATGTCTTTGTATGATTTAATCCAAAGCTCATCCCAACATTGTCAAGCTTTGACTAGTGATTTGCAAGCAATTGAGGTATAATCAGATGATCCCTAACCTCTTTTAGCTTTGATCAGCTCCCTTAATTTTGTCTCCTTGATTTCTTTTAATGATTTAAAAATTCCACATCAACACCCTACAAATCAGGATTTTGCCCTTTTCATTACTTCATATATTGATCAAACTCATATCAAGAGAGTTATGATCGATAGGGGAGCTAGTATTAATATTATTTCCACCCATTCCTAGAAACATCTATCCCTTCCTGATAATTTCATGTCTCAAATTGATGCAGTACTCCATTCCACTAATGATATTACAGCTACTACAGTGGGCACTATTGTCTTACACATTCGTGTAGGTCCCCACATACTTCTTAAGCTCTTGTATGTTGTGGAAGGAGAGTTCCAATATAACATACTACTTACATGACCTTGGATACATATTATGGCATGTGCACCCTTAACTTTCCACTACTATGTCAATTTGAACATGATGGACAAGTACATGTTATACCTATTGACCCACCTCTATTTAAAACATGCAATATGACCTATAGTGAAAACATCATCTTCCTCATGTGATAATTTTGAAGCTTCCACAAGCTCCACTCCTTAAATTGCATAGATATCAAAAACACAAATTCTTGACATAGATCCCATGGAGGAGACCTTTCAATGTTTATCACTTGGTAAATATCATTTTTTGATGCTCGACATGTTCTATACTCTAAAAGAGTATGGAAGGCTTCACATGCACCTAAGTTATAATCCCCATATTGGCATGGTCATCCCTTATGCCCCCCCTATCCTTTGAACCAATTTCACATATGGGGCAATTGATCAAGCTCTCACTGCCAGCAATCCATCTTCTTTGCTAGAACCATTTACCTTGTGACTTCTCTTTCCTAAGTAACCCTAGATTAAATCACACCTATCTCTATAGGTGTGCCTAGAAATGATTTGGTTTGGGTTGTCATGAACAAGGTTTCATATGCCTATTGAATATCCTACTAGTAACACCATCGAAAATGCCAAAAAGAAGCATGGGGTGGGATATGATGAATTAGATAAACTCACTAAAACCTCCCATGAACCAATTATTGAAGAACCAATCTCTCCTTCTCCACCTTCTTCTCCCCCATCACAAATATAATTGGAGGTATCTATACCTCCTAATTTATTTATTTTCAATAAATGCCATCTATTTGGGGCCTCTCACCTATTGTCAGGGTAAGGAAATAAGGTCCCTTCCTCTTATTCATCTTAAAATAATTGATGAATATTCTCCCAATATTAACACTATCTAATGTCAAGATGATGATGTAATTCTCACCTACATGGGTATGGATGATTCTTATATCTAATGATCAATCCCCTCTAAAATGCAACCTATGTTAAATGAATTAACCATTGACATCAACTTGTCCTCCCATGATAACCCTTGCATCCTCAAGATTGGCCAATCTCTAGATTCCTTTGAGAAAGAGGATAATGCCACGTTTCTTAATGACCATAGAAAATCATTCATTTGTTCTTAAAATGACATGCCTGGTATTGACCCCTCTATTATCACCCATATTATTATCACCAATTGAGATGCTAAACTCATTAAGTAGAAGCTTCATAAAATACATCCTTGTATCACTCTCCTTATCAAAGGAGAGCTTCATCACCTCTTTTTTGTTAACTTTATCCAACCCATTGACTACCCATAATATATTTCAAATATTTTTCCTATCACAAAAGTGACTAGGGGAATCTGTATTTACACTGACTATCATGATTTAAACCTCAATTATCCAAAATATGATTTCCCATTGCCTAGTATCGACCAACTTGTTGATCTAATAGTTGGCCATGAGATGTTATCACTTATGGATGGATTCTCTAGATATAATCAAATCTTGGTCATCTTTAGGATCAACACAAGACCACTTTTATTACCCCATGGGGGAATTTTTGTTATTAGGTCATGCCTTTTGGCCTAAAAAATGTTGGTGTAACTTACCAACATGCCATGACCTACATTTTCCATGATCTCCTACATAAAATTATGGAAGATTATGTGGATGACTTACTTGACAAGTCTAAACTTCACCAAGAACACTTGACAATTCTCAAAACCATATTCACTCATCTCCTCCAATATAATGTTTGACTAAACTCAAATAAATGTGTCTTTAGTGTTCTTTTTGATAAATTCTTAGGTTTTATCATTTATCTCTATGGTATAGAGGTCGATCCTGCTAAGGTTAGAGCAATCATAAAGATGCTTCCACCTATTAATATCAAACAACTCTATAGCCTATAAGGAAAACTTTAGTCCATTTGATGCTTCATTTCCTAATTATTAGATCATTGCCAACCCTTTCACCATCTCCTTCAAAAGGATGCCTCCTTCCAATGGAATATATATTTCCAATATGACTTTGACATACTTAAACAATACCTCCTTTCCCCACCATTTCTTATTCCACCTCAGTAAAATTAGCCTTTTTACTATACATCTCTGTAATTAACCATTCTCTAGGTGTTATGATTACACATCGAGATGAGCAACATCGATAGCAAGTAGTTTATTACATAAACCACACACTTATTAATTATGAGACTCAATATACCCATACTAAAAAGCTTTGCCTTGTGTTGGTATTTTATACCTATTAGATTTGCCATTATCTCCTAAATCATATAACCTATGTGGTCACCCATACTAATCCTCTCAAATATATGCATTCCAAACCTTATCACAACTAATGTGTAGCTTGGTGGATCATGCTTATTGTTGAATTCAACTTAGAGTTTATTAAAAAAAATCTATTAAAGGGCAAACAATGACTGACTAGTTAGTTACTACCCTTTTACTTGATAATCAATGTTCAAACCTTAAATTCCCTATGAATCTATTGCAACACTCTCCACAGATGACATCTCCTATCAAATGATGATGTTCTTTGATAGATTTGAATTCCAGCATGGTAGGGGTGTAGGGGTCATTCTTATTCCTCTTGATGGAAAACCTATGCCTCTATCATTTAAACTAGATTTTGAATGCACTAACAATATGGTTGAATATGAAGCTTTGATTCTAGGACTTCAAACAACACTCTTTTTGGGTATCAAATCCATATCCATTTTTAGTGATTCTTAGCTAGTATTTAACCAAGATAATGGTTCCTACCTATGTAAAAATTAAATTCTATAGCAGTATAAACATCATGTAGATACACTCTTGGGATCATTTGACTCTTATCTCTTGAAAACTATTCTTTGATCTAAAAATAAGTTTGCTAACAAGTTGGATTCACTTGCTTCACACATACCCTCTTCATCCTCCTCTTTGAGAATCTATATCACCATGCATTGCTTAATATTGCCCTCTTATGTCTTAGCTAACATCCTCTTTGTAAAAAATGTAATAGCCAACCCATAAGACTTATGGTACAAGAAACTCATGGATTATATTTCATCTCTATTACCCATCCTAATATTTCTAATAATGGGAAATGGTCCTTTATAAAATGTGCCACTCATTACAATATACTAGGGAGACTTCTCTACAAGTGAAGTTTTGATGGTCTTCTCCTTAGATGCCTAAATAGTACTGAGACTCTCTTTGTTATTAAGGAAGTCCATGATGGGATTTGTGGTGGGCATTTCAATGGTCATATAGTTGATAGACATATCCTTCAACTTGGCTATTATTTTCCCACACTTCATCAAGATTGTGTTAATTATGTTCGGTGTTACATCAAGTGTCAACAACATGCTAACATCCTTCACATCTCTAGTCATTCATTATAATTTTCCAAAGACTTTTATCCCTTCTCCCAATGGGGATTAGATCTAATTAGAGAGATTAACCCTCATTCATCACTCCATCATCAATCTATCATTACTGCCACTGAATACTTCACCAAGTGGGTCGAGGCTGTCCCTCTCATTTCCACTAAAGTTGACAAAATTGTTGACTTCATTAACCATCACATCATCTATAATTTTAGTGTACCTCACAATATTATAATCTATAATGGTAAGTCTTTTAAAAATAAGACTATTTAAGGTCTTTGTGATGCATTTGGAATCAAATTAAGCTTCTCATCACCATACTATCCCTAAGATAATGGATAGGTATAAGCTTTTAACAAAACTTTGACCAAGATTCTCATGAAGGTAGTCAATAATATGGGTTAATATTGGCACACACACATTCCTTTCACTTTATGGAATTACTGCACTAGAATTCAAACCCCTATGAGTAATATACCTTTTCCATCAGTATATGGGATGGAGGTTGTTTTGCCTCTTGAGGTCCAAATTCCTTCTCTTCACATTTATTTACATGACATACTTACTAACGATGACTTTAACCAACAATGTTTATCCCAACTTGAATTAATTGATGAGCACCATCTCTTAGCTCTCAACCACCTCCAAATATATCAAGAACATATCAAACACGCTTATAACAAAAACCTCAAAGAGTGAGATTTTAATATAGGAGATCTCATCTTGAAATAAAATCAACATGCGATGAACATGGAGAAAATCAAATAGGGTAAATTTTATCCTAATTGGATTGGACCTTATATCATAACTCATAAGTATGGTTCATGAACTTATTGCTTGTCTTTTTTTTAAGAAAGGCCAAAACCTGAGTCTTTAAATGCCTTACACATATGACCATTCTTTTTTTAAATCGACATCACTTTACTTCATGTGTAACTTGAGCTCATTCCGTGAGCATCCTTATTACATTCATCTCTTTTTCTCTTCAACCTTACTCCTATACACTTAGATAACTTACACAATGGTATGTTTTAATCCTCATAGTGGAAAAATCCTAAGCCTCTATATGTTTGTCTATGACTAAAAGCAAAAAAAAAAAAAAAAAAATGGGATATTTGGAAAAAGGTTATAAAATCTCAGGTCATGATTTTTAACATAGATTATTCCCTTGAAGGACAACTATGTAACTTCCTTTTTCTACTATCAATAGATTGTTCCCCTGAAGGACAACTATTTAACATAAAAAATAAACACTTAGACCACTCCCTTGAAGGATGGCTAAGCCAAGATTTATTATCAAATGGAAAAAACAAATGCAAAGGGTTCATCACCTCTTTACATGAACTTAACCTATACAAAATCCCTTTGTAGGCTTCTCACATTGATCAGCTTACCCACACACACACACAAAAGGGGGCTTTAAGTCATAGACTTGCCTATATTAGTTCTCAAGTCACCCACCAATGGGATATATCATTTCTACTTGGTAGGTTATGCTATCTAAACATTTCCCCCAATTCTACCCTTTTTTATCCTCATACTCTTTTCAGGGACTATGAATCTCACTTAACATGAGATAAACATGATGCTTCACTAATAAACACAATGGTTCAAGGATATAAGGTATGAAAGAGGCTCATTTTCCTAAGCTTATTTATGTTCTAAAATATTATCTTTTGCTAATGCACGAGCATTTTGCCTCTTTATTTTCCCATCCATATCACATGTTGATATCTCTATTTTAAGATGTAGTAACAATGTCATACCAACACTAACCTAACCAACCTATTTATTTTACACATACACTATCACAAATATGGATAAATGTTAGAATAAACTAACATAACCAACCTATTTATATTACACATACACCATCAAAAATATGGAATTTTTTAAAAATAAATGAACTTATTCAATCTACTCATTTTAAGCATACACCATCACAAATATGGAAAAATTCTAAGATGGAGCTAACCAATCTGCCATGCATATACCATCACATATATGGGAAAGGCTAGTCTAACTCAAATAACATGATCAATATTAACATCCAAATTAACATAACATCAAATAAGCATCATCTATATCAACATCATAATCATAAGTAATGCATCTCAAATAAATACATGGTAATAAATGAAAATATCATATATATAATATGTGATCAAAATACATGTTCATCAACTACATCATCATAACATCATAAATCTCTCTCAAAATGTACATCTCACATTTTTAGCTCATAGGCTAGTATACATATAACATATATAAATAAAAACTAGTAAATGCTAATAATTAACATCCTCAAGGCTCTCCCTGAGGCCATGAGGATATAGTATCATCACCACTCTCCATCCGCCAGCATCAACATGAGTTAGAAGCTATCACATGTGACATCAACCTATCCTACTCTTTAAACTTTGAATATCTTTGTATCTATAGGAACTCTCTAATCGCCCTCTCATAATAAGTAATCTCATCTAGGGTAGTCAAATAACTTACCATTGATATAGCCTATAGAGGACCTATGGCACTTGATGATGGCCTAACCTATACTAGTCCCTATGGTGGTGGTGAAGGAGGAGTGGCGTGGCCTACTACTCTCAGACTATCTCTCTATATTATCACTATAGTCACCTAACCCTATAGAAAGACCACTTGGCCTTGTAGTGCTAAAACCTAACCCTATAGAGACCCAATTTGACCTTGTAACATCACCACCTACCCCTATAAAGATAAAACCTCTACTTGGGCTATCTCTAAAACCTACACCACTACATCTTAGGCCTATAATGATGTGTCTCATGCCTATAGCACTAAATCTCTCTCCCTAACTAACCCTTGTAAGTTTGTTGGTGGTCTCTTGACCTCCACCATTAAATGTAACCCTACCCACCAAGCTATATAGGTAGTTATACACCCTAGGTCCTTAATACCTATCCTTGTTAGTAGCTCCTTAAAATCTATCCCATAAGTCTCCTGGGGTAATGGTAAAGGTTCCTCTATGTCATCCCTCCTTTATTAATGGAAGGTAGGTGGAATATCCTATAGTAGACCAAACTATCTCTTAACCCATGCCATGGGTACCATCTCTAGCTCATTGGCCCATCTCCCCCTGACCCATAGTGACCTATGCAACCTAATAAGCTACTCTACCTAACCTCTAAAAACTAGATATGTTAGATATGTTCTCCACATGATATCTATAGGTATCAAGCCCTTGATCATGTACCTATAGTAGGCAATGTCTCACATGATGCTATCCACTCGAGTCTATGCCATCCCATCTCTCTACCATCTAAATCCAACCTTGAAGCTAGACAAGATAGTGGTAATTAGACCTAGTGGTCATGTCACCATGATCTGCTCATATGCCCAATAGTGCAGAAGATGGTCGACACATAAACTATATCACCATCATAGCCTCAAACCACACAACTCTCTATATAATTTTGTCAAAAATATTAGACCCCAAACAAAAATAGTCCACTAATCTATCATTTATGTAAGCACACTTATCAAATTAATAAAAAATATACCTTCATCTACATCATGTAATACATATACTGTAATCATGATCATCATTAGGATGCACAGATGATGTTGCTCCTCATTATCCACGTAGAGTGGCTTATATGTAAAATGAATAGAGTGGTAGGTCACCTTACTAACATGCTCCCTATATAAACTAACCATGTGTATAGCATGCTCTTATTTTGAGCATGCAAAAAGCTTCTCACCTTGGAGTGGTAGTCATCGAATCTTATAGACAGCCTCTTGTGTCACTATCAACTCCTTAGTTGGTAGATGGAAGGTGTTGGTGGTATGATCCTACCTCTCAATCAAATATATCATTAGTGACACATCCCATGTGACATTATAGTAACATCACACTCCTCTTAAATGGATGGAAGCCATATTCTCCCACTCATCTGTAATAACATCTCTTCTTATGTGTGTTAATAACCTTGGTAGATATTCTTGTAGTGTAAGCTCTATCCTTGCCTACATCTGAAGATAAATAAATTAGGTCACATACCTTTTAATCTACCCCCTCACCACCTTTTTACCTTCTCATTAGGTGAACTACATTGGTCTGAGGCCCTACACTGGGATATGTAGGTATCACTTAGTTGACATGGGGTCTTCTGAGGTTAGCTCAGCCATATACCCACCTTACTAATTACCCTAGGATTTACTATGTTTCCCTCTCTATCCTAGGCTTCACTACCTTTCTCTCTCTACTCTATGATTCACTACCTCTCTCTACCCTAGGTCTACCTACCTATTCCAACTCTAGGCCTCACTACCTATATTTTTGACTCTTGACACTATGACCTAACTTTTAAGACCTAAACCTCTCAACTATCTTATTTTACCTTTTCCCCTAAAACACACCTTTTTAGATATTTTTCCTAGGTTTTGGAAGAAATATATTGGATGAGGCCCTAAATTGGGCTATGTAGGTAGCACTCAAATGACAAGGGGTCTTCTAAGGCTAGTTTAGCCATTAGGCTAATTGACTACTTTCACTAGAGATCAAACACTCACCCTTTCTCTTGTTTGCTACTTTTCAATAGTAGTTGATGTTAGCACTTTCTCAACCTATGTCATGACTAATGTTGATAGAAAACTACTAACCTTATTGTTGTGTCAGCTAACATCAGTTGACCTTGGTGCCATGTCAACTGATGTCAATTGATCTCATTGACATTGATGATTGGTTCAGCATTAGGACCAAACCACCCAAAATCCAACCTACCCATTTCCCCTATAAACCTAACCAAAAACCCCACTAACTTATCTTACACATACCCTAACCTATTTTCTACCCTCCCCCCACTCCTATTTTCTACAACCCCACCTCTCATTTATCCTACAAATTGTAAAAAAACAAATCAAACTAGTATAGGTTCTTACCTCATCTCTTTGTCTCCTCCTAGATGGTATTGTTGGATCTTGTGGCCGTGCACCTCCCATTAGGTCCCCTCCTTACACTGCCATCTCAAATCACTCTCAAGCTCTATTTTTTCTCTCTAATCACAAAGTTTCAAATAAGTTTGGTTGGTCTCCAAACCCCTTTTTATTGGGTCTGGTTAGTCACTGACATTGGCATTCTTGACCTAACCTACCAATGCCGATGTTTACACCTACAACATCAAAAATCCTTCCCTAATTATACTCATATTGGTACTTTATGTTACTAATATTGGCACCTATAATCAATGTTGACACCATTCCAATACTATTTTCCAACACAAAACCCCCAACTTTTCACAACCTTACCTATACATTGGGGCAACTAGAGATCACATATATCTCCCCCTAACCATGATAAAATGACATTGAATATCAATTAAATATTCACCCTCAACTACTTTTCTTGGAGATCACGAATATTTCCTCACTCATTGACCCTTTTTACACCACCCTTGCATTGCTTATCCTAACCACTTAAGTTATTTTACTATAGTTGGCTATTATGCACACACATGTATTTTAGGTGTTGTGAATGACAAATAAGCCCATCCTATCACTTTCAACCCTTTTGTGTTTCTTAAAGGCACTTCTTACCTTTGATACCTAGGACACATTGACCATTGGAGCTATAACTTTGATTTATTTGACATGTCAGCTATCACTTACAAGCTATGCTTTGGTTACTTCTATTCAAGTCCTCCTTGATTTTTCCTATTCTTGACTCTATCAAATATATCTCAATATAGCTTACACATTTAAAGAGATTTTAATTCTCACTATCACCCAATTACCTTTTTATCAAATTGGTACCTAATTTTAGTTTCTCCTCCCTCAATTCCCATTTTGAAGGGGGATATCTCATCCAATACTTGGAGCATATAACTCTTGTTTTTGTCTTACAACATGTTAGTATAAATTACAAGATAAAAAGGGGCAAATGTAGACACTAAAAGTACATCACACACACGTGTGTAACTCCTTGTGTTAACCCCCCCTAAACCCATTTTAATAATAACAATTAATCTCCCTAATCCATACTTTTACCCATCACACATTTAACTAATTTAAAATATTTAATTAAATTAATTAAAAACTCTTATTGCCACCTTACCTGGCCACCTCACCCTATGACCAATTCTCCCTTGATGAATCACCTCAAGACCTGGTCCCCTCATCCTAACTACCCAAGACTTATTCCCACTTCCAAACTAAATTCCCAAATAGCTACTTCTTTTCTAACCTCTTATTTTTACCATTTTATAATGGGTGTCACACTTGGCACACACAACAACAAAAAGTAAGCCAAAAATAAAAAAATTTACCCATTATAGGGCTATCAACATCATATAATCCATGGATGATGTCAGCAGGATCTCATTTGACATTAGCAAGATCACTAATATTGGAAATATAAGCAAAACTCCAACCTATAGTTCAGGTCAGTAGAAATTAAGAAAATAAATTCCTGTAGGTCAGTAGAAATTAAGAAAATAAATTCTTACTCTCATTCAGGCTTTTGGCATTATATTTTTCAACATCTAGGCTTATAATCACCCTACGTAAGTCAATAACAATTAGCAATTGAGCTCTTCAGGACCAACAACACCCACTTATTCTCTCTATTCAGGTATTCAGGTTCAAACTCCCTAATAGAGACCATCAACCTAGCACTTATCTTTTAGTAACCACCATAGCTAAGCATATCATTGATACTGTAGGTAGTTTAAATATTTATTCTTTTATTTCTTTATATCTACCCTACACTGCTTTATATACTTCTAACTATACCCCCATGAGGGATTTACAAATCTTCATTACTTGTTTCCCCTTTACCCAAGATACTAAACCTCTTACCAAACTTAACCAATCCATAATCTCCTTTTCCTAACTCTCTCAACCTCCCTGACCTAATCTAAACCATCTTCCAAACCTAGGAAAGCCTTCTGTAAGCTCTCCAAATAATTATTGCCCCTACTGACCTTAGTAGCCTAATCAACATTGGTCACCTACTACCGAACTCGATAGTATAACTAATATCAGTCACTCCTCTACCAATGTTGGTGACTATCAATTTCCTAGCCTCTTCAAAACCTACCTAGACAACTTCTAAAACATAAACAAAGCACCTCACCTACACCCTATCACTCTCTATTATATACAGGTTGTTAAAAATGGTAATTTTATCTCTCTTTTACTCTCTATTTACCTATCTTTTAGTTATTTGTCATTCTTTTTCCTCTCAAAAGTGGACTATCATCTCTAGGGAGGTTTCACACTTCTTAGAATAAGCACGTAGCTTGGCAACCCACTCATTTATTTGCTAACAAACATATTATGGTAGTGTTTTCTTATTTATAGGTAGTCCTCCCCAGCCAAAGAGGAGTGCTCACAACATCTAGATATGATGTGCAAACCAAATCTAGGTTCATTCTAATCACTTATCCCCATCCTTGTCTATGTTTTCCTTTAGACTTAAAATAGACAAAATTTAGTGAAACAAGAGGCTCTAAATTCTTCTTCAAATGTTTAAAAGCTAAACACATAATAATCAAAGTTAAAGGAATCAAAGATAATGGGTAGAATTTTAAGATGCTACCAAAATTAAAGAATATTTATTTGCTTTCTATGCAAACCTTTTCCATTCTGATGGTTTTAGTCATCGTATTGAATAGAAAAGGGCCATATGTGAGGCTTACATTCCTAAGAAGGTGACACATATCTAGGCCTCTTTCTTGGAAGTTGTTATCTTGATTTATGAGATTAGAAACACTATTTAATTATTAAAATAATATAAAGTACTTGGAGTGGATGGTTTCCTTACTAAATTCTATAAAGTTAATAAGGAATGGATTGCTAAGGACTGCCTAGAGATTTTTAATGAGGCCATTGATGTTAGCACAATTGGACCTTTTATTAATAGAGGGGTCATTAATCTTATTTGTAAGGATGGTAATATGTCTTCAGTCACAAATTGGACACCAATTACCCTCCTCAACATCTCCTACAAGATTTTGGCAAAGATCATTGTGAGGAGGCTATCATTACTTTTTCCCTCTATTATCTTAGAGACCAAAACTAGTTTTGTTGAAGGGAGGTACATCCTAGATAATTTATACCAACTAAGAAGGTATATACTGGGCAAGAGATTTGAACCAAAATGTAGGAATGATCTTGATTGACTTTGAAAAATCATATGATAAAATTGAATGGATCTTCATTAAGATAATATTACATGCCTTTGGTTTCCAAGATAGATTTTTCATAATAGTCATTATACTCTTTAAGGATGCTTTGATCGTAATTGAAGTCAATGAGGTACTGATAGAATCCCTTGAGTTTCAATGGTCTATTAGACAAGGTTGTCTTCTTTCCCCATTACTCTTTGTTCTGATAGTAGATGCACTACACTATCTTCTCATATTCTCTAACATTGGACCTCCAAACAAAGGTATCTCACTCCCTAAAAATAATTACCCAATAGATGTATTGTTTATTGATGATACATCAATATTTGTTGCCTTAGACCAAAATAAATTGGCTCATGTTACAGAGAGGATTGATATATATTGCTTTGCCTCTGGATCTAAAGTGGCCATGAATAAATATCACATATTGGGTTTGCATGAGAAACCTCCTGCTTGGTTGGAAACTTTTGGTTTCACTTCGAAAAGATTGAATGAGATGGTTAGATACCTAGGTATTCCTTTTTCCCTAACACCCTCCTTCAAATGTATGTGGGAATGGATTTTTGATAAAATCAATAAGAAAATTGTAAAATGTCATGGTCATCTATTATATTTACCATGAAGGATTCAAGTCTGCCATAAATTTATCTTGTCATATAGTATATACTATTCCTCCTATTAGCTCTTTGGCAAAACTCAAATCAACATGCTCCATAGAATCATAAGATATTTATTATAGTTAGATGGGAAAGGGGGAAAGCAAAGGTAGGTGGTATTATGGAAATTTTTCTTAAAACTTAAGAATATTGGTGAAATAGGGATAAGAGACCTTTGGATATAGGGAATAACTCTGGCAAAGTGGATAATGAGAGCCTCCATTGGAAATGAGACCTATAAATTACTATCTAGGAATAATATTTCAATAGGATTTCCTAGAGGAAAGCCCAACTAGAAATATTTAAGCATTATTGATCTTCTCATAGGGCCTTCCATTGTCAAATTTGATGGCTTACCCATATTTCCCTTTATATGGTCAGCCTAGGATGATATCAAGCCCTTTATTGATGCTAAATAGTTCTTCAACTAGTTTGGGTCTTCATGTCAAGGATATATATCATTATGGTAGAATTTGACTATCAATAGGACTCCATTGGTCCTCACCAGAGGATGCTCTACCTTTAATTAGTACATTAAGGGGTTAAGGAGCTTTAAAGATTTATATGCCCATGTGGGATGAGCCTCTTCGTCAAAGCTCAAAACTAGATTTTTGTTCCCTGAATCTCAGTGAATAACCTTCACCTTGATCCAAATAAATCTTAAAGGGAGACATAATATGGTGTTCATAGAAGAAGAGAATGAGTTCTAGGATAGTGTGAAGTGGAAAAAAGGCCTGCCTCTACTTGAGTATACCTCTCAAATTCTTTACAATAAACTTTCCTTCTCTAATGTCCCCTACCTCACTCTCAATCATATTTAGTCTATGATTGATCCTATACATGCATGGTCTTTCATTTTTGATGTGATTTTGGCCTCTTGTCTTGAACCCAAGAAATCTTGTTTTCACTAGTTAAAATGTATAAGAAGCTAGTTGTTGGTGTTATTTTGAATAATTATGGCCTTGATAATCTCTTTTTTTAGTACATTTGAAATGGTTGAACATGTTTTATTATTCTACCCTTATGATTCAAAGTTATAGAATTTTTGTCTTAAACCTTGGAATGTGGTTTTTGGTTGGCTAAACATTATATTTGGTTATGCTTATCCTAAGAGTAAAGTCTACCCCGTTTCATAAATTTTGGATCATTTTCTCTACTATAATTTTATGGTTTTATGGAATAAAAGGAACTTGGAGGTTTTTCAAGGGAAGGATAGAGTTATTACTGAATTCACAATTGAATTCCTCCTTCATTTTTTATATTTATATATATTCTTCTAGTTAAAAATGTTACAAGACTAGCTTGAGTAGTTCCTTAGGACTAGTCTCCTCAAGGTTACCTCAAACTTCCTATTTAATTCTAGGGGGTACCATAGACTAAGCCCCCATCATAACTATATTTTATGTCACAATACATTAGCATAAGTTAAAAAATTAGAGTTTTAATGGGATTATATAAAAAACACATACTTTGACAAAGTTGACAATCTAGTGTAGGAATGGATCACCCCATCTAAATTTGACCAAAATTGTCTTGATGGTTGGTTGGATATGAATGAGAGTATGTCACAACTTATAAATAATGAGGAATATGGTATCTATATTATTAGATAATCCAAGAAAATTTTACTCCATTTAACCTGAACCTATTCCCTAAGGTGAGTTACAAAAATATAGTGATAGAGCCTACATATTAGGAACTTAATCTAGAGGCACATAACTAAGGTACACAAGAGGAAGTATGGAATATGATTGATAATAAAATCAACAATTTTTTGAGAATATAGAGAAGTTTATCAAAATTAGTGGCTCGATAGACATAGAGGACGTCATGAAGTATGTAAAGCAGAGTAACATGAAAGAATTGTTAGGTAAAGTCAACCACTATCCTATTAAATTAGCCTCAGGATAAATATGGTTCAGACCTATCAGTGGTAAGAGTGATTTGGAGGGACCTCACTCAACTGAATTAGATGATGGATGCAAAGGTGAAGGTTTTACTTCTAGTATGGTACATCACCTATATGTTTGAACCCACCACCTTTGGGGTGGCCTATATTTGATATTTACTATTTGAATTTGTATTTCTACTAATACTATTTACTTTTGCTTTTAGGGATATTTGTTTAGAGATATTTTTATAGTGAACTATTGATTATTATGTTTATTTATGGGGGATGCCCCATAACTACTTTTGTCTCTACTAGAAACTTTGTATTTTTTTTGCACCTTTGATGCATATATTAGTAATTGATATTAAATATATAAAAAAATAATGAACAAGAAAGATAATGCAAGATTAAGTACACAACACATGAATTATGTGGGAAACCTTCATGGGGAATAAAACTCACTCTCAAGCCTAAAAATACATGCACTACTTGTCCTATAAGATTATCACAAACATGATAACTTTTAGTGAAGTACCTACTTCACAAGGAACACCCACCCCTAAGCATAAACAAACAACAACTTGTCCTAAATGTTGATAACTCACACAACACCTATAATATCAATAAATCCCATAAATCTGATTTCCTTTCAATCTAATGGATAAACAATATATAACACCTCTATTCAACTTGTTTTACTCTCTCAAGCCTTTACACATAAGCAATGCATCCAAAACACCCTTTTGGATCACTCTATACTTCTTTGCTCATCTTCAATCTTGAGCCCTATAAGAAAACTATTATAACATAAAAAAATATGACATATAAGTCATGAACACATTTATAAACCTATTTTTCACTTTAATATATTCACTAAGAACACTCACACTTCACTATCATTTGTATCACAACTCTAGAAACAATCACCTTTGAATTTTCTCTTTATAGAGTATACTTGTTCATCACCTTTTTGATTAGACATAATACTTTCCTTAACTCTTAAGGATTATATCATACATGTAATAATATCAATACCACCTCCATAGGTTGTCCATAGTTTTGATATATCACCATTAAGCTTCAACACCTTTCAAATTGGGCCTAAGAAGCCCTTTTAGGTCCATAGAGACTTATATTCCCTTATAACACTTCACTGAGTAAAACTAAGAACACAAGACCCCTTTAAATCCTATACGTCTAATTAACATGACCCTTAAGACACACTAAAATGATTACATTGACCCCTACTCAATTTTGCATAGGCAAAACCTATCAAACTTTTGCCTTGTACATGGAAACCCCATGAACGAATTAAAAGTCAACTTGTAGGATATTGTTCATACTAAATATGGATTGGTAAAACTTCAAAAATCCATATAGATCATCTTTAACTAGTCTAAAACACTCTCCACTATATAATTTATCTTGAAACATCCAAACACTATGAAGAGGAACTCAAATATCATTCTCAACTCATTTTTAGAATATATTCAAACCCTCAATCAAATTTGGACCATAGTAAATGTAGGTGTATGACCACTAAAAGCTCAAAATTATTTTTCTTGGATTTAAATTTAAATTATCTAGCACTTTTATTTTTATACCACCATAAAAATTTTGAAACATAAAAATTTATATCCAAAATAATTAGGACTAGTTTTCCTTTGTAAATTCAAATATTTGAATTCCAATAGTCACTTTTTAATGTAAATTTGGCTATGGAAAATAGAGAAATATGTCTGGGAAGCCAAATTTGCAACATTATATATTTTTATACACACATATTAATGACTTCAAACTTAGACCATATGAACTTGGCATAAAATTGATCAAATCCATGTGACCAACTTCTTTGACACTTCTACATGTGTGAATGCTAACATTATCAATATGCTTACCTGACTTAATTTGCCAAAAGACTAAATAGTCCTAGATGACCATAATGACCACAAGGATGAACCAAATGTAAACCTATCACTTACATACTCACTCCAATAACTCCATAAGACCTTTAAAACATGATCACATTATCAAACACATCTATCAACCTACCTATCCAACCAAGCACTAAAGATCTATACATGACTATTGAAGCACACTTTGTCATTGACTAGCTAGAAAACTTGATACCTCATAAATAATCTTTTCCAATTCATGGAAATTATTGGATACATTAGATACATAATTGACAACACCTCAATATATCTTGCTCTTTGAGCTCATCACCAACCCACTATCAATTGTGCCTATGAGGTTCTCCATAGGAATCTTCTAGCCCCTTGGGTGCATGCTATTCCCCTTCCTAATCCTATCCTTAAATTTCCTAAGTTCAATGGGACTTGAGACTCTAGTCCCATATAGAATATTATGGCATTCATGATGTTATATATAAATTGGGAATAAGATGAAGGCATGATGTTGAAGCTCTTTGTGAGTTGAAGCTCTTGTTTGGTTTTAGAATCTGCCTCTAGATTCTCTCTTTAGTTTCTAGTTCCTTCTGGATGACTTCCTCTAGTACTTTTATATCTCCAAACCTTTCAACCTCATCATCCAATAACTCACCTCCATATCACAATCCAAGGGTAAGTCTATCTTTGATTTTTTATGTAAGTGGCATTTAGCCATCTATACATGTAGAAAGAGGTTCTTAGATGATTAGCTTTATGATATGTTCATATAATCATTGAGGTAGGAGGTGCACCTTGAGGTCATCAAGAATTATCCCACTTCATATGATGAATCTATTAATGAGTGTTTGAATATTTAATTATTTGAGGTATGTGTAGGTATGTATCTAGTGCCAACCCAAAAGTCATCCTACTTATGCAATGATAATTGTAATTTAACCAATAATGGTGTCACTAATTCTCATCTTGAGATGAAGGACAAGAAGGACAACCATGAGGTGAATGCTTTAAATAAGAAGCCAGTTGAAAATAAGGTTTCTAATTCAAGCACATCAAAATAATGGATGGTGTTTTCCTTATGACCCTACCAAGTTTTGTAATGTCAATCGAATGAAAGGGCATGATGATGGTAATTATACTACCTAAAAGTATGGTGCGTAAGCCTTAGCTCTATCTCAGAGTTATCCACTTGCATAACCCAACCATAAATTGAATGTGTTTAAGGATCCTCTACATAACCACAACAAGGAGAATAAGAAGAAAAATAATAAATAAAATGCTAAATCCCCTCATTCCCCTTCTTGCTTTTCTACCTCTTATGAATCCTCTTCCCAAGTTGACCTAAGATGGAAAGCCAAGTATGATAGTAGAAAGGTCATTGTTTCTATTGATATAGCCTTTACTGGGTATGAGTACTTTGTCAACCTACACTTAGGTCTGGTCACTGACCTTGTTGGAGAGACTAGTGGCTACTTGTTTAACTCATGGGGGTAGGGAACCCCAAATTCAGATTTGAATTTTGGCATAACATCCCTCCCTATGCTAGACAATGTCCTTACTTCATCATCAAATAGTTACAAGGCCTCTCAATTTGTATCTCCATTTTGGACATTTTTCACCTTTGTCTTAAGAAAATGGATCTCATCTTTAATTATATTATTATCTCTTTTAAAGGTTCATTATGGGATAATGCTAAAGTATTGTTCAACTCTGATGAATTTGAGCACCCTCATCCTCTTATCCTATCTTTCAACCCCACCTCTTTTCTAGATTCTTTAGTTATTAAAAATAGGGCTCGATTCCATATATATATTAAGACCTCTATAGATGAATTCTTTATTAAGAGATACATCATTTATGAAGGAGTTATGTTGAATAGTATGCCCTTGTGTGCATTCAATGAGCTCAAGATCAATCAGAAGAAGCTCTCTGATTATCTCCATAACTATTTTTGTTTCAAAAATGACATATTTATAGTGATAAGAAACATGAAGATCCCTATCAATTTTGGCCCCAAGATATTTAGGATTGAGTTCTATGTGTTAGACATAGATCTTTCATATAATATGATTCTTGGCCATCCTTGGACTACTACAATGTAGGTCATCACATCAACCACATTTCACATGGTTCAATTCATGTATGAAGGTGAGGTTCATAGCTTGGAGTCTAACCTAGATCCATATGCATTACACTACACAAATACAAATCCCTCAAGTGAGGCTTTGGTTGTCTCCTCATGGGGATTTATGTATTCCCACACACCCCCTACTTTTGAGTCTTATTTTCTTAAGGATGAATGTTGTGATCTAGCTCATTATCAATTAATGTTTATTCATTTGGATTCTATCACATGGTATTAGATTCCCTCTTCTACTCCATGACATCAAGATAGATATTCTCTTCTTGGAGACCTATTCCAAGATGTCTCCCTAGATGCTGAGCTTCCCCTCACATCATGCTTTCCCCATTAAAGTATAGGATTTTTCAACATGACTCCCACTAAGACTACTATAGTTTTTGAATCCAATCTCAAATTTTATTTCATTAATATTATAGTATTCAACCTATTCAAGGATATAAAGGCATACATCAAGTTCATACATGCTTTCCATAAGTACCATTATCCCCTTGATCAGTTAGGTTTGGAGATCTCTCTCACTAATAGTCCAACCCCTAGCATCCCTATAGTAAATGTCTTGGAATTTGAACCTAAGTTGTTAAACTAATTTCTCCCTCATATTCTTGAGTGTTTATAGGAAGGTAATGCTATGGATGTTGAAGGATCCATATATGTCAACCTTGGCATTTCATCAAGGCCAAAGATCATCAAGATTAGTGTTATCTTTGCTCTAAAGGAATGAGATGTTTTGGTCACCTTTTTGCATGAATTTTTGGATGTATTAACTTAGGAATATGCCAATATGAAGGTCATGAATCCTAATATTTTTGTCCATAGCCTCATTATGGATGATGGGACCCATCTAATTCACCAAAAGCAATGACTAATGGTAGTTAAAGTCTCCTAATTAGTCAATATTAAGATTAAAAATCTCATCTAAGTTGGTTTCATCCAAGTTGTTGACATTTGGATTTCCAACATCATTCTTGTTCTCAAGAATAATGGATCTATTTAGATATGCATCAAATTTTAGGATTTTAATATGGCTTGTCCAAAGGATAATTTTCCCACTCCTTAAATCGACTAGATTGTTAATTCCATAGCTAGTTTTGAGATTATATCCCTCATAGATGTATTTTTAGGGTACAACCAAATCTAGATTGCACCTAAAGAACAGTGCAAGATGGAATTCACTAACCCATGGGGTACTTTATATTATACTTTCATGTCTTTCAGTTTGAAGAATGTTGGGGCTATATATTAGTGTGCCATGACCCAAATTTTTCATAACCTCATCCATAAGATTATTGAATGTTATGTTGATGATCTCTTTAGTAAATCCAATAAACAAGATGAGTATGTGTGAGACCTTAGGATCATCTTTGAGCATATTAGAGAGTATCACATCAGCCTTAACCTTGTGAAGTGCATTTTTGGCATTTTTTTTAGAAAGCTTATTGGCTTCCTCATTTCATAAAAGGGCAATGAGGTGTATCTTGAGAAGATCAAGGTAATATTTAAGATTCCTTCCCCACACAACCTTGTTTAGTTGTAGTCCTTCTTTATAGGGCTCAACTTCCTTATGTGTTTCATTAAGGAGTATGCTCATAAATCCATACCCCTTACATGTCTCTTACACAATAACACTCCATTTTGTGATCTATTGAAGTCTAAGTGGATTTTGAGGAGTTGAAGTGCATGATTCATAATCCTCCCATCCTAATGGCACCCATTAAGGGTCATCAGTTCATCTTGTACACCTCTATCACTAATCTTTCCATCGAGGGTATGTTGTGTCAAAAAGATGACACTAGTAGAGAGAGATTTATTTATTACAGATCTTGCATGCTAGTTGGTCATGAGCTCAACTAGTCTCTATTTGAGTGGTAGTGCCTCTCCCTCATCTTCACCATAAAGAAGTTAAGACATTACATGTTGGGCCAAACCACCAATATGATTGTCTATTCTGATCCACTCCACTATTTACTTGGTAAGACACACCTTACTGATAGGACTATAAGGTGGATCATGCTTCTTCAATAGTTTGACTTCCACATTGTTAACCAAAAATCCACCAAGGGTCTAGTTATAGCTAAAAAACTTACTGAGTGCCCACTACCCAATACTAATGTTGAATTAGTTGATGATGCCTTTACTGATGAGATGGTCTAATCAATCAATTGGATCGAGGTCTCTAAGTATGATTGGTATCAAGACATTATCCATTACCTTGAGACTCAATATTATCCCACCAATGTTCCTTCACAAGAATGCTATCAGATCTACAAGATTTCCATTTGTTATGTTATCATAGGTGGCATATTACTCAAAAGGGGTCTAAATGGTGTGTTGATGCAGTGCCTCACCCCCAAGGATACTCATCTCATGTTGGAAGAGTCTCACAGGAGTGTTTTAATAGGATCTTCTTGTAACAAATTGATAACAATGTATGAAATAATATATTTATAAAATTAGTTGAAGCACTAAAATGATTATATTGATTGTAGACCACTTCAGAGGGAAATATTTTTAAAGCAAGATCTATATAATAAATTTGTGGATGCCTTCAATGGCCTCAACACTTATATATGAATTTTTAACATAAGAAACGACTACTTCCCATGAATGTGGGTTAAAACAAAATTCTCACAGGATGACTTACAAAGCATGTGCATCCATAGAAACTACTAAAATAATAAAGTAAAGAGAAGAGATATCACGGGTTCATACCATCCCCTCCCTCTTAGAAAAATCTTTGTCCTTAAAGCTTTAGATATGGGAATTGGTGTTGAATCTAAAATAGTGGTTCCCATGTTCCATCCTCTAGTTGTATTCCATATCATTAAATTAAAACCTCAGTGATGGAGCTTGAGTGAAGTTAGTGAGTACACTTATCTAGGATTGCCTCTAGCTCAAGAAGAATAAATACTTCATTATCAAGTTTAGGTAAAATAGTCTACACTTTGATGTTTGTGCCAAGAACTTTATTTATATAAGAGATATGACATACTAGGTGAACTCGAGAAGAAGATGGGAGCTCCAACTTATAAGCAACTGACCCAATATTTTGTAGAGCATTATAGGGCCCATAGAACTTGGGAGGTAGCCTATAACACCCATTAATTTTTAGGGAGGATTTCTTGTAAAGTTGTAGGCAAAGAAAAACCATATCACTTGCCTAAAAAATGTGCTCATAATGGTGATGATCTCCTATTATTTCATTTTATTTTGTGTCATATGAATATTTTCCCATAGGATACTGAGGACTTGATCTTAAGTTTAGAGAATTGTGTCAACCACTTGAACTAATGAACTATTGGGGTTTTACAGAAGGAGAACTAGTGGTGCTTGATGATAGACTACTTCATATGGATTAATTTTCATTGAAGTGTGATAGGAAGTATTGTACCACCATTCAGTGAGAGGGAGCCACTTTGCCCACTAATGTTTTTATTCTAAGGTGAAGTAATGAAGGAAAGTTTCCAAGCATTTGTTGACAATTTTAGTCTAGCCATTGGTTTTTGGATGATACCAAAAAATCATATTTAGTTGAGTGTTGGTATGTTAAAAATTTTATATCCAAAAATGGTTAGTGAAGGTTACAATGGATGAAGGAATTCTATGAATATGGAAAATCTGGTCCAATAAAATTTGTGCAACTATGGAGGTGATATAAGGATGGTTGAGGGCACAAAAATGACTATATTTGGAGAGGTGATCAACCACAACCAAGATCACCATTTTCCCTCTATATTTAAGGATACACTTAATGAAATACATAGAAATATCTATCCAAATCTTGGTATGGATAGGCAAGGGTTTGAGCAACCTAGGGATGAGTGTTGTTTCACCATTGTTGCATTGATGTGTATCACATTTAGCCACCATCTATTGAATTTCATTTTTCATTCCCTTATAAAATAAGTTACATCATTTCCACTCATAATTTTTGAGAAACCCTCAGTGCCCTATGGATGGAGAAGCATGGATTTCATAGAATACAAGCTACTATAGATCTATACTCTAGAGAAGCACTAGATGACCCTTGTATCATAGAGAAGCACCATCTCAAGAATAATTTAGTACATTTGAGTGGTTAGTGGCCAATTATTGAATGATTTTAGATAATAAGGATTCATTGGCATACCCCTAATGTACAATGTCCAACCAATTTAGAATAGGCATGGAAATAGTTGAAAGAGAAGCTTGATCCACAAATGTGTGAGACAGCGCATTAGCCATAATATTATCTTTACCCTTCTTGTAAGTTATCTCATAGTCATAACCCATGAGTTTTTTGACCCATTTGTATTGTGATGAGGTAGATACCTATTGTTTCAAGAAATATTTTAGACTCTGGTGATCATTTTTGATACAAAAATGGTTACCCAATAGGTATGGTCACCACTTCTATATCACATGTAAAATGGCCATCATTTCCTTCTCATAAGTAGAGAGAACTAAATTCTTTCTAAAAAGAGATTTTTTAGTGAATGAAATAGGGCATCCTTATTAGATGAGAATAGCACCCAGTCCATTTCTACAAGCATCACTCTTAATAGTGAAGATCTTGGAAAAATCTTGCATAACTAGAATAGGTGTAGTACACATAATTTATTTCAATGTTTCAAATACACACTCAGCAGCTTGTGTCCAAATAAAAGATTCATTTTTCAACATATCTATTAGAAGAGTTGTAATATTCCCATAATACTTGAAAAACTTATGATAGTATCTAGTTAGCCCCAAAAAAACATGAAGGCTTTTGAGTGTCTAAGGATATAGCTAATTTTTCATAGTAGATATATTTTTAAGATCCACCCAAATCCCTTAGATTGAAACAATATGCCCAAGATACTCCACTTCATCCTAAATAAAAGTAAATTTGAACTATTTTACACAAAGATGATGGTCAGAGAGAAGTTTTAGTGTGAGCTCCAAATGTTGGAGATGCTCAAACCATGTTTTACTATAGATGAAGATATTATCGAAGAAGACTAAAATGAATTTTCACATTTAGGGATAGAATACTTTATCCATCAATGACTTAAATGTTGAAGGATAATTAGTGAGGCCAAATGGAATGGCCAATAAATCATAGTGGTTATCATGTGTGTGAAAAGCTATCTTAGGGATATCATCCTCATGAAGCCATATTTGTTTATATTCATAGCAGAGATCCAACTTGGAGAAAAAGTGAGTGCCATGAAGCTCATCAATAATAGGGATTAGGAAATTATCCTTGATTATGAGGTGATTAAGTGCATGAAAATCAATATATAGGTGCCATGACCCATTTTTTTAGAAAAAGAGAATTGGAGAAGGATATGGGCTAGTACTGGATTGAATAATGCCTTGCTATATTAAGTCTCTAATGAGCATCTTGATCTTGGTATTTTGATGAAATGGTTAGTGATAAGGCCTAATGTTGTGAGGAATTATTATTTAAAGGAGATGAATATGGTGTTCCTCTATCTATGAAGGTGGAAATCCCACTAGTTTGGCAAAGACATGTGCATATATCTACAAAATAGTTTATAGATCAGAAGGAGTAGTGGAGACTTTTGAGGGTTGTATTTAAATGGAATGGAGTTGAGAAATGACATTGTGTGAATTTTTCTTAAGAAGATTTTCCATGTGATGTGACCTTATGATGTTGAGAGATCTAGGTTGTAAGCCTTTTAATGTGTGTTTTTGTCCATTATCTAAAAACTACATCCAATGTTTAGCAAAATCCCATAAGATGGGTCCAAGTGTGCATAACCACTAGGCTCCAAAAACAACATCACATCCACCTAAGGGTAAGGAAAACATGTTGGAGTGAAAGGTATAGTCTCCAATAGTGATACACACATTGTGACACTTCCATTTACAAGGTAATGTGCCCCCATTGGTAATCATGACTTGAAATTTGGAACATGGATGGATAAAATAATTAGCCTATTTGGTGATCTGAGGGCTAATGAAGTTATGAGTGCTATGTGAATCAATGAGTATTATGAGAAGGAGATTTTTGATGTAACCCTTAACTCACATAGTTTTTTGGGTAGTGAATCATACTAAGGCATGAAGAGAGATATCTGGTTGGTCTTCTTAAGAAGTAGGTTCCATAATCGACTGAGCTCTTTTTGGATCATCTATTATATCTTGAACATCTTCCCAATATTTAGTTTTAGGTATATATTTCACATATAATAGGTAGAGCTTTTTCTTGACACATCAATGTCCTCAAGTGAATTGATCATCATATTTATAACATAGTCCTTTTGCTATATGGGCTTACATCTCTGCTTCAATCAAACACTTGATAGGAGTGATTCTAGGGGCTAAAATTATTTGAGATCGTTGTGGAGATGTGTTGTTAAATGGAACAAAATTAGATTTGAAGTGATGTTGAGCTACGATCTTGTCCTCTACTAACTTATCCAACCCTAAGGCTTCCATCATCATGTTGGGTTAGAACATTTTGACCTCAGATCAAATTAAGTCTTTTAGTCTACTGACAAAGCAACTCCTGAAGAATTCATCAGACAATCCCTTTGTATGATTAGCTAATTTTTCAAATTAAATTTGATATTATCTTACTCTTATTATTTGGTAAAGTTTAGGGAGTGCTCAAGTGAATTCATCAAAATTATTAAGGCTAAATCATTACAAAATGAGGGTGAAAAAATTGGTCCATATGGGTTCATCATGAGCCTTGGTATACCAACGATACCATTAAAGGGCTTCATGTTCCAAGTGAAAAGATGAAAGTATAACCTTAATGGGATCAAAAGTATTATGTAGACTAAAATATTATTCTACTTGATAGATCCATCTAGTTAGATTTGCATCATTGAATCAAGAAAAATTAAGCTTTGGCCCATGATAATTTTTGGAAGAAGGAAATGAAATGTCTAAAAAAGACTCTAGATGTCATTTGTTATTCATGGTGGTATGTTGAAAATTGAAGCCGAGAATTTTTTCATCGAGATCTTTAATGTGGATCTTGAAGGCGACAATTTCATCCTCTATGGTTTTTGTTCCTATTCAGGTTACTACCATGACCTTGTGTGTGTGTGTGTGTGTGTGTGTGTGTGTGTGTGTGTGTGTGTGTGTGTGTGTGTGTGTGTGTGTGTGTGTGTGTGTGTGTGTGTGTGTGTGTGTGTGTGTGTGTGTGTTGGGTGAATATTTTGTCATCAGTTAACTGAAGGCAAAATGGGTATATCAGCAATAGTGTAATGAGATAAATATTTCTTCTCAGCAAGGGGAGGTTCCCTATAAACTATTTTAAACTATTCTAAACTAAATATTAACTCAGGGTTGAGATCGTACCATCTATTTCTCTTTTTTTAGAAATGATGTTTATAAAGTGAAGGAAAATTCCTTGGATATTAATTGAATCCACTAGAAATCCATGAGATTACAAAGCCTATCATTGCTTATCTTATTGATTTATAACTTATATAATAGTATAATAAAGTACATCCCAAAGTCTCCACCAAAAACTACAATAGAGTATATGATCACAAAGGATAAAAGTAGTTCAAAGCCTTTCCAATATCCTTTGTATTAAAACTAAAAAACACAAACTAAATAAAATTATAGTAGCATAAAGTCTCCATAATTAACTTTAGAACATCTTCCAGATAATCTTCACTCACTCTGCTTATTTAATCAAATAGATGAGATTTTATTAGAAAAAGGACATAAGAACTATTTCCTAAATAACACAAGTTATTCCAATGCAAAGTTTAAAAAATCTCTTGCTTTCTCATTCATTTAAGAAAATATAATTTACAATCTGAGCTCAAAGTCTCAAAAGTCATCTCAATTCGGGTAGAGTTTTGCTTCCAATCACTAAAAATATCTTATCATTACTAAAGAGGCTCTCTTTATTTATAGGGAGAGGCCTTGAGAAAAGAGAAAAGACTTAATTACTTTGTCCTAGTCAAAGATAGGAGTCCTTATTGACTTTGTACTTTCCATATTTTTACATGTAATTACACATGACAAAAGTTCTTTTGAAAATGTCCAAAGTAGTAATAAAAGTGCATTTGAAAAATAGAAATTAAACTAAGGCTAGCTTCAATTTGTATCCCTATTTTTTTTCATGTGAGCATCATACATGGTGATAGCTGCATGTATCTTGATACTGTCTGAAGTAACATTATTCTTAAAAATCATCTTAGCCTTGACTATGGCATCTCTCACTACTATGACCTATTTTTCATGACTAGTTAACCTACCTTTCAAATTATCCAGAGTTAACTAATTATCTAGAATATTGTCTACAGAGGCTACTAAAAATGCCTTATCTTTAAATTTCTTCCAGATCATACCTTCAATTTCTTGAATCATTTCTTCTATTGAAATGAATTGGTTGTCTTTTGATGTAAGCTTACAAGAAAAATCCTCTAATTTATGCAAAAGACTGATGTCACTTTGTTCACTAAGGTCCTTTGATGATTCAAGGTCACTGATCAATTATTTAAGCACTCGACTCCTATATATCAATGCTTCTTTAGTTTCAGTGTAAGAGTCTCTATCAGTAATGACACCAATTGATATTAGAGTGCTCATTTTTAACTTCTTCATATCCATCCATTTATCAAGATACTTTCTTATGTTTTCAATATCTTGAGAAATAATATTAATAAGATCATCCAGTTCTGCTCTTATTTTTCTCATTTTATCCATCTTCTCAAATAACTCTGTGAGTAAGAAAATTCCTTGTGTATGCATCTTGTCCAATTAATCTTCAATTACTTTTCCCTTGAGATAAGTCTTTTCTACTTTCTAAATCATGGGGTCTTCTATGTAAATGGCTTCTAGAGTTACTATTTCTAGAGTGAAAGTGATCCTTCTTACCACTGCAGTCAACTGTTCCACCATTGATTTATAATGATCCTTCATCTCTTTCTCTCTATCAAAATTTTGAATCAAGATGTCCATATCTGACTGCATATCACTCTTATCACTTTCATGAGTTACCTTACATAACTCAACTCTATAAATAGAGTAGTTACATCAAAATTTTCAATAGCTGCATCTTGTGGAGGTCTTGAAACTTCCAAAAAAAATTGTTCCTTATCCCCAATCATCTTTGAAATAATCTTTGGCTTTTTGGGAGCCTTGACTTTTACTAACACCATTTTATTGAAATCAAAGTCATTTGGAGAGATGGCTTGTTTTTTCCTTTTAGACGTATAAGATGACAACCAAGGTGGGATCATAGAAGTACATACATTAGTATCAATCTCCATTGTTGGAATTATTGGAGTTACACTTGCATTGGTAGTGGAAACAATAGGTAGAGTATCAGTAAAAACTATACCTTCTGCTAAGTGATCAAGAGCAGAACTATCCTCAATATCAAAAGATAGAGATGACAAACTAGGAATTGATCATGAGGAATGAAGAATATCTCCAAAGGATCCATGAGGGTTGTCAAAAATTTCTTAGAAAGGAGAGGGTGATCCAGAAGAGGGAACACTAATTAGAGAAATAGGTGAAGGATTTATAATAGGCGTGCCTGGTAGGGAAGAAGAAATTCCTATTTCTTATTGCAGATTCTCTTGAGGAGGCAAAGTTTCCTTCTCTCATTAATCAGTGGGCCTATCATCAATCTCCATCTATTCCCTTGTTGGTTCTTTAATGCTTTGCTTCTCAACTTCCATATCTGCTATTTCTAGCTCTTTTTTCATAACTTTCAACTTCTTCATCACAAATATGATCTTAGGCTTATGTGGCCTAGAAGAAGAAGAAATATCACTTTTATTCTTCATCCTATTTTTTTCTCTTTTTATTATTTTCTCTTGAAATTTAGATTCTGGTCCTATGATAAACTCTTTCAAAGTGATTCCCTTAATCGTTAACCAATCATTGGTGTTCGTCAATATTGGTTCAAATCTTTTCCTTAAGGAAGTCAGTTCCTTTTGTGACCATTGAATTGGGTGAAGATGGGCATTGGTGACCTACTCAACATGGTATCTATCATTAATCAAATCCCCATCATCCACTAAATTCTAAAGGATATCATCAAGTCTCAGATATTCTACCTGCTCAAGAGATAATCTACTATAGTCCAATTTCTTGATGTCTTTTGCTATCCTCAAATCTACCCAAACATCTTTAATCATAGGCTCATGAAATTGGGTTTTCCTCTTGATTATATCTTTTACACCCCTGTAATCAAAATTTAGTCTTCTTTTGAACTATTTCATGGTTACAAGCTTCATTTCAATTTCCATAACTCTAGTTTTTCTAGTGGTTAACACTAAAAACCTACCAATTTTAATTGGAAATCTGAAACTGGGCTTCTTGAGTTCCATCTATTTATTATGTATGATAATTATTTGTCTACATAGCTCCATCAAGACCAATTTGTCTGAAGGGAATCTTGGAAGTATATAAGGATGACCTTGGAAAAAGCCAACCCTTAGGTATGAAAAAGAAGGAAATTACAAGAACATACATCTAAAATCATTCACAATTGCCCAAGCCTCATCGGACATTATTCTATGTTCTAATTGAGGATTAAAGAGACACAAAAATACTACAAAGAAAGCATCATTTAGTCTCTTAATATGATAAATAGAACCCTTTAATGTTAACTAAGGATAGTATTGATATACTGGGGTTACTCTTCTATCTCTTTCTGATGTTAAACCTAGAAAGGTTCTCATTGATGTTGCAATGTACACCAGGTAGGAAGTCATGTAGAATTTGAAGGTAGTGGATACCTTCGTCAATTGCTCATGTAGAGCATTATTTATTTACTCTCCCCAGAAGATGACTTGTTTGCCTTAGATAATTATCTTGATGAAGGGATACATCCATTCATGAAATTGTGAGGAAGAAGGTAAACCTCTTACCCTGTTGAGAAGAGTGATCAGATCACTGACTTCTTCTGAGAAGTCACTCCTTGGAAAAATTCATGGCCACCTTGAAAATTTTTCCCTTGGAGTCTTGAGCCATTTATGGTTGATTAATTTCTTCACTCTTTCAAGATCTATTATATTCTCTTTATGCTTCAACAAAATCAAGATTTATTAATTCAATAATAGGAGGACACATGAACACTTTATCGATGAACTTAAGGCCCAGTCTAATTACCACATTACCACTAGCGTCTAACATAGCCCTACTATCCTTATTATAAAATTGAGCACACTGAAGAACAAATTCTATGTTGTGAGCTGATACAGGAAAAGAAGATACCAGATGAATATTACTTTTGATTATCTTCTTCATTTCATGGCTAGGATTTCTTGATTTAGTTCTTTTCATAAACTTGGCCATGTCTACATGACTGATCTCTATATCTTGAATGTCATTGACATTAGAAGCAATCGAGGTGGTTGGAAAAACACTTTGATACTTATAATTCATTATCTTCCACTTCTTTAGAGAAACATTAGTCATCTAGAAGAGCTTTTGTCAAAAGGATGTCAGTGAAGAAGGATCCACAAGATAAACTGCAACAAAAGTCATGATCATGCAATCATGGGAAATACTGGCAATCTAGGAAAACTACATGTCAATGATCATGACCATGGGGATGCACTTGAAAGGGATAAAGTGTGATCATGCCAAAAAACCAAAGGAAAGTGGGCTTAGAAAAGCAAAAACTCAAAATTTCCTAGAGTTAGGAAATATGAGAATTTTTTTGCATAGGTGGCAAAAATTTCTGCCATAGCATGTTTAGGTAAATTTTGCACTTATGTAGGGGTGGTGATTTTTTTTGCCTTTGAAGGTTAGGTTTATGTAGGGATGGAAAAAATCACTACCCTTACACATGGGGTATAGCACTCAAGTAACGACAGCAAAAATTGCCACCCACATAGGTTTAACATGTAAGGGTGGCAAAAATTACCACCCTTTGCAAAATGATAAGGTTTTGTATAAGGGAAGCAATTTTCACCACCTGTACATGAGAAGACTTGACTAATAGGTTTTGGATTTTTTAGACTTTCACCTAGTATGCCTCTTCAGGGAAGAGACAGATGGGGAGAAGGGAAAAATAAAACCTAAAATGAAGGAAAAAAGAGAAAATCAAACCTTAAAAGGAAAAGAAAAAAAATTGAAAACCTAGAAATAAAGAGAGAAGAAAGAAAAACCTACCTATAAATTATGAAATCTTATGCTACAGGTTGATGAATTCATAATCCCACTCATTGGCATGGTTGAATGATTGTAGGGAGGAGGAGCAGACAACTTCAAATGATTAAAATGAATAATTAATCGACATTTAAATCTCACAAAACCAATTCGAACCACTCAATGTGCATGGTCATAAATGCCATGCATGAAAAATGAGATCATGCATTGGTAGTGAAAATCACCACCCATGCATGGCATAAATAAAAATGCAAGGGCAGCGATTTTTTCCACTCCTGCATGAGAAAAGGGGGAAGGAATATGCAAGGGCGATGAAATTGCTGCTTGTGCATAAAAACTATGAAACTTGCAAGGGCAATGATTTTCACTGCCATTGCACTGGAAAGACTAAAAATGTGCAAGAGCATCAAAAATCACCGCTATTACATAGAAAAACCAAAAATGTTAATGCCTTAAAAATTGTCAAAATCTGACCCCTGATCGGATCGACACTGCAATGAGTTTCATATTTTTTGATAAATCATGATGAGGGAGCACCATGAAATTTTTCAAGATGTTAGCCAACTTCACCTAAGAATAAGAAAACCTACCTCAAATAACAAAATTAGAGTGAAGATCATGAAACAGACAAGTTTCGTAGGGGTTATCCACCAAAATAAGCATAGATAATTTTGGGAACAACAGCTAGCTCCAGCTAGGGAAATTCCATCAATTAAACTTTGAAATGATCTAAGGGAGTAGAATCTAGTATCTAAGTGCCTTCATCCATGCCATTGGACCATAGAGTCAAGCTACCAAAAATAAAAAGACACAAAAAATAAAACATAAATAAATAAAACATAAAACTATACAAATATACAAATGAACTTATCTAATACTTCAAGGATTGAAGTGCTTTAGATGTTTCTCACTGTGAGGTAGTGAGATTAGTGTTCCATCTTGATATTCTAGAAAAAACTATTTTCACCACAGAATTGATGAATGATGAATGGACCTCTCCACAAGGAATCAAATTTTCCATGCATTCCTTTTGGTTCTCTCCTCTTGTCCCACAATAAGACTTGATCTCCAATCTAAAAATCATGAATCCTTGCTCTCTTGTCGCAGAGTTTTTTTACCTAATTTTGATGTGTAGTAATACAGTCTACTACCATAGTCTATTTCTCTTCTAGTTCAGTTAAGCACATGATCTTTTTATCAATAAATTTTTTGAAAGTTTGATCTTCAACTGCTTTTGCCAACTTTAGTGTTGGTAGTTACAGGGTGATTGGTATCTCTACATTCAAACCATACAAAAGTTAAAATGGTGACATACCTATTTCCCTCTTGGGTGGAATATTGTCTACCCATAGAGCATCAAATAATGCTTTATGCCAATTTTTTTGATTGTCATCTACTAGTTTCTTGATAATAGTAACTAGATTCTCGTTACTTGATTTTGTTTGATCATTTCCTTACAGATAGTAGTCCGAAGAGTGGGAAAGAATAATCCCATAATTGTATCAAAAGTTAGTAATCTCATGAGAAGAGAAACAAGTGGAATTATCTACTATAATCTTATTTAGAACTCCAAATCAAGAAATAATATTTTCCTTAAGGAAATTACATACTACTTCTGAAGTAACATGCTTAATTAGAATAGATTCCACCCACTTAGTAAAATAGTCTGTCATAGTGAGAACATAGTTGTGTCTAGCACTTGAGGATGGGTTCACGGTGCCAATGAAATCAATACCCCATTGTTGAAAAGGTTCTTCAATCACCACTGGCTTGAGAGGTAATGCGACCAACTTGGGTTTCCCAATGAATTATTGACATAACTCACACCTATGTACCCAATTGTACACATCTTGAAATAGTGTAGGCCAATAGTATCTAGCTCATAGAATCTTGTGAGCCATCACAAGTGTGGAAAAATGTCTTCCACAAGCCAAATTATGGAAGGACTCCAAAAGTTTACTTTTTTATGCTTTATCCATGCAACAAATAAATACCCCATCAAGGCTTCTTTTGTACAGACCATTGTCCCATAGGATGTAGTTAGTGGCTTTCAATTTAACAATTCTTTTTTATTTATAAGATAGATGGGTAGGACACTCACCATAGGTAAGAAAATGAGAGATATTATAATACCACTCGTTAGTAGTAGTGACAAAGAGAACCATAGGCATGTTTTCAACCTCTGTTTCTTCATGTCCTATTTCTTTTGGTATGTTATCATCAATTAATTGGTAGAGACCTCTTCCCCACACAAGCTTAGTAGGTTTGATATCAAGATCAAAATCCAAAATTTTAGAAATCCAATTTCCCCTTTTAGTACTAAACTCCTATTGAGTTAAAATGGACTTTACTATTGCATTAGGCACCAGAACAACAATATGTGAATTCAAGATATAGAATCAGAAATGTTTTACCACCTTAACCATAGCATAATCATGCTTCTCCATAATTGAATATTTAAATTTATGAGCTTTGAGAGGACAACTCATAAATGATATAGGATATTATACACCTTTGTTTTACTGAACCAAAATAGCTGAAAGTGTATATTCAAAAGCATAGCTGTATACTACGAAGTCTTTGGTATAATCTAGGCAAATCAGGATCAGGGCATGAGCGATAACCTTCTTTATATCTTCAAATGCTGCTTTGCCTTCCACAGTTTAATGGAAATTAGCATTTCCCTTCATCATGTCAATAATGTGGTGAGTCTTCTCTATAAATTTAGGAATGAACCTTCATAGAAAATTCACCTTTCTAAAGAAAGAATAAACTACAGTCTTACTAGTAGGAAGAGTAAGTTTTTGGATAGATTTGACTCTTTTTGAGTCAATTTTTATGCCTTCTCAAGATATAGTGTGACCAAAAACTTTACCTTCTATAACTCTAAAAATTGACTTCTTGGGATTGAGGGAAATACTATTTTGCTGACAATGTTTCAACACTTGTTGTAAATGATACACATGATCAGGATGATGTTTGGAAAAAATGATCAAGTCATCAAGATATACCAAAATAAACTTCCCCATTTTGTTTTTGAAGGCAAGATCCATTGCTCTCTGAAAGGTGGTGCCAATGTGGATCAGACCAAAAGGTATTTTGTGATATGTGAATGTGCCCCAAGGTGTAGTGAAAGCAGTTTTATATTGATTTACTTTGTTGAATTATACTTGATTATACCCAAAAAAACCATCTAATATTGATAACATTTTTGATTCAGTCAATGTTTGTAATACTTGAACCATGATGGATAGGGGATAGTTATCCTTTAGAGAAGATTGATTTAGGTTTCTGAAATCAACACACTAATGAATTTATCCATTCTTTTTTCTCACAAAAACTACGTTTGTGACCCAGGTGGAATGATGGATTGAAAAAATTATCCTTGCATTTAACATCTTCTGGATCTCAGAAAGGATAGTACCTACTATTTTAGGGTTGTATTGTCTTTGTTTCTACTTGTGAGGCAATGACCCAACTTTAAGAGGAATTTCATGCCAAATTTATTTAGGCTTGAGAGATCTCAAATCATCTTAAGAATAGGCTAAAACATCAATGTAATGGCAAAGAAGAGTAATAAATTTGAGCTTTTCATCAAAAGTGCAACAATTCCCAATGTTGACCATTTTAGAATTCTCTTCTGTACTCAAATTTATTTGATCAAACTCCTTGGAGGAACTTGAATCCATTTTTTACTGCTTGATATACCTATCATGCTTATCAAATAACTTCTCAAGAGAAACCAAGATTTTTGAAATTTTATTCCCTTTGAGTTGAATTAATTCTTCACCAATTTTTTAATCTATTTTAGAAACTAATTCCCATGGTAGAGATTTACCACCTTCAAAATAAAATTCTTCAAAGCCATCCATCTTTTCTCAATAAGTGATGATTTGATTATCAACATTAAACACTTGCCAATGGTTGGAATTATCAGGTACACTTATTTGAAAGACCAGTTCAATAGTGTACTTATTCCCTTTGAAATATTTATGAGAAACCATGAGGGTTGCAGAGATAGCCAATGAATCTACACGATTATTAAACTCTCTTGGCACCACAAAAATATTGAAAGCATCAAAACCTTCAATGTAATCCCATACAAGATTGTGATAATATTTCAATATTTCATTTTTGGTTTGATATAGATTCCTTACCTAATAAACCACCAATTTATCATCTCCTCAAGAATGAAGAATTTTAACACCTCTAGCATGAGCAGCTTTCAATCCAAACAATAAAGATTCATACTCAACGGTGTTGTTGGTATTGTTGAACTTCAACTTATATGAATAAGCAAAAATTTATCTTTAAGAAGATATCAAAACAATTCTAACTCCATAAATGGTAGAAGAGTAGCTACCATCAATTTTTATAATCCAAACATCATTTAAAGATTTCTCTTCGTTGGTGAGGGAAGATTCTTTCTTACCTAAAATTTGCTCTAACAATTCTTCTGATTTTCTATCTAAATTTTTTGAATTGTCACCTAATGAAATTTCATCTGATGAGCTAAAAACATCTTCAGTGGTCAGAAAATAATTACCCATTCCTGATGATTCAAACAAAATTTGAGCTTTAGGGTTTGATGTTTGGGTGACAATATATTTTGACTCTTTCTTAGGAAGCAACTTTTGCATGATGCCTTTAATAGGTATCCTTACTTCAGACAAATCCATATTAAACTCTACATTTTTACAAAAATTACGTCCGATAAAAATTCCATAAGAGGTTGGAACATTAGCCACTAAGACTATCATTTTAATCTTCTTCTCTGGAAAAGCTGCAAATGTAAATTGAACATCTTTGTTTTGACCCAAAAGTAGTACTTGCTTGTTTTCCATGGAGAAATATCTCCCAAAAGTCTAATTTAAGATAAGACCGAGAGAATCTACTACCTTGGCGGTCATAACATTATCAGAAGCTCCAAAGTCTATTATACAGTTGCTCAACTTGTGACCATTTATCAATAGGGAAACATAGAAAGGTTCTATTTTTCTAAGGGAAACAAGAGGAGTAGCAACAAGATTATTTTGGATGGATTTTTTCTTTGGGGGATCATGAGTCATGTTTGGAGAATCTTATCCTATAGGGATGATTTTGTTTTTTATGTATTTAGCCAACCTATCAAACTGGTCAGGATTAGCTTGTAAGTACTTAATCTTAGACATTTGGATCTTGGTCTTCTTAGCATGATCAATTATATTGAATAATTGAAATGAACTAGAAATAGAGAAAGAAAGTCCAAAATTATGGTTTTTATTTGATGTGGTACTAGTATGAGAAATCAAAGAAAAAGGTACATGATGGTTTAAGGTACTTACTTTCTTATTGGTCACCAGGTCCTTTGATTGGAAGGTAGTGAAGTCCATATTCAGGTAGTGAAGTACTTTCTTAAGGTAAGATCGAGAGAATCTGCTACCTTGGTGGGCATAACATTATCCGAAGCTCCAGAGACTATTATACAGTTGTTTAACTTATGACCATTTATCAATAGAGAAACATAGAAAGGTTCTATTTTTCTAGGGGCAACATGAGGAGTAGCAACAAGATTTTTTCAAATTTATTTGTTCTTTGGGGGATCATGAGTCACTTTTGGAGAATCTTGTCCTATAGGGATGGTTTTGTTTTTGATGTATTCAGCCAACCTATCAAACTATTCAGAATTAGCTTGTAAGTACTCAATCCCAGACATTTAGATCTTGGTATTCCTAGCATGATCAATTATATCGAATAGCTGAAATGAACTAGAAATAGAGGAAGTCCATCATTCTAGTTTTTATTTGATGTGGTACTAGTCTAATAAATTGAAGCAGAAGGTACAAGATGGTTTGAGGTACTTATTTTCTTATTGGTCACCGAGTCTTTTGATTGGAAAGGTAGTGAAGTCCCCCATTTAGCAATTGAGATTATTGGCTGAGGTTCTTCTCCTACTTTTCTTTTATCAGCTTGTTGAGTTGACTAGTTTTGGGACCTAGTAAAAATAACATATGATCTATCAAACACTTCTCCCTTTTTCCTAGCTTCATCTTGGTAATTCAAAAAACTAATGATAGAGTCACCAACTAATTTTTCTTCTCCTTATGCAAAGATATTAGCGTCATCTTCTTGGTCTAAATTAGGTTGGAAAGAGAGATCATGTTCAACTTCATGATAACTGACTACTAAGTTGATTGGTGTTGCTTAATGGCAAGCTTCACTTGTGTGGGAGGAAGACAATTGGATTTCCCTTGATTTTTGGCAGCATTACCTTGATAAGAATGGTTGGGAAATGTCCTCCTTGGTATATCTCGATAAGGAGTAGACATACCTTGGGATATTTGCCTTTTCAGGGCTAGCAATTCATTTTCTAACTTTTACACCATAGGATCAGTAGTGCTTGTAGAAGAACTTTCAGCAAATGAGAAAAAATTATTTTTATTATAATCTTTTCTTATCTTACCTGCTAGGATAAGATCATCTTTGGACTTGGTAGCTAAAATCTAAGCTATAAAAATATCTATAGGACCAGCCCACCTCAATAGAAAACTCACTTTAGAAAGTTGATAATTGATGAAGAAACACTTAAGATTTTTTGGTGTTGGCTAAGCAATTGCATGGATCATGTTCCTCAGCTTATTGAACTTAACAATGAAGTCTCGCATAGGCTCATGAGACTCCTTCTTCATTTTCATAAGTTGAGCCAACAAGGCATGTGCATCTTCTGTGAGTTTGAACCTAGCTTCAAACTTGACCTTGAGAGTATACTAATTAGTTATAGTCTTAGCTTGAAGGTGATAAAACTAATATACGATAGTACTTTACAATGTTTCTAAAAATAGTATTATCTCTATATCCTCACAGTCAATGCCTATCACACCACATGCTATGTAGAAAGCTACAATATGCTCATTTAGATGAACCTTCCCATCACCCTAGAACCTAGGAAAAATCTTTCATGAACTACGACGTAGTTCATGTAAAGGTGGGGTTATATTGAGAGGGCAAAAAGTGTTACCCCAAGGACCTTGGGCTGTTATGACATGACGATTAAAAAGAGGGATAACAAACTTTTATGGGGTATGTATAGACAAAACTCTACTAGCCCTAGAGATAGAAGATTCACCTAGTGTTGGAGACCTGATGTTGGTAGGAGGAAAACTCTTGATTCACTGAAGGTGAGATTGTGGAGAAAAAAGATCAAAATTATTTTGTTGTACCAACTCAAATATAGGATCAATAATACCTTGAACTCTCTGGCTTCATGTATACTATGGATCTACCAGAGTGTAGAATGGAAAAGAACTAGAAATAATTTAATTTGAAGCTTGAGGCTTTAAAGTGTGAATTTGAATTCCTAGTGGAGTCACCAAAAAACTATTGGGTGAATATTTTGTCATCAGCTAATTGAAATCAAAATGGGTATATTAGCAATAGCATAATGAGATAAATCTCTCCTCTCAGTAAGGAGAGGTTTCCTATAAAATATTTTAAACTAATCTAAACTAAATATTAACTCAGGGGTGAGATCATACCATCCATTTCTCTTTTTTTAGAAATGATGTTTACAAAGTGAAAGAAAATTCCTTGGATATTAACTGAATCCACCAGAAACCCATGATAGTATAAATCCTATTGTTGCTTCTCTTGCTGATTTATAACTTATATAATTGTAGAATGAAGTACAGCCCAAGGTCTCCACCAAAAACTACAACAAGAGTATGATCAAAAAGGATAAAATTAGTTTAAAGCCTTTCTAATATCTTTTGTATTAAAACACAAAAATACAAACTAAAGACAATTATAGTAGCATAAAGTCTCCATAATTAACTTCAAAACATCTTCCAGATAATATTCACTCACTCTGCTTATTTAATCAAATAGATAAGATTGTATTAGGAAAAGGACATAAGAACTATTTCCTAAACAACATAAGTTATTCCAATGTAAAGTTTGAAAATTCCCTTGCTTTCTCATTCATTTAAGAAAATATGATTTACAATCTAAGCTCAAAGTCTCATAAGGTATCTCAACTTGGGTAGAGTTTTGCTTCCAATCACTATAAAGATCTTATCATTACAAAAGAGGCTCTCTTTATGTATAAGGAGAGGCCTTGAGGAAAGAGAAAATACTTGATTACTTTGACCTAGTCAAAGATAGGAGTCCTTATTGACTTTGGACTTTTCATATTTTTACATGTAACTACACATGACAAAATTACATGTGAAAATGTCCAAAGCGGCAACAAAAGTGCATTTGAAAAATGGAAATTAAACTAAAGACAACTTCAATTTGTATCCCCATTTTTCTTCATGTGAGAATTATACATGGTGATAGCTGCTTGTATCCCGATACTATCTAGAGTAATAATATTTTTGAAAATCACCTTAGTCCTGACTATGGCATCTCTCACTACTATTACCGATTTTGCATGATTAGTTAACCTAGTTTTTAGATTATCTAGAATTAATTGATTATCCATAATATTTTCCATAGAGGCTATTGAAAATGCCTTATCTTCAAATTCCTTCTGGAACATACCTTCAATTCATGAATCATTTCTTCTGTTGAAAAGAATTGGTTGTCTTGTGATGTAAACTTGCAAGGTAGCTCCTCTAATTTATGAAAAATACTGATGTCACTTTGTTCACTAAGGTCCTTTGATGATTTGAGGTCATTGATCAATTATTTAAGCACTCGACTCTTATATATCAATGCTTCTTTAGTTTTAGTGTAAGAGTCTCTATCAGTAATGATGCCAATTGATATTAGAGTGCTCATTTTTAACTTCTTCATATCCATCCATTTATCAAGATACTTTCTTATGGTTTCAATATCTTGAGAAATAATATTAATAAGATCATCTAATTCTTCTCTTATTTTTCTCATTTTATCCATCTTCTCAGATAACTTTGTGAGCAAGGAAATTCCTTGTGTATGCATCTTGTCCAAGTACACTTCAAGTACTTTTCCCTTGAGATAGGTCTTTTTTACTTTCTGAATCATGGGGTCTTCTATGGAAATGGCTTCTAGAGTTATTATTTCTAGAGTGAAAGTGATCCTTCTTACTACTACAGTCAACTATTCCACCATTTCTTTATAATGATCTTTCATCTCTTTCTCTCTATCAAACTTTTGAATCAAGATGTCCATCGCTGACTGCATATCACTTTTATCACTTTCATGAGTTACCTTACCTAAATCAACTATAAAAATATATTAGTTACATCAAAATTTTCAATAGTTTCATCTTGTAGAGGTTTTATAACTTCTAGAAATTTGTGTCCCTTATCCCCAATCATCTTTGAAATAATCTTTGGCTTCTTGGGAGCCTTGACTTTTACTGACACCATTTTATTGAAATCAAAGTCATCTAGAGAGATGGATTATTTTTTCCTTTTGGGTGTATAAGCTGACAACCAAGGTGGGATCACATAAGTACTTACATTAGTATCAATCTCCATTGTTGGTGTTACTAGAGTTGCACTTGCACCGGTAGTGGAAACAATAGGTAGAGTATCAGTTGATGACTTAAAATTGTGCTTGATCTTAACCAATCAACAATGGGAAGTTTCAAACTATGGGATGATGTGGCTTGAAACAAGCTCTAGATTATAGAGAAGTTGGTCTCTTCTTTTGTATTAGGTGTTGGGAAAAAGGGATAGGAGACTAAACAAAAATGCAAAATGTAGGAATAAAAACCTAACTATGGTGATGTGCCTAAGTGTAATCCTAATCCTAACCTAAAGACAGTGAGACTATTATAGGATTCAATTACATTTAAGAGCAAACAAGTGCATGATCAATGTAAAAGGTCAAAATAACAGAAACAGAGGCTCACCACAAGGAGTTCTTTCATTGAGATACAATAAATGTCAACAAAGGCATAGTGTTCAATCTTCTTAACAAAATATTCTAATCGCATAAGAGGTGAAAAAGTCATGTATAGTTATGTAAACTTTATGATTCAAGAAAATGAGACAAAAGCAAATGACATTCTTAATCACAACTACAGAAAAATCTATAGTATAAACTACTTTGAAAATGACACAGATAACACCAACCAAGGCATGGAGCTCAATATTCTTAATTCATTTAGCCATAAAAAGGCACAGGAGCATGCACAATTACATCAACATTAAAATTTAAGAAAATGGAGACAAGAGCAAATGATATTAATGTTCAAAATTGTAGAAAGTCTAAAACTACAGAATTCCCCCCCTTTTTTTACCATTATTCTTCTTTTATAACCTTAGATGTCTCCTTCCATCCCACTTTCCCACTTAATTCTCCTCCATATTTCACCCATTTAGCCACTCAACTGTCTACTCTACCTCCATCATATAGGGAACAAACAAACAACCCCTTAATGCTTTGGGGGATCCAAAAATCTACATGGCGACTGTTCCATTTACTCAAATTAACTCCAGCTTATTTTCCCTCCATTTTGCTTTTCAGCAACAGATACATGAAACACTTAGTTATGTGGGAGAGGACACTTAGTCAATTTCCTAAAAATTCTCTTGTTACTTAGAAGGCACCAGCAAATGACACTTGGCACCTTTCACCTGATTCATTGAAGACACGCGGCTCTCTCTGCTTCTTTTGGGTTGCTCTGTAGTATCATTCAGGACACATATCAGACTCTTTTGGATGGTGACACTTGGCAACTTCCACAGAACTTTAAAGTAACACCTGGGGCCTACCACAATAATTATTCAGTAATAAAACTTGAAGATGATCTCTCGAGCATTGACACGTGGTGACCTCTGTTGCTTCTAAGAAGATACATGGCATCTTCTGCCTCTCTTGCTAGGGGTATGTGGTGTCTTCCACTTTTTCCAAGAATGGAGTAAGAAGGGGCTCAAAGGGTGACACTTGGCAGCATCCACCACTTTATGTCATGTAAGCAAAACAAAACAACACCTTTCTATATCAAACCATAGTTTCTCAGATGCCAACACATGGTGACTTCTGCTTTCTTTTGAAAACTAGTTCAGGCCCTTCCATGACTGCCACTTGGCACCTTCCGTTGTATCCCACTCCTTAGCCTATTGAAATCTTTTTGCCAAAAAATAGAATAAAATGTGGGGGCTGACATGAGATGTGGGCACTAACACATGGTGTGTTCTACTTAGCTACTATTGGATATGTGGCACATTTTGTGGCCTTCTTAAAAGTTACGAAAAAGGGGCTCAGAGAACGCCAGCTGGCTAGTTCCATGTCTCAAAGAGCAACACTTGGTAGCATCTGCCGTACTTCGACACTTAGGCAAAATGAAATTGCACTCTACCCCAAAACTCTGCGACTATGTCTAAGGTACGGGAACCAAAACTATAGTGCTCAACTAAAAATTTGAATGCAACATAGAGTAAAAATTTACTCTACAGTTACTGGCGACCCTCAGGACTTTTGAGCTTGCTCAAAAATAAAACTCCACCTCCCACTAGATCAAAATTATGAAAATTATAGCCTCAAAAGAGCTGTTGACATGTGTTTAAAACACTTATTTAAAAGCAAAGTAGGAAAACACTGAAAAAATAATACAAGAAAGTGAAACTATTTAACTATAATACATGAGAGGCCCAAGTCAATTGAAATGTTTCAAATAGATTTTATTTACAAAAATCTCTTCAGGTTCTCCTTCCATCAACTCTAACTCAAAAGAATTCTTCTATTTGCATGCATGGATTTTATATGAGCCAGTCCATAGTGCTTCGAATTTGGTATACTAACTCGACTTGGCAGCCTGTGCATCCCATTTTAAAATGATTGAGCCCACCTCAAAATTAGGATTTGAAGTCCTTTTATCAAAACAATTCTTAACCATTCCCTGATGCTTGATTAATGAATCATGGGCTATATCCCTCTTTTCCTAAACTTCTATAAGGTTTGCAAGTCTGACCTGCATGGGGCCATTTTCTTCAATCTCAATTTGTTTGATCAGCTGAAGAGCAGGGATTTCCAAGCTTAGGGGAATCACGACAGACTTTCCATATACCAATTCATATGGAGACATTTTGATCACCTATTTGGGTGTGATTCTATCAGCCCATAGTGCTAGATTAAGCACTTTATGCCACTCTTTGTGATGATCAGATCCTATCCTTTTGATGAGTCTTATCAGGTTCTTGTTGGTTGATTCTACCAGACCATTACCTTGAGGGTAATAGTTAGATGAAGTTTTTAGATATATTCAATGTCTCAAGGCAAAGTAGGATACCTTAGACCCTAATAATGCTTTAGCATTATCTGAAATGATGGTGTGAGGAGCCCCAAAGTGAGTAGTGATACCCCCTAGAAAATCTAAGATCACATTCTCTGTCGCTTCCTTAAGTGGGACTACCTCGATCCATCTGGTGAAATAGTCTGTGGTAGTTAATATCCATTTGTGACCCATGATGGACACTGGATTTATCATCCTGATGAAGTTAAGACCCCATTGAGTGAAAGGTTCATCCACAACTATAGGAATAAGGGGCATGGTTGCATTCCTCCTCATCCCCATATAATACTGGTAGGATTGACATTTTCTAACCAGCTGATAACAATCTATAAATAAAGTAGGCTAGAAATATCTTGCCTCACTTATCTTTATGGTTGTGGTCTTTGAAAAAAAATTCCCCCCTGACATTCCATGATGCATTTCATGTAGTATTCTTTGAGCTTCAGTCTGTTCTACACATCTTAACAATTTCCCATCAGAATTCCTTCTGAAAAGGACTTGTTCAATTAAAACAAAATGAACTCCCTATATCCTATAATATCTCTTCTTGTTTTAAGGGAGTTCTCTTAGATAAACCCCATTTTTCATAAATTGAATCATACTTGTGACCCAGGATTCTTGATCAACCTCTTGTAATTTTAGCACAGTCTCTATCTCTCCTTCTAAATCTGCTTCCTTGGGTAACATCTTTTCAAGCTCTTAGGTTATATATTGGCACAGCCCCCTACCTCTAACCAGTTTGGTTGGTCTGACCTCTACATCATATTCAAGGATCTTAGTGATCCAATTAGCTCTTTTCTCAGTAATTTCCCCCTCCATGATATATTCTCAGGCACTTGGGTGAGCTACAAGTATCAAAATTTGGTTCTCTGATACCAGATACCTAAATTTCTTGAGGGCTTTTACCATGGCATAGGCTTGTCTTTCCACAGAATTATACCTAGTCTCATAATCTCTAAGAGTTCTTGAGAAAAAGGCTATTGGGTGTTCCCCCTCTAGCCTATTGTTCTTTTGAGTCAGGACAACAATAATACTTGACTCCCCTCCATAGACATACATTACGAAGGGCATTGAAAAATCTGGGTTCTTGAGCATTAGAGTTGCTGAGATAGCCTTCTTGACCCCCTTAAAATCTTGCCTTCATTCTGTAGTCCACTTGAAGACCAGGTCCTTTTTTAGAAAGAGTGTCATTGGTCTAACCAAACCTGTAAAATCAGATATGAATTTACTGACAAAATTGATCTTCCCTAAAAAGGACTAGACTACCTTTTTATTTGTTGGAAGAGGTAGGTTCATTATAGCTGTGATTTTCTCAAGATCTATAGAAACCCCTTCTTTAGATACTATGTGCCCCAACAGTTTTCCCTAAGGTACAACAAAAATACATTTCTTGGGATTCAATGATATCCCAAAATCTTGATAGTTCTTGAAGATAGATTCTAAATGATCAAAATGATCATCAACATTTTTTGAGAAAATAGTGAGGTCATCAAGATAGACTAGGATGACTTTATTTATTAGCTCACCAAAGGCTATATCCATAGCTCGTTGAAAGGTGGCTCCTGTATTTGATAAGCTGAATGGCATCTTCGCGTAGGCAAATGTCCCCCATTTGGTAGTGAAAGTAGTTTTGTATTGGTCTTCCTCAGCTAGCTAAATTTGATTATACCCAGAGAAACCATCAAGTAAAGAGAACCTCTCTGATCCAGCCACAGTTTGCAAAATTTGTTCCATGGAGGGAAAGGGATAGTGGTCTTTCAGAGATGCTCTATTTAGATCTCTAAAATCTACACACAGTCTTACATCTCCATTCTTTTTCCTAATTGGGACCAGATTTGATACCCAGGTAGAGTGCTTGATTGGAAATATTATTTTGGAATCTAAAAGTTTATGCAACTCATCTACAATTAGGGGCTCAATCCTTGGATTTACTGGTCTCTATTTTTATATGATGGGTTTGGACCCTTTAGTCAACTCTATTGTGTGCTGGATAATGTCTCTATTGTATCCATGAAGGTCTTCATAGCTCTAAGCTATGACTCTATCATACTTTTGGCACAACTCGACTAATTTTTTCTTCTCTTCTTGGGTTGCAAAATTTCCAAATTTTAGCCTTTTCCCATCACTCACCTCTACCTCTGAATGGTCTGCTTTATCAACCTGGAACCTTCTCTTTTCCAAGCTTACATCCTCTGGGTCAAACAAGTTTTCCAAGGTGATCAATCCTTTAGGGAGCTTATTAGTTCTCAATTATATAATCTGATCACCATATGCCTCTTCAATTTTAGTTTACAACTAATCATCAAACTCATCTAATTGTTGTAATAAAGTGACTACTTGGGCATCATTTTCAAACACTTGCCAATTTTCATCATTGTTTGGGATGGTCGGTCTCACTATAACTTTTACTGACTCATTGTTAACCAATAGGCTAGTTGCTGGGTTAAACTATAAACCAATTTGAGCTATCCTGTCGACCTCAAAGTTTTGACTTCTAGGGATTATCTCAATAGTAAAATCTTCTATCAAATCTCAAATTATATGCCTGTAGGATCTCATTCTCCCATTTTTGGCTACTACCTTTTCTCTAATTTGCTTTACTACTAATTTTGAATCTCCTTTTACCCTTAGGTTCTTTATCCCCTTTTTCTTAGCTAAAAGGATTCCATGTACTAGAGATTCATATTCTACATCATTATTAGTGTAAGCAAATTGAAATCAGATATCCCTTAAAATCTTATCACCATTTGGAGTAGTAAGACAAATTCCTACTCCAGCACCATGTTTACTTCTAGCCCCATCAAAATTCAAAGTCCAAACCTCTGAATCTTGAGCAGTAGGTGCCTCTTTCCTTATAAAATTTGGGATCACCTGATCCTCATAAAAAATGACATACGTGCCCAAACCAGTAGAGTCATAGTTCTCATATGGGTCACTATGCATCATAGCCAACAACTGGTTATTTTCTTCTTCTTGATCATGCTCAGTCCAGTCACCTAGTTCTTCAAGAAAAACCCTTTCTTATTTATTCAACATGGCATGATCTGCTTCTAATCTTGTTGTTAGTTCATTGGTGATGTGGTCTTTGGATAGTGGTTCAAATAGAATTTTCATCTTTGAACCATATCTAGTTCTCAGAATGAGGTGAGACCAGTCAAGAGACATATACCCTCCTATTTTTATTGTAAAGTCTCTGGATAAGCATAAAGCAAAGATAGGAGGGATATCTATGACAAATATATCTTGGTTGACAATTATGTTGGGACATGTGTATAACTACAAGGGGAGTTGTTTGATTCTCCCTATGGTTTGCATTGTTTTGCCATCTAGCTGCATAACTCCTTTTACAAGGGGTTCATACTTTATTTTCAAAGCGTTAGCTATTTGCTTGGCCATCATAGTTGTGTTAGCTCCTAAATCTATTAATGCATTATGCAGGAGTTTCTTTCCAACTATTAGAGTTAAATAGAAGGGCTCTAGCTTGGATTTACTTACTTGTGTTGCATTGTTCATGAAGGCTGTTGTCATTGGAGGAACCATATTTTTGAGTTTTTCCTTTCCAATAGGTCCTTCCTTGGTAATAGCACCTTGGAGTGCTACTTGCCCTTGCAGAGCTTCTTACAGTAGTGTTTTTTGTTTAGGAATAGCCAAGATATCCCATATAGATACTTGCACTGAAGTCTTCTTTAATTGGTCTATTACATTGATTGGTTCCAAGGACTGAGTGTTTTGGTAATAGGGATACCTTGTTCTTTCTTGAATCTAGACAGGGATCCCTTGATCTTGTATCGATTGAGGCACTTCTTATCTAACAACAACATTCCTTTGCCCTTGAGATGGAAGATTATTCTTGACCTGACCACTTACAATCTCGGGCTGCTCCACCATCCTCCTCTTTGATTTGGTGTAATAATCAAATTGCACTACTAGCCTCTGGGAGGTAGATGTTTCATTCAAGAAAACTACTTCTTCATTTTCAACCCATGAGAACAAAGCATGTTTAGGGGCTATTTCCTCCTCTTGTTGTAAGGACATTCCTTGCATCTATGCCACTAGAACTAAATTTTTCATGCCGAGAGACTGGTAGGCTTGATTATTCCTGATACTGGCAAACTAACCATCCATTTTTCTCTGCTCATCCACTCTTTATTGTAGATTACCCCTAGGAAAATATTTGGGTGTGTGAGCATCGTTGCAAGGGAAACACCAAGCATTAGTATCATCCACATAATTATTCTGACCTAGAAGCATCTCCCTATTTGAGTTGGAAGGAAGGGTTTGTGAGGGTGTGGGAACTGCAACTAATTGATTTGCTGGTTGCTAGTTGGTTTTCCTTAGAGGGCCTTGATATTGGTTTGGTTGGGACGAGAACCTATTTCTTTGATATCCTTGATAAGGAGGCTTAGGGAAAGTATTATTCTACCTCTTCATATTAATCAACTCATTAGAGAATGTCCTTAGCATACTCTTGATATCATCTATCTCAGATGACTGAGCAAGGACTGGTTACTTCACAGATGATGAAGGGTAAGTATACATAGACACAGGTGAGCTTACAGCTTTAAGAACCTCTTGGGATAGGGGTAAGGTAATTTCTAGGAATACAGGCATGGGAGGCCTTAGAGGTAACTTTCTATCATCAATTAAATGATTGTCAGCTCTGATCGCAAGGTCATAAGCCACTGGCAAAGTGTGTCCTCCCAATGACTAAATCATAATAGATATATCTAAATTTAAAGCCTTGAGATAGAATACTATGGCCATACCAGGTGGTGGTTTAGCTGCAACAGGGTTTCTGTCCTAGGTTTTCTAGAATCTGGTGTTGAAGTCAGTCATGTCCTCTTGTGGTCTCCTCTGAATGGTGATCAACTATTGTAACAAAGAGGACTTATCACCTTTCTCTGCAAACCTTTCAAAGAACGGATCTCTGAGCTAGTCCCATGTAGATATGGTATTTGGGGTCAGAGACCGGTAACACTCTAAAGCCTTCCCTTTGAATGAGGCTGCTAACAATCTTAGGGCCACATTTTGATCTGTGACAACATGTATGGCATAGACATCTGATACATCTTGTAGATGCTCTGTGGGTGTTTTTGACTCTTGCCCACTAAATTTGGGTAGAGATTTTAGAGCATTTACTGGGATAGGATCCCAAACGGTTGGTGGTGTTGGGAGGATCAAGGGACTACCAATGTTCTAGCTTGCATAATTTCTTGGGGGTACAGGGGCTCCCATGTTTGGTACTGGTACAAACTGGTTAGCTCTTCTTCTTGGACTAATTACTAGAGGTGGCAAAAAAATACCTAGATTTGCAGTAGATTGTGATCTGGTGATTGGTCCACAGCTCTGACTCCTCATAGCTCTCTAGTTCATGCGGTCTTGAAGGAAACTTCAAGACTGGTCCCACTGGGCATGCCAGAAACTATTGATGACTTAAATTTGTGCTTGATCTTAACCAATCAACAATGGGAAGTTTCAAAATGTGGGATAATGCAGCTTGAAACAACCTCCAAATTATAGAGAAGCTAGTATCTTCTTTTGTATTGGGTATTGGGGAAAAGGGATAGGAGACTAAACAAAAATGCGAAATATAGGAATAAAAACCTAACTATGGTGATGCACCTAAGTGTAATCCTAATCCTAACTTGAGAACAGTGAGACTATTATAGGATTCAATTACATTTAAGAGTGGACAAGTGCATGATCAATGTAAAAGGTCAAAATAACAGAAACAGAGGCTCACCATAGGGAGTTCTTTCATTGAGATACAGGAAATGTCAACAAAGGCATAGTGTTCAATATTCCTAGCAAAATATTTTAATCACATAATAGGCATAGAAGTTACGTATAGTTATGTAAACCTTTTAATTCAAGAAAATGAGACAAAAGCAAATGGCATTCTTAATCACAACTACAACAAATCTACAGTATAGACTACTTTGCAAATGACACAGATAACACCAACCAAGGCATGGAGCTCAATCTTCTTAATTCATTCGGCCATATAAAAGGCACAAGAACATGCACAATTACATCAACTTTACAATTTAAGAAAATGGAGACAAGAGCAAATGATATTACTGGTCAAAATTGTAGAAAGTCTAAAACTATAGAATCCCCCCCCGCTTTTTTTACCATTCTTCTTCTTTTATAGCCTCAGATGTCTCCTTCCATCCCACTTTCTTGCATAATTCTCCTCCATCCTTCACCCATTTGGCCGCTCAACTATCTACTCTACCTCCATCATACAAGAAACAAAAAGATGGCCCCTTAATGCTTTGGGGGCTCCAAAAATCTACCCAACAACTATTCCATCTACTCAAATTAACTCCAATTGATTTTCCATCCATTTTGATTTTCGGCAACAAATACACAGAACACTCAGTTATGTGGGAGAGGACACTTAGTCAATTTCCTAAAAACTCTCTTATTACTTAGAAGGTACCAACAAATGACACTTGGCACCTTCCACCTAATTCATTGAAGACACGTAGCTCTCTCTGCTTCTCTCTAGTTGCTTTATAGTATCATTCAAGACACATATCAGACTCTTTCAGATGGTGACACTTGGCAGCTTCCACAGACCTTTGAAGTAACACCTGAGGCCCACCATAATCTTTATTCAGTAATGAAACTCGAAGATGATCTCTCAAGCATCAATACGTGGTGACCTCCGCTACTTCTAGGAAGATACGTGGCATCTTCTGCCTCTCCTACTAGGGGTATGTGGTGTCTTCCGCTTTTTTTAGGAATGGAGTAAGAAGGGGCTTGAAGGGTGACACTTGGTAGCATCCACCACTTTATGGCACATAAGCAACATAAAATGATGCCTTTCTGTATCAAACCATAGTCTCTCAGATGCCAACACATGGTGACTTCCACTTTCTTCTAAAAAGTAGTTTAGGGCCTTCTGCGACTACCACTTGGCAACTTCAACTGCATCCCACTCCTTAGCCTGTTGAAATATTTTTACTAAAAAATAGAATAGAACATGGGGTTTGACATGAGATGCAGGCACTGACACGTGGTACATTCTACTTAGCTACTACTAGATACGTGGCACATTTCATGGCCTTCTTAAAAGTTACAAAAAGGGGCTCGAAGAATGCTAGCTGGCTAGCTCCATGTCTCAGAGAGTGACACTTGGTAGCATCCGCTGCACTTCAACACTTAGGCACAATGAAACTATGCTTTGCCCTAAAACTCTGCTGCTATGTCCAAGGTATGGAAACCAAAACTATTGTGCTCAACTGAAAATTTGAATGCAACACAGAGTAAAAATTTACTCTACAATATTAGTAAAAACTGCACCTTCTACTAAGTGATCGAGAGAACTATCCTCAATATCAAAAGATGGAGATGACAAACTGGGAATTGATCTTGAGGAATAAATAATATCTCTAAAAGAGCCTTGAGGGTTGTCAAAAATTACTTTAGAAGGAGAGGGTAATCCAGAAGAGGGAACAAAATTGGAGAAATAGGTGGAGTTACAACAAGTGTGCCTGGTAGGGAAGAAGAAATTCATGTTTCTTGCTACACATTCTCTTAAGGAGGCAAAGTTTCCTTCTTTCATTGATCTATGGGCCTATCATTAGTCACCATTTGTTTCCTTTCTAGTTCTTTGATGCTTTGCTTCTCAACTTTCATATCTGCTATTTCTAGGTCTTTTTCTGTAACTTTCAACTTCTTCATCACAAATATGATCTTAGGCTTATGTAGCCTAGAAGAAGAAGGAAAATCACTTTTATTCTTCATCCTATTTTCTACTCTTCTTCTTATTTTCTCTTGAAATTTAGCTTCTGATCTTATGATGAACTCTTTCAAAGTGATTCCCTTATTCGCTAACCAATCATTGGTATTCAACAATATTGGTTCAAATCTTTTCCTTAAGAAAGTTAGTGTAATTTGTGACCATTGGATTAGGAGAAGAGGGGCATTAGCAACATGCTTAGAATGGTATCTATCATTAATCAAATCCCTGTCAACCACTAAATTCTCAGGGATGTCAGCAAGTCCCATATATTATACCTTCTCAAAAGATAATCTATTGTAGTCTATTTTCCTAACGTCTTCTACTGTCCTCAAATCTACCCAAACATCTTCAATTATAGGCTCATGAAATTAGGTTTTCCTTCTGATTATATATTTTACACCCCTATAATCAAAATTTGGTCTTCTTTTGAACTGATTCATGGTTACAAGCTATATTTTAGTTTCCATAACTCTAGCTTTTTTAGCGATTAACACTAAAAACCTACCAATTTCAATTGGGATTCTGAAACTGGGCTTCTTGAGTTCTATCTATTTATTATGTATGATAATTATTTACAAATATAGCTCCATCAAGACTAATTTGTCTAAATGAAATCTTGGAAGCATATAAGGATGACCTTTAAAAAATCTAACCTATAGGTATGAAAAAGAAGAAAATTACAAGAACATACATCTAAAATCATTCATAACTAGCCAAGCCTCATCAAAAATTCTTCTCTATTATAATTGAGGATCAAAGAGACACAAAAATGCTGCAAAGAAAGCATCATTTACTCTCCTGAAATGATGAATAGAGCCATTCAATGTTAACTAAGGATAGTATTGATATACTAGGGTTACTCTCCTATCTCTTTTTGATGTTAAACTTGGAAAGGTTATCATTAATGATGCGATGTAAACTAGGTAGAAATTCATGTAGAATTTGAAGGTAGTGGATACCTTCATTAATTACTCATGTAGAGCATTGCTAATTTGCTCTCCCTAGAAGATGAATTGTTTGCCTTGGAGAATTATCTTGATGAAGGGATACATCCATTCATGAAATTATGAGGAAGAAGGTAAACCTCTTACCCTACTGAGAAGAGTGATCATATCACTGACTTCTTCTAAGATGTCACTCCTTAGAAAACTTTGTGGCCACCTTGACAAATTTTTCCTTGGAGTTTTGAGCCATTTATGGTTGATTACTTTCTTCACTCTTTCAGGATCTTTATCATATTCTCTTTGTGATTCATCAAAATCAAGCTTTATTACTTCGATAACAGGAGGACACATGAATACTTTATCAATGAACTCAGGGTCCAGTCTAATTACCACCTTACCACTAGGATCTAACATAGCCATGGTATCCTTATTATAGAATTGAGCACACTAGAGAAAAAATTCTATGTTGTGAGCTGCTATAGGGAAATAAAATACAAGACAAATATTACTTTCGATTATCTTCTTCATTTCATGGCTAGGATTGCTCAATTTAGTTCTTTCCATGAACTCGGCCATGTCCACATGACTGATCTTTGTATCTTGAATGTCATTAATATTAGAAGTAATTGAGGTGGTTAGAAAAATACTTTGATACTAGTACTTCATTGTCTTCAACTTTTTTAGAGAAACCTTAGTCATCTAGAAGAGCTTTTATTAGAAAGATGTCGATGAAGAAGGATCCACAAGATAAACTACAACAAAATTCATGATCATGCAATCAAGGGAAATACTATCAATCTATAAAAACTTCATGTCAATGATCACAACCATGGAGATGCACTTGAAAGGGCTAAAGTGTGAGCAGGTCAAAAATCCAAAGAAAAGCGGGCTCGAAAAAGCAAAAACTCAAAATTTCCCAGAGTTAGGAAATCTGAGAAAAAATTTGCATAGGGGACAAAAATTACCACTCTTGCATATGGGGTATGTTATATCAGTGGAAAAAATTACCATCATAGCATGTTTAGGTAAAATTCACACTTATGTAGGGGTAGAAAATATTACCACCTTTATAGGTTAAGTTTATGCAGGGGCAGAAAAAATTGCTGCCCTTGCATGTGGGGTATAACACTTAGGTAACAATGGCAAAAATCATTACCCACACAATTTTAACATGTAAGGGTAGCAAAAAAATTTGTCCTTGGTGAAATGACAAGGTTTTATATAAGGGCAGTAATTTTTACCACCTGTACACAAGAAGACTTGACTGATGGGTTTTGGATTTTTTAGGCTTTCACCTAGTACGCCTCTTTGGGGAAGAGAGGGAGGGAGAGAAGGGAAAAAAAAAACCTAAAATGGAGGAAAAAAGAGAAAACTGAACCTTAAAAGGAAAAGAAAACAAAAATATGAAAACCTATAAATAAAGAGAGAAGAAAGCAAAACCTGCCTGATAATTATAAAATCTTATGCTAGAGGTCAATGAATTCACAATCCCACTCATTGGCGTGGTAAAATGATTGTAAGGAGGAGGATTAGACAAGTTTAAATGATCAAAATGAGCAATCAATCGACATTTAAATGCCATAAAATCAACACCAACCACTTGGTGTATGCGGTCATAAATGTCATGCATGAAAATTAAGATCATGTATTGGTAGTGAAAATCACTACCCATGTATGAAATGAAGAAAGATGCAAGGGTGGAAATTTTTATCGCTCTTATATGAGAAAAGGGGGAAGGAATATGCAAGGGTGGAAAAAATTTCTGCTCATGCATAAAAACTATAAAACTTGCAAAGATAGTGATTTTCATCACCATTACACTAGAAAGACTGAAAATGTGCAAGAGTGTCGAAAATCACTGCTCTTGCATGAAAAAACCAAAAACTTTAACACCTTGAAAAATGTCAAAATTTGACCCCTAATCGGATCAACACTATAATGAGTTTCACATTTTTTTGATAAATTGTGACGAAGGAGCACCATGAAATTTTTCAAGATGTTAGCCAATTTCACCTGAGAATAAGAGAAACCTGCCTCGAATAATAAACCTAGAGTGAAGATCACAAAACAAACAATTTTCATAGGGGTTGTCCATCAAAATAAGCATAGCTAATTTTGGAAATAATAGCTAGCTTTAGCTAGGGAACTTCCATTAATTAAACTTTGAAATGATCAGAGGGATTAAAATCTAGTCTCTAAGTGCCTTCATCCATGCCGTTGGGCCATAGAGTCAAGCTACCAAAAAGAAAAAGATACAAAAAACCAAACAAAAAAATAAAAACATAAACCTATACAAATATACAAATGAACTTATTTGATACTTTAAGGATTGAAGTGCATTAGATGTTTCCCACTATGAAGCAGTGAGAATAGTGTTCCATCTTGATATTCTAGCAAAAAGCTATTTTCATCACAAAATTGATGAATGGTGAATGGACCTCTCCATAAGGAATCAAATTTTCTATGCATTTCTTTTGGTTCTCTCCTCTTGTCCCATAACAAGACTTGATCTCCAATATGAAAATCATGAATCTTTGCTCTCTTATCCTAGAGTTTCTCTACCTAATTTTGATGTGTATAAATATGGTCCACTACCATAGTCCATTACTCTTCTAGTTCAGTTAAGCACATGATCCTTTTATCAATATAATTTTCAAAACTTTGATCTTCGACTGCTTTTGCCAACTTCAGTGCTGGTAGTTCTAAGATGATTGGTATCTCCGCATTCAAACCATATAGAAGTTGAAATGGTGGCATACCTATTGCCATCTTGGGTTTAATCTTATCTGCCCATAGAGCATTGAATAATGCTTTATACTAATTTCTCTTATTGTCATCTACCATTTTCCTGATAATAGTAACCAGATTCTTATTACTTGATTTTGTCTGACCATTTTTTGTGGATAGTAGTCTGAGGAGTGGGAAAGAATAATCTTGTGATTGTATCAAAAGTCAGTAATTTAATGAGAAGAGAAACAAGTGGCATTATCTTCTATAATCTTATTTGGAATTCTAAATCAGGAAACAACATTTTACTTAAGGAAATTACATACTACTTCTGAAGTAACATGCTTAACTGGAATGGATTCCACCCACTTGGTAAAATAATCTGTTGAGGTGAGAACATAGTTGTGTCTGGCACTTGAGGATGGGTTCATGACACTAATGAAATCAATACTCCATTGCTTAAAATGTTCCTCAATCACCACCATCTTGATAGGTAATACAACCAACTTGAGTTTTCCAATGAATTGTTGACACAACTCACACCTACGTACCCAATTATACACATCTTGAAATAGTGTAGGCCAATAGTATCTGGCTCGTAGAATCTTGTGAGCCATCATAGGTGTAGAAAAATATCTTCCATAAGTCAAATTATGGAAGGACTCCAAAAGTTTACTTTGTTGCACTTTATCCACATAATGAAGAAATATCCCATCAAGGCTTCTTTTGTACAGACCATTGTCTCATAGGATGTAGTTAGCAGATTTCAACTTAACATTTCTTTTTTCTTTATAAGATAAATGGGTAAGACACTCACCATTTGTAAGAAAATGAGTGATATTGGAATACCACTCATCAGTAGTAGTGACAAAGAGAACTATAGGCATGTTTTCAACTTCTATTTCTTCATGTCCTATTTCTTTTAGTACCAAACTCCTTTTGAGTTAAAATAGATTTTACTGTTGTATCAGGCACCAAAATAATAGTATGTGAATTTAGGATATAGAATTAGAAATGTTCTACCACCTTAACCACATCATAAACATGCTTCTCTATATTTTAATATTTCAATTCATGAGCGTTGAGAGGATAACTCATAAATGATATGAAATATTCCACACCTTCTTTGTTTTACTGAACCAAAAAAGCTGAAAGTGTATGTTTAGAAGTATAGCTATATACTATGAAGTCTTTGGTATAATCTAGGCAAATCAGGATCGGGGCATGAGTGATAACTTTCTTGATATCTTCAAATGCTACTTTTCCTTCAGTATTCCAACAAAAATTAGCCTTTCCCTTCATCATGTCAATAGTGTGGTGAGTCTTCTTTGCAAATTTAGGAATGAACCTTCGTAAAAAATTCACCTTTCCAAAGAAAGAATGAACTATAGTCTTACTAGAAGGAAGAGTAATATTTTGGATAGATTTGACTCTTTTTGAGTTGATTTTTATGCCTTCTTGAGATATAGTGTGATTGAGAATTTTACCTTTTGTAACCTCAAAAATTGACTTCTTGGGATTGAGAGAAATACCATTTTACCGACAGCATTCTAGCACTTATTATAAATGATGCACATAATCAAGATGATGTTTGGAAAAAATGGTCAAGTCATCAAGATTTACAACAATAAACTTCTCCATTTCATGTTTGAAGGTAAGATCCATTGCTCTTTGAAAGGTAGCGCCAGTGTTGATCAGACCAAAAGGCATTCTATGATATGTGAGTGTGCCCCAAGGTGTAGTGAAAGTGGTTTTATATTGATCTACTTCATTGACTTCTATTTGATTATACTTGGAAAAACCATCTACCATTGATAACATTTTTAAACTAGTCACTTTTTGCAATACTTGATCTATGATGGGTAGGGGTAGTTATCCTTTAGAGAAGATTGATTTAGGTTTCTAAAATAAACACAACTATGAATTTATCTATTCTTTTTTCTCATAGGAACTATGTTCATGACCCAAGTGGAATGATGGATTGGAAAAATTATCCTTGTATTTAACATCTTCTGGATCTCAGAAAGGATAGTACCTAATATGTTGGGTTTGTATTGCCTTTGTTTCTACTTGTGAGGTAATGACCCAAATTTAAGAATAATTTCATGCCAAATTTCTTTAGGCCTGAGAGATCTCAAATCATCATAATAATATGCCAAAATATCAATGTAACAGTGAAAAAGAGTAATGAATTTGAGCTTTTTATCAGAAGTGAAACAATTCCCAATGTTGACCATTTTAGAATTCTCTTTCGTACTCAAATTTATTTGATCAAACTTCTTGGAGGAACTTGAATCTATTTTTTACTACTTGATATACCTGTCATGCTTATCAAATAACTTCTCAAGAGAAACCAAGCTTTTTGGAATTTTATTCCCTTTGAGTTGAAGTAATTCTTCGCCAATTTTTGAATCTATTTCGAGAATTGATTCCTATGGTAGAGATTTACTACCTTTAAAATAAAGTTTTTCAAAGCCATCCATATTTTTTAGAAAAGTGATGATTTGATTATCACCATTAAACACCTACCAATGGTTGGCATTATCAAGTACACTTGATTGAAAGATCAACTCAATAGTGTAATTGTTCCCTTTGAAATCTTTATGAGGAACCATGATGGTTGTGAAGACAGCCAATGAATCTGCATGATTATTAAACTCTCTTAGCACCACAGAAATATAAAAAGCATCAAAACTTTCAATGTAATCTTATAAAAGATTATGATAATGTCACAATCTTTTATTTTTGGTTTGATACAAATTCCTTAATTGATAAACCACCAATTTAGCATCTCCTCAGGAATGAAGAATTTTAACACCTCTAGCATGAGCATCTTTCAATCTAAGAAATAAAGATTCATACTCAGTAGTGTTATTGGTATTGTTGAACTACAACTTATATGAATAAGGAAAAATTTCTCCTTGAGGGGATATCAAAACAATTCCAGCTCCATAACCGGTCGAAGAACATCTGCCATCAAATTCTAGAATCCAAACATCATTTAAAGATTTATCTTCATTGGTGAGGGAAGATTATTTTGTACCTAAACTTTGCTCTAACAATTATTCTGATTTTCTATCTAAATTTTCTGAATTTTCACCTAATGAACTTTCATCTGATGATCTAAAAACATCTTCAGTGGTCAAAAAATAATTACCCATTCCTGATGATTCAAACAAAATTTGAGCTTTGGGGTCTGATGTTTAGGTGACAATATATTTTGACTCTTTCTCAGGAAGCAAATTTTTCATGATGCCTTTAACAAGTATCCTTACTTCAGATAGATCCATATTCAACTCTCCACCTACATCTTTACAAAAATTATATCTAAGCAGAATGCCATAAGAGGCTGGAACATCGGCCACTAAGACTGTCATTTTAATCCTCTTATTTGGAAAGCTGAAAATGCAAATTAAGCATCTTTGATTTGACCCAAAAGTGGTACTTGTTTATTTTTCATGGAAAAATATCTCCCAAAAGTCTTAGTTAAGGTAAGATCAAGATAATCTACTACCTTGATAGGCATAACATTATTAAAAGCTCTAGAGTCTATTATACAGTTGCTCAACTTATGGCCATTTATCAATAGAGAAATATAGAAAGGTTCTATTTTTTCAGGGCAACAAGAGTAGTGATAAAATTATTTTGTATCGATTTGTTCTTTGAGGGATCATGAGTCACTTTTAGATAATCTTGTCCTGTATGGATGGTTTTGTTTTTGATGTATTCATCCAACCTATCAAACTGTTCAAGATTAGCTTGTAAGTACTCAATCTCAGACATTTGGATCTTGGTCTTCCTAGCATGATCAATTATATCAAATAACTAAAATGAACTAGAAACAAAGAAGGAAGTCCATCATTTTGGTTTTTATTTGATGTGGTACTAGTTTGATAAATTGAAGTAGAAGGTACATGATGGTTTGAGGTACTTACTTTCTTATTCCTCACTGGGTCCTTTGATTGGAAAGGCAGTGAAGTCCATCATTTAGTAATTGAGAATACTAGCTAAGGTTCTTCTCCTAATTTTCCCTTATCAGCTTGTTGAGTTTACTAGTTTTGGGACCTAGTAAAAATAGCATATGATCCATCAAATACTTCTCCTTTTTTCTTAGCTTCATCTTGGTAATTCAAAAAACCAATGTTGAAATCACCAACTAATTTTTCTTCTCTTTATGCAAAGAGATTAGCGTCATCTTCTTGGTCCAACTTAGGTTGAAAAGAGAGATCATTTTTGGCTTCATGATAACTAGCTATTGAGTTGACTGATGCTACTTCAATGGAAAGCTTCCCATGTGTGAGAGGAAGATGATTGGATTGCCCTCAATTTTTGGTAGCATTGCCTTGATAAAAATGGTTGGGAAAAGTCTTCCTTGGTATATCTCAATAATGAGGAGCAGACATACCTCGGGACATTTGATTTTTTAGGGCTAGCAATTTATTTTCTAACTTTTGCACCATAGGATCAGTAGTGCTTGTAGAAGAACTTTTAGCAGATGAGAAAATTTTATTTTTATTAGAATATTTTCTTATTTTACCTACCAAGATAAGATCATCTTCGACCTGGACAACCAAAACTTGAGCTATAGAAAGATCTATAGGGCTAGCCTACCTCAACAAAAAACTCACTTCGAGAAGTAGAGAATTGATGAAGAAGCACTTAAAATTTTTTGGTGTTGGTTGAGCAATTGCAAGGATCCTATTTCTCAGCTTATTGAATTTAGCAATGAAGTCTCACATAGGCTCATGAGGCTCCTTCTTCATTTGTGTAAGTTGAGCCAGTAAGGCATGTGTATCTTTTGTGGATTTGAAGCTAGCCTCAAACTTGGCCTTAAGAGTGTTCTAATTAGTTATAGTCTGAGCTTGAAGGTGATAAAACCAATCTGTGATAGTGCCTTGCAATGTTTGTACAAATAGTCTTACCGCTATATCTTCATATTCAATGCCTATCACACCACATATTATGCATAAAGTTGTAATATGCTCATTAGGATAAACCTTCTCATCACCATAGAACTTGGGAAAATTCTTTCTTGAACTAAGAGGTAGTTCATCTAAAGGTGGGATTAGATTGAGAGGGCCAAAAGTGTTACCCCAAGGACCTTCGGCTGCCATGATGTGATGATTAAAAGGAGAGATAACAAACTTGTATGGGGTATGTATGGACAAAACTCTGTTAGCACTAGAGCTAGAATTTTTGCTTGGTATTGGAGATCTGACATTGGTAGGAGGAAAACTCCTAGTTCACTATGGGTGAGATTATGGAGAAAAAAGATCAAAATTATTTTGTTTCACCAACTTAAATATAGGATCAATAATACCTTAAGCTCTCTAGCTTTGTGTATACCATGGATCTGCCAGAGTGTAGAATGGAAAAGAACTGGAAATGCTTCAATTTGAAGCTTGAGGCTTTAAAGTTCATGTTTGAATCCCCAACAGAGTTGCTAATAAATTATTGGGTGAATATTTTTTCATCAGCTAACTGAAGGCAAAATGGGTATATCAGCCACAACGTAATGAGATAAATCTTTCCTCTCAGTAAGGGGCAGTTCCCTATAAACTATTTTATACTAATCTAAACTAAATATTAACTAAGGGGTGAGATCATACCATCCATTTCTTTTTTTTTCAAAAATAATGTTTAAAAAGTGAACAAAAATACCTTGGATATTAACTGAATTCACCAAAAACCCATGAGAGTACAAAGCCTATCATTACTTCTCTTGCTAATTTATAACTTATATAATAGTAGAATAAAGTACAGCCCAAATTCTCCACCAAAAACTACAATAGAGTATATGATCACAAAAGATAAAAGTAGTTTAAAGCCTTTTCAATATCTTTTGTATTAAAACACAAAAACACAAACTAAAGATAATGATAGTAGCACAAAGTCTCGATAATTAACTTCAAAACATCTTCCAAATAATCTTCACTCACTCTACTTATTTAATCAAATAGATAAGATTGTATTAGGAAAAGGACATACGAACTATTTCCTAAACAACATAAGTTATTCTAATGTAAATTTTGAAAAGTCCCTTGCTTTCTCATTCATTTAAGAAAATATGATCTACAATATGAGCTCAAAGTCTCAAAAAGTATCTCAATTTGGGCAAAGTTTTGCTTCCAATAACTAAAAAGATCCTAAATTACAAAAGAGGCTCTCTTTATTTATAGGGAGAGGCCTTGAGGAAAGAGAAAAGACTTAATTACTTTGGCCTAGTCAAGGATAAGAATCTTTGTTGACTTTGGACATTCCATATTTTTACATGTAATTACACATGACAAAAGTACATGTAAAAATGTCCAAAGTAGAAATAAAAGTGTATTTGAAAAATAGAAATTAAACTAAGGATAGCTTCAATTTTTGTCCCCATTTTTCTCCATATGAGCATCGTATATGGTGATAGTTGCTTGTATTCAGATATTGTCTGGAGTAACAGTATTCTTAAAAATCACCTTAGCCCTGACTATGGCATCTCTCACTATTGTGATTGATTTTGTATGACTAGTTTACCGAGTTTTTAGATTATCCAGAGTTAATTGATTATCTATAATATTGTCCATACAGGCTATATAAAATGCCTTATCTTCAAATTCTTTTTAAAACATACCTTAAAATTCCTAAATTATTTCTTCTGCTGAAAGGAATTGGTTATCTTGTGATGTAAGCTTGCAAGGTAGCTCCTCCAATTTATGCAAAAGACTAATGTCACTTTATTCACTGAGGTCCTTTGATGATTCAAGGTCGCTAATCAATTATTTAAGCACTTGACTCCTATATATCAATGCTTCTTTAGTTTCAAGGTAAGAGTCTCTATTAGTAATGATGATAGTTGATATTAGAGTGCTCATTTTTAACTTCTTCATATACATCCATTTATCAAGATACTTTCTTATGCTTTCACTATTCTAAGAAATAATATTAATAAGATCATCCAGTTTTGCTCTTATTTTTCTCATTTTATCCATCTTTTTAGATAACTCTATGAGCAAGAAAATTCCTTGTATATGCATCTTATCCAAGTACTCTTCAATTAGTTTTCCCTTGAGATAGGCCTTTTATGCTTTCTAAATCATGGGGTCTTCTATGGAAATGGCTTCTGGAGTTACTATTTTTGGAGTGAAAGTGATCCTTCTTACCACTGCAGTCAACTGATCCACCATTGCTTTATAATGATCCTTCATCTATTTCTCTTTGTCAAACTTTGAATCAAAATGTCCATAGCTGACTACATATCACTCTTATCACTTTCATGAGTTACCTTACCTAATTCAACTCTAGAAATAGAGTAGTTACTTACATCAAAATTTTCAATAGTTACATTATGTGGAAGTCTTACAAATTCTAAAAATTTGTGTCCTTTATCCCCAATCATCTTTGAAATAATCTTTGGCTTCTTGGGAGCCTTAAATTTTACTGACACCATTTTATTAAAATCAAAGTCATTTAGAGAAATAGCTTATTTTTTCCTTTTGAGCGTATAAGCTAAAAACCAAGGTGTGATCACAAAAGTACTTACATTAGTATCAATCTCCATTGTTAGCATTATTGGAGTTTCACTTGCATCGGTAGTGGAAATAATAGGTGAAGTATCAATAAAAACTACACCTTCTATTGAGTGATCAAAAGCATAACTATCCTTAATATCAAAAGATGGAGATGACAAATTAAGAGTTGATCTCGAGGAATGAAGAATATCTCCAAAGGAGCCTTGAGGGTTGTTAAAAAATACTTTAGAAGGAGAGGGTGATCCAGAAAAGGGAACACTAATTTAATAAATAGGTGAAGGAGTTACAACAGGCATGCCCAACAAGGAAGAATAAATTCATATTTCTTGCTGCACATTCTCTTGAAGAGGAAAAGTTTCCTTCTCTCATTGATCTATGTGCCTATCATTAGTCTCCATCTGTTCCCTTACTAGTTCTTCAATGCTTTGTTTCTCAACTATTTCTAGCTCTTTTTCTATAACTTTTGACTTCTTCATCACAAATATGATCTTAGGTTTATGTGGCCTAGAAGAAGAAGGAACATCACTTTTATTCTTCATCTTATTTTCTATTCTTCTTCTTGTTTCCTCTTGAAATTTAGATTCTGATCTTGTGATCAAATCTTTCAAAGTGATTCCCTTATTCGCTAACCAATCATTGGTGTTCACTAGTATTGGTTCAAATCTTTTCCTTAAGGAAGTTAGTTCCTCTTGTGACCATTAGATTAGGGGAAGAGGGACATTATCAAACTGCTCAGCATGGTATCTATCGTTAATCAAATTCTTATAATATACTAAATTCTCAAGTATATCAGCAAGTCCCAGATATTCTACTTTCTCAAGAGACAATCTACTATAGTCCATTTTTTTGGCGTCTTCTACTATCCTCAAATCTACCCAAACATCTGCAATCATAGGCTCATGAAATTGTGTTTTCCTCTTGATTAAATATTTTATGCCCTTGTAATTAAAATTTAGTCTTCTTTTGAACTGCTTCATGGTTACAACCTACATTTTAGTTTCCATAACTCTAGCTTTTCTAGTGGTTAACACTCAAAACCTACTAATTTCAATTGGGAATTTGAAACTGGGCTTCTTGAGTTCTATCTATTTATTATATAGGACAATTATTTGCCTACATAGCTTCATCAAGACTAATTTATCTGAAGGGAATATTGAAAGCATATAAGGATGACCTTGGAAAAAGCCAACCCATAGGTATGAAAAAGAAGGAAATTGCAAGAACATACATCCAAAATCATTCACAATTGCCCAAGCCTCGTCGGACATTCTTCTCTATTCTAATTGAGGATCAAATAAATACAAAAATACTATAAATAAATCATCATTTACTCCCTTGAAATGATGAATAGAACCCTTCAATGTTAACTAAGGATAGTATTGATATACTAGGGTTACTCTTCTATCTCCTTTTGATGTTAAACCTGGAAAAGTTCTCTTTGATGCTACAATGTACACTAGGTAGGAAGTCATATAGAATTTTAAGGTAGTGGATATCTTCATCAATTACTCATGTAGAGCATTGTTGATTTGTTCTCCCCAAAAGATGACTTGTTTGCCTTGGAGAATTATTTTGATGAAAGGATACATCCATTCATGAAATTGTGAAGAAGAAGGTAAACCTCTTACCCTACTGAGAAGAGTGATCAGATCACCAACTTCTTTTGAGAAGTCACTCCTTGGAAAACTTCATGGCCACCTTGACAAATTTTCCCTTGGAGTCTTGAGCCATTTATGGTTGATTACTTTTTTTGCTCTTTTAGGATCTTTGTCATGTTCTCTTTATGCTTTGATAAAATCAAGCTTTATTACTTTGGTAGCAGGAGGACACATGAACACTTTATTGATGAATTCAGGGTCCAATTTAATTACCACATTACCACTAGCATCTAACACAGCCTTGGTATCCTTATTATACAACTGAGCACACTAGAGAATAAATTTTGTGTTGTGAGCTGTTATAGGGAAAGAAGATACTAGATGAACATTACTTTCGATTATCTTCTTCATTTTGTGGCTAGGATTGCTTGATTTAGTTCTTTCTACCAACTTGGCCATGTCCACGTGACCAATCTTTGTATCTTGAATGTTATTGACATTATAAGTAACCGAGGTGGTTGGAAAAACACCTTGATACTTGTACTTCATTGTCTTTAACTTCTTTGGAGAAACTTCAGTCATCTAGAAGAGTTTTTGTCAGAAGGATGTTGATAAAGAAGGATCCATAAGAGAAACTGCAACAAAAGTCATGATCATATAATCAGGATAAATATTGGTAACCTGAAAAAATTGCATGTCGATGATCATGACCATGGGGATGCACTGGAAAGGGCTAAAGTGTGAGTAGGCTAAAAAGCCAAAGGAAAGTAGGCTTAGAAAAGTGAAAACTCAAAATATCCCAGAGTTAGGAAATTTGAGAAAAAATTTGTATAGTCGGCAAAAATTACTGCTCTTGTATATGGGGTATGTTGTATCGACAAAAAAAATTCACAGTAGCATGTTTAGGTAAAATTCACACTTATGCAGGGGCAGTAATTTTTGTCACCTATACAGGTTAGGTTTATGCAGGTGTGGCAAAAATCACTGCCCTTGCACATGGGGTATAGCACTCAAGTAACGATGGAAAAAATTACCACCTACATAGGTTTAACTTGTAAGAGCAGCAAAAATTTCTGCCCTTGGTGAAATGACAAGGTTTTGTATAAGGGTGGTGATTTTTTCCACCTGTACACGATAAGACTTAACTGACAAGCTTTGGCATTTTTAGGGTTTCACCTAGTACACCTCTTTGGGGAAGAGAGAGAGGGGGAGAAGGGAAAAATAAAACCTAAAATGAAGGAAAAAAGAGAAAACTGAACCTTAAAAGGAAAAGAAAACAAAAATATGAAAACCTAGAAATAAAGAGAGAAGAAAGCAAAACCTATCTGGAAATTATGAAATCCTATGCTAGAGGTCAAAAAGTTTGCAATCCTACTCATTGGCACAGTCAAATGATTGCAGGGAGGAGGAGCAAACAACTTCGAATGATCAAAATGAGAAATCAATTAGCATTTAAATTCCATAAAACCAATGACAACCACTCAGTACGCATGATCATAAATGCTACACATAAAAATTGAGATCATGCATTAGTGGTGAAAATCACCACCCATGCATGAAATGAAAAAAGATGCAAGGGCGGTGATTTTCACCACTCTTGCATGAGAAAAGGGGGAAGGAATATGCAAGGGTGGTGAAAATCACTGCTTGTGCATAAAAACTATGAAACTTTTAAGGGTGGTGATTTTCACTGCCATTACACTAGAAAGATTGAAATGTGCAAGTGTCAAAAATTGCCACTCTTGCATGGAAAAACCAAAAATGTTAACACGTTAAAAATTGTCAAAATATAACCCCTGATCAGATCGACAATATAGTGAGTTTCATGTTTTTTGATAAATCGTGACGAAGGAGCACCATGAACTTTTGCAGGATGTTAGCCAACTTCACCTGAGAACAAGAGAAACCTACCTCAAATAATAAACTTAGAGTGAAGATCATGAAATGGAATATATATATATATATATATATATATATATATATATATATATATATATATATATATATATATATATATATATTTGTTTCTATTTCTAGTTTTGATTCGAGTTATTATGATCTATAAGAAACCTCTACTAGGAGTATGTTGAAACAAGTCTATAGATCTGCTATGGAAAATTTCTATTTTTTATCTAGTAGTAAATCCTTTGAGAGGCTTGATAATCTATGGATGGTTTGTGGATTTTGCTTTCTATCAAATATCTACCTACAAGTCCTTTGACAGTCTATAGATACTCTATTGATTGATTTTTTTTAGTCTACTATAAATATTCTAAGACTAATAAAAATGGGCCCTAAGTTTCAATGGTTACCTAAAGGTTTTAAAAATATCACTCTGGCCACGAATGTAATCTAAGCAAGTACTGATCTTCATAAATTTTATGGCCACACATTTATCTCTCAAATAGCTCTTGGTTTTCCTCACGGATGGGAATACTCAATCAAGAAGGGGTTGTTGACCATTTTATTGGTAGGTCCTCTCAATGGGTCAGCTAATTTAGGGTTCTTATGGTACTCCTCATGATGAGTTTTAGGTCTTTCACCCAAGCACTTCCCACAGTTAAGAAGTTAGGTTTTTACCCTAAGCCAAAATAGATTACTTTATTTATGTAGTAGAATAGAGTTAATATTTTCTAAAAATTACTAAAATGAAGTATGTAGTAAAATAGAGTTAAGAGTTTATAAAAAAAATCCCTATAAAGTGCTCTAATACCAAATGAGAGGATCCTCTTACAACAAATTAATAACAATGCAAAAAATAACTAATTTATAAAATTAGCTAAAGCATTGAAATGATTATATTGATCACAGACCACTTTTAGGGGTCAACCTCTTTTAAGCAAGATCAATACAATAAATTTGTGGATTCCTTCAATGGCCTCAACATTTATATATGAATTCTAATATAAGAAATTACTACTTTCCATGAATGTGGAATAAAATAAAATGCTCAAAAGATGACTTACAAAGCATATGCATTCATAACAACTACTAAACTAAAAAAGTAAAGAGTAGAGATATCACAAGTTTATAACATGTTTGTGGTGGCCACCCAAGAGGGAAAGACCCTACTCATTATATTACGAAGATGGGATAATACTGGCCCACTCTTGTTAAGGATGTCATCCAATTTTCTAAGAAATGTAAGATGTGCTAAGTCATAGGGGATGCCATCAATGCCCTTATAGGCCTCTTGCATTCCATTTCAGCCCCTTGGCCCTTATCAATTTGGGCTCTCAACTTTGTTAGTGAGATCAAACCTACCTCTTATGATGGTCACCACTAGTTCATCACTGCCACTGACTATTTCATGAAGTGGGTTGAGTCCATGCCTATTAGCAGTATATTTTGGAAGACCATCTCCAAGTTCATCCTAAACTAGCTTATTTTTAGGTTTGAGGTCCCCACTATGATCATGACTGATAATGTCTCAGGTTTCAAAAGCTTTGATATGTGTGATCTCACTGAATGCTTTGAGTTTAAGCTTTGCTTCTCCTCCACCTATTACCCCCAAGGAAATGGGAAAAATGAATCTTCAAATAAAATTTTGAAGAAGATGTTTCTCTATACCATTGCCTAGTCTAAGAAGGACTACCATCTCCTGCTCTATCCTACCCTTTAGGCCTATTTAATTATCTTCTAGATGGCCATGGGGTACTTGTTCATGTATGGGTTTAAGTCTATTCTTCCCTTAGAGGTCTTAATCCCTTCACTATGGGTTAAGACATTTGGATCTCTATCTAATGAGGAAGAATGTGTCATTCTATTCACTAATCTTGAGTAGCTAGATGAGAAATGAATTGATGCTCTTGATCACAACTGTGCTTACCAGCATCATCAACACCACCAATTTGAGAAACTAGTGCACTCACAACCATTTAAGGTAGGTGATATGGTCCTCATTTTTTATAAGGAGCACTATAAGAAGGGAAAACTTGTGCACAAGTGGTTTGTCCCCTTCATTATCATTGCCTCTCTAGATAATGGGGTTTATCATCTCTTGACCCTCGAAGGTGATCTCATATAGCACCTGATCAATGGGTTTTTCCTCAAGACATATCACATCTAGGGCATATGTGTCACTCTAGGAAAGTTTCCTATGGTAGTAAGGTTAACCTTTCCTCTCTTATCACACCACTAACCTCTATGTTGCTTGTATATGTGTGTGCACATGGTTTGTTTATTATCTAATTATATGTATCTATTAGTATATATCATATGAATCATATACATCACACAAAAAATCATATACACACATGTGATAATAATAAGAAATAGTTATATATGTATATGTGTGTGTGTGTGACAAAAAATACGTGTCTTTTCTCTAGGTACATCATATGGCTTCTTTTAAGCCTAGGCTCACAGTCTCCAAAACTACCACATGTGTGGCTACACATATGATACTATCCTAGTCAACCTATGATAGGGATCTATCTATGGTATCCTTACTCTAGGTGAATATTTTGATATCTACCTCATGACTAGTCGATCCACCATCTTCTCTAGGGCATCCAATTGATCTGCCCCCTCCCTAGGTGCATCCATTCCTCTAGTCTACTCTCAGGCTAGCTCAACACATAACCAATCAATCTTGACCTCTACTCTAGCTAACTATGCCTTAGCTCATGTTATATCTATCTCATGCCATTTCATGGCTACCTCATGCCATGCTAACTCTACCTCTATTTATGATATCTAGTTTCATGCCCTTGCTATCTTGAGTAAGGCTTATATACCCACCCATTAAAATTATGTGGCTCTAACCTTGTTGGTAGATAAAACACCCACTCCATGAATAGTGTCACCACTACATCATAGAATAACTCCCTCAATAGCAGGTCCACTTAAGGCCCAGTCCATCTAGGTTGGTTTCCTTCACACACATATAGAGCACATATGTTAGTCACATACACATCCTCACTAAAGGATGAGTACCAAAGATAAAGTGATATCTATTAAATAAAATTATATTATCTGGTTGCACTAATGTCATTGTGTCCCTCTAATAGGTCATTCTCTTCTTAGTGGTGGTGATCCTCATCATGGCTACCTCTCTTCGCTGTTATCCCCTCACTCTATCTTAGTTACCCATCATGTTTAGCCCCATCTAGTCTAGCTTATGCACATCTCTCTTAGCCACCAAATATTGTCTCCCTAGATGATGGTATGGCCCTTATAAACCTTAGAAATCCTTTTGTCCCATAGGGATATCCACCATAGCATCTTCCAACCACACCATAGATCTATATGAATCACAGATCTAGCTACCTACTACATTTAGGTCTAAGGTGGTCCACATAGGCCCAAATCTATCTATGAACTATGGGGCCTATGTATTACCCTTTTCTAGTGTAGGGTATGTATCACTACCACATGGTGTCCTCGATCATGTCAATGAGAGTCTATCATAAGCCCAGGACATTATTAGGCTAGGTTGTGTCAATATTCTTGAACCTATCCTCTAAATATGATCTAACTACTAGTATATTCCATCTAAGATATACTATCCACATGCATATATTTATCTTCCCTTTTATCATTAGATGACTCCTATCCAAGATAATGGTAGTTTCCCCATACTCTGGCTGATGTAGAGCCCCCAATCATAATTCCTACTATCACTAGCCATAGCGGTGGTACCCCTAAAAATAGATATGTGATATATAATCCATAGTTGTTTCACTCTCAATGGGGTCCCAATAGGTAGATTTTAACTATAATTATATCTTATACATTTTGTATATCTATCTCTCTCCCTATAGGATCCACCTCGTAGAGGTAATAGATGTCCTCAATGCTTAGGATGGCCTCTAGCTCAAGCCCTAACTAGAATAAATGTATCTCAAGTACCCATGTGGTCACCAATATTCTCACCAAATTTCTAGATTAACGTAATGAAGGCACATTTACCAATCTCCAAAGTCTTACATTTTGTAGGAGATCTTGATCCTCCATAGGTGGAGAATCTACCTCCTTGGCCAACCATTATAGAACCCTCTCCTAATTGGTCACCTCACATGGTCTACCTATCTGTGTTGGCTACTATCTTACCTATGAAGTCTCCCCCTCCTCTATTATGCTAACTCCTCCATGTGTTTGTACAATCAAGTAATAGGAAAATAGATTAGTGTGTTAGTCATGAAATGAGCAAAATTAAGTTAAAAACAACTATTTTGATCTATTTTACTTATTCCCCCTCTCTCTTTCCTATTTTGGCCCCTTTTGATCCTTTTTGGGCTCTCCTAAACTCTCTTTGGCTTGTCCGGGCCTCTCTACCCTAGGTTTTGGATTTTTGGGTAAATTTATAGCCTAACAGTGGGGCAAAGCTATAGCCTAGTAGTGGGCCAGGTCATGGTCCTATAGCCTAACAGTGGGTTAGGCTACATCCCTTATGACCTAGCAGTACCCCAGGACATAACCCTCATGGCTCGGTAGTGCCCAACGCTATGACTTTACCTATCAAGGTTATGGCCTGGGGCATGGCCACTTGGGGAACCCTTGGACTCCATTTTTCACTCTCTTAAGATAATAGTTTGACTTGTCATTTATTCTAATTTATTTATCTTTCCTTCCTCATAATTTTAACTATGTATTCCATCTAATTCATCCATCAAATCATTCATAATTGTTCAAAATGGGTTTAGAGCCTTCCAACCCCAAAAATGAACAAAATTTATAAACATTTTGATTAGAGGCCATATTTAGACCATCTTGTGTGTCTATGGCATGTTATTGCATCTTTATTTTCTCTATTTTGGATGTGGTGGCTCATAAGCTCTCCTTTATATCTCTTAGAATGAAAATAAGAGTGAAAATGATTATATTTTCTCTCTTTTTCCTCTTTTTGTCACTTTTTCTCAATTTTTGTGGGTCCTTTTTGGGTGTTTTCCACTTTTTTACATTCTAAACCACAAAACCTCCATCTTAAGGGTTTTGTCACATTTTGAGCACATTGGCAACCTTTGTATTTTATTCTAAGGCTTTTTTGGGCCTAATATGGCCTTATTTTGGTCCCTGGGACCCCTTCTAGGTCCCCATTAACCTCCTGGAACTATGCCCCATCTTATGGGCACCCAAGGATATAAGTTACTTATTATGCTTATTTTAGTTAGTTATTTATCTATTTTTTTACATTTGATCCTTTATAAATCCCTCTTTATCCTTTTCATCATGCTTATAGGTAGGGTCATTAGTTGGATGTAGTGGTACAAAACTTACTTTAGTCTTACTAATTAGTCTTCATCTTCTTTGAGCTTCCCCCAACTTTCCTTTATTACCTCTTACCATGGCCAGTGTTGGTCAATCACTATGTTTATGACTTATTTTTGTTACTTTTTTCCCTCATGCAACTCACTTGTCCTGCCTTACTTTGAGATTAACTTTTCATAGTTGCTAGTATTTCATCCTTGACCCCCATCTTTGTGCACCTCTTAGTGGTGATTCACATAGATGGTAGCAATCAGGGCAACTGAAGATCTACTAATATGGCTTGTTTTATCGATAATCCATAGGGCTATGAATTTTTTGTAGCTAGTTTCTTCCTTACCGGTGAGATGAATAATGCTACCAAGTATCATGTAATCATTGACACCTTGATTTATGCCCATGAATTAGACATGTGCTATGTGAAATTATTCTTTAACTCATTCTTATCCATGTCTCAATGCACCAGTGCTTGGGTCATCCTTAGCTCTGAGTTATTCCCCCTTTTTGAGGTGATTGACAATTTTCTTTCCTTCTTCAAGGATATCCAATTCATCTGTATCCCTTGTAGGGAGAACACTAGGGTTGATTCCTTAGTGAATGTCATTCTATATTTTAATATTTTATTTGATATCACTTGTGTCCCTTCTTCATAGGATCTGGAGTTGGAGTTGGATTTTGGATTACATAACATTTTGTACTCTCACCCATAGATCATGTTGTTGACTTCTTCCACCACATCCTTATCTAGTAAGTAAAGGTAATGTTCTCTTTTATCTTTTCCATTCTTTATTTTTTTATTTTGTGTCACTTCTAGGTACTTCACAACACTCCTTGCTCATTTAAACACTGACTACTTGTACCTTAGGGGCATATGTAATTGTTCTTCTTATAACCCTACTCCTCCATATGATTACACATTAGCTCATGTGTAGACTACCAACCCTAATTATCCTGATCTAAGTTATTTTCCACTCACTTTGATATTTCATACATCATACTTTCACTCCCTATACATCCTTAGCCCATCTTAGACCTTTGGTATGCTAAACAAGCCCTCTAGGCCCTCTTACGGCCCTTTTAGAGGCCTATTGACCACCTAAAGTGCATATTTAACTTAGGCCATGACTTAGGGAGGAAACCTATGACTTAGGATATACATTTCCTTCATAAAATTCATGGCCTAGTTAGAAATCATAAAAAAGGGCCCTATTTGGGCCCAAATGGCTAGAAATGACTAGTTTTTGGTTGATTAGTGGATTAGGGTGTAGATATATGCCACTTTATCATATATTTGAGACTCCCTCTCCTAAATTTTTTATATTATCTTCCCACTTGATCATCACACTCAAATATTGGTTTCCTTCTTGAATCACTCTTGGTTCTTGCTTGGCACACTTAGCTTTCATTATGATAGGGGATGCCCTACCCCATTGCATCTTATCTTGGTGATTCACATTACTCTCTACATTATTCCTGCATCTTGTGGGTTGATACTATCTCCCTCAATAATTCATTTCACCTATTATTTTTCTCCTTACATTGGCTTTCTCACAAATTGATAGCTTATCCTTCACCTCTTCCACAACTTTTGGCTCTTGGTCTGGACTTAGCTTAGACATAGCTTGACCCTCTTCCTCTCTTGCTTAATAGCTTAGATAATTGGTTGGTAAAAATTTTTCACACTTATTTTTAGATTTATGTGAGGGAAATTTAATTTACAAAGTGAAATTCTTATTTTTTTTAGTAGTATATATGTTAGGTTTTGATTGTTTTAGTGATTTATCTTGCTTAGGGAATTATCAAAGATAGTTTATAATTTTTCTTGCATTTGTATGTGGTTAAGAATATATTAATTGATTGAAATATCTTCCATTATATGTTATTCTTGCATTGAAAATTTTTCTCATTACATAGTAGGATCCTACATGCTCAAAACAACATATACAATTTGTATAAACAATCTCTCTTCTTGCTAAATCAGAAAATTACATTATTAGGGAATAATAGTGTTGAAATTAAAGAGTTATCTCAAACTTAGATAAGGCATGATCTTGAACCCTTACTTAAAAATTTATTTATTTCTTAAAACATATTTCATTTGGCCTAAAAGTGATTTTACCTCTATATTTACATATTGCTTGTTAGCTCTCTTTATTCAACATTGTTATTTCTACAATTTGTATGCAAATAGTTTTCTAGTCTTAGCTAATTGCTTTACTGTGGTTATATCCACTAGAGATACTTACATCCTTTATGTGATTGATCATTATATCCCTAACCTAGTTTAAAAGTCAATTGATAGCCTTATGTAAGCTATAAAACTATATAGACATTATAGATCTCCTGTAGCCTATAAAATCCATGTGCTTTCTAGTCTTATAGTTGTTTGTTTAAGTACCATGTGTGCCTCCATTCCAAACACTATTGTTTCCATTTAGATTTTTATAACTACAAAATCGAAGAAAGGTGGTTAGATCATGTATTATAATAAGTAATAAAACTTGAATAAAAATACACTAATATGCATAACACTTACTTGCATAAATCATAGGGGGGAGCTTAATGAACAAAAAATGAATGAAAAAGCTCAACTAAAATGCAAAGAAGTTACAAATTCCTTACCTTCCATGAATGATCCAAATGATGTGTTCATTTGGCTTGCTCAATTTTTGCTCAAGAAGTCTTTGGCAAATGGATTTGTGTGGCTCTTTCTCTCCTTGGCACTATTGTTGGCATTGGCTTGATGTGGATCAAAGTGGCTTGGATTGTGATTTTGGCATTATAACACTATTGACATGAAATCTTACTCTAAAACTAGCATTATGACTTTACTATGCTCAGTCTCTCTAAATAAAGAGATCTAGGCTTATATTTATAGGTTTAGAGACTAACCCCAACCCAAGATGACTTAGAGTGTAGTTAGAGCTTGGAATGGGTTAAAACCTAATCTTTATGAGTTAATTAACCCTAGTAGAGTTAAAAGGTGTGAAATGGTCATGATTAACAATGAATAACCATGTTGAGATATTTTAGGATATTTGACAACTAACAAAAAAGTATGAATTCCTAGGATATTATTTGACTTTTGAATTTCCTTTTTGATAATTCATTAGTACTCATGGATAATTCAATTAAGAATTTGATTATGTTTTACATTTTAATTAATTCTATTTAGGCATTTTATAAGTTTTAAACTCAATTCATGTATGCATTTTCCCTATCTAATTAGTCTATAGGCCAAATTACATATTTTAAAGCCAAATTAGAGATGTTTAGTGATTATTAAGCTTGATTTTCAATGGTTGGTAATAATCAGTCTAAATTTTGGTATGAAGCCATTGGTGGCCAATTTAAGGTGTTTATAGTTTTCCCATGTTTGTGAATGTGTTGCAAGATATAATCATAGTAATATATTCTAAAAGAATGAAAAGGTCATCTATGCTTATGAATATAGTGGTAATGGATGAACTATAGTTTTGCCATTGAGGGAGCGATTGGCAAAGGGGTCAAAAAATGGTCCCTGAAAAGAAGGAAATAAGTGGACCAAATAGATGAAAATCATAGGGTAGAAGGGATTAGTTTATCTAAAAGTGGTTATAATATATTGCATATAGAGTTGCCCTAGTGAGGGTAGATAAATAGGATGATTTGTCCATAGGTGATTATAATCATTGGCATAGGTGGGATAAAAAAGGTGATGATTTTCCCAAAGGTAGTTATAATAATCAAAAAAGGCTTAGGGTAACAAGAGATTGATTTTCCCAAATGTGGTTATAATTAGTTAAAGGGAAAATAATGATTTTACCATAGGTGGTTATAATCATTACTAGATAAAAACATGCCCCAATTAGGCTAAAGAAAGTGAATAATTTGCCCAAAGGCTATTAGAATCATTAACCATCAAATGGATGGAAATGTAATGATTTAGAGGAGACGTCTACTGATGCTAAAATAAGGGTATCATAGCCATAAAAGGAATTACTATTGGAATATATCTGTAAGAATTTCTTGTTTAACTTTTGAGTTTCTCTACTTTGTAAAACTCTTTTGGAAAGTTATTGCATTGAGTCCCTGGCCATATTTACATTGTCTTAGGCCCTTTTCCTCTACATCTCCATTTCCCTTACCAAAATTTTCTCGCTTACCAGATCCTCAATATTCTATAATGGAATTTGGTAAATCCTAGGTATCTTCCATAGTAGAAATTATAAATGAATCCAAACTAGAAGGACTGTATGAACTCCCTCCTTTTTTTATAGAATAGTTATCTGACTATCCAGATATTGAGATCACTGAAGAAAACCTAAAAAAGGAAAATAGTCTATATAAGCCTCTGGCTATTAAAGCTTCACAGGTATATAAGAAGTCTGAGCTTTTAAAATCAAATTTTGTGTATAAATCTACTTATTTTTATTTTGTCAATCCTAGAAACAAATATGTCTAATTAACTCTCAGTTATAAGCCCAAGTGAAATTTCCAAACAAATTTATTATCTTTATTACATAATCCTGAAATCATTTATATCAGGTCACATGAAGATGTAAAATTTGTACATTTTGGCCTTATAAGAGTCCACATAACTCCATTGATTCCTGGCAATATTAAACCTGTAATATACTTAGCCCTATGTGATAGATGCCAAGTAAGTTTTTGACATGCCTATAAACTATCAAGTCTTGGTCGTTTAAATGATGAAGTCATTTGTTTTAAATTTTGTCCAAACCTATTTGTTGCAGTCCACAATAAAGGATGTAAAGAAGTCAAGTTTGGATCTTTAGATTGTTGGGGCTTATTCACCTCCCTTTTTGGTTTAGATATGGTTGGTGAATTTAAGAATGCCTCCATTAATATTTCTGTCGTATATAGTATGACTAATACGAATCACCCAAAGATCCTTGAAAATTTTCCATATGCCAGAAGACTTAGTGGTACTATCCAACTTCAAAAAGGTCATATAGAATCTTTTGAGATACCTTCTGATTGGAAACTTGACTGGTTGAAAAATGTTTCCCCCAAAATGAAAGGTCAAGCCTTAATACATAAAAGTGATGGTATAACTGTTAACATTCTTCCCAGATCTTTGTCTATATATTCTTCTATTTTTTTTCCTTTTAGACCATCAACCTCTTCTTCTCAAAGAGCTGTAAAAACAAGTCATATTCTAATTGAAGATGAGGAGATTGACTAAGGACTTGATCTAAAAGATCAATTACCTTGTACAATGATCAATATTTCGAGAGAAGATAGTTTAGAGTTTTATATAGAAAATAAATTAAATCTGTATAAAGGTGGAAGGTGGCCACCACATAAAGGAATCCATAAGTAGCCCACAGGTATAATACAATATTTTCCTACTACTTACGAAGGAGATATTAAACCTTCTAATGAATTTAAGCATAGAAATTATGTGTCACAGTTCAATTCTCATCTGTTAGAGAATTTTGATGATCTCTGTAGAGATGTAATATATATCCAGAATAGTATAGATAAACTAACTATTCTTGAAGACAATACTAATGCCCTCTATAAAAATATACAAAGCCAATTGTCTTTTATTAATTCAAAATTAGTAGCTTTAGATGAAAGTCTTGAATGGCTTTCTAAACAAGATCAACAAGCAGAATCTTCTATTAGCCAAATAGCCTACAAAGTAGATCTCGGTCCCAATTTCAAGCCCAATAAAAATCATTTTAATACTACTCTTATGCAAAGGACACATGTCTAATTACAGCCCTAATACCTCAATATTGATGAGTTATTAAATCCTTTAAATGAGATTTCAACATGGTGCAACTCCATGAGAGTTATCACTATTAATTCTCATTTAGATCCAATAGGTACTACTAATTTTGATTCTAAATTCTTTTGGGGCATTGTAAATCAATGGTGGGATTCCATGACTAAAGTAGAATAGTTTGAAAGAGTCCATAACTAGCCTGATCCTCTAGCTACTTTATTTCATTTACTCATTAATGAGTTTGCACCTCTAGTTACAAATCGTGAACTAGAATCAAAGAAATGGCTTCTCAAAATGGAGCTTTGTGATTTAAAACAATTTTATGCTTTTACTAAACAATTTAGAGAATTGGCATATGAAATTAAGAGGTTTTACTCCACAGAGATAAAGATCAAATTTATGCATGCTTTACCATATAATCTTATTGATAGGGTAATTGCTTATATTGATCTTAAGAGTCTCACCATCAAAGACCTCTCACTCTCTGATGTAATTGATTTTGCTAAGCAATAGGCCATGTGTCTAGTCTCTAAGACTAAATCCATCCAAAAACTCACCAAGCATCAAGCCTTCCAGATTGCTCCAGCTTTTCTTGAAATAACCCCTTTTAGCTGTCGACCATTTATATAGCCTCACAAACACCAAAATCAATGTCACAAGCATCTTTCTTTCTAGCGTCACTCTTTTCCTCACAAGCACTCCTATGCTCCTCCTCACCATTTCCTCAAGAAACTTCTCACTGCTCATCCTCCATCCAAATAGCCTATTTGCTACATTTGTCACAAACCTAGCCATATTACTCCTCAGTGCCATTGCAAAAATCCTACAGTCAAAGCTATTTTTATTTTCAACATAGTAGCGTGGTGGGATATCATTGATTTTGAAGAAGACCTCTACCTATAGGATGACATCTATGAACCAATTCTAGATGATCTCCTTGAAGAGGATTTAGAAGATAATGAAGATGCAGATGTTCTTCAGTCATTAGCTGATGACTTGGAACAATCGCTAATCAACATGCAATGACCATGGTACCAACCTCATCACCATGATAATTCATAGCTATCATATGAAGCACATGGTACTTGGTCTCATCATCACTATGAAGTACCAGAATGAGAAACAATACCAAGGACACAAGGATAATCCAAAGGAGAAGGACCAACCAGAGGGAGACAACCCTCAATGCCATAGATACCTCCAATATTGCAAAGGCCTCAGCATCTTCCCTTATAATTCTAGATCTCTTTTAAGCCAAGTGCCTCTTAGATTAAGAAAAAATTCACCAGCATATATTATCCAAGAGAAATCCTAGCACCAAAGATAGAGCCACAGTGGGATATACTGCTACCCATAGAAGAAAACAAAGAGGATGAAGAAGTAGAAAGTTCTTTCTACTTAGATCAAGATTAATATCTAAATGAATGCAGTAATCTCTAAGAAGAAGAAGCAAAGCAAGAAGTCTAGGACATCTACCTTAAACAACCCCTTGTTCAGTATCCAGGGAGATAAAAATTGGTATGTACAAGCATTCCTCCCTTAGAAATTCTACAACTAGCTTATCTAACATAGCTGATAAATGGAAAGTTTGCCCAGTTCATTACTCTAGAAATTAATGGCAGACTCATAAATGCCCAAATTGATATATGAGCTTCTCTCTCCTTTGAAAAATCTCAACTCATCCATGACTGGAAGATATTGGATGATACTATGGCTTACAAGAGCCTAGATGTCCAAGGGAATAGCTTCATTTGTAACAAATATAAACATCAGCAAACCCTTTAGATACAAGATAAAATTTTCCATCCTGATTTCTTTGCCCTAGATAAGATTCCTATAGATATCTTACTAGGTGGTGCTTTTATAGACAGATACTCACCCTATGGTTCAACTACAAAGAGTATCATGTTTACTATAGAAAATAAAAGGCTTAGGAATCCTCGCCTCATTTATGCCACTAAACAATTTCCTAGTTTAATTACTCAAATCCCTGAAACAATAATCCTTGCTAAAATCCAAGACATAGGTGAAAAGATCAAGACCACTATTTGTTCTAATAACCCTCAGCAATTTGGGTTAAAATCTATGCCTGAGATGGATATTAAAATCATCGAAGGTAAACATATGAAGATAGGGAAGAGAATTCCAATATTAGCACAGGATTATAATGATATGGAACTACAAATGAAAGAACTAGAAAGTAATGGTTTTATTGATAAATCAACTTCTCCTTATTATTGTTATGCATTTATGGTGAAGAAACATTTTGAGCAGATGAGAGGAAAGAAAAAAATGGTCATTAGTTATAAACCATTAAATGCCATTACTCAGCCATTTCCATATCCCATTCCAAATAAAAGCTATCTATTGGAGAAGGTAGAAAAATGTAAATACTTATCTCAGTTCGACTGTAAGTTTGTCTTTTATCAAATTAGAGTCAAAGAAAATGACAAGGAAAAAAATAGCATTCAGATTCCCTTTTGGCCATTTCCGATGGACCGTAATGCCTTTTAGATTGATGAATTCCCCTACATTCTACCAGGCACATATGGATAAAATATTTCAAGGCACTTTTAAATTTTTTTGTGTGTACATAGATGACATCCTAATTTTTAGTCATTCACTTTCTGACCATTTTACTCATCTCTCCAGATTCTTTGAATTGGCACAAAATGTAGGAATCATTTTATCAGAAACAAAAATTTAGTTATGCAAAATTGAATGCAACTTTCTTGGAATGGTAATCCAAGATTCAAAACTACAAATTCAGCCACATATTAAAGAAAAGGTCATCAGTTTTGTAGACATCCTGGATAAACCTAAGCTCCAAGTTTTTTTGGGATTATTGAACTATCTCAATAGCTTTTATCCTAATTCTGGTGAAAACAGGTTTCTACTTTAAGAACTTCTCCAAAAAAAGAAAGCTTTCAAATGGAAGGAAGAACATATAGCTGCTATCCACAAAATAAAATCTAAGGTGGTTTTACTTCTTAATTTGTATATCCCAAAATATGACAAAATGATAGTTTATACTGATGCCTCTGACACTGCATGGGGAAGAGTACTTATTTGTGTACATAATAATAAAGAATTCATCTATGAATTCTCTAGTGAAGTATTCAGTACTGATGTTCTCAAATGGATCTCTTTTGATAAGGAGATCTATGTTGTCAAAAAGTGCTTAGAGAAGTTCATGTTAAAACTTCTTCATTTGCCACATTTTATTATAAAAATTGATTGTACTAGATTTTTGACCTTTAGAGAAAAAGATCGTGGTCAGAAAGATGGTCATGGTAAATATTGTAGATGGAAAGCTTTTTACAATTAGTTTAACTTCTCATTAGAGCACATTAAAGGTACTAATAATATAATAGTAGATTGGCTCAATCAAAATCCACCTGTTACTCTAATGTACCAACCCATTCCTAGCTTCAATCTAACCAAGATTTATAATCAAGAATTTGCATCTTTAAATATTCTTGTCCAAGAATAAATCCTTCATGAAGGGTTGCATCCAAGATACACTCAGATATCTTATGCAGTAGGATAGGATTTGCAAATGTCTTTCGTAGCAACCATTCAGCCAAACAATCATTAGAACACTAGTGTGATAATAATTGAAAGATTGAACAGTGAATTTCTTTTCCACCAATTCATTAAATTATTAAAGTGTCCCCTATGGACATGGATGGTAAAGATCAAGTCCTCACATAATGAACAAATTTATATATGGGTGGCGAGATATAGTCCTCACTGTATACATGAAGAAGAAGATCATGAATAAGATACAGTTGTCCATACAATCATTAGAAGACAACTATAATGGGAATCTTACTTCTACATCAATCCTCACCATCATGCATGTGAAGCTAGACCCCACCATTGGCATCTTTCCAACACATTCTAGATAAGGTGTCTTTTCTAACCAATCAGTGAAAATGACCTACTAATCGAAGCAAAATCAATGTTGGACCCACAAAGCTAGACGTCCTCATCCAGCACCTCCAACAGCATCTCACTATAGCCTACCTTTCACTATAAAGTATGATGGGACATGACACCACCTTGGCAAAGATTCCAGGTAGGACCTCCCAAAATACTATAAATAAGTCTCTCTTCCATAGAGTTCATCATCAAAAAAAATTATAAGCTTTCTTTATAAAATCTAGTAGCCTTGTTTAAAGAGTATGCTCTTCTCTTGCCCTTTTCGAAGGATCCTAAGAATTATAAATTCAAACAAGTGTTTGTAAAAATTTGTGTTATTAATATAGTGAAGTCATGGCCATTCAGCCCCTACCTACTACCGTGGGTTTTCTACAAAGAGAATTATTGAAGAGAGAGCCAAGGAGGAGATGTCTACTGACGCTAAAAGTACTACTACGGATGAATGGCTACGGATTCACTATATTAATAACACAAATTTTTACAAACACTTGTTTGAATTTTTGATTCTCAGGATCCTTTAAAAAGGGCAAGAGAAGAGCATACTCTTTATCAGGGTTACTAGATTTTATAAAGAAAGCTTAGAAATTTTTTTGATGATCAACTCTATGGAAGAGAGACTTATTTATAGTATTTTGGGAGGTCCTGCCTAGAATCTTTGCCAAGGTGGTGTCATGTCCCATCATACTTTATAGTGAAAGGTAGGCTATAGTGAGATGTTGTTAGAGGTGTTGGATGAGGACGTCTGGCTTTATGGGTCCAACATTACGTCCACTTCGGTTAGCAGGTCATTTTCACTAATTGGTTAGAAAAGACACCTTATCTAAAATGTGCTACAAAGATGTCAATGGTGGGGTCTAGCTTTACATGTGTGATGGTGAGGATTGATGTAGAAGTAAGATTCATATTATAGTTGTCTTCTAATGATCATATGGATAATTGTATCTTGTTCATGATCTTCGTCTTCATGTATATGGTGAGGATCGTATCTTGCCACCCATCTGTAAAGGTATTCATTATGTGAGGACCTGATCTTTACCATCCATGTCCATATGGGATGGTTTAATAATTCAGTGAACTGGTAGAAAATAAATTCACTATTCAATCTTTCAATTATTATCACACCAGTGTTCCGATGATGAGTTGCCTAAATGGTTGCTGTGAAAGACATTTGCAAATCTTGTCCTGCTACATAAGATATCTGAGTGTATTTTGGATGCAACCCTTCATGAAGGATTTGTTCTTGGACAATAATATTTAAAGATGCAAATCCTTGATTGTAAATCCTGGTTAGATTGAAGCCAAGAATGGGTTGGTGCATTAGAGTAGTAGGTGGATTTTGACTGAGCCAATCTAATGTTATATTATCAGTACCTTTAATGTGCTCTACTGAGAAGTTAAACTAATTGAAAAAATCTTGCCATCTACAATATTTTCCATGACCATCTTTTTGACCATGATCTTTTTATCTAAAGGTCAAAAATCTAGTACAATCAATTTTTACAATAAAATGTGGCAAATGCAGAAGTTTTAACATGAACTTCTCTAAGCACTTTTTGACATCATAGATCTCCTTATCAGAAGAAATCCATTTGAGAACATCAGTATTGAATAATCCACTAGAGAATTCACAAATGAATTCTTTATTATTATGTATACAAACAAGTACTCCTCCCCATGTAGTGTCAGAGGCATTAGTATAAACTATCATTTGATCAAATTTTGGGATATACAACTCAAGAAGTAAAACCACCTTAGATTTGATTTTGTGGATATCAGCTGTATGTTCTTCCTTCCATTTAAAAGCTTTCTTTTTCTAGAGAAGTTCTTGAAGCAAAAACCTGTCTTCACTAGAATTAGGATAAAAGCTATTGAGATAGTTCAATAATCCCAAAAAGGCTTGGAGCTTAGGTTTATCCAGGATGTCTGGAAAACTGATGACCTTTTCTTTAATATGTGGCTGAATTTTCAGTTTTGAATCTTGGATTACCATTCCAAGAAAGTTGCATTCAGTTTTGCATAAATGAATTTTTATTTTTGATAAAATGATTCTTACATTTTGTGCCAATTCAAAGAATCTAGAGAGATGAGTAAAATGGTTAGAAAGCAAAAAAATCATGATGTCATCTATGTACACACACAAAAATTTAGAAGTGCCTTGAAATATTTTATCCATATATGCCTGGTAGAATGCAGGGGCATTCATCAAGTCGAAAGGCATTACTATCCACTAAAAATGGCTGAAAGGGCAGCTGAATGCTATTTTTTCCTTGTCATTTTCTTTGACTCTAATTTGATAAAAGCCAGACTTATAGTCAAACTGAGATAAGTATTTACATATTGCTACCTTTTCCAATAGATAGATTTTATATATAATGGGATATGGAAATGGTTGAGTAATGGCATTCAATGGTCTATAATTAATGACCATTCTTTTCTTTCCTCTCTTTTGCTCAGAATGTTTGTTAACCATAAATGCATAACAATAGTAGGGAGAAGTTTATTTCTCAATAAAACCATTACTTTCTAGTTCTCTGATTTGTAGTTCCATATCATTATAATCTTGTGCTGGTATTGGGATTCTTTTCCCTATCTTCATATGTTTACCTTCGATGATTTTAATATCCATCTCAGACATAGATTTTAACCAAAACTGCTGAGGGTTATCAGAATAGATAGTGGTCTTGATCTTTTCACCTATGTCTTGGATTTCAGTAGGGATTATTGTTTCAAGGATTTGAGTCATTGAACTAGGAAATTGTTCAATGGCATAATTGAGGCAAGGAATCCTAAGCCTTTCATTTTCTATAGTAAACATGATACTCTTTGTAGTTAAACCACAGGGTGAGTATCTATCTATAAAGGCACCACCTAGTAAGATATCTACAGGCATCTTATCTAAGTTAAAGAAATTAGTATGGAAGATTTTATCTTGTATCTGAAGGGTTTGCTGATGTTTATATTTATTACAAATAAAGCTATTCCTTTGGACATCTAGGCTCTTGTAAGCCATAGTATCATCCAATATATTGCAGTCATGGATGACTTGAGATTTTTCAAAAGAGAGAGAAGCTCCTGTATCAATTTGGGCATCTATGAGTCTATCATTAATTTTTATAGTAATGAACTAGGCAAAATTTCCATTAATTAGCTATGTTAGATAAGCTAGATGTGGAATTTCTAAGGGAGGAATGCTTATACATACCAGTTTTTGTCTCCCTGGATCTTGAAAAAGGGTTTGTTCAAGGTAGATGTCCTCTACTTCTTGCTTTGCTTCTTCTTCTTTGAGATTACTTCATTCATTTAGATATTAATCTTGATTTGAGTAGAAATAACTTTCTACTTCTTCATCCTCTTTATTTTCTTCTATGGGTAGCAGTATATCCCACTGTGGCTCTATCTTTGGTGCTAGGATTTCTCTTGGAGAATCTATGTTGGTGAATTTTTTCTTAATCCAAGAGGCACTTGGCTTGAAAGAGCTCTAGAATTGCAATGAAATATACTGAGGCCTTTGCAATGTGGAGATATCTGTGGCATTGAGGGTTGTCTCCCTCTGGTTGATCCTTCTCTGGAGTATCCTCATGTCCTTGGTCTTGTTTCTCATTTTGGTACTTCATAGTGATGATGAGACCAAGTATCATATGATTCATATGAAATCTATGAATTATCATAGTGCTCAGGTTAGTACTATGGTCATTGCATATTGGTGAGCGATTGTTCTAAGTCATCGGCTAATGACTCAAGAGCATTTGCATCTTCATTGTCTTTTAAATCCTCTTTAGAGAGATCATCTAGAATTGGTTCATAGATGTCATCCTGTAGGTAGAGGTCTTCATCAGAATCAATGATATCCCACCACGTTGTTGTGTTGGAAGTAAAAATAGCTTTGACTATAGGATTTTTGCAATGGCACTGAGGAGCAATATGGCTAGGTTTGTGACAAATGTAGCAAATACGCTATTTGGATAGAGGACAAGTAGTGCAATGTTTCTTTAGGAAATGGTGAGGAGGAGCATAGGAGTGCTTACAAGGAAAAGAGTGACGTTGGAAAGAAAGATGCTTGAGACGTTGATTTTGGTACTTGCAAGGCTATACAAATGGCTGGTAGCTAAAAGGGGTTGTTTCAAGAAAAGCTAGAGAAATTTGGGAGGCTTGATGCTTGGTGAGATTTTGGATGGATTTAGTCTCAAAAACTAGACACATGGCATGTTGCTTAGCAAAATCAATTACATTAGAGAGTGAGAGGTCTTTGATGGTGAGACTCTTAAGATCAATATAAACAATTGCCCTATCAATAAGATTATATGGTAAAGCATGCAAAAATTTGATCTTTATCTCTATGGAGGAAAATCTCTTACTTTCATATGCTAAGTTTATGAATTGTTTGGCAAAAGCATCAAATTATTTTAAATCACAAAGATCCATTTTGAGAAGCCATTTCTTTGATTCCAATTCACGATTTGTGACTAGAGGTGCAAACTCATTAATGAGTAAATGAAATAAAGTAGCTAGAGGATCAGGCTGGTTATGGACTCTTTCAAACTGTTCTGCTTCAGTCATGGAATCCCACCATTGATTTACAATTCGTAAAAAGAATTTAGAAGCAAAATTAGTAATACCTACTAGATATAAATGAGAATTAATAGTGATAACTCTCATGGAGTTGCACAATGATAAAATCTCATTTAAAGGATTTAACAACTCATCAATATTGAGGTACCAGGGTTGTAATTGGACATGTGTCCTTTTCATAAGAGTAGTATTAAAATTCTTTTTGTTGGGATTGAAATTGGGACCAAGATCTACTTTGTAGGCCAGTTGGCTAACAGAAGATTCTGCATGTTGATCCTATTTAGAAATACATTCAAGACTTTCATCTAAAGATACTAATTTTGAATCAGTAGAAGATAATTGGCTTTATATATTTGTATAGAGGGCATTAGTATTATCTTCAATAATAGTTAGTTTATCTATACTATTCCAAATATATATTACATCTCTGTAGAGATCATCAAAATTCTCTGACAGATGAGAATTGAACCATGCCACATAATTTATATTCTTGAATTCATTAGAAGGTTTAATATCTCCTTGGTAAGTAGCAAAAAATTATTGTACTATACCTATGGGCTTCTTATGGATTCCTTTAGGTGGTGGCCACCTTCTACCTTTATATAGATTTACTTTATTTTCTATATAAAACTCTAAACTATCTTCTCTCGAAAGATTCATCATTGTACAAGGTAATTGATCTTTCAGATCAAGTCCTTGGTTAATCTCCTCATCTTCAATTAGAATATGACCTATTTTTATAACTCTTCGAGAAGAAGAGGTTGATGGTCTGGAAGGAGAAAGAATAGAAAAAATTACAGATAAAGATCTGGGAAGAATGTTAATAGTTCTACCATCACTTTTATGTATTGAGGCTTGACCTTTCATTCTGGGGGAAACATTTTTCAACCAGTCAAGTTTACAATTAGAAGGTATCTCAATAGATTCTATATGACCTTTCTGAAGTTGGACAGTACCACTAAGTCTTCTATCATATGGCAGATTTTCAAGGATCTTTGAGTGATTCGTATTAGTCATACTATATACAATAGAAATATTAATGGAGGCATACTTAAATTCACCAAACATATCTAAACCAAAAAGGGAGGTGAATAAGCCCCAACAATCTAAAGATCCAAACTTGACTTCTTTACATCCTTTACTACGGACTGCGATAGAGAGGTTTAGACAAAATTCAAAACAAATGACTTCATCATTTAAATGACCAAGACTTGATAGTTGACAGGCATGTCAAAAACTTACTTGGCATCTATCACACATGGCTAAGTATATTAAAGGTTTAATATTTCCAAGAATTAATGGAGTTATGTGGACTCTTATAAGGCTAAAATGTACAAATTTTACATCTTTATGTGACCTAATATAATTGATTTTAGGTTTAGGTAATAAAGATAATAAATTTGTTTTGAAATTTCACTTGGGCTTATAACTGAGAGTTAATTCAACAGATTTGATTCTAGGCTTGAAAAAATACAAATAGGTAGATTTATACACAAACTTTGATTTAAAAATCTTAGACTTCTTATATACCTATGAAGCTTTAATAGCCAGAGGCTTATACAGACTATTTTCCTTTTCTAGGTTTTCTTCAGTGATCTCAATATCTAGACAGTCAAATAATTTTTTGGAACAAAAGGAGGGAGTTCATACAGTCCTTCTAGTTCAGATTCATTTATAATTTATACTATGGAGGATACCTAGGATTTACCAAATTCCATTGTAGAATATTGAGGTTCTGGTAAGCAAGAAAATTCTGGTAAGAGAAATGGAGATGTAGAGGAAAAGGGCCTAAGACAATGTAAATACAGCTAGGGACTCGATGCAATAACTTTCCCAAAGAATTTTACAAAGCAAAGAAACTCAAAAGTTAAACAAGAAATTCTTATAAATATATTCCAATAGTAATTCATTTTATGGTTGTAATGCCATTCTTTTAGCGTCTATAAATGGCTCCTCTTTGTCTCTCTCTTTAACAATTCTCTTTGTAAAAAACCCATGGTAGTAAGCAGGGGCCGAATGGCTACGACTTCACCAAAGGTGGTATATGCACTAAATTATGCTCACCCCAATAATTATATTATTTATGATAATTCCAACTAATTTATTCCAATTCTCATATTTCCTAGATGATTCATAGTGCATTAATAATAAAGTGATCAGATTGATGGTTTGGAGAGTGTTTAATTAGTGAGGTAATTGATGGATGATATTGATGGTATGAAATTATTTTATATAACCTATGGGATGTTATTAGTGCTTATGGAAGTGAATAGAATTCATCAAAATAGTCGTATGAATGTCCAAGCTCAAGTAGTCATCTTGTCAAATAAAGTTGAGTAAATAGATTGATGAAGTCATTATTCAAATGTATGAGGGTTTTAGGATAATATTGATATATGGATGGATTACCCTATGAAAATTTATCTTGTGGTTCAAATTTTAGGTCATGAGGTTTAGCGTATCAATAGTTATTAAGGTGCAAAGTTGGCCTCTCATATAGAGTTCACTAAGTTCCCATACTTATCCAAATTTGCATTATCAAAGATCTATGGTTAAAATTTAATCACATCATATATATAATGGTGATAATTTATTCTAACTAGATAAGGATCCAATTTTGTGTTTCAAAGTCAAATAGTCAAGATTACATGCACTAGTGATGTGTCGTAATCATAGAGTTTGAGCAGTAGATCTAATGGCGAGCATGAAATCTCTCAAACAAAGATCAAACAGAGTGTGTTATCTTAGTAGTGATGATCCAATATTTCATATTAATTAAAAATATCAAAGGATGCTCAAAATACATTAATTTATTCCAAGTGGTAGAAGTTCATTGGAGTCAACTAGTCAATGTACACAAAGGACACACAGAGCTACCAAGTGGCATAATTATGAATGCCTATGTTGAAGATCAATGGTGAGTATTAAAGAATTAAAACTAGGAATATAATGAGGATATAAATGGAGCATATTTTTTCAAATTTTATAAGGGACATGAGATGATGACAAGTGTCAATTATTTTATATTTACATAGTGACCATTGGAATTTGAATATTCAAATTAATGAGAGAAAACTAGTCTATAGTTTTTGATCTACATATTTTGATCCATGAGAAATTTATTGATATATTAAAAATTAAAGTTTTAAAGGAATTAAAATTTGAATCCATATAATCTAGTTATAATGTTTTAATGTTCATATAATCAAAGTTATTAATATTTAAAGTTGATTATGTGTTTGATCTTATTCTGCAAATGACCCGAGAAAGATAATTGAGTTATTCTTGATAGTATTTTGATGTCTCAAGATGAAATAAATAATGGAGATAATTTTATAATCCATGAATACTATCTTTTTATATTTTCATGTTTGACCAATCCATATGTAGTGTGAACAAAGGCTTATAAGTTAAAAGTGTTTTTTGAATGCATTGGTAGATTGAGTGACCATCTTGTAGAGGTAAATTGAAGGTGTTTTGAGCAGAGTTAAAGAATAAAATGTGTATGGAGATTTTATATAAGTATATAAGTATTATTATAATGCATTGGTTGTCATGATATGCCCCTAATCAGATATAGAGAGTCAAAATAGCTTGACTATATTTTCACTATATATGACTAGTCTAAGTGGTCATTTTGAGTGAGTTGAATTAAGTGCTTAGAACCTATGTTAAAGTTTCTAAAGAAAATGGAGGTTTAGAAAAGGTATTGAAGGTTTCACCCATGTGATATAATCTCATGTCTATGTGAAACATTTGAGTAGTTACTTCAAAATTTTGAGATTGTGTTTTCTATATATGAAGACCTGAAGAGCAAAGAGACCTAATTGGTATGTTCAAGGTGTGATTTTTTGTTCCAAGTGGCATGTACCCATATGGGAGTAATAAATGGTATATTATAAATATTTTTTTATGTGTTCAAATCATTGATAAAGGATGAAGGTGGTCCAAATAGTCTCACATGTAACATGTGAGTATGAAGGCCTAATTGTTTTAGGTGTCACCAAGACCTAATGGTGGTTTGGGACTAATGAGGTAATGACAAACCTATTAAGAGTGTGTATGGAACTATTTTAAATATGGTTAAAATGTTTAAATCATCTTGATTTACCAATATGGGCTAAATTAAGAGAGTGGTATAAGTATAAGGTATAATTGAACTAATTGAGCTAGTTATGTAAGCAATGATTCAAGAGGAGAGAAACTTTGAAAGAGTAGGTAAAAGTTAGTGAAGACCAATAGATATTGAATAGGATCAGTCATGCTTTTTTTATTAAGTTTATGTAAGTGGTTACATAGGTCATTGGACATAATGAACCTAGAAGAGGTAGTTTGAGAAAGTTATCCCTAGAGGCAACTAGAGAGAGTGAAGGTGAAGAGTACAGACAAAGGTGATTATCATCAGTTTAAAATTAGAAATAGGTATTCAAGGTGATATATTTAGGTAGATGAGTGGGATATTAGTTTATTAGGAGGTTTTTTCCTCCTTACAAGGTAAAATTTGATAAAGGTTTAGCTGTTGTGGGTGTTCAGCTAGATAGGGTCAGTAGCTCCTTATGGGATTGGTGTCTTACTAAACTAAGGTATGGGTGTTCCTTGATCAGGTTGTGTTAGACTAAATATTGGATCTTTTTTTATAAGATTATAGACAAATCTTTCAAGTTTCAATGGGTTTTATCCCCAAATAAGGTTTCGCAAATAAATGATGTGTTCATGTGATGTATGGTCTTATGTATGTGTTTCTACTCATTTTTTGCTATTTAATATTCAGAAAAAATAAGAAACTAAAGTTAAATCGTCAGGGGTTAGATGATACCCAAATGAAGGTATGCACTATATCCAGATGATTGAAGGAGCTCCTTTTTGGCTATGGAGGATGACACCTGTAGATAAGAAAGACTTAAACAAAGAAAATGTTAGATAGATATATGGTGGACTACCAAGCAAAGCTCGTTCCCAGAAGTGCAAAGACTTCCTTGAGGGATGAAAATCCACTGTTTATAAGTAAAAGTGTCAAAAATAAATAAATGAAAAATGAATAACAAAGAGGAAATTAGATAATGCGTACCTATTTCTTTGCAGTCGGTCTGCCACAGTCACCGACGTCAATAGTCTTGCCAATGTCGGTTGGTCAATATGCTGACGTCGGTTATGTTACAGATGTCAGTTGGGGTTATGGTCAATGTTGGTTAGGACAATGGCCTTGGATGGGTTTTGGATGAGTTTCAGAATGTGTCTGTGGTTGATAGAGGGGTCTAGAAGGATTCTGGGTCTGTGCAGGGTTGTAAGATAGTCAATAAGGTCTTAAGAGGGACAAAGATGGAGGGTAGTTTGTCAAAAAGGGTATAGTTAAGAAGATGGATTTTCAGCCTCTCTAAGAAGATAGTCAGGTCAGGTTTGGTTGATTGCATTTAGAAATAGTAAATAGTCATTAATTACTACTATATTTTAAACACTGAAATGAAAGGGTGGAAGAAATACTTAGCTCTACTTGGTAAAGAACCAGAGGTGTCGAATGCTTGTGCCTATTGTGGCTGATGTTGAGATGTCTGTGCAATGTTCCAATTCAATCCAGAGTCATTTTTGTAGAGTCTCTATGGCCAAAGGAGCATTAGTTGAAGTCTGATGCCTGGTGATGTCTCAGAGTCCAAGAGGAAGAGAGAGAGAGCCAAATTTGAGTGAGAGAGAGCGACCAGAAGGAGTCCCAAAAAATGATTGATAAGAGCTAAAAGATTTAGGATTCATGATTACTGAGTCAAAGAGACCGTAACTCGATGTGAGAAGTCAATTTATGTAACTGACGTCAGAGGTTCCACCAGCGTTGACCGATAATTGACTGACATCAGCAGGTGGAGAATGAGTAAAAGGGCTGAGAAGCCCGTTCTTCATCTGCCAAGTGCATAGTCCATTGGAGAAGTGTCAAAGGTTGGGCTAAATATGCACAAGAGTTAGTCAGGAGGTTAGGAGGGAGTAAGAATAGGTCTTAGGTGAGTCATGGGGTGAGAAAATGTCTAAGGGCGAGGTGTCCAAGGTGAGGTGTCCAAGGTGAGTTGTCGAAGGTGATGTCATTAATTTAAAATAAGTAATGTATTTTAAATTAATAAGATGTGTAAGGGTTAAGGAGAGGACCAAGGGAGAGTAGACACATTTTAGGTGTCTACATTTTCCCCTTTTTGTCTTGTTGGTTATTTTGGATGAATTGCAAGACAAAAATAGGAGTAGATGCCCCAGGTATGGTGATGAGGTATTCTCCCTCAAAGTGGGAGTCGAGGGAAGGTAACTTGATATCGGGTACTGATTTGATAGGTAGTTGATGGGTTATGGTGAAGTTTGAGTGTAAACACTACAATAGTTAGGATTAACGTACACCACTTCACGTGATAGATAGGTCAAATTGTCACAGTCAAAGGTCAAGGAGTGCTAAAATTGAAATAACTGGTCCCCAACATTTAGTCATAGCTGATTGGGTTAAATGATCAAAGCTGTAACTCCAATGGTTGTCATGTTCCAAGTATCCTGGGCTCAGGAAGTGCTCTTGGAAAACATGAAAATGTCACAAGTAGTGGGGATCAACTGGAGCATGATTCAATACTTGTGAGGGTCATAATATGAGGTGCACATAATTTTGCTATCTATCCATGAGGTAGCATACATGTAATCAAAACAACTAAGGTAGAGTTGTCTTGAAAGTGGTCATGGTCTAAGGAGATAGTTGCGATCTCTAAAGTGGTTGGTCGAGTCAGGTTTTGAGATATAAGTGATCTCAAGTGGCATGTGTTGTCATGGTCTAAAAGATGTATTTGATCTCCAATGTGCCCCATGAGAAGTCAAAGGTGACTTCTACAGTGTCAAGGCTAGTTGTTTGGTCATGGTTAAAGGTTAGATGGTTGGTCTGTCAGGTAGATGGATGAATGAAATGGCCATCATCATTAGGGAGACGAATGGGGGAATGGCCGAGCTAACCTTAGAAGACTGAGTGTTGCCTACATAGCCCCTATTATAAGGGGCATCAGACCAATGTAGTTCAGATAAAGGGACCAAGTAGTTGATAGTTGGTCAAGTTAGAGATATCAGCATTTCCCATATGTGTGATGGTACATTCTTGAAATGATGAAGATATGATGATGTTACAGCCTTTTTTGTATTATGTGATGGTGTATTCTGTAACATTGGTAATGTGGTCTTTCATCCATAACAATTTTCCATATTAGTGATGGTGTATGCTAAAAATGAATTGTAGATGATGTTATAGCCTTTTCCATATTGTGTGATGGTGTATTCTATAACATTGGTTGTGTGTGGTCGATAGTTTCCATGTGTATTGTTTTCCATAGAAACTAGTGTGAATGGGCTAAGTCATGTTAGTGGTCTGAAAAAGGTTTGGTTTGGTTTGGTTTGGTTGGATGTGACCAAGATGTATAAGAAGTGAAAGGTGCGTTGCTCTTTCATTGACAAGGACTATAATGATAGCATAGATAAGGATTTTGCAAATAAAAAGCCCCGTTCATGCATTACGTCGTTGACCACAAGTGTATGTTAAAGAAGTATGTTAATCACTTGACATTAAGTGAGCTCAAAATCCCTTGAGTATGTTGGGGTATTTGGTTTGATTATGTGATAGGTGAGGGTAGAGTAACCTTTGTAGTAGGGATAACTTTGTCCCTTTTATAGGTGACTCTGAGAATGACTATAGGCAAGTCCATGACTTAATAGTTTTGTCAGTCAGTTTTTTTTTTTTTTGGGACTGATCAATGTGGGAAGTCCACTTGGGGATATTGTTGTGTTTTATGGTCATGTTGTGTTATGTATGTAGAAAAATTTGGTCATATCCATCCTTCGAGGGAGTGGTCTATAGTTTGCTTTGTATGTTTTGATGTATGTGAATAGCTGTCCTTCAAGGGAGCAGTCTATTTTATTACAGCAATGATGTAGTTGTCCTTCGAGGGAGTAGTCTACATTTATAGTTTATGACATTGAAATAGGCATCCTAGTTTTATAGTTTTATTTGTGGTTGGACTTTTGGTCATGGACTTGACTATAGAGGTTTAAAGGTTTCCCTTTTATTAGGACAAAGCATTCATGCTTGAAAAAAGGGTTGAAAGGAATAGGAATGACAATGATGGGGGTTGCTCAAGGGATGAGCTCAAGTTAATCATCAAGTGAATGATTACTTGACTAACAATAAAATAGTCATAGACGTAAGGCATTAAGAGGCTCAGGTTTTGGTCGGCCTTCGAAAGAAGACAAACAATAAGTCCCTAATCCATGCTTGTGTGTCGATGTAAGGTCTAAGTAAATTAGGAGCAAACTTGCCCCATTTTCTTTGTTCTAAATTAGTCACATGTTGGTGTAGACAGGTTTTGGTCGATTTTGATCGTGAAGTTGGTTAGTATGATGTTGGTTAGTATGTTGTTGGCATTTTGTACAATGCCAAACATAGTTGTTGCAGTCTAGGTTAAGGGTGGGCCAATAATAGCCCAAGTGGAAGATGCGCTTGGCAAGCGAGTTACCACTAAAATGTACCCCACAAATCCCATCATGGGCTTGTTTGATGACATGAGATGTTTTAGCGGTTGTTAGGCATTGGAGAAGGAGGTCGTCTTGACCTTGTTTGTAGAGAAGACCCCCTAGCATGGTGTAACGAGAAGTGATTTTGATAAAAGCTCATCGTACATTGCTAGAGAGATTAGGAAGCATGATAGAATATGTCAAGTAGTCTACAAGTCATTTATACCAAATGTCATGTGGACTAGAGAGGTTAGGAGGAATTTCCCCTTGTGATGTTGGTCGAGACATGTCCAAGATAGAAATCTTGGGTTGTGTTGGTTGAGAGGTCTTGACGAATAATGGATATGTCAAAGGTGTAGAAGTCTGGTCTTTTCCTTTATTCTTCACAGTTTGGGGCCTAGTGGCCACATTAACAGTGTTGATCTTGAATAGAGTGGATGGTGGTAAAGGGACCATAGTCTTGTGTGGGGATCCCGATTTAGGTAAAGAGGTTTGGGAGTCGTGGGATGGTGTCAAATTTTTGTCAAAAAAGTGGTCAAAAGAAGCCTCAATGTGAGGGGTGTCCTTTTTCAGCTGTCGGTGAATAACAAACTTAAGGGCATAGCAACACTCAGTATCATGTCCAGGTGTGCGATGATACCAGTAGATTTTAGTGTCATCGAACCAAGATGGTTTTGATCTGAGAGGTTGATATGGTTTAATAGGTGGAAGAGTGATGCTAGAAGTCTGTAACAATTGGCATAACATCGAAGCATAAGACCTCCTTAATGGGCTGGCACTCTTTGTTGCAGTTGGGGTTGACAACTTCCTTTTAGGAGTTGTTTGGGGAGTTTGTTGTGTCACCTTTTTTGTGGGTGGTGTGGTCACACATGTAGATGACACTTTGTTGTTGAGAGGTGATGGATGTTTTAGAGGAAGTGTGTTTTTGGTGGGAAAAGGGTGTAATGGAGGCAATTTGTTTTTGATTTTGATAGGTGTTAGAGTAGGAAGCACTCCTATTAAGGTGGAAGGGCGTGGGCCCAAAATAGAGGGAAATGATGATGGTGGGGGAGGAGTTCTCCGATGTGGTTTAGTAGCCTTCTTTAGTTTAGTGCGAGGACTACTATTGGGTGAGGTGAGGTTCAAATCTACCTTCACTTGTGGGTGAGTGAGGTTTGAGAGGCATGGGATGGTTATGGCTTCTACGTGTGGTTGAATAGCAGGGAAAGTGTGATCCCCTAATGATGATAAGAAGGATGAGGGCAAGGCAGCCAGTGTTGGTGCCATCAATTCATCCTCCAATATGGGAGAGGTCAAAGTAGACTCTCCCATGTGTGAAAAGGGGGTTGGATAGAGGGCAAATAGGAGAAGAAGGATCTTTTACTTGTGGTGGAAAAATAGGAGAAGAGAGTTCTTCTACCTGTGGTGGACAAATAGGAGAAGAGATTTCTTCTACCTGTGGTGGACAAATAGGAGAAGAAGGCTCTTCTACCCATGGCAGATAAATAGGAGAAGAAGGATCTTCTACTTGTGGTGGATAAATGGGTTGATTAACCTCTTCAGACTATGGGAGAGGTTGGTTAGAAACCATGTCAAATGTGTGTATATTAGTCTCTTGAAGGTCATCGACTATGGTCTGAATGTTATGCTGACTGGGGGGCTGGTTAGGGAATGGTTGTCTAAAGACATCCATGTTTTGGTTAGCCGATGCATTTGGGTTATCCAAAACAAGATCCCCCTTGTCCAACATGTCTTGAATGATGTTCTTGAAGGTTTTGCAGTTGTCTATGTCATGACCTTTGACACGATGATAGTGATAGAAGTCATTTTCCCTATACCATGTAGGGATGGCTTTTGGGGGCTCGAATTGAGGTGGTCAAATTTGAGAGAGATTGAGGACCCCCTGCTTGACTAGTTTATCCAACATGGAAGCATATGACTCTCTTATTGGAGTGTATTGACACTATATGTATCATTGTTGGAATTTTCTATTGATGTATTTTGATGTGGAGGGTTGAGACTGGTTAGTTGTGGTTGAAGATGATGGTTTAAGGACCATAACATTTGCTAATCCTTTGGACTTAGAGCTGGATGAAGAAGGGTCATTGGATTTTGCGTTACTATGCAATTCGACCTTTTCTTCTTCAACTGCACAGAGTTCAAGCTTTCTGGCCATGGTGAAAGCTTTGTCAAATGTGCAAAATGTCTAAACCCATAAATTAGATGAGATGTGCTTGGCACATGCTCATGAAAAGAGCTTAATGAGCTCAGTTTGAGGTAATGAAAAGGAGAGTTAGTTAATCAAGCCTCTCTAATGGGCAATGAAGTTAGCTATTAATTCATCATCGAATTGTTTAATAGAATAGAGGTCTGTAATGGATCCCTTCTTGGTGATGTTAATTAAAAAGTGGTTGAGAAATAGTTGGGCGAGTTGAGTGAAAGAAAAGAGTGAATGACTGGTAATGGAGCTATACCAATCAAGGGCAGTGCTAGAAAGTGACATGGGAAATGTGCGCAGTAATAATGCATCATCGTGTGTTATGAGGTAACAAGCATTTCTAAACGCTCATAGATGTTGTTGTGGGTCCTCTTTACTCTGAAAGTGAGTAAATTTGGGGAGTTCCCACTGGCTAGGATATGGTCTAATAGGGACCAAAGGGTGAATGGGTTCATTGCATATTTGTTCATATGAAAGAACATTGCTTAAACTAGAAATGGATGTCTCAAGGTTAGACATCTTATCCATCAACATCTTGATTAGATCTACTGATGGATTGGTAGGTGGAAAACCCCCCAAGTTGTAAGGTAGCAAGAAGGTGTTAAGAGGGGTATATGACGTACTTGGTTGCACTTGCATAGGCACAACATATTGGTAGTTTGTCATAGGGACTAAGGTTGAGGTCAAGGGGGCTTGTGCCATGAAGCTAGAGGGCACAAATTGACTAGGTGCCACCAAAGGTGATTGAATATTGGTGACACTAGTTAAAGGGTAGGTGGTCACTCTTGTATTTGTGGGTGCAAGAGTGTGTGGGCTAGAGACAACCAAGTTCTGAAAAGGTGTCAAACTTGATTGAATTGTCTGTGGTTGAGGGGGTACGAAAACCCTGATGGAGGTAGGTCCAGACATGGAAGTGGAGGCCCAATTGTGGACATTGGTCATGGTCAGGTTAATGGTCGAGGTAATAGCCTGAGTTATTATGGGTTGGGTAGCAGAGGCTGTTGAGACCATTGTTCCTTTAACCAAGGAAGTTGGCATCCCATAAATGGGATTACCTAAAGGGTCTCATGTTTGGCTTCTCATGTGATAGTGTTGGAGACCTTTGATGTTATGGTCAAGGAATCTCTCAAAATTTTGATCCCCTTCGAGAATAATTAGATGTTGGTTAGGGGTAAGCTGGACAGGATTATGTTCAATGTTTAAAGTATGCTCCATTTGGGGACTTGATATGAAAGGTAAAGGTAGAAGTGGTTGTTGCCTCGTGTGGTCAATAAAGGATTTGGTTTGACTGCTTGTCAAATCCATCTAAGGTGAAAGGTGTCTAGGTTCCAGAAACTATATATTTTAGTTTCAAAAAACTAGAAGGGGTGTTTTATAGCAAGAAAGTCGGGTTTTAAGCTTGCTATTTTGGAAAAAGTTTGTTGATAGTGACTAACATTAGTTTAAAAACTGATGTCGGTGAAGATATGTTGCCTACGTCGATGGAAAAACTGATGCCGGTGAGAAAAGTTGCCGATGTCGGTGGAAAAACTGACGTCGGTGTCTGTGTTTCCAAAAACTCAAAAAACTAAAAGTTTTTGGAAGAAAAAGAAAGCTCTAAGTTGTTTCAGAACTCATAATAATGCATCCTTACTAGCTCAAAAAACCAGATAAAAATAGAAAAGTAGATGAAGGCAAGCAACCTCTAAACATTAAATTCCTAAGAATATATTTTAGAGTCTTGGTGGCTTATGCCTTAGAAGAATATGTTTGAAAGTGGGATTTTTAGAATAGGTCCTAAAAGAGGCAGTCTAAGGTTGGTTTTAGGTTAAGTATTGGTGCTCAAAATATGTATTAGTTTTCATACGTGGCCTAGTGCTAGGGGCTTGCTCCCCTCACTTCACGAGCCCTGAGCCAAACTAGGCCGCTTAGCCAATATATACTTCCCCTAGAGTTTATACTCTGCCAGAGAACAGAGTGGGTGCTCCCCTTGGTTGTGAAGTCCAAGTAGGATCATAGGGAAGGATAAGGTATCTTCTAGGTGGTGAAATCCTAATCGGGCCTTGTCTCAGGTATGTTATATGTTTAATTGTGAATGTGGTCAGGTCGTGTAACATATGTGAACTACGATTTATTCATAATGTGGTTAATTACTAGATGAGCTAAATATGCATTCAAGCATGAGTTAAATGCATTTAATCTTTAACCCAAATTGAAATGTTTGTTTAGATGCAAACAAGTGGGAAAAGGTTTAAGAGCATGAATTTCACTACTCTAAGATGTAGGTAAGAAGACAACAAGAAGAAAAAGAAATATTCTTTTCAACTTGTGCTTATGGTTTATTTTCGAAAGAAAAAGAAAGAAGAAGGATGCAAGGAGATTAAAATGTCCCTAATGTAGCTATATGAATGATTTCCTTTAGAAGAAATATGAACCCAAGGAAAACTCCAGGGATCCCACTGGGCATGCCAGAATGTTTCTACTCATTTTTTACTATTTAATATTCAAAAGAAATAAGAAACTAAAGTTAAATGGTCAGGGGTTAGATGATACCCAGATGAAGCTGCGCACCATATCCAAACGATTGAAGGAGCTCCTCTTTAGCTGTGGAGGATGACACCTATAGATAAGAAAGACTTAAACAAAGAAAATGTTAGATAGATATATGGTGGACTACCAAGCAAAGCTCGGTCCCAGAAGTGCAAAGAATTCCGTAAGGGATGACAGTCCACTATTTATAAGTAAAAGTGTCAAAAATAAAGAAATGACAAATGACTAACAAAGAGGAAATTAGATAATGCATACCTATTTCTTTACAGTCGGTCTACCATAGTGGTCGACATCTATAGTCCTACCGGCATCGGTTGGTCAATATGCTAACGTCAGTTATGTTATCGATGTTGGTTGGGTTTATGGTCGATGTCAGTCAGGAAAATGGCCTTGGATGGGTTTTAGATGAGTTTCAAAATGTGTCTATGGTCGACAGAGCAGTCTGGAAGGAGTCTGGGTCTGTGCAGGGTTGTAAGATAGTCAATAAGGTCTTAAGAGGGACAAAGATGGAGGGTAGGTTGTCAAAAAGGGTATGGTTAAGAAGATGGCTTTTCAGCCTCTCCAAGAAGACAATCGAGTCGGGTCTGGTTGATTGTATTTAGAAATAGTAAATAGTCATTAATTACTACTATATTTTAAACACTGAAATGAAAGGGCAGAAGAAATACTTAGCTCTGCTTGGTAAAGAACCAGAGGTGTTGAACGCTTGTGCCTATTGTGGCTAATGTTGAGATGTCCGTGTAATGTTCCAATTCAATCCAAAGTCATTTTCATAGAGTCTCTATGGCTAAAGGAGCGTTAGTTGAAGTCTGATGCCTAGTGATGTCTCAGAGTCTGAGAGGAAGAGAGAGAGAGAGCCAAATTTGAGTGAGAGAGAGTGACCAGAAGGAGTCCCAAAAAATTATTGATAAGAGCTAAAAGATTCATGATTCATGATTACCGAGTTAAAGAGATCATAACTCGATGTGAGAAGTCAGTTTATGTAATTGACGTTGGAGGTTCCGCTGGCATCAGCTGACAGTTGACTGATGTCAGAGGGTGGAGAACGAGTAAAAGGGTTGAGAAGCCTGTTCTTCATCTGTGAACTACATAGTCCATTGGAGAAGTGTCAAAGGTCAGGCTAAATATGCACGAGAGTTAGTTAAGAGGTTAGGAGGGAGTAAGAATAGGTCTTAGGTGAGTCATGGGGTGAGAAAAGGTCTAAGGGCGAGGTGTCCATGGTGAGTTGTCGAGGGTGATGTCATTAATTTAAAATAAGTAATGTATTTTAAATTAATAAGATGTGTAAGGGTTAAGGAGAGGACCAAGGGAGATTCAACACATTTTAGGTGTCTACAGTATGCTTTGGATGTTTATGCTTTCATATTTATGTTAATTGATCAAATCAATGTATGTTGAATGTTTAAGAGTAGGGAATTTAATTGGATTATCCTGAATCACTTATTAACCTCCCCCTAGTGATTATACCTCTAAAAATTGGTATCAAAACATGACCTTATTTACAATTTTAACCACTTGAAGGTGATCCAAGGTATAATATGGCTAAGCAGTTTATGAAATAAAATTTAAATTTAAAGTCATTGGTCAATGCTCTTTAAGAAAAAGCCAAAAAATTCATAGAAAAATGAGAAAAGGTAAGTCTTTTTCAAACCAAGGTTGAGGAAATATGTAAAATAGTAAAAGAAGATAAGATGACCATTCTTGATCTTAAGGATTAGTTAAGGGTTACAAAGACAAATCTGAGTTTGAAAGAGAAAGAATGCAAAAATCTCAAGACTTAGAAGATACAAATGCCAAGTTGAATTCAAAACAAGGTGAGAATGATGATTTTATTTCTAATTATGATTCTATAAATATTATTGAAAATCAAGAATGTAGATTGAAGGATGGCATGGCTAAAGAAGCTAAGAGGGATAAGGAAACTATCCAAGTTCTTAGAATTCAGTTAGAGGCTACAAGTTCAAGTATGAGAGCTAAAGAGGATGAGATCATTTAATTAAAGACCAAGATAGATTTATGAAAGGATGAGCATGAGAAATTTGTTGTCAAGGTAACCAAGACTGAGAAAGAGAAAGAGAGGTCAGCTCAAGACAATAAGGATGTTATGACCAAGATCAATAAGAAAATATTCATCAAGCAGCCAAGTGCCATGAGGTATTAAATATCTTTTAATGGTAATTGTTATGTTTGTCTTAGGTTTGGTCATAAGTCAAGAAACTATAAAAATAATAACAACTGATTAGCTAGAGGTATGGATAATGTAGTCTATTATAATTTTCATGACATGGGAGATATTTCTAGATTCTATCCCAAAATGCATAGGAAAATATTAACCCAAGTATGGAGACCAAAGATAGTTAAGCTTGAGCAAAATGAACCTAAGAGACAAGATACTATGTTTGTTCAAATTCATAATATTCATAAATAAGAAGGTATGAATGATATTATTTGTTTTTGTTGTCATCAAGTTGGTCATATTATAAGATATTGTAAAATTAAGATCTCAAGTCATATGAAGGTGAAAGAACATCCTAGAGTGCTCAAGAAAGGTCAATCCTTGGTATGGAATCCTAAGGAAGTGAAGACCAAGAAAACTAATTTAGTTGAGTTAAAATATTGAGGTGGAATACATGCTAAATCAAAAGAGGAATAAGATATGAAGAAGGTTGAGGAACACCAAAGGAATCTGTCATCTATCTAGATAGAGAAGGAGAATCAAAATTTAGTTCAAGTTGATCTCAAAGAAAAGACCAAGGTACCAATTGAGACTTATTTTGAGGGTTTTATGGATCTAAGAGAACATCATTCTATTGTTGAGCAAGTTTTATGCAAGGAACATTAGTTATCAATATCTAGCAATGTAGTATGTCATGGATATTTTTTATCTCCTGTGATCTAGGAATTTGACTCAAGAGAGGATAGTTAGTATTGTGTTAGTTTTAAAATGAAAAAAATGAAAGAAACACACTAACTAGCATAACATATCTAGGCCTAGACACTAGGGAGAGATTAGTTAAAAAACATGAATAAAACACATAATTAAAATGCAAAAGAAACCTTCTTTTGCCTTAGATGCTCTAAAATTCTTGTTGTAGTGGCTTGATTAGGTTGTGCTCATGAAGTCTTCATCAAAAGAGGCTTGGCTATCTCCTCTTCTCCTTGGAACCTTGTGGCTTTGGCTTGGCTTGGATTGGAATCAATTTGGAATGGTAACATTAATTTCAATAGATTTTGGAATCATTTGTGCATTATAGCTTTCATTATCGAGACTTAGAAATGATGTTCATGGCCTCTCTATTTATAGATTTTTGAGATTGATTAGAATCAACCTAAACCATCCATCTCAAGATTAGGATGTGTGGCTAAGGATTAATCCAATTATTCAATTAAAATTGATAAATAATCTCATCAATATTTGGGATAAAAGATAAATTAAGAGGTATGGAGGGCATTAATGAGGCATGGGAGGCATGAATCTTGATATTTGTGGCATTTATGGCCTAGGGATGTCTTCCCAAGAAATGAGGTAACCTAATGATGTAAATATTCAATAATCATTTCCAAAAATAAGTATTCAATGAGTTTTCATGGAATTATTAATTAGGTTATAATTTTATTTAATTAGTCTTAAGCATGATTAAGCACTTTGTACACAAATTACTCAAATTGATCAGAATGCCTTATTATTGGTCTAAAATTTGACTGGATTGGAATTGGAAGTCAATGTTAGATGCATTAGATCTGTTATCTCATTTAGGATGTTACCAATACCAAATAAAAAAGGCATATGTATTTTTTAAGGTATTTGAAAGAAAAGAGAAATACAGGGCACACAAGTGCAAAATTGACATTTTGACTCGAAATGGTCTGATCAAAGTTAACTAGCCCATTTATTGCATTGCTCCATTTAGTGATATTCTAGCCAAAATTGTCACTTGAATATGTTAGATTCAAAATTTGTAATTCATTTTAGTGTTTTTAAGCTAAATTGTGCATTTTCATGGAAATTGGTCAAAAGCATAATTAGAGGTCATCAGTGGCCAGATTTAGGTGTCTATAATTTGCCCCTATTTTGGAAGGCATTGCAACATATAAGAATAGTAAGGTCTTCTCAAATAATAAAAAGGTCCTGTATACCTACAATTATAATGATGATAAACTAACTGCATGATTCCCCTTCGAGGGAATGGTTGGCATAAGTAGGTTGGCAAACAGTCCCTCGATAAGAAGTGAAATGAGGGGACCAAAAAAGGAAAGATGATGGGGTGAAAACATAATACTTATGAAAAATTAGTCAAAATCACTAAGAATACAAGTGGGATGGTGTACAATGGTTTTCCCAAAGGTATTTATAAGCATTATACCTTGATAGTGGCAACATGGTATGATAACATAATGATTTGCCCAAAGACAGTTATAATCATTGAGAAGATAGAGATGCCCTAGTTAGGATAGACAAATAAGATTTAAAAAATGCCCCTATATGGATGTAAAAATTAAAGTGGTGACAACATAATGATTTACCTAAAGGTGGTTATAATCATTGAGATATGCAGGTGGGATGGTGTAAAAATGATTTTCCTATAGGTAGTTATAATCATTAGACCCTGATTATGGTAAACATGATAAAATTGGTTGAGAATGATGATAACTTAATATAGAGGGTAATGATGAATTAGAAAAACCTACTATTAGGGAGATTCTCATTTGAACTAATAAAGGTTGAAATTTTTTCATGGTTAATTACTCTATTTGGGATATGATTGGGAGTGAATCATGATGTCAGTGATAAATAGATGCTACCATTGCTAAATAGACTTCTTGAAGCTCAGGTTTATTGTATCACGTGTTGGTAGGCATCATGGTATAACACCATGAGGACTTGGCCAAAATATGCATAAGGATTGATTCCCAAAATCTAATACTCAAATATAAAACAAATGCACCAATGATAGAAAACATGATGATAATCTAAACATATGAATATAGATGGATTCAAGTATAAGTCTGGGCAAGGAATCACCTAATGAACACACATAAACCAAATCAAGGCAACAATGCTAAAAACAAATAACTAGGCAAACAAACAAAATAAGTAGAAACAAATAAACAATGTAATAGAAACCATACAAATATTTCCCTTAGAAAATAGGCAACAACTTAACAAACAAATAAAATAGGGGAATAGAAGAAACAGAAGGGGGTGGCTGAGTTATCTCTATATGCACTAGGCAAGTGGATGTTGTCTATATAATTTCATGGATGTAATATCCAATTAAAAACTTCAAGACAAATATAGTTCTCTCAGGGAATGGGAATATTGTGATAACTAATGAAAACAAATAGAATGGATGTGATAGAATAATAGGAATGGTCTTATAAATGGCAAGCGCATGAGAGAAAAAGGTTGAAAAGGATGGAGAAAGTAAGAAACAAGTGATTTATTTGTAGCTTATTAAGGGTTCCTAGAATTATTACGACAAAAAAATGGTTAATTTTTTTGGTTTTTTTTAATGATTTTACAAATGTTTTTGGAATTTTTGAAGTATCTCAACTTGATCAAGAATGATGAGACACTTAAATGGTTTAAGTTCACAAAATGGTGAGAGCGTTTAAACTTAGGTTTCTAAAACAATAGTGAGAGTGTTCAAATTTAGGTTGCTTATAAAATGGTGAGAGCATTCAAACTTAGGTTGCTCACAAAATGCTGAGAGCATTACTTAGGTTACTCACAAAATGGTGAGAGCATTACTTAAGTTTCTTACAAAATGGTGAGAGCATGGAAACTTAAGGTAACTAAACTAACCTCAATAAATATTGAGTGTTTCCATCATAGTCCTAGAGTAAGACCTCAAGTCACTATAGTTCAACCCTTATAGTGAAGAATTTGACTAGTGTAGTAGTCAATTCAAACAAAAAAGGCACAATTGGTAAAAAGGCATAGTATGGCATAGGAAGTGGCAAGTTGGTATGTCAAGGCTCAATAAACAAATATTGCCCCTAGTTTACCCATAGGTAGTTATAACTAAGATAAAACAACATGGATAAATGGTACTAATTTGCTTAAAAGTGGTTATAATTAGTAGTAGAACCGGTGATAAGAAAGGAATAAAAAATGAAGGATACAACTACTAAAACTTCTATCATACTACTCCAAAATATGATCTCTATTTGAAGTACTTGAAATAACTAATGAAACTAATCATATTCCTTAGTGCTAAAAATGTGAAATGAATGGCAAAAACCAAGGTCAAATGGGTTGGGTGGATAGGATTTAGAACATGTTTGGTCGATATAATGGGATGATAAAGTAGATGGAATGGGCTAAAAGGAATGGTAAGATTGATATTCATACAAAAAATAATAGGGACAAAATAACACAACATGAAATGGTCCTTATAGACAATACACCCTAACACTCAAGGATAATATCCCTTAAGGTCAATAATATGCATTAGCTCATGAAGTTCATCTCCATTTGGTGTGGCAAGCCTGTATGCTCCTAATCCATAATATACAGTAATGTTGAAATGACCTATCTAATTTGGTTTGAATTTACATTTATTCTTATTTTTAGTCATGGTATTCTTTTAGTTTTTTTAAGAACAAGATCACCAAGTTCAAATGTTCTATACTTGACACACCAATTGTAGTTTCCTTTAAATTGATTCTAATATGCTTGAAGATTGTTGAGTGTAGCTATGCATTTTTAATCAAGTAGGTTTAGTTCTTACAGGCAAGCTACTTGATAGTCATGATCATCTAGGACATGCTTGAAAGATATGTGTAGTGAAGGCAACTCAACCTCAATTAGAAGGATGGCTTCTATACCATAAACAAGTGAATATGGAGTAACTTTTGTGGGGGTACAATGATTGGTATGATATTCCCAAAGGGCAGGTAATATCTATAGGTTCCAATCATAATTGGCATCATTGACAATCTTTTTGAGAATATTGATAATGGTTTTGTTTAATGCTTTAGCATAGCCATTACCTTGAGAGTAATATTCTATAAAAAATTATTGTGTGATGTTATTTTTAGTACATAATTGGTTTACATCCTTGTTCTTGAATGATCCTCTATTGTTAGATATAATGTTAGAGGGGATACTATAAAATCAAATGAGATGGTTGAAGATGAATTTATAAATTTGCTTTCCAGTCATGTAAGTGAGGGATTAACTTCAAACCACTTAGTGAAATACTTAGTAGTGGCAAGGATATGTTTATGGCCATCAAATGAAGTGGGGTTTATTTTCCCAATGAGGTTGATTCCACATATATCAAATGGCCATGGTGTCAACATAATTTTTAGAGTTTGTGTTGGGGTATGAATTAGATTAATATGCTGTTGACATTTGTCACACTTCTTTACATATGCATCTACATCTGCATCTATCATGGGCCAATAATAACCAGTATGTAAGAGATTTTTAGATAGGATTACCCTAATATAATGAACTCTACATACTCCTTCATTAACTTCTCTTAAAACTAGTGTAGACTCTACCAAATTTAAACAAAGAAGTAGATTTTCATCAAAACTATGGTGGTAAAAGGTGGATCTAAGTAGGGTATAATGAGTGGAGTGATGGATAAAGCCTTTGTTTTTTTTTAAGATAGGATAGGTGGTATAACTTGGTTATGAAGGTAGTTGTAAAGGTCTAAGCACTATATATAATTAAGACCAAAAATATCACAAATCATTGTAATGGTTGAAGGTTCATGGGCTAGTGAGAATAAATTCTCAACAAAAAACTTATATTCTCAAGCTTTGTCTATTTGTAAAATTAGAGAGACAATATTAGACATGAAATCTATATTTTTATTACTATCCCTTGGTATATGATCAAACTAAATGTTATAAATTTATTGCTTTAGGGTTTTGACCATAGCATTATATGGAACCAACTTGTCACATTTGTTCTAAAAATGGTCTGTGACTTGATTGATGATTAACTAAAAATCATCATAAACCTTTAGATGAGATATATTATATTTTACTACCTATCAAAGTCCTATGGCAAGTGCTTCATACTCAACCATGTTATTTGTATAAGGAAAACTGATTCTAAATGATTTAAAGATTAGATCCCCCTATGTTGTAATAAATAAGAGGCTTGCCCCTAATCCATATGCAGTCAATGAACCATCAAAATATATCTTCCAGTGTTTATCCTCAAGAGGTGTGTCAATTATAGTCATTATGGATTCATTAGGAAAATTAAATATGAGTGGCTTTATGTCTACAAGGGGTGCTTCAACAAGTTGATCTATAAGAACATATCCCTTGATTGACTTTTGATTGACATAATATATGTCAAAATCACTAAGAATCATAATCAATTTGGCCATTATATCTTTTAAAACTATTTTAGATAGTAGATACTTGAGTGGATCTACTTTTGAAATGACCATGGTCTTATTGTTCAACATGTAATGGCATAATTTCTAAGCCATGAAGACCATGACTATACAAGCTTTTTCAATAGGTACATAGTTATGTTCATATGTGACTAAGGTATGGCTTAAGTAGTATACTACATTTTCTTTTCCATTATTATCATGTTGAACCAAAATTTACCCCAAGGCATTGTTGATAGTTGATAGATACAATAAGAATGGCCTTCCTGGCATAAGAGGTAACAAAATAAGTGGATTAACTAAATAGTCCTTGAGTTGTTGAAAAGTTATTTGGTAGTGGTCATCCTAGTGAAATGCAACTACCTTCTTTAGAATATGTGTAAATGGATGACACTTGTCTTTTATTTGAGAGATGAAGTGTCAGATTGACTAGATCTTACCCTACAAACTATGAAGTTATTTTGAATTGGTTGGTGGTGGCATCTTAATTATAGCATATACGTTGGCCGAATCAACTTCAATACCCCTATGAGACACAATGAAACCAAGTAACTTTCATAAGGTTACTCTAAACACACATTTTTTTGGATTGAGTCTAAATTTTTACTCTCGTAGTCTTTCAAATATCATATGTAGCACTACTAGATGGTTGGCTCTAGTCTTGAATTTTCCTAATATGTCATTGACATAGTCTTCAATAATATCATGCATCATATCAAGGAATATGAAAATAATGGCCCTTTTATATGTATCTCCAACATTCTTAAGACTGAATGGCATTACCTGATAACAAAATATTCCCAATGGAGTGGTGAATATTGTTTTATGTTGGTCTTCTGGTGCTATTCTAATCTGGTTGTATCCTAAAAATCCATCCATGAGTGAAAGAATTTCATAACCCACTATGGATTAGATGATCATGTAAATATCATGCAATGGAAATCCATCCTCAGGACAATCTTTGTTTATGTCTCAAAAATCAGTATAGATTTGTATTCTTTTAAGTTTTTTTGCTAATAGGCACAACATTAGATATCCATTCTGAGTAGTCAATAGAATGGATACATCCTACTTCTAAGATTTTTTCCAACTCTTTCTTTGCCAAGAAAATAATATGAGGATGCATCTTATGTAGCTTTTGTTTCACTGGTTTGGCATCAGGATTAACCACAAGGTGGTGTAGAACCAAGGTGAAGTCCAAACCTGGCATGTCAGAATAAGCCCATGCAAAGATACCTACAAATTTTATAAATAGAGATGTAAATAATTCACATTCATTCTCAATGAGGGACATGCCTAATTTTATCCATTTCAAGTCTAATGGAGTCTTTATGTTTACCTCTATTGTATCTTTAAGTAGAAGGGTTGAACCATCCTCTAGGATAGTAGGCAAAAACTTAAACTACTTGACTATATCAGGGTCCTCTGTTAAGAATTTATGTTTAATGTCTCCTAGGCATGATAAATCTAAGTCCCCCAATGGGAGATTTGTCCATGTGACAAAAATAGTCAAAAATTCCTAAATAATTTGATCAAACACTTATTATTTCTCAAAACTAAACTCAGATCCATAGGCAAGTTTATCGTTGGTGGTCTCCTGGTCTAAATTTGAAGAAGAATGAACACCCTCATCTAATGGTGCCTAAAATAGGTTTTAACCACTAGACTAGCCTTTATATTTACTTTTTTCCTATTTAGAAAGTGCCTCAAAGAGGTTTTCACTTTGGGACCTCAATGTTTTATTTATTTCTTTTTGGCTAAGGGTGTTCACCTGATCTCTAAAATAGGCTTCAAGATCTAATGTAATTGAGAATCTTGATTTATGATCTCCCAATGGAACATTGTATCTAAGGCCTAAAAAGTCATAGAATGCCTCATCATTATAAAACTCATCAATCAAAAAATTAGATTATTTTTTGTCCCAATTTATTAGCTAGGGATAATCTAATGGAAATGGGTTGTGATGAATGACTAGGGTAAGGGTACAAATGGTATTGTTATTGAATAGGTTAGTCTTATCTAGGTCATCAAAGGTGAGGCTATGATTAGATTCTACTTCACTATTAGCATCATCACTAGACATCAGTGATAGAACTTGAATAAGATATGTGGGGTCATCTCTAGGTAGTTTAAATCTAAGTCTACAAGGTCTTTTATACTTAGTCATGAAAATTGGATCAATGGTTCCTTGATGACTCAATCCAAGGCCTCTTCCTTCATAATATCAATGATCCATGATCCTATTTGGAATAGGATACTTTGTATTTTTATAATAAACTTAGTTGTCATTGTACAACCATGATTCATCCCCTTTAAGAGAGTCTGGTTCTAGGCCAGATGTTGGTACAAATATGATAGGTCCCTTATCTTTGTTCCTTTATTGCCAATGCATGTGTGGGGTATTTTTAGGTCATCCAAAGTCTTTGTATTTTGAGAAATGTTGGAAATATATAAGGTTGGAAATATATAAGGTATCATGGGTCACATATTCCCCTAGGCCATTCTCTAAAATGATGAAATGATTGGAAGCTTTAGGAGGCATCATGTGGGAAAGGGAATCTAAGGTATTAAGATATATGAAATTATCTTATGAAGGATAAATAAGTATGGCTTTTCCTTTATCCTAATTAGAACTTAAATTCATGTCGTATTGGTAATTATAGCTTTGAAACTCAACCTCAAGATGTTTTCAATGTTCATATGGGTGTAAATCTCCTACAATATTCACTTCCATCCCTAAGTGAGAGCACTTGATACATTGGTGTAGTGTTGATGAGACTTCATTAATCTCATGTAATCACCTTCTTAGAAGCATATTATATGACAAATTAATATCAATCACATGGCAAAGTCTATCATGGGTTAAAGGCTCGATGATAACTAGTAGGTTAATGATGATTTGTGATTCTCTTTCTTGATTATCATAGGCTTTGATAGTTATCATTTATGGCTAGAGATCTATCATTGTGTACCCAAGAAGCTTGAAGAGCTTTAGAGACACTATGCTAAGGCTTGATCCATTATTTATAAAGACATTTTTCATGTTATGTCACTTTATATAAACTTTTATATACAATGGATTATTATGGAGTGCCCCAAGGAAAGACATATCACTTTGGTTGAATATGACTTGTTAGGTTGGAGATAGGTGTCTAACCAAAGCTTGAAATTTATCTAGGGATATATCACTAGAAATAGTGGATTGGGTTAAAAATTCATTCAAAATTTTCTTGTGAATTTTTGACATTCACAAAAAATCTAAAATAGAAATTTGTGCCGGTGTCTTCTATAATTGTTCCACAATATTAAACTTCTTGTCTTGGTCATTGGTGAATGGTTTGTTCTGAGGTTGAATGGTAAGCAAAGTGGTAGATAGTTGTGGGTCTAGGATAGTAATCATTGACCTTTGAGTTATGATTACATAATCAGGATTAGATGTTAGACCATAATTATCAACAAATGTTGGGAATGGTATGGGACCAGATAGGATAAGTCTTAGTTTCCAATGCACTTGTATGTAGTCACATGGCAAGGGTGAGTTATTGGTATAAGGTCCAAAAGTGAAAGTCTTGATTTTTTGGTTCACCTATGTGTGTTCTAAGGTCAAATAAGGATTATCCATGTAATTTAGTTAATTGGTATTATTTAGCAATGTTCTAGATTGATTAGTGCTTAGTTTAGGATTAATGGAGATGGTATTAATGATACCTCCTACAATATGACCTACAACCCTATTGTAGTCATGTGAAACTACATGGTACATTTTTTGGTTGTTACCATTCTAACCTTGGTTTTTTTCATTGTTTTGACATTGTGGGTTCTACTATTGATTTTGTTTTTTTTTAGTTCATCCTTTGATTTTAATACTATTGATTTTTTTTGCACCGATCAGTGTTGTTGTTGTTATTGATTGTTATTCTAGAGAAAGGGGTTTTGATAAATCCAAAGAGTTTGATTAGAGGTGGAAGCACCATTGCCCAATTTTATCTCCCCATTCTCTAACATATTCTCAATCAAATGCTTGATTTGCACACATCTTTATAGATTATGCCCATTGACCCGATGATATTCAAAGAATTTATTTTCATAATACCAATCAAGATAAGGAATGCCTTGTGAGTAATGCTTTGATATAGGCCAACTAATCATATTAGTAGTGGTAAGTTTATGAAATACATACTCAATAGGCTCTCCTAGGTCACTAAAGACACGATGCATATGCATAGTTCTTCTTGGAGGAGGGGTTTATAATGGTTAAGGTTGTTGTATTTATTGTGCAAGTCTTAGTTGTTGTGCTTGCAACATTGGTTGGAGAGTTTTTTGGGTAGGATTAAGTTAAAAAGGTGGTGTAGATGATCTTTTCACTTTTTGGACATGACATGACTCGATTACTCCATTACCCATAACATTCTTATTGTAGCTAAATTTCCTTGATCTATCTTGGTTATTGGCATGTGTTGGTTGTGATGCTTGCACTTAGATTAGATGTTGGTTTTGGATACTTCCCTGATTGGTATCTTAATTTTGATTAGTTTATGTAATCTTGATGATCCCTTTATTAATAAGGTCTCGCTTAATCAACAAGCCTTTGTTGATGATCTCCTTAAAACTATGTGCACATTATAGTTCTAGATGATAAGCTATTTCACTATGCAAATTTTTAATAAACACAATGGCTAATTATTTATATAGTAAACTATGGGTGAATCAACTTTCAAGGGCTCTCCATCATTTTAGATAACTTTCAAAACCCTCACTAGCCTTTTGTTTTACTTGTGTTAAGTCAACCAATGAAATCTCATGTTTGATATTATAGGAAAAGTGCTGCATAAACTTATCAACAAGATCATCAAAATTTGATACTAAATTCTTGGGTAACTTCAAAAACCACTCCAAGGATTGTCCAACCAAGCTCTTTGGAAACAACAAAAAAGGTATATATCGTTATATGCCACTGGTTGACATGCGATAAAGAATTCAATTAAATGGGCCTTAGGGCCACCTTTCCCTTTATATTTTTCAAATTTTGGTGGTTCATATCCTAGAGGAAATGGTATATGCAAGTACTCCATATTTAATGGATAATAACACATGTCATCCAAATTAAAAAATTTAGTCTATTTCCCATCCTAAATGGTAGCAATTGCATCTTTCATCTGTTACAATTTTTGGGATAGGAAACTAGAAGGAACATTGATTTGAGAGAGACTATTACTTTGGGTAAATGGTTGGGAGGTCATAAGTGGGACACTCTGACAAAGGTATGATGGAGATATCTATTGGGTTACATTGGTTTGGTTATGAAATGGACCAAGAATATGCATACGTCGATTAGGATGTACTTGAAATTACAAAAAATTTTGTGCAATATTTTGGTTTGGGTTAGCTATGAAGGTTTGACTTGGAGGATCTTATGGCTAAGATGGAGCGATATAACTATATTTTTCCTACTATGGTTGAAAAGGGACATGTTGTCGACTAATTGAACCTTGCTATTGAGTGGGAACTTGTGGACCAAGATCATGTCTCCAAACTTGTGGCACATTTTAAATTGATTGTTTTTTAGTAGGTACTTGAGAAACATGGGAGCCTCATTGTTTTACAAATTATTATTGGGAAGTGAAATCATGTTGAATATTTGGCATATGTCATTAACCAATATTTACACATTTTTGGCTAGTAATCATTTAGTCTAGATTAGTACACTAGCATACGATTGAAGAGGTATGTTTTTCACTACCTAATGAGGTGGAACATTAGTTTTCCCTTGTTGATGTGGCAATAAATTTGGACCCTATTGCATTATTACACTAGACTATGCCTGCTATTGTGGAATACTACTTGTCACTTATTGAGGAGGAGTAGGATTCATCATATTCTATTATTGAGGTGTGACATTGGGTGTTGTTTGACTACCTATTCATATTAGTTTCATGGTTGATAAAGCATCTAGTTGAGGTTGGGATGTAAAAACTCCTACTCCTTGATTTGGAGAACCACTTGTAGTGTTAACTAAAGGCACATTTTTTTGACTAGTTATTTGTGCATTAGTACTACTTTGATTTGGATTAAACATTGCTTGCACATTGTATAATATATTTTTCTCATTATTCTATGTATAACTAGAAGACACTTCTTCAATAATGGATATATGGAGCAAGTTATCTATCAAAGTGTTTTATATAAATGGGTCTGAACTCTAATTTTCTTGACTAGTTAATTCCATCAAAACTCTTATTGAAGGAACTAAGTCAATAAGATATTTACTCACCATGGTTATCTGATTAAAATTTTGTGCTAGATTCAAGTAGGTTTGATATGCCATCTACATTTGGTTAAAGTGTTTTCCCATGAGTTTTTTGCCTTTGTTAGGCATATTAGGGTCCTAATATGTTGTTTATACTAGAGCCAAAGGACTGATAGAAGAAGCATGTTAATCATAAATTATGTTGTGGGGCATTCTTACTAGGCTTAGTAAATTCTCATGGGGGAAGTCTGCTGGAAACTTGGCCCCTACCTCTATGACTCAAACCAAAATATCATCTTTGTTATCCAACAAATGACACTCAAATAAAAATGGATCATAAGTGGAAGGCATATTATTAGAGTGTGACTGTTGAAGAACTAGTTCATCAGTTGTGGGTATTGTAGTTGGTATTGTGTAGTTTGTTCTTGGTCTTATTCTAAATAAGGTGGTGTATTAACCAAATACTTAGCCAATGGATCTTATCTTTGTGCCCTTAATTGAGTATTATAAGAGGGATAAAAATCTATCTCATAAGTATTATTATTTGCATATGGGTCTTGCACCATTTCTTCATGCACAACCACATTACTAATACCTAGATTGTACATGAGTCCACTAAAAGTGTATGAATACATATTGGGATCCATAGTAAATGTTTTTGAAATAAAAGTTCAAAGATTTCTACAAACTCTAAAAAGACAATGTGTAAAAGCTAATGTTCAAACTTGGTCTAGATTTGTTAGAAGGATCAAAAGGTTTATGAAAATATTTGTGAGGAAATAATCTATTGTTAATTATCTAATGTTTCATGTTTTAAACAAACATAAGCAAGTAAATAGACCAAAAATCAAAATTCCAAACTCTAAGGTCAAAGTGTTTTAGATCAGTCTAATCTAGGAAAAGGAAAATTTACTAAGTCTTTTGGTCAAATGCGACATCAAAATCTAGGCTCAAACAAGGCATGTGCTAGGACTCTTAGCCAAATGGCATAAAAATCTAGACTTTGAAAAAGATGAAAGTTTTAATCTAATAGATTTGAAATACTTATAACAAAAACTAGGTACATGATTCTTGGACATGGACTTGATTAAATAGGTATAAGGTATGAAATGAAAGGCACTTTAGAGATAGTTTATTTTTCTCACAAATAATGGTATAAAACTTGGTTCTTTTGATCAATAAGCTAGACAAAAACTGAATGATGTAACTATACTAGACAAAGGTTCACAAAGGTACACTCAAATTGGTTTGAAAATGTAGGGAAAAAATTGAACTCTATGTAAGAGGGCCTATGAAACAATATCTAAAATGTTTTGGGTAGTGTAATAGTGCTAGACTACCCAAAAGATGTGACAAAATTCTTGTTTCAAAAACTCTCTAAGGCAAAGATAATTTTACATAAATTTGATAGCATAACACTATCTTTCTAGACTCAAATTATGCACGTGCTCTCAAAGTTTTGGCAATATCCCTAAGGCAAGAAGTGTTACACTCAAATGGTCTAAAAAACTCACAAAATTAGAATAATACCATCAAATGTTAGTTCCATAGACTCAAAGTGAAAGTGTTGAGAATGAAAGGACTTGAGTCTAACTATGATGATAAACATGATTATGAGTCTCTAAAATTACCTTCAATCCAAATGAGAATTTGAACCCAAGTTAAAACAAGTTTAGCATGTAAATGGTGAACCCAGTTTAGCACACCAAATTTTAGAACTCAGAAAGGTTCAAGTTTGAATGTGAATTATAAATGGACTTAAAAAAAAAATTAGGGAAAAAGGTCTATACTCATGTGAATAGCATAACTACACCAAAGTTGATGATATGACTCAAAATAAATTGTGATAAATTTGAACAAGGTAAAAAAATGAAGATTTATGCGGGAAATATAATGCCTCCTCATTCAAACAAGATTGGGTACCATGTGTTTGGTTTGGATCATTTGTTGACACCATGTTTTTGAATCCAAATAGTACATTAGTCTCGGACAAAAACAACTAATTAATCACCCTTAGATCCTAAAATGACAAGGTTACTTGGTATTGTTGGAATCCATCAATATACATCATTTGAAAAGTTTTTAAGTGTTCATCCAAAAGTAAATGTGCATTATATAGTAGGTTTTTTACACCCCCTTCTCTCAAATGATAGTACTATGACATAGACATTGAGGATCACCTTGTACCAGCAATAATTCTATGATAAGTGAGTATTAATCTAAAGATCTATAAGTTTTTAAAAGTTCTAGGGGAATCAATTGCATAATGACTTTCACATCAAACAATGCAAAAGAAAAACATGGATTTTGGGTTCGTATCACTTGTCTTATTGTAAAAAGGTCTAGTCCATTTTTCAACCAATACATCCTACTATTTTCTCAGTGTAATGCAATGTCTAAAGTATCACTACATCCTTTGTGCAACTCCAATATGGAGCCAAATGAAGTCAGTGGTGAGAGATGAAACCCTGGGTCAAATCTTCCCTAAAAAATCATGGGAGGTGATGAATTCCCCCTCACAAGCCAAGATTTAATGAAATGAAATAAATAATAAAATATAAATACTTTAGGGTCATGTCAAAGTCACCCAATACTTTTGTAAGTTGTTTGAGAGTGCTTTAGATGACATTCTTTCTATGCCTTGGACTAGGTAATTTGCAATAGGAATGGTGCTTTTGATTCCAAGTGTTCCTTAAATGGTAAAAATGGAAGAGCATACATGCAACACTCCACTCTTTCCTAAACATAATTATATCAATTAATTATGTAATAACAAATTTTTTTAGAAAGATGAGTTCATTTTTAAGCACCAAATCTGAAAGATTGGGTGGTGTTCATTTGACCCCTTGGTCTTAAGATTGTGAAATTTGAAAGCCTAACTTATGAAAGCATTCACTTAAGCACCTAAATGTTTCATTAAAAACCAAAAAAAAAGATTCATAATTTATTTTATAATCATTCCAAATATTTCTTAATAGCATATTTTAACAAGTTCCAAGTCCATTGGTTACCTGGATACCCTTAAGGCATCACCCCAAAAGCAAATATGTTAGATTAGAAAAAAATTAAATAATTTTTCAAAATTTTGTGAAAAATATATGAAACTTGAATCTAAAATATATTAAAATTATTAAAATTTAGGAGAAAACACATGGTTTTAAAAAATAAATCATCTAAAACAAAGTCTATATGACCCCAAACCAAGCATTTTAAAATGGCCTATTAGCTCTCGAGTTTGTGTTTTTAAGAAAAACATAGTGATCGATGTTGGTTGTACTAATCGATGATGGTTAAAATTAATAATTTATGATGGTTATACTAGCCAACAATGGCTATACTAATAGTGACTGACAATGGTTATACCAACTAATGATGGTTTTACTAACTGATGATGGTTACTGTGTAAACCTGTGGCAAAGAAAAATGGCAAAACAAAGTTAGAAAATAAAATTTTAAGAGTTTTAATGATCCAAATGAAGATTTTAAAGTTTAATAATGATCTTATTCATGTGTGTGATGCATATAGTTCCATTTGATGTGCCATTATGTGATCTAGGAATTTGATTTAAGAGAGGATGGTTAATATCCTGTTAGTTTCAAAATGGAAACAAAATTAAAAAAACACACTAACTAGCATAACATCTCTAAGCCTAGACACTAGGGAGATATTAGTTTAAAAAATGAATAAAACACACAACTAAAATGCAAAATAAACCCTCTTTTACCTTTCTTGGATGCTCTAAAATCCTTATTGTAGTGGCTTTCTCGGCTTATGCCCATGAAGTCTTCATCAAAGGAGGCTTGGTTATCTCCTCTTCTCCTTGGTACCTTATGTATTTGGATTGGATTGGATTGGAATAAATTTTGCATGGTAACACTAATTATAATAGCTTTTGTAATCATTTTTAAATTATAACTTTGCATTATCAAGACTTAGAAATGATGCTCATGGCCTCTCTATTTATAGATTTTTGAGATTGATCAGAATCAACCTGAATCATCCATCTCAGGAATGGGATGTGTGACTAAGGATTAATACAATTATGAAATTAAAATTGATAAATATTCTCATCAATATTTTGGATAAAGGAGTAATTAAGAGGCATATAGGGCATTGATGAGGCATGGGAGGCATGAATTTTGATATTTGTAGCATTTATGGCTTAGGGATGTCTTCGCAAGAAATGAGGTCACCTAATGATGCAAATATTCAATATTCATTTCCAAAAATAGGTATTCAACAATTTTCCATGGAATTATTAACTAGGCTCTAATTTTGTTTAATTGTCACTTAAGCATGATTAAGGGCTTTGTGCATAAATTACTCAAATTGATCAGAATGCCTTGTTATTGGTCCAAAATTTGACTGGATTGGAATTAGAAGTTAATGTTATATACATTGGATTAATTATCACATTTAAAATGTTACCAATACCCAATAACAAAGGCATATGTCTTATTTAATATATTTGAAAGAAAAAATCAATCCAGGGCACACAGGTGCAAAATGGGCATTTTAACTCAAAATGATTTGATTAAAGTTAGATGGCCCATAAATTACATTTCCCCATTTAGTGATACCCTAGATAAAATTGGCACTTGAATATGTCAAATTCACATCTTTTAATGTGTTTTAGTGTTTTTAGGCAAAAATACGCATTTGGTGGAAATTGGTCAAAAGCTTGATTGGAGGTCATTGGTGGCCAGATTTAGGTGTTTACATCTCCAAGTATTGTCAATTCTATCTTTAAAGAAAAGGAAAATATTGTAGTGGATGAGCATGTTTCTTATCTTAAGCCTAAGAATAACTATCAATATCATATGACTAAGGAGGAGAAGGAATATTAGGAGTTGTAAGAAACTCCTAGTTTCACATTATTCTAAGACATTGTGGGTTAGGGTGTCTCTATCTAGGCTTTAAGGAGACACTTGAAAAGTAAGATGAATCTTGGTGGATGCTAGTTGATATTTTATTGTTATTATAGGATAATAATATTGTTTTATAAAAGTTAGTCTTATCAATCATAAGCCTAGTTATACACCTACTTAACTATCTAGGTTGGATCTAGGTTTGTTCTAAAGGGGCACAGACTTTGACAATTCCTATGGCACTCAACATTTAACACTTGATGTAATTGAAATCAATATACATATGGTGAAAGCCTTATGTTCTCACCTAAAGTGCAGTAGATAATGTACTAGGTTCAGTTTTGGGCTAGTTTTGTCATGACACAACTCTATTCTTTAGGAGCTTGGGTTAACATAATGATGTTTGGGAATTTATAGGCATAAGCCTTAGGTTTCGTAGGCTCAATGGCATTTAAGCATTTAAGGGCTAACTGGGTTTCAGGTTAAAGGACTTAGGCATATTCTTGCACTTAGGTGTGGGTTTCATTTAGGGCATAGGGTCTTAATCATACTTAGTGAATTCCATATCACAAGTGTGGGGTTCATTCCCAATCACAAGTCTTTCATGAGTGAGTCAAGCTAAAGACCTAAAATAAATTGAGCATACATTTGATAAAAGAAAGAATGTAACCAATAAAAATTATAATACTTGAATATAAAATTTCATTAACCATTTTTACAAAGCATTATTCATTGATACTTTGAACAATAATGCATACATAGTCCATATAAATTGAGTAAGTGCTCAACATAAACTATTAAGGCCCAAGATCACATGCGAGCTTGGGAATTACAAAGGGGAGTCTCAAAATGTATCTTGAGATAAATTACAAGCATAATATAATCTTATATCAACAATTTTATATAGATTTGTTACTCTAGTTTGCCTCTTTTTATTTAGCTGAACTTGAATTCCTTTTATAAGCTTTTGAGCATCTTATGTTCATGGGGAGTGGGACACACCAACTGATGAGATGGTGTTATAGGTACACATCCTACCACCTCCACCACACTTTTCTTCAATGTGAAGTTGTTATCCTATGCACCTAGTTCTTAAAACTACATTATTCAAAAGGAATTGCTTGTTTTTAATAGTTGGTCATTGTCCTATGTGCCTAGTTCCTAATGTTGCTTGGAGTTGTTAATCACTAGCCAGCTGGCACTACTACAAGACAAAATAACAACCATCCACATAGTTACCTCATGCTTAAGTGTTTATCAATTTAACACAAATATACTACTTAGCATGAAATGGGGCCCAACATTACCCCATATAATAATGTTAGTCTACCCTCAGATTATCTTTCTAGCACCTTGGCTACACAAAATTTGGGCATGCTCTATTCTAGTTTTGCCTTGAAGTTATCAAAGCCTTGGATTATAATATTTATTTCTTTGATGGTGCTATCAATATCTATATATGTAGCCTCAAGCATGAGCACATCATTGTTATTTAGTTCCTTTTGAAAGTCCTCTAACCTTTCCTTTGCCTTTCAGACACTGCCATCGAGGATGGCTCCTTACTTGCTTGTTTTTATTTGAAAAACACAAAAAAGTTCCTCCAAATCTTGCTCATGGGTCTTCAGTTAGGTAATCAATGTGTTGACCTACACCACTATTTATGTGCACTTGGCCCTACTAATATTGAATGTTTGTTTCATCAATGCATCATTTCCCCTTTTGCCTTTTGGAGGCACAAATTGATGACTGATGCTTGGGTCAAAAAGTTTCAAAAGATGACATCAACATCATCTACATGCTCCTCCATTATTTCAAATAGGTCCTTAACCTCAATATATTACTTTAGGACTTTATAAGGGCCCTTTTTATCATCCAAAGCCAACTTTCTCTAAGGGATCATCTATTAGACCAACGTACACACTTTATCCACTTCTAAAACCTGGTAAGTGCTAGTACCATCCACAAGGGATGGATCTACTTTATCAATGCACTCAACCAACTACTTAAGCTTGAGATTCATGGCATTGAGTTCTTATTTTGACTTAAGTGCAATATCCTTCCATTTAGTGGCGTGAATATCATTTACAAAGTTCTTTCATGCTACTTTAGAGGACATCTTAAGGAGGGAATTAGCCAACCTTACTAGATTCATGTCTTAGGGGTTGACCAATTGGTAGTCATGCATCTCTTCTAACTTCTTATTGATTTGTATTACCTTGGATAACACCTTGAAATGAGGCTTGTCTATATAGTAATCAAGTGCAAAGGACACTTCATGGCACGCCAATATTTTTTTAGCTTTAGAGGGCATGTGATCCAATATGTAGAAGTCTTCATCTATAGTATATCACTTCTTCACCTTTTCTCAATAGCTTAGCTCAAATTCCTCTTTCTCATTGGTTATCTCCTTTTTTCTCTTGTGCCTCTTTGCTTGCATTAATGCCCTCTTTGATGCCTTCTTCTTCTCTCAATAAGGGTTATTATTCTTTGTACTTTTCCCCTTCATTCACTTCTTCTTATGTTTGTTCCTTTGAGGCACTATCATCACCTTCTTTATCTCTAGGCAACCCTTTAGTACTAGGGTATGCTTATTATATAGATTCCTCTATGAGGTTGGTATGGGTGTTAGGTGCGTCTACTATTTTGGTTTTAATGGGTTCTACACCTGTGACAACCCTCTTCTCTTCTTCCTCACCTATCCTTATCCTTTTAAGCCTTCTTTATTTCCACCTTCTTCTTCTTGATGATCATGGTGGTTTTCTCCTCTTCAACCCTTATCTCTTTGACCTCCACTTTATCAATTTTTTGCTTTGGTCAAGCCCTTGAACCTCATGGCCTCTCTCTTGTAGTGTAACTCTAGCACTGATTCAATGTGACCTTAATCCAAGCCTACCTTCTCCCATTTTCACCTCAATTCTTCCTCATGTTTTAGAGTCCATGTTATGATTTTCTTGGTAGGTGCACTTGATGGTCCTAATTCTCTAAGTATAGTAGCAATGTCACCTTAAAGAGCCTCTAGTCTTTATAAAATGTTAGGTTCTTCCTCCATCTTGTTGGCCCTTCTCATTTCTTCTTTCTTCTTTTATAACACCCATACTTTTTGAATATTTGCATCACTAAGGCTAAGCTTCCTTCAAGATTATTCCTACCTTAAATTTTCACTTTGGAGTGGTAGGGAAGTTTTCTCACTAGATGAGGAGTCTTCTTTAGGCACAATATACACACCCTTCCCCAGTTTCACCTCCTTCTCTGGTTATTCCTATGCCTCTATGGCTGCCAAGGTAATATTTGGAATTGCAGATGATAACTTTGGCTTCTTTTACTTTTCATTTAAGATAGGAAAAGTCTTCAACATGAACTTTATGAACTTTTTAGATGGGGCCAATGGGGAAGCTTCATCACCTAAGGCAATTTTGAACTTTATGCACTCCTCTATTTCTTCTAGTGTTTCCCCTTTATTCTTATTGAGAGAATTCTTAGGTTCAATTAGTGTTGTCATGCCCTCATCACCAATCTTGATGGGAGGGTCATTGATCTACTCAATGTTAGAGCTAGGGCCCTTCTTTTTGGTCTTCATCTCATAGTAAATCTTATGGATGTAGCCTAGTATGGTCACTGCTTGGAGAGGTTAGATGTTGATGTGATCTAAATCATCCTCTTTGTCCATTGTTACCTTCTCATATTGGTGCAAGAATTGGTATTGTAACCTATTCCTCTCCATATCCATTTCCCTCACTAGAATATCCAATTGTTGTACATTTGGAATCCTCATGAGTGCATCCCTGAAATACTTGGCTGAAAAAGCATATGGGAGCTTTAACAACCAAACTTGTTTCTATTAACTAGTGTGAAGTAGACTACACAAAAATTATACAATATGGTAAATGTTTCCATCCCAAACATGATCTTGGGGATTTCCTAGGGGATACACCACTTGATCCTGAATGCCTCTATGTAGTTCTCACACCATATAATCATGTGTGATTTATATTTTGTGATAAAATAACTAGGTTAAGAAAATTCCTTGTATTTATGTGCCAGGGAGTCATTGTTATTTGGAAAACCCCAAAGATTATCTTCACCCCTATTCAATATGACAATTTTCTCCATGACTATCAAGATGAGAATGGAACCCCACCTAAAGGTCCCCTTTGTTGTGTGGCTGGCATTCTAAAATTTTCTTCGCAAGCTCTTCAATAATAAATTTGGCAAAGTTGAAATTCATGCCTTGCGCCATATGGTATGCGATGTAGAGGTAAGTTTTTGTTATGTCAGTCCAATGATCATCAAGGCAGATTTTTGAGCTCATGAGGCATGAGGCCACCCTTGTGTAGGGGTCCTTGCAATTTTTGATAGGGAAGGTGAATACCCCCTTGTAGTAACTTAGTATCTTTTTCATTTACTCCACCTCTCCATCATCATTCATAATATCCTGGATGTCTTTCCTAGTGTTTAGGATCCTAGTTATCCTTCTAATGATGCATTCTAATATCCTCATGCTCCTCCCCATAAAGTATGTGTGGTCATCATGGATGCACGATAAAAGGAATTTCACTAACTCCTTTAGCTTCCCAAAGTATGGAAAATTCTATAGCTAAGTTACACTAGAAGCTATCAACCTATCTCAAATGGTGATGTTGAATAGAGTTGCACCCTATTTTATATTTCTCCCTGTATCCACCATCCAATCCAATGTCAGGTCTTGTGCATGGCTAGATGTATGATCATTGTATTCCTTAAAATAGAAGGTTTGCACAAAGGAATGACAGTTTTCCCCACCAAGACATCTGGTGTAAACTATATGAATTGATAGTACATCTTTATAGACACCTAAATCTAGCCACTAATGACCATCAATTAGGCTTTTGACCAATTTCCACCAAATGCACAATTTGACCTAGAAACACTAAAACACATTAAATGAGTTTAAATTGATATATTTAAGTGCCAATTTTGGCTAGAGTATCATTTAATGGGATAATGCAATTTATGAAGCAACTAACTTTGATCAAATCATTTTGAGTCAAAATAATATTTTCACACCTAGGTGTTCTAGATTGCTCTTTTCTATCAAATTTATTGTATGAGACATGTGCCTTTGTTATTTTTCATTGAAAAAATCCTAAACAGGATAATGGTTGCAATGCATCTAACATTGACTTCCAATCCAATCAAATTTTGAGCCAATAATATGACATTTTGACTAATTTAATTAATTTGTGTACAAATTGCCAAGGTTTTGCATCTAAGTTTACTAATCATGTTTAAGGCTAATTAAACAAAATTAGGGACTTAAATTAATTTTCCATGGAACTCATTAAATAAATATTTATTGGAAGTTGATTATCATTATACATCATTAGGTGATATCATTTCTTGAGAAGATATCCCTAGGCTATAAATACATAAAATATTAGGATTCATGCCTCCCATGCCTCATTAAGAACCTCCATGCCTATTTATTACCCCTCTATCCCAAATATTGATGAGATTATTTATAAATTTTAATTATATAATTTAATTAATCCTTAACCACACATTTTCATCTTGAGATGGATGGTTTAGGTTAATTCTAAACCATTCCAAAAATCTATAAATAGGAGGTCTTGCCTATTTATTTTTAAGCTTTTTTATGCCAAACGTATAATTTCCAAATGCATTAAAAATCATTGCATCTTAGTGTTATAATGCCCAAATGTTTAGCCAAGCCAAGCCAAGTCAAAGCCAAATAAGGTGCCAAGGAGAGATGGAGGTAGCCATACTTCATTGATGCATACTTCATGAGCACAAACTGAGGAAGCCACTTCAACAAGCTATTTGGAGCATCCAAGGAAGGTGAAATAAGGTTTTTTATGCATTTTAGTTATGTTTTCCATTCTAGTCTTGTTAAATAAGCTCCCCCATTGAGATAGGCTTAAGGTGTTAGCCATTAGTGTGTTATTTTGATTTTGATTTCATATACTAACACAATATTGATCTCCCCTTATTGAAATAATATGTTCATAAATAACACACCCATTGGGACCTAGCCTCACAAATTTAGTCAAATTTCAACTAAAAGAAACATACTAACCATTATCATGTAGGATCTTAGAGTGTGGAGGAAAACAAGATAAAAATTTGAGCAAAAATCTATTGTTTCTAAGCCATGATTTTATTCTTGGGACCATCAACCTAACTCATCTATGCATCCCAACTCGATTGTCAACCCAGCTCGATTGTCAACCCAACTCACCTACCAACCCAACTCATTTGTCAACCCAACTCGACTATCAACCCAACTTACCTATCAACCCAACTTGACTATCAACCCAAATCACCTACCAACCTAACTCACCTGTCAACCTAACTTGACTATCAACCCAACTTGCCTACCAACCCAAATCACCTATCAACCCAACTGGACTGTCAACCTGAGAGCTAAATTCTTAATTTCATTTTCTCAAACTCCTATGTGATTTAAATCAAGTCATTGAAATCTTGTTTTTTCATGTTTAGGAGGTAGTTTGAAAGTAAATTTAAATGCTTTTGACTAAGCACACACCTTTTAAATTGATTTTAAAAATAACTTGATCCAAAATCATGCACACTTCAAATTTGGCATTAAATGAACATGTCATATTTCTCACACATTTGAATTGGTGCCTAAAATGAACCTAAGATTTAGATAAGTATTCGGTAATTTTAATTTGGTGCTTAAAACACATCATAAATCTTATAACATTCTCAATTTGGTGTTTTAATCTTTAATTTAAGCTAAGTCTTAAATTTTTTATTTGGGTTGAAAATAAACTTAGGTTTTTATTGCTTCATGTGGTTCTTTTGTGTAATATTTTCCATTTTTGTAGTAAATCCAAAGGGCTAGTAATGAATCTAAGCAAAAAAAAATTCAAATTTGGTGCAACAATCAACATCACTTTAATTGTTTGCAAAGCTTGCTTGTTGATTGTTTTACCAAAAAGAGACGTGCATGTATGCTCTCCCATCTATCCCCTTTAGGGAATTTTTGGGATCAAAAGTGCCATCTCATCACAATTTGAGCCTAGTCCAAGGCATAGAAAGAATGTCATCTAAAGCACTCCCCAAAAACTTGCAATAGTTTGGGTGATCTTGAAATGACCCTAAAGTCTTTTTATCAATCATTTATTTTATTGCATATTGGCTTGTGAAGGGGACTTCATTACCTCTCGTAAGTTCTATAGGGAAGCTTTGACCTGAGGTTTCATCTCCTAGCACTAAATTCAACCACTCCCACTTGGATCATAGGTTTGATTAGTTAAACCACCTTCTAGTGTTAGAGTTGCACATGAGATGTATCTGCACTTTAGACATTGCACTACACTAAACAAGTAATAGATGTAGTAGTTGTAAAAAGGACAAGACCTTTTTACAACAAACCAGGTGCCATGAGCACTAAATTAAAGTGTTTCTTCCCTTGTTTGTTAACATGAAAGTTGGTAGACATGGGATCCATCTAGAAGTGATTAAAAACCAATTAGTTTTAGTTAGCCCCACTTTTTCACAGCTTTAATAGAAATTTGGATGATTTACTTGTATTTTGTTATTTTTTTACTTGGTATTTTGAGACTGAAACCAATATGTTTATTTGTAAACCATGCCAAAACCAATTTGTTTATATGTCACTCTTTTATATAAAGAGGCATTATGTTGTCTATTTTACACCATATTAGTGCCTTGAAATTTTTGTTAAACATGTTTATGTGTGTGTTAATTGTTTTAGGGAGGTAGCGCTATGTTGCCCAAAACATGTCAAACCATTTTTGCCTTTGAGTCTTTGAAACATAACATTGATCATGTCATTTGAGCATGATTACGCTATTAGGTTACTAAATTTATTTCAAGACTTGTTTACCATTGCACCAAAAACCATTTATTTCAAATCATGTCACATCAGCCATTTGGAATTGTTTATGCTCCGTCATGTTGTCTAATATTCTCTCACTTGTTTGGTCAAATCCTCATTTTCAATGTTGAGTTTTCAATTAATGTTGTCAAATTTTGGATTCAAACATTGATTAATTATTATTTAGGCCTCAATTCATGGGGCTGATACATAGATATTTCTCTTTTGGGTTGCATAACTTTGGCTAATTGATTACCCAAATTTGAAGACTATTGATTGTTTGTTTGTTCAATGCCTATCCTCATCATTGTTTTTGCCTTTGTTTGGGAGAACATAGTCTTTATACAAGATCATTTTACCTTATGGCTTATACCGACTGATCATGTTTATGTTTCATTTGTGTGCCAAGTCTATGTCAAAGCTTTTTCCAAACTTGTTAGATTAAATTAAATTCACATCAATCCTTTATTTTAAGTCTAGATTTTGATTATATTTGGCCAAAATTCCTAGTATAACTTGTTTAAGCCTAGATTTTGACTCTATATTTTGACAAAAAACCTAGCAACTCTTTTTCTTTTCCTAGTTTAGAATGTGTTTGGAACACTTTGACCTAGACTTTGGCGTGCTAGTTTTTATTCAAACGCTTGAAATTTTATGTATATGAAATTTGATATTAGACATTTAATATTAGATTATTTTATGCCAAATATTTATCCCAAATCATTTTTAAGATATAGATCCATGATTAAATCATTATTTGGAGATATAGCTCCACTTTCAACCAAGTTAGACTTAGTTTGAACTATTTGTCTTTTGGACATAGTTTTTTAGAGTTTGTAGAACTCTAAGCCTTTTATTTCAAATCTTTCATCATTTATGCATTTATGTCTAGCTAAAATTATGATGGAGTCATGTACAATCCAACTTATGATAGAATGGTTGCACATATCCCACTAGGAACCTCTATAGAGAAATATTTTCTAAGGAGTTTTATTATTCTCCCTATAGTACTCCATACAGGGAACATAGTAAAAATCCACAAATTCCAAATCAAATTACCAATTGGGATGATATGGTTTATGAGGAAGAATTTGAAGACCCAACTATATATAATGTTGTTTGGGATAGGGATCCATACCCTCTTTACAATAATCAGGACACAAAACATATTCAAGAACTAGTTTATAATCTAACTCAAGATTGGGATGATATGGTTTATGAGGCAGACTTAGATGCTTTGGCTTGTGTGAGAAATCAAGCTCCAAAATTCCACTTAGTCATTCCAAGACCTCATCCTTTGGCTTATATGAATAACCAATCTTTGCACCACCCTATCGTTACCATTTCAGGACTTCATCCTTTGGCTCATTTGATAAATTATGCTTCCCAATGCCCTACCATTATCCAACCATAGGCCATTATTCATCTAGTGCCAATCCAATCAAAACCTCAACTCATCCAATCATTTGAAGGCTAAGCTATGTTAAAAAATAGTATTTTCCAACTCATTAGATACCAATGCCAATAAAATCAACCAATCTAAGATATTTTTGTTGAACCAACCACTTGTGATAAGTTGACCTATGATGAATCACCTATTGATCTTATACTAGTTGGCAAGGAGTCTAACTCTAACGAGTCATAATTTATTGAGTCACTTCTTAATGATTATAACCACCTTTAGGAAAATTATTACCTTGACCATATGCCTATTTTTCAATAGCCTCTTATTTATAAGCTAGTCTTTGAGGAGTTGTCTCTTGACCTTTTTCCCATCCTAGAGGAGTCCCACTCTTACAAACTTGTTTTTGTGAAGCCCATTATGCCATCATAGGATATTACTTGTTCAATACCAAATATTTAACAAGACATCATTGTAAAAAAGTACCCATCAGATGAAGAATCAGAATTAGAGTCAAGTTATATTCTTAAATTGAGATCAAATTTAACATTAGAATCAAAATCAATACTAGTCTCAACATCAAATTCAAAATCCATTGAGTCAAAATGAGATTCAAAAACATAATACATTCACTACTATTATAATATTGGTTACACATGCCTCACAGATCAATTTGAATACATTTGTGATCCTTCTATAGTTTTTGAGGATGAGTAATTTAGCTTTGACATGAGTTATCCTAGTATATTCCATGAGGATTATGTAGCATCTCCCCATTCCATTACCATTTCATAGGCCATTACCATCAACCAAAATAGCCATATTATTGACATTCCATATCCCATAAGTGTCGATTGGGATTGATAGAATCACACTTTGTTGAAATACATCTATGGTAACATAGTAGTTGAAGAAGAAAATAAAGGATAAGACCACATTCATATAGAAAAATAAAACTCTCTTAGTGAAACCTTATTATAGGCACTAGGGGACAAGCAAAGTTCAAACTCGGCATCTTCTAATGAAACTTTTTTGGAAGCACTAGAGGATAATCAAAGTCAAAATTCAATGTTCCTTAGTGAAACATTCTCAAAGACATTATGGAATAATCAAGACAAATTCATTGGTGAAAACCTCATTGAGGCACTGATAGTTGAGCACAAAAGTCCTTCACTACTTCATGAAGATAATATCAAAGATTAAATCAAAATAGTTTTCAATCTATAACCTAAATAAATGGTAGCTACTCTCAAGATCAAATAATATAAAAATATGGTGATATTATCAAGAGAATGTTCAAAGGTCTTCAACCCCACTACATCTAAAGTTATGTCAAATCTAGCATCAGTAACATTACATGTGATTGAACATCCCAATCTTCATTTGTTTCCCAACCATTACCCATTCCATTATCATTTACCATTCCATTTCACAATCAAACCTACCATCTATATTTATCCCTATTTACCATCTAGGGCCACACTTTATTTTACAAAGGCTATAAAGATACATTGTCTTAATTTTTGAAGGAATTAGAATCAATGACCAATGAAGATCACAACAACATTCTCAACATCTAGATCTGCAAGTAGTTCTTGACAAAGCAACTATTCAAACATGGTATGGGATATCAATTAACATGATTGATTATTCTATTTGTATAACTTTATAATCAATACATGCATCTCCACTTTAGCAATAATAACATAATCATATGCCATTTACCATACCTAGACCAAACACATCAAAAACTGATAATCACCTAGGCCAAAAACATGCACCATACCATTTCATTTTCTATATTCCTTTTATCATTATTGCATATCCTTGCCAATAACCCCATCACTTAGGGGAAACCCTCATACCATTATATCCAATATATCAAAACCCATCATTATCCTAGAGCAAGACCATGCCATCCTATCATTCCATTCCTATCTAGACCAAAGCCTATTTTTAGTCATCCTACCCAATCCTATTTTGATCTTGGTTCCTTTGGTTCTTCCTACACTTTTCATGAGTATATTCTTCTCAAATTTCAATAATCAATCAAATCCATGTTTCAATGATAGTATATGAAAGTAGTGTGACAGTTGATCTGGAAAGATATTTTTCATTTTACATCATATATCAAAGTTGGTTTATGTGAGCCTGATTATAGCTGTCTATGGGCAAATCAGTATTTCACTAATCTTGCTACTAATTATAACCACCTATGGGAAAATTATTATAATTTATTTGATTTTTTATATCCTAGTTATAACCACCTATTAGAAAACTAGGGGAAACACTTGTTTATCATGCATTGTTGCATCACCTTGCCATTGTTGTTTTCATTTGACTGGTCATTTGCTGGATTTGAGAACTTCTTGGGACCAAGAATTTTTTTCCTCACCTTTTTTATGGATATAATTACTATAACTTGAGGTCATTTAGGGACTATGTAGGTCATTCTAAATTCATGTGAAGGTCATCTCAGTCCCCCTTTATCATATGCTCTCACCATTTTATAAGCAACCTAAGCCAAATTCTCTCACCATTTTGCAAGTAGGTATCTTATCATTCTCGATCAAGTTAAGATACCTCAAAATTCAAAAAATATTCAAATATTTAAAAATAAAAAAAACATTTGTCTTATCTTATCATTTTCTAAGTAGGTATCTTATCATTCTTGATCTAGTTATGATACCTCAAAATTCAAAAAATATTGAAATATTTAAAAATACCAAAAACATTTATCCTATCTACGCCTAGTTAGTTATCATTTATTTGCCCTATTAAGGCATGGTCCTTATTAGGATGCTTTGTTTTGATTTTATTTTTTATTTGTTTGTTTGTTTATTTATTTCAAAGTTTTTTGTATTTTTGTGTGTTTTCTATATGTTTGTTTGTTTGTCTTCTTGCTTGTTTATTTTCTTTCAACACTTTTGCTTTGACTCAGTCTATATATATGCATTGGGTGATTCCTTCCACACATTATTCCTGAGTTCATCCATATTTATACATCAACATTGTCATCATGGTTTTTATTATTGATGTATTATTTTTAATTTATTATTAGATCAAGAGTCAATCCTTATGCATATTTTGAGATAGTCTTCATGGTGTTTTATCATGATGCATACCATCACATGCCACAAAAAAAATTAACTTCAAGAAGGTCTAAAAAAATGAAACTATAGAATTTTCTCCTTGGCACCTTGTAAAATCCTCCCACCCTTGATCAAATCAACCTATCGACCATTCTAGTTGTATTATTACTAATAAGGACGAGCATTTCCTCATTAACAGGTATAATTGAATCATTCTTATTGATAAATCTTATTCTTCTATTCATCTTTTTTTATCACTTTGTGCTTGCTTATCTTTAATCTATATTCTAGGTTATATCCTTGATTTATGCTTGATAATGAACCCTAATTGGGGTAAAATCATCTCTATAAAATAATCTAGGTCCCCTTAATCATTATAACTACCTATGGGAAAATCATTATTTTCACTTTTATTCCTGATTATAACCACCTTTGGGAAAATCAATATCCTTTTTAAATCAATGTATGTAAGCATTTTCTTATTTGGATTAATCTCAACCATGGGTTAATTCCACCTTTCTTCTTGCTTCTTTTCTAAGGGACCGTCCATCAATAAATGTGATGGACACTCCCTCAAGGGGGCATCATCATAGGCTTCCCAAACACTCTTTGGAGATTTTTCTTCAACCATCATCTTATTTTTGGTATATAGTCCATCTCTCATTATTTGAGAAGACATTGATTTGCCTATGATTTTCAAACATCTTCCAAAATAGGGGTAAACTGTACACACCTAAATCTAGCCACTAATGACCATCAATCAGGGTTTTGACCAATTTCCACCAAAATGCACAATTTAGCCTAAAAACACTAAAACACATTAAATGAGTTGAAATAGATATATTAAAGTGCTTATTTTGGCTTGAGTATCATTAAATGGGACAATGAAACTTATAAATTAGCTAACTTTGATCAAATCATTTCAAGTCAAAATGATATTTTTACACCTTGGTGCTCTGGATTGCTCTTTTGTATCAAATTTCTTGTACAAGGCATGTGCCTTTGTTATTTTACAATGAAAACATCCTAAATAGGATAACAGTTCTAATTCATCTAACATTAACTTCTAATTCTAATCCACTCAAATTTTGAGCCAATAATATGACATTTCAACCAATTTGATTAATTTATGCACAAATTGCCAAGGTTTTGCATCAAAGTTGACTAATCATGTTTAAGGCTAATTAAACCAAATTAGGGCCTTAAGTTAATTTTATATGGAACATGTTGAATAAATTTTTATTATTAATTGATTTTCATTAACTACATCATCAAGTGACATCATTTCTTGGGAAGACATCCCTAGGCCATACATGCATAAAATATCAGGATTCATGCCTCCCATGCCTCATTAAGACCCTCCATGACTATTTATTACCCCTATATCCCATATATTGATAAGCCTATTTATAAATTTTAATTACATAATTGAATTAATCCTTAGCCACACATATTCATATTGAGAAGGATGGTTTAAGTTGATTCTAAACCATTCTAAAAATCTATAAATAGGAGGCCTTGCCTATTGATTTTTAAGCTATTTTATGCCAAACTTATAATTCCCAAATGCATTCAAAATAATTGAATCTTAGTGTTATAATACCCAAATATTGAGCCAAGCCAAGCTAAGTCAAAGCTAAACAAGGTACCAAGGAGAGATGGAGGTAGACACACTTTATTGATGCAGACTTCATGAGCATAAACCAAGCAAGCCACTTCAAAAACCTATTTGAAGCATCCAAGAAAGGTGAAAGAAGGTTTATTTTTCATTTTAGTTTTGTTTTCCATTCTAGTCTTGTTAACTAATCTCCCCCATTGATATAGGCTTAACGTGTTAGCTATTAGTGTGTTATTTTTATTTTGATTTCATATACTAACACAATACTAATCTCCCCTTATTACACTCCTATCTTCATAATCTTCGTCAGTGCCTCGATGTCAACTTGTGAGATACTAAACCTTCTACCAAAGGCATTGTTGTTATAACAAGGGCCAATTCTACCATTACACACACCTTCTTTGGGATTTATTACTATAGACCCATTCTCTTCCACTTCTTTCCCATCCTAAACCTACTAATATTTAAACATGATTGGTTATGTCTATCAAAGTCTCAAATGCTTTTTGGTGTTTCACAATCATGAGAAATGTGGATGTACCTTTAGCTCTAAGATTTTTAGACCATTAATAGCATCCTCAGTGGTAACTCATTTTTCTACCAACTGATTCTTATTGAAAACTCTTCCTACACCTCTCTACACCAATCTCACCATGAGCATAATTACTTTAGCTTCACAATCATTCACTCTAGGTGCTTGTGGGTACTTGTATTCTTGCTCTAGTGGGGTTTCTACTAATTTAAATTTCTAGTTCATTGGTTCACTCTAGTTTGCTTGAAATCTCAAGTTTTCACAAAGTTTTTAACAAAAACCATTCAATTGTGTGAAATTTTATACCCTTTTTCCATATATCATATTTAATTCAGGTGTGTTAATGGTGTGGTAGCATTTAGATTTCTTGAATCCCATGAAATTTCATAAAATTTGAAAAAATCCTCTACCACCAACTGATTTACTATGGATCTTTGTCCCTCCACCATCACTATATTCAATTTTCCTAACATTATTTTGGTGAAGTGACTTGTGGTTCAAATAGTCACTTCCCACTTAAATCTAGGTGGATGCCAACTCTCTATAACAATTTTCCTTTGTAATTTATTCTCTTGGTGTGATCTTTGAATTCAATATGGTAACCTAGGTGAAGCACCTCACATGTACACAATTTAGCCTCCTCTACTCCACCTCTTCTTTCTATACTTATATTTCAAGAATGCGTATCTATCTTGGTCAATTTTTTATGCTTTGTTTTACCTTGGCCTATCCTACCCTATACAAATCCCTTGTACTAGTCCCCTAATGATTGATCCTCTTTTTCCATTTCTCTTTCACATAATCATATGGTGCATCTTCACTATCTTTCTTATGAATGATCAAGTTGTGCATTTTCACTTGGCTCCTATTTTACCTAAGTTTGGTAACCTCCTTGCACCTAGAAAATTAGGTGTCGAACCCTAGGTGCTTATAAAGCAATTAGGTTTGACTCACATGATTAGAATTATGCATAGGAATTTTAGAGTATCTCTTCCTTATCCCTGCAAAGGCCTTACAATCAATGGAACTAAAATGTTTTTAAAAATTTAGTATTATTGGTCATGGGCCTAATCATGCACCTACCTAGCTATCTAGGTTGGATCTGGGCTTATTAAAGAGGGGCATAGACATTGATGATTTTTATGGAACTCAACATTTAACACTAGATAGTGTTGACATCAATATAAATAATTTGCATGCCTTATGTTCTCACCTAAAGCATAACAAATAAAGTACCAAGATCTACATTGGGCTAGTTGTGTCATGATGCAACTCTATTCTTCAATGGGCTTGGGTTAGTAAAATGATGGTTGGGAATTCATAGGCACAAGCCTTAGGTTTCATAGGCTTAATGAAAGTTATACATTTGAGGGACAACTAGGTGTTAGGTTAAGGGACTTAAGCATGATCTTGCACTTAGGCACATGTTTCATTTAGGGTGCAAGGTCTTAATCATACTTAGTGCATTTCATATCATGGGTGTGGGGTTCATTCCCAGTCACAAGTCTATCATGAGTGAGTCAATATAGAAATCTATGAGAACTTGAGCATATATGTGATAGAATAAAGCATGTAACCAATAAACATTCTCACACTTGAATATTAATCTCATTAACCATTTGCACAAAGCATTCTTCATTGATACATTAAATAATAATGCATACATAGTCCATATGAACTAAAGAAGTGCTCAACATAAAATATTAAGGCCTAAGCTCATAGGTGAGCTTGGGAATTACAAAAGGGAGTATTAAAATTTATTTCAATCTAAAATCTAAGCCTAAGATAATATTTTAGAAACAATTTTCCAGAGCTTCACTACTCCAGTTCATCTCCTTTTCTTTAACTAAACTCAATTTCTTTTTATAAGCTTCAAAGCATCCTAGGTTTCTAGGGAGTGGGTCATGCCAACTACTAAGCTAGTGCTAGAGGTACATATCTTACCACCTCTACTATGGTTTTAATTCATTGTGCAGTCTCTATCCCATGTGTCTATTTCCCAATGTTGGATGATCAAAAGGAACACTTATCTTTAATGGCTGATCACTATCCCATGTACTTGATTCTTGATGTTGCTTAGAGTTGTTAGCCTCTAGCCAGTTGGTGCCACTAGAATAAAAAAATAACAACCATCCATATTATTACCTTGCACCTAAGTGTTTTTTGAGTTGGCATAGATTTACTACTTATCATAAATGGGGCCCAAAAAATATCATTTGAAGATGTGTGTTGTTAAGGGGGAGCTAACTCAGTTAGCTTGAGTGGCTTGAAGAAGATGTGCATGATATAAGGGGGAACATTTTTTAATATGATTCAGTCATGATAGAAGTGTGAAGATGTTTTCTATAGTTTTGAATTAAATAAAACTAACATGATGATTTGATCAAACCAAGTCATGTATTTTGACAAGGTATTGAATATTCATGCATGATCAAAGAGAGCTTATGAGTTTTGCAGGTAGATAGGTACAAGGATCATAAATTCCCAAGTTTAGATTGGTGTATGTCAAATAATAGATGACATAAAATGGACAATGATGTTAGGGGGGATTTCTAAGTTCTATAAGCAATTTTTTAGGTCCAATGTGTAGACACCTAAATTTCATTTAATGTTAAAATCTACCTAAATTTATTGATCATTCTTCTTAAATTAATAATTAACATTTCTTATTAAAATAAAATAATTTATTAATTCAAAAATATTGAAAAACTCAATTATGCACCTTTTAATCTTTATTTTTAATATTTAATTCATTTATTTACCTATTCAAACCTCTCCCACCTTTTTATCCCTCATTCCAACAAAACCCCCAAAGTTATCCACCTTTTATGATGCCTCCTCTGAGTTGTCAATCCATTTTTGATAAGTTAGCTAACCAACCCCTTTTTTCATCCACCATATTGAAATGGTCTCCATCTTCATGGATGAGGACTCATCCTTAACTGTTGATCTTTTAAAACATTGAAAAATTCCAATTAATCCTCCACCATTGGATATTTTTCTAATCTTCTATAAGTAAACTTGCACATCTCCATTTTTAACAATGAGAATCCTTTGCCATCATAATCATCCCTTTCAGGAGAACTACATATGGTATGATATCCACACATAGACATTGTCTAAGTGGGTTATGTAGGCAATGCTTAGAGACACAGGGTCTTTAGGGTCAGCTCAGCCACCACCTTCACCATCATCCCTTTTTAAGAAATATTACATTCAAAGTAAATCAAAGTCACCCTTTTGCACCAAAAAACTACCCATTCTCTCGGTACATTTGAGGAGTGAGCACTACATTCTTGATAGAGTAAATTGGATTCAAATCATAATGAAGGATTCTTGTATCTCAATTTTCAAGTTTTGATTGTTGTTTTTCTATATTTATTACTCTAGATTTAGTTGAGTTTATCTTAGATTAATTCATTGTCTTTGCATTTATAATTAGTTCATATATTTTTGGCACACCTGGTGGGACTTACGTCTTTTTAATATTTTCATCTTATTTTGCATTTAGATATCATTAATTTTCTAATTTTCATTATTTATGTCTATCTTTTAAATTTAATCTTGTCTATTTTTGATCTAGTACATATTACAAGTTGTCTCATATTTTCTATTTGGCTATACATTTTTCTAGCATAATAGTGAATTTATAACTCTTTTCATCAAAATTGTTAGACCAAACAAAAAAAATTATCACCTTTTCTAACATTTTTTAATGCTTTTCTAGGTTGGTAACATTTTTGTATTAAAATAGCATTTTTGTGGAAGAACAATAAAATCATTGCATCTTATAGGGAAATCACATCACAGTGAAATAATCATCTAGAACAACATTTTTGTCTTTATTTATAGTGAAATCACAATTTCTAGCAATGAAATCACTTTTGTACATAGTGATTTCATCATTTCTTATAGTTTTAACAGTTTTGCTTATGTGTTTATTGATTTCACCACTATTTTTAATATTTTTTCTTGTGTTTAACAATTTTGCCATTGTTATTAATAATTTTGCTTCTATGTTTAACAATTTCACTACTAACATTTTATTAACAATTTTCATGTTGTGTTTAACAATTTTTCTACTAACTTTACAATTTCACTTCTAAATTTAACAATTTTACTTTTTGCTTACAATTTCACCATTTTATTTACAATTTTGCCACTAAATTTTACATTTTTGCTACTCATTTTTTTAAAAATGCCACTGAGTTCTACAATTTCATTTTTTTCTTACAATTTTGCCATTTTATAAAAAAAATTATTTTTCTTACAAAACCACCACTAACTTTAAAAAAAATTCTGCTAAGTGTTACAAAAATTATACAAGGTTTTGTGAGTAGTAAATTTGTCAAGTGTGCAGCAAATTCATTTTCATTTTGAGTGGCCATCTTTTAGAGGCCATAACTTTTGACTCAAGACTCTGTTTGAGATCTTGTTTTCACCAAAATTAATTTATTGGAATGAATAATTAAAATATGTAAAAATATTTAAATTTTTTATACTTTAATAAATTCAAAAAATCAAATTTGTATCATACTTTATTTCTTTTATTTAGTTTTATGTTTTTAGCAAACTAACATTTTCACCTTTCTCTTGGATTGTGTATCTGTGAGATAATTATAAAAGAGTTATTTCTTCTTTGTTTTTTATTAGTTTTCTCTAAATTTTAAAATATTACTTTGAATACAAGCCAATTTTAAACTTTATAACTACTTCTTTACAAGATGTTGGTCAAAGACAATTATAAAAAGTGCAAAGAATCTAACCAAATCTTTCATTTTTTTTCACCAATTTCATTTTTAGTATTTTACACTCTTAGTAATTAAGTCACACTTGAATTCCTTTGTATCAAATTAAATTTTTATTTTCAACTTCTTTTTTGGTTACAAGATTGTATATGCTCTTTCCTTGGCATCACATTGGTGATGATCCTTGGAAATCAGAAATAATATTATAACCTATCGATTACCTAGTTGACCTTGTGTATGATCTTTTTTTGGTGTCAAAATTGTGACAATACTTAGTAATCAGAAATAAGTTTCAAATTTTTTATTTTTATCTTTATAGGGGATCTATCAACCATAGATTTCATCACTATGTGATAGGCCAAACCCCATTTACTGGTGGGGTATATAAATCGATACCCAACTATTTCATTTACCTAAGTGGTTATGTGTTTTAAGCACAACATGATGTGAGGGGATTTTATGTTTTAATACCCAAGGTTTCAATATCTAATTCAAGATCTGATATTATTGATTATCAACACACTAAGACCCCTACAGTTATGTATGGTACTTTGGGACAAGACCTAATAGTGTATATTCACATATCAAATTATTCCATGGTTTTATTCCCCTATATAATCTGATGTATACCTTAAGCCTAGGATCACCTTTTTTGTCATTTAACTTTGGTGCATCATTTATCAGTTAACACTGAGAAGTAAATTTCTACACACCCTCAAAACTAGACTCATTGGGTCATGGGCATTATAGGATCCTCCATGGTTATTGCCTTGTAATATTAGGCCACAACTGAGAGCACAAAAGAGTGAGTGATAATGGAATTCCCAATAGTTTTTCACAACCCTTCATCCTAGTTTTCACCTATTTTGTGTAATTGCTTGATTATTTAGAATAGAACTTGTTTGTTTTTTTTTATGATAACCATGTGCTAAAATTCTTTATGTGAAAATTAATTCCCTAAAACTAAAAAAATCATTTGTTGTTATCAAATTAAACTTTTATTCACTTTGGTAATTTGTTTTACTATATTCTAATTTCAAGTATTTTTCATTGTTGAGTCAAGTATTTTCTTAGTAACATCACCCATTTCAATAAGTATGGCTATGTGTAAAAATCCCTTGACCAATTTTGTCTTGAATCATAATTCCAATAATCCTTATTATAACTTAGGATTCTATCCAAATAACTTTGATTCACATGCATATTTGAATCAATGTCAAGTAAATCACCAAGCTAATCTAAATTTGAGTTTAAATATGTATTCAACTTTATCCATCCATCAATCAAATCCAAACTTGAATAGTCATTCATGTTTTCCAAATCAACCTTTCTATAGTAATCAAAATCAATCCTTTGATTTTTCATCTAGTTCACCCCAAAACTTAAACCCAAACTTTTTCAACAATCCATATAGTTCCAAATTTAGCATCAATCTAAATAAAACTTTTGATTCACCTTCACCATCACTTTCAAATATATATTTGAATAAAAATCCATTCATAAATCACACTCCCATTCAATCCAATCCAACTACATTCCACCCAAATAAATCATTTCATTTTGCATCTAACCCACTCCCAAACTTGAACCAAACTACATCAAATTCACATTTATTCACAAACCTATAAGATTCAAGTCCATCAACCTTCACAAATCCATCCTTCTAAGATCAAGCTACCTCTCTAATCCACTTCACTACTAGGAAATCCCAAAACATTCCACATCAACATCACCTTACCACTAGTGATCCTATTTTACAAAATCAACCAAGTCTTCCCTGCACCAGTTATAGCCTTGATTATAACATCCCCCGTCACAATAACAAAGGGGATACAATTATAACACCCCTACCATCTAATATCACTTCACCCCTAGAGTTATAACAACTTTAAAACTCTCAACCTGTCAAAAACATTACCATTCCTATTAAGAAAAAAATCACTCTTTAGGGGAACCTTATGATGTATTCTTTCAAAAATTGATCATTGCAAACCTAGTCATATATCCAAAAACTAAACATTTTGATCCAAATTTCCCAAAACCTAAGTGGTATAGACCTAACAAATATTGTGATTATCACAAAAATAAAGGTCATTCTATAAACCATTATGCAAGACTAAAACATTATATCCAAGATTTGATTGACAAAGGGTATATCAAGGTAAATCTAAGTGTATCCACATCCTAAAATCATATCTTGGGGACATGAAAAGATGTCTTTCATAAGCCTAATCAAGCCACACCACTTCCAAGTCAAGGTCATAGCCTTCCATCCATTTCTCAAGATCCCATTTTTAACATATCCATTTTCAGCCAATCTATAGCTAATCAACCTGACTTTAAAAACCATGGTTTACCATCCATATTTGCTTAAGAGCCTATCTTTAATCAATATCCTATCTTTAATCATGATCCCATTTTTGACAAAGATCCCATTTCTGACCAAGTTCCTATCTTAGACAAAACCTCCTTCAACCAACATAGCCTATCACCCATTGTCCAACCACCTAAATGCTTATCACCTATTGAATCTCCCATGATCCCAAAACATTCACCCTAAGTGATATAATTAATTATAGATAAAATAATCCATAAGCAAGTAATCATCAAACCCATCCATTTTGAAGTAAATTATAGACCACATAACATTAGCTACAAATCATTTGAAAGTCAATGTAAATATGTTAATGATACTTTTGTGGTTTCTAAGGTAACTTCATCCATAATTAAAATAACATCCTTTCATAGTCTATATGAGGACTTTGTTTCCATCACTAATTTCATAAACATTACTAATCCTACCTTCCATGTTAAAATCTAGTATCCTGCACCTTCTAATTGGGACCAATGATCTTACTTATAGTTACCTTCCTTTCATGATGATAAAATAATTGCAAAATTCCTAGCTAGTTTCTTGCCAAAAGAGTATCAAGAAACATTTACATATTCTGAGGAAAAAAAATGTACCTCAATCAAAATAAATATTGTAATCCAAGTCTAAAATCCACACCCCATAATGACAACATTTTTAAGGCACTATCAGATGATCAAAATACAAATTGTGTTAAAAATCCAAATCATAATATAGAAAATCAAAAATATGAGTCCCTTAGTGAAAACCTCTTGGAGATGCCATTGGGCAATCCAAATTTAAATTCCAATCATAATATTCAAGAAGAATACCTTAGTGAAAACCTTTCTAAGGAATTAATATTTGATCAAATTAATATATCCTCTCTATTAGCATAGTTTTAGGATATATCTCCATCACAAATTGAAGATATAATTGAAAAAAACATTAAATTCTCAAAACATCTCACTTGCAATTACTCCCAATCTTATTAAATGTGAGATTATTGGTTCTATTAACCCTTTACATCATGACCCATATACTCATCCCCACTATAATTCCTTGCATCCAAATCCTTCATGAACTCAACATACATCCTTCATCCAACATACTTTCCTCTTCACCCTATCTAGTATTACTCTCTATCATAGGGGCTATGACAATATCCTAATAAATTTGGAAGAAGCCAACTTAGAAATCAATGAAGTTACTAAAGACATATATAGTGTGCATACCTAAATAATCATTAGTGATAAGCATCATGCATCTTGAACATTTTTATAATTGAGATGCCAAAAAATCCCAAAAAAATAAAAAAAGGTGTGTAAAGTAAAAAAAATAAAAAAGGAAAAAAGAAAAGAAAAAATAAATAAAAAAGATAAAGATAAACAAATTCGTTCCAAGGTGAAAACCATTTATATGGCACGTTAACAAGTACCATGATGAAAACTGATTTTCAACATCATGTGTAAGATAATCAACTATCTACAAGTAACCTACACTTAGGGGCAAGTTCATTCCATTTTAGTCCAATGCATTCAAATCATCCCTCCATCCTTACCCATCCTATACCTATCTAATCCATCCTAAATTCCTCCTCAACAAAAATACACCATCCTTGAGTACCCTTACTTATCCAAATGCATCCTTATCCTTTTAATGCCAAACCCATACAATCCTTCCATATTTCTTCCTATTTTGGCCTTGATAAGGAGGTAGAAACATCTTGAGACATGTTCTTAGAAACATATTGGTGTATCTTTGCATTGTTATTTTGACAACTAGATAATTGGTTTTTACCTCATGTGTTTATTAGAGTTACCATCTTTATTCCAATCCATTCCTATTCATCTATACTCCATATATAATATATCCCTTCCATCCCCTACCACTCACTCTTCAGTGCTATAATATAGTTTTCCCTTTTCTAGTATTCCTTATATATACACTATAAATCCAAAAAAAATTCAAAATATATAAAATCCAAAAACATTACAAAACCCAACAAACTCTAAAACATTATAAAATCTAAAAAACTACACAAAAAAAATCCAAAAAACAAATTAAAAATCCCTTATCCTTAGTTACATACCCTAGTCATCCTCTGTGTGGATTGCTCATTAAACATTTTAATGTTATCAAAAATTACATATGCTTAAGTATTCTACTCTAGCCAAGGACATCCAAAAATGTCAGTTGCTTACTTGTTTTAGTCATTTACTTATCTGTATGTATAGCCATTTAGTTTCTTTTATATCATGAGTGTTTACTTGCTTCTGTAATGTTTGTTTACTTCCGTGCTTGTTTTACTTACATTATTTTCATTGTTACAAACATCTCTTTTTATCTTATCTTTATTATTGTTTCTTGTGTCTATATCACTATTCACATTACTAATAGTGTTATTATGATCTTCTATATCATGATGCACTATGTTTTGTCATTTTGAATATATTATTCCTTACACATATTACATAATAGTCATCATGATTTTTCTATACCATTGGTGAATATTGTCATATGCAATATCAAAAATCAAGTTGCTCAACTCTTACTTGATTGGAATTATTTTTATAAATCTAATGAAAAAAATTAAATAAACACAAGGTAGCTATCAAACCATCTCACATTCTTAGACAAAGCATCTATATGTCATATTTATCTTCCATTCATCCTTATCTCATCCATGGTGTTGAATCATTTGATCCATCATCATTAGTTCATGTAGTAGCTTAATTTCTTTCTTAATTCTTGCATATTATTCATCCACCATCATTTCCTAATCTTTCCATTCAATATCCTGCACTTATCAATTGGGATTGATAAAATCACATTTTCCATCCTTTCTCCATCATCTAATTTTAGTGTGAAACCATTAACTTAAGTATAACATACATGGGTCAATCTTACCTTACACCATCACTTCTCTTTTCATTCTTGGTAGAACTACATATGGTCTTATATCCACACATAAACATTATCTAAGTGGATTATGTAGGTAGTTCTTAGAGACATGAGGTCTCTAGGGTCATCTCGGAAACTACCTTTCCCATCATCCATTCAAATAATTTCATCCACATTTTCTATTTTTATTTAGTAAAAGTGTTATATCTCTTTATCAATGCTTACAAATATCAATTTAGTATATCTTTATCAAAAATTAGACAATATATATTTTTCATTTTCTGGCATGTGACTTACCATCATTGGAATTTATCATTCCCACATCTACTCATGAGACCCTTGAGTCTAAACACAATATAAGCATGTAGTCTATAAAGTGGGAAATGCAATTTTTCCAATATCTTCTCTATCATTTAACAGTTAGGGTCAAATCATTTTACACGTACCCTCTATAATTTTGCAAACATTAGTATTGAGATAAGTATCTATATTATTGATGATAGTTTTCTCATTTTCATCCCTTCATAATACTCATTATTCATTCATTTTCCAAATATTAAGGCAAAATTAAATCAATTTACTCTAAGGATTGATTTCAAACTCTTGCAATCATTTATTAGCATAAAATCCACAATATTTTGTGAAATCAATAACTTTTTTTATTTATAGATCCTCAATTTATTATTACTAGGATATATCATTTCCACACCTACTTAATTGACCCCTGAGTCATTAGCAAACAATAATAAGAGTGTAATATTTGAGGGGTTAAAATTATTTATTTTCAAATCAAAACTCTAGTTTTAACTAACTAGGGGCAACCATTTTACATTACCAACATCTTGTAAAAAAAATTGATGTCAATCCTGAAATAATTTGATTTTTTATTTGTCCATTTAACCAATTCTTCTTTTCATCAATTTTAAGCAATTGTCAATTTTTCACACAAACCCTCGAGGGGAAATCATCGCACTCATTTTCATTCATTTAGGGAAAATTTTTGCTTTTCTATCATCAACATTCTACTTCTTCTATTATTTGAAATAGTATTACTTCAAAACACCATTTAAAAGAGGGGCAAATTTAGACACCAAATTTTCATTTAGTGTCAAAATGCACCTAAATTTATTAATCATTCTTCTTAAATTAATATTTAACATTTTTTATTAAAATCAAATAATTGATTAATTCAAACATTTTGAAAATCTCAATTATGCCTTTTAATCTTTATTTTAATATTTAATTTATTGATTTACCTATTCAAACTTCTCCCACCTTTTTCTCCCTCATTCCAAACCAAATCCTCAAATTTATCCACTTCTTATGACTCCTCCTTTAAGTTGTCAATCCATTTTGACTAAGTCTTTTAACCAACCCCTTTTTTTCCTCCACCAAATTAAAACAGTCTCCATCCTTATGGATGAGGACTCATCCTCAACCATTGACCTTTTGAAACATTGAAAATATTCAAGTGATCCTCCACCATTGGATCTTTTTCTAGGATTCTATAAATAAGCTTTCACATCTCTATTTTCAATAATGAGAATCTTTTACCATCACAATCATCTCTTTCAAGAGAATTACATATGTTCTAATATATACACAAAGACATTGTCTAATTGGGTTATTTAGGTAGCACTTAGAGACATAGGGTCTCTAAGGTTGGCTCAAACACTACCTTCACCATCATCCATTTTTAGGAAATCTTGTATCCAAAGTGAATCAAAGAAAATCAAAGTCACTCTTTTGCACCAAAATAATTCCCATTCTCTCTTTGCATTGAAGAAGTGAGCACCATATTATTGATAGAGCATATTAAATTCAAATCACAATGGAGGATTCTTGTATCTCAATTTTTAAGTTTTGATTATTTTTTTAATGTATTTGTTGCTCTAGTTTTAGTTAAATTTAGCTTAGATTAGTTCATTATATTTTTATTTATAATTAGTTCATACACAAGGATCAGAGAAGTATAAGTTTAGATTGGTGTAGATCAAAGGGGGAGTAATTGATTCATATTATTGAAAGTATGTAAGTATCTTAAGTATCTTAAATAGTATTTGAATTCATGCATGATGTTGAGAAATGGTTATTGACATGTTGAGGAAGAGACCCTTTATTATTACTTTAAAAGGGGGAAAAAGATAAAAATGAATTCATTTTTCAAATTAAGTCATTCTAAGGGTTTTTTCCCATCAATTACAAAGGGGGAGATTATTGATCATGATCATTGATGTTAGGATTGTCATTGATGTCAAAGAGGTCATGATGCGTAGAGCATTAATGATAAAGTAATCATATTGATGGTTTAGATAATGTTTAATTAGTGAGGAAATTTATGGATTAAATTTATGGTATTTACTTGTTTCATATACCATATGGTATTTTATGAGTGCTTAAAGTGTTTATAGAAGTGAACAAAATTCATTAGAATAGTCATATGAATGTCCAAGCTCAAGTAGTCATCTTAACAGATAAAACTAAGTGAATAGATTGATGAAATAATATTTATAATGTTTGAAGGTTTTATAATAATTTTTATATCTTGATTTATTCCCATATGAAATTTGATCATGTGGTTCAAACTTTAGGTTATGAGGTTGAGCGTAGCAAAAGTTATTAAGGTGCAAAGTTGGCTTCTTAGACAAAGTTCACTAAGTTTCCATACTTAGCCAAATTTACATTATCATAGAGATATGGTTATTGTTTAATAATATAATATGTATAATTTTTAGTGTTTATTATTATTGGATAAGGATCAAATTTCATGGTTCAAAGTCAAATAGTCAAGATTGCACATGCTAGTGACATGTGTCATAATCACAAAGTTTGAGCAATAGATCTAATGATGAGTATGAAATATGTCAGATGAAGATCCTAAAAATAATGTGATGATACAATATTTCATGTTATTTCAAAATTTAAAAGTATTATAATATGATTCATGGGGATAAATAGTGGCAGAAGCTCATTGGATTCAACTAGTCAATGTATGTAAAAGGCATGCAGAGATGCCAATCGTGGATGCCTGTGTTAAAGATCAACAATGAGCATTAAAGAGTTAAATATAGGAATATAATGAGGATATTTATGTATTTTATTTTTTAAAATTTTCTATGGCACATGATATGGTGACAAGTGTTATTTTTTTGCATTTGCACAGTGACCGTTGGAATTTAAATATTCAAATTAACAAGGAAAAAATAGTCTGTAGTTTTTGAGATATATCATTTGATATAGAATGAATTTATTGATGTAGTAAAAGTAAAATTTATAAAATACTTCAAGTTACATATATAAAATCTAGTTAAATTTTTTTAATGTTTTTACAGTCAAAGTTATTAAGCTCTAAATTTGACTGTGTGTTTGATCTTATTTTGCAAGTAACCCGAGAAGGATAATTGAGTTGTTATTGATAGTGATTTTATGTATCAATATGAAATAACTATTGTAAATAATTTTAGAATCAATGAATAATTTTTTTTTTATATTTTTTATGTTTTCCAATCCATATTTATTGTGAATAAAGGCTTATAAGTTGACTATGTTTGTTAAATGTACTCGCAAATTGAGTGACCATCTTACAGAGGTAAGTTGAAGGTGTTCTAAGTAGATTTAAGAAATAAAATGAGTATGGATATGTTATATAAGTATATAATTATGATTATAAGTCATTTTTTATCATGATATACCCTTGATCAGATAATAAATTCAATATATCTTGATTGTATTTTGACTGTATATGACCAGTCTGAGTGGTCATTTTGAGAGAGTTTAATTGAGTGATTAGAGCCTATGTTAAAGTTTCTAAATTAAATTAAGGTGTAAAATATGTCCTAAATGGTTAACCCATGTGATATAATAATATTTATATGTGAAATATTTGAGTATTTTATTCAAAAGTTTGAGACTATGTTTTTTGTATATGAAGACCTGAAGAGCAAGGAGACCTAATTGGTATGTTCAAGGTGTGAGTTGGTGTTATAGGTGGCATGTACCCATATGGGATTAATAAATTGTATATTATAAATATTTTTGATGTTTTAAAAACATTGTTAAAGGATGAATTTGGTCTACGTAGTCTCACATGTTATGTGTGAGTATGAAGGGCTAATTGTTTTAGGTCTCACCAAGACCTAATGGTTGTTTAGGACTAATGATGTAATGAATAACATATGAAGAGTGTGTATGGATATATGTTAAATATTATTCATATATTTAAATAATATTTTCTAACCAATATGGTTTAAAGGAAGAGAGTGGTATAAGTACAAGGTCTAATTAGACTAATTGAGCTAATTATGTAAGCAAGGATTCAAGTGAAGGAGAGAACCTTTGAAAGAGTGGGTAAAATTTAGTGAGGATAAAAATAGATTGAATAAGATCAATCATTATTTTATTATTAAGTTGATTTATGTGGATACATAGGTCATTGGACTTAATCAACCTAGAAGAGGCAGTTTGAGCAAGTTAGCCCTAGAGGCATCTTGAGAGAGATTAGAGGTGAAGAGTTTAGACAAAGGTGATCATCATCAGCTGAAGAGTAGAAAGAGGTTTTCAAATTCATCTATTAAGGTATAAAATTGGGTGATTTGTTTCTTATGGGGTTGTTTCCTCCTTAAAAAGTAAATATCGATAAAGGTCTAGTTGTTGTGAATGCTCAACTAGATAGGGGTAGTAGTTCCTTATGGGATTGGTGTCTCACTAAATTAAGGGATGAGTGTTCCTTGATCAATTGGTGCTAGTTTAAATTTTAGATCTTTTTTTATAGGACTGTAGTCCTATTTCTAAGGTTTAATTAGTTTTATCCTCCAAGAGGATTTCCCACATATATGATGTGTTCATGTGATGTATGCTCTTATGTATGCTTTGAATGTTTATGATTTCATGTATTTTTTGCTTGATCAAGTTGATGTATGATAAATTTTTAAGAGTTGGGAATTTAATTTTATTATATTACATCACTAATTCACCCCCTCTTAGTGATTATACCTCTAACATAACCCCCATCCCATTCTTATATCCTTTAAACCCTACTCAATCCCAAAAAAAAATTAATCCCTTCATTAAACCTTTAATATAACATATTATCCATTAACCTACTGCATAAGCTAGCCATCCAATTTAAAATTACAAAATAATCTACCTACCCAACCACCACCCTATGCTATCCTCCCTTAAAACCTTAAACTCTATAGGGAGAATTCTAGAATTGGAGGATTCTATAAATCTTCCCTATTCTATCCCCCTTCTCTATAATTCTATAATTCTAAAGATCTTCATGGAATTAAAAATTCCATGAAAAATCCCTATCCCTTGATTTTAATAGCCCAAATTTGAATTTGAGCCATTGATTTCTCCCTCCATGTCTATATAATCAGGTTCTCCCTCATCCTCCAAACTAACTTGGGAATATATAAAGCCATCATATTGCTACTATTTTGCATACACAAAGCTCTCTTGTATTCATCAAAAGGCCACTATCAAGCTCATCAAACCATTTGGAAGCCATTATCAACACTTTCCAAGCAATCCAACATTTTAAATTTTAGACATCAAATAATACATTTGTAAATCCTAGAATGGAGCCATAAGGAGTTAAAATGATGGTAAGAATGTTATTATTATGTAGATTTCCTCTTTTATCCATTCATATTGGTGTGATTAAGTTTTAGTTTTTTATTACTAAAATTAGTAATATAGCTTGAATCTAAAATTTAGGGTCTTTCAAAGAGGTGGTTAGAATCATTGGTAATACAAGTGGGATGGTATATAATGATTTTACCAAAGGTGGTTATAATCATTAGGCCCCAATTATGGAAAAAAAGTGGGATAGTATATAATGATTTTCCCAGAGGTAGTTATAATCACTAGTATCTTGATAGTGGAAAACACGATGGGATGATATATATTGATTTTCTCAGAGGTGCATTATAATCACTAATATCTTGATAGTGGAAAACATGATGGCAAAGTGGTACATAGGAAAAAGATTAATTAGGCAACCTACTAGTAGGAAGATTCTCATCCAAACTGGTAAAGAGGAAAATTCTTTCATTATTTAATTACTCTATTTGGGATATTATTTGGATTAGATCGGGAATGTTGCAAGTGTTAGTGTAAAGGAGATATCATTGTTGCATTTGCCATGTAGACTCCATGAAGCTGATTTTTATTGTAACACATGATGGTAGGCATCATGATAGAACACCATGAAGACTTGGTTGAATTATGCATAAGGAATTAATCCTAATCTAATACTTAATTTAAAACAATACAACAATGATAAACAACATGATTACAATGTTGACATGTGAATGTCGATGGATCCAAGAATAGTATGTAAGGAATCACCCAATGAAAACACATAGACTGAATCAAGGCAAAACATGAAAGAAAATAAGTAGGAAAACAAATAAACAAACAAAACATCATGAAAAGATAAAAATAAAACAAAACAATTATAAACAACAAATAAACAATTGTTAATTATAATGTTAGGATAAACAACATGATACAAATAAGATGACGAACATTGAACCTGAAAAATAGGTGGCAACTTAATAAACAAACAAAATGGGGGATTAAAATGAAAGGAAGGGGGTGATTGATTTGTCTCAATATTCAATAGGTAAGTGGATGATATCTACATAGTTTCATGGACATGATATCCAACAAAAAATTTAAGCCATATGTAGTCCTCCTAGGAAATGGGATAAAAGTAAATGATGAGAAAGAAAACATAATTAATGTTATAGAAGAATATGGGAATGAGATCACAAAATGGTGAGAGAGTGGGATAAAAGGCCAAAAAATATGGGGAAACTAAATGATAAGTGATTTCTTATGATTTAGTAAGGGTTCCAAGAATCTGTAAGGAAAATAAGTGGTCCATGTTTTTAGTTTTTCTAAATTAATTTTACAAATGTTTTTGGAATATTCAGAGCATCTCAGCTTGGTGGATAATGAAAAGATACTAAATGGTCTAAGCTCATAAAATTATGAGATCATTCAAACTGAAATTTATAATAAAATGGTGATAGCATGGTAAATGTTTTTCATAAAATGGTGAGATCATGGTGAAGGGTTAACTAATCTAACCTCAACAAGTATCGAGTGTAGCGTATATAGTCCCAAGATGGGACCTAAAATCACTATATTTATACCTTAAAAAAGAGGAATATAACTATTGTAGCATCTAATTCAAATAAAATAGGCATAGTTGGTAGAATGGCACAATACGACATAGGAATGGCAAGACGGTATGTGAAGGCATGATAAATAAATGTTGTCCCTAGTTTGCCCATAGATAGTTATAACTAGGAAACAATGACATAGATCAATGATATTAATTTACCCATAGGAAGTTATAATTAGTATCATGATCATGGGACACTAATTTTCCCATAGGTGGTTATAATCAGACCCATAATGGTATAGATAATGAAACAAGAAATGAAGGATGAAACTACCAAAACCTCTATCATACTACTCCAAAATATGGCCTCAGTTTAGAATACTTGAAATAATTATTGAAACTGATCTAAATCTTCATGCTAAAATTAGAATTAAGGGAATGGAACCAAGGTCAAACATGCCAGGTAGGGAGGGTCAAAACAATTTAGTCAATAGAAAAGGTATGGTAGATTAGAATGGTGGAATGATAAAGTGATAGAATTATAGAATGGTATGGTATAATTAATAATGTTGATAATATGGTATAACTTGAAATGGTCCTCATAAATAATACACCAAATTCATCAGCTCATCAAATTCATCTTTATCTGGTGTGGTAAGCCTATATGCTCTAGCACCATAGTTTGTAATAATGATGAAAGGACCTACCCAATTGGGCTTGAAATTTCCTTTATGTTTTTTCTCAACCCTAGTATTCTTTTGGTTTTCTTTAAGAAAAATATCACCAATCTCAAATTATCTATGTTTTATGTGCTAACTATAGTGGCCATAGAGTTGGTTCTTGTATGCTTGAAGATGGTTCACTGTGGCCAAGAATTTGTCATCAAGTAACTCTATCTCTTGCAAGTAAGTTACTCGATAGTCTTTATCATCTAGGACATGCTTTAAAGAGATGTGCAAAGAATTTAACTTGACCTCGATGGTAAGAATGGCCTTAGTTCCATAAACAAAGGAGTATGGAGTGGCTTATATTAGAGTGCAGTGATTGGTATGATATGCCCAGAGGGTGTGTAATAGTTGGAGGTGCCAATCATGGCTAACATCATTGATAATATTTTTAAGGATGTTGATAATGGTTTTATTAGATGATTCTACTTAGACATTACCTTGAGGGTAATAGTCCATGGAAAAATATTATTTTATTATGTACTCAACACATAGTGATTTGACATCATTGTTCTTGAATGATACATCATTATTAGATATAATTTCAGAAGGGATACCATAGTAGCAAATGAGATGGTTAAATATGAATTTGGAAATTTACTTTCTAGTCATGTAAGTGAGGGGTATAACTTCAACTCACTTAGTGAAATATTCTATGGAGGTATGGATATGTTTATAGTTATCAGACAAGGTAGGGTTTATCTTTGAAATGAGATCAAGGCCCTATGTATTAAATGACCATGGTGTTAGTATTGGTTTCAAAGTCTTGGATGTAGCATGTGTTAGATTGGCATGTCATTGATATTTATCACGTCTTTTCACATATGTAACTACATCTACATCCATCATTGGCCAATAATACCCTATACATAAGAGATTTTTGGATAGGACTACCTTTTTGGTGTGGGTTACACATACTCTTTTATCAAATTTATATAACATTAATGTATATTTAGTCAAATTTTAAAAATGAAGTAGATTTCTATCAAAACTGCAGTGATATAAGGTTGGTCTGAGTAAGGTATAACATATGATATTATGGAAAAAGGCTTTAGGTTGTTTTTAAGATAAGTTTGGTGGTATTATTTGGTCATTAAGGTAGGTGTATAGGTCTAAATACCAAGTAGAGATGGGACCAATAATATCACAGATCATTATGATGGTTGATGGTTCATGAGTTAGTACTAGCATATTTTTAATGAGAAATTGGTACTCTTTGGTTGTATCTATTTGTCAAATGAGTGACCCAATAGTAGCCATGGTATTTAAAATTTTATTACTAGACCTTGTTATATGTTCAAATTATACATTGATAATTTATTGTTTGAGCATGTCGACCATGGCCTTGTATGGGACCAGCTTGTCATATTTAATCTAAAAATGGTATGTAGCCTAATTGATGATTAACTATAAATCACCATAAATTTTTAGATGTGATATGTTCCATTGCACTACCTATTGAAGCCATGAAATAAGTACTTCATATTTAGCCATATCATTGGTACAAGTAAAGTTGATCCTGAATGACTTAGGGATTAGATCCCCTTGTGGAGTAATAAACAAAAGGATTGTACCTGATCCATATCTTATGAATTATCCATAAAAATACAACTTCTAATGTTTCTCTTCAAGAGGTGTTTCAGTGATGGTCATAATGGATTCATATAGAAATTGGAATGTAAGCAATTTTATATCTACAATGGGTACTTCAGTAAGTTGAGCTATAAGATCTTTCCCCTTCATGGCTTTTTGATTGACATACTTTATCTCAAACTCACTAAGAAGAATAATCCATTTATCCATGTGTCCTTTTAAATTTCTCTTAAATAGTGGATACTTGATTGGATATACTTTTAAAATAACCATGGTCTTATTGTTTAACATGTAATGCCATGGTTTCTAAGCTATGAAGACCATAGCTAGACAAGCTTTTTTAATGGGCATATAATTATGCTCACATAAAACTAGTTTATGGTTTAGATATTACATGGCATGTTCCTTTCTATTATCATCATGTTGATCTATAAGTTCCTCTAGGGCATTGTTAATAGATAACAAATATACAAGGAATGGTTTTCCTAGCATAGGAGGTAATAAAATTGGTGGATTTATTAAAAAGTCCTTTAACTTTTGAAAAGTTTTTTGACAATCATCATCCCAGAGAAATGTGATACCATTTTTCAATAGATGTGTGAATGGATGACACTTATCTACCAACTTAGATATGAAAATTCTAATAAACTAGATCTTGCCCTACAAACTATAGAGCTACTTAAAATTGGTTGATGGTGGCTTATTTGTTATGGCTTGTACTTTGGTTGGATCAAATTCAATGCCTCAATGAGACACATTGAAGCCAATAAATTCTCCTGAAGAAACTCTAAAAACACATTTCTTAGGGTTGATCCTAACTTTGTATTTGTGTAATCATTCAAATATCCACCTAAGTGATATTAAATGATTGACCCTAGTCTTTGATTTACCTAGTATGTCATTGACATAGTCTTTAATAATGCCATGAATCATATCATGAAATATGATGGTCATGGATCTTTGTTAGGAGGACCATATGTTTTTGAGACCAAATGGCATAATCTAATAATAGAATTTTCCCCACAAAGTGGTGAAAATTATTTTGTGTTAATCTTCTGGTATGATTTTGATCTGATTGTAGCATGTGAATCCATCCATAAGAGAAAGCATTTAACAACCCATATTGGAGTTTAAAATCATGTCAATGTTTGGCAGAGTAAAGTCATCCTTGAGGTAGGCCTTATTTATGTCTCAAAAATTAGTGTAGATCCTAATTCCTTCTAGTTTCTTGCTGACTAGCATAATATTGGAAACCTATTTAGAATATTCAATTGGATTAATACATATTGCTTCCAAGAGATTTTACAACTCTTTATTTACTAATATAACAATGTGAGGATGCATCTTGCATAGTTTTTGTTTCACTAGTTTGGCATCAGGATGTACCAAAAGGTAGTAATAACCAAGGCAAGGTCCAAACTAGGAATGTCAGAATAGGCCCAAGTGAATATATAAAAAAATTACCTCAAAAAGGCTATAAGGACTTAACATTCCTCCTTAGCAAGGGATGCACCTAATTTTATCCATTTCAGGTCATATAGATTTCTAATTTTTACCTCTATATTATCCTCCAATAGAAGGGTCAATTTGTGTTCAAGCATAGAGGGCAAATTTTTGAACTATTTTTCCATGTCAAAGTCCTTTGTTAGGACTAGTTCTTCAAGTTATCTTAGACATGATGAATAATACTCCCCCAAGGTTAGGGATGGCCATGTGACAAAGACAATTGGAAACTCCTAAATGATGTGATAAAAATCTTGATGTTTTTCAAGACTAAACTCTAATCCATAGGCAAGTTCATCATCAGTGGTATCCTAGATGATTTTATCAAAATCTTGTTGTTATTCAAGACTAAACTTGGACCCATAGATAAGTTTGTCATTGATGGTTTCTTGGTCTCTGTTTGAAGAAGGTTGAACACCTGCATCTAATGGTGCCTAAAATAGATTTTCACCACGAGACTAGACTTTATCTTTACTATTTCCCTAGTCTAAAATCACCTCAAAGAGGTTTTAACTTTGGGACCTGATAATTTATTTAATTTTTTTTGGCTAAGGGTGTTCACCTACTCTCCAAAATAGGCTTCAAGATCCAACATGATTAAGAACCCTTGTTTATAGTCTCCCAACAAAACCTTGTCCCTAAGGCATAGAAAATTGTAGAAGGCTTCATCATTTTGAAACTAATAAACCATTACATTGGATTCTTGTAGGTCCTAGTCTATTAGTTGGGGATAATATAATGGTAGTGGATTATGGTAAATAACTAGTTAAAGGGTATAAATGGAATTATTGTCAAAAAAATTGGTATGGGATAGGTCATCAAAAGGTCTATGATAAGACTCTACTTTGTTTTTGGCATCATCATCATTAGTTGTTGGTGATGGAAATTTAATAAGATATGTGGGGTCACCCCCAGGTAGTTTAAATCCAATTCCATAGGTCCTTTTGTACTGAGTCATAGAAATTGGCTCAAGTGTTCCCTATTGATTTATCCCAAGGCCTCCTCCTTCATCATCTTGGTTCTCCATGATCTAATTAGGAATGGAGTATTTGGAATTATTGTAATAATTTACCAATTTACCATTATACACCATGATTCATCACCTTTGAGTGGGTCCTATTCTTGGCTAGAGGCCAGAATGGAAGTGATAAGTATTGGACTATGCATTTGGCCTTTTCCCTTTCTTTACCATTACATGAGTGGTTTGGATTTTGATCTTCCAAAGGACTTGGGGTTCTATATAAGCTTTGTAATGTGAAAGGTATCATGGGTCAAATATTCTCCTAGTCCATTATCCAAGATGGTGTAATGATTATAAATTTTAGGAGGTAGCATGTGGGAAAGTGAATCAAGGGTATCTGAGTCAATGTAGTTATCCTCTAGTGAATCAAAAAGTATTATTTTCCCCTTGTCCTTCTTGGAAATTAGATTCATGCTAAAACAATAGTTATAGATTTTTAACTCAACCTCTAAATGCTTATAATGCTTGTATGGATACAAATCTCCTAAAATAGTAACCTTCATACCTGAATGGGATAACTTGATACACTAGTGCAATGTTGATGGGATTGCATGAATATCAAATATCCAAGGTCTACCCAAAATAATATTATATGATAAATTAAGGTCTAACATATGGCATAATGTATTTTGGATCAAGGGCCCAATGAAAACTGGCAAGTTAATGGTGCCTTGTGATTCTCATTCTCCATTATCATAAGCCTTGATGTTATTGTTTCTGCTTAGAGATATGTTGTCATATACCCAAAAATCTTGATTATCCTTAAAAACAAAATATTCAATCCTAATATATTGTCTATGAGGACACACTTCACTTTGTGTTATGTTATGTAATCTTTGATATATAATAGATTATTATAGAGTGGGCCAAGGGATGACATATTGCTTTGGTTGAAGGTTAATTTTTGGCCTAGAGCTGGGTGTCTAAGAAAAGCTTGGAATTTGTCTAGGGATATGTCATTAGGAATTTTGGATTGGATAATGAATTCTATCAATATGTTTTTGTGGATAGTAAATGTATACGACAAATCCAAAATGGATATTTGTGTAGGCATCTTTTATAATTGTTTCACAATGTCAAATATCTTGTCTTGCATAATGGTAAATGGATTGTTCCTATCTAGAATGGGTAGTTGTATGATGAGTGAAGTGGTAGATGGTTGTAGGCCTAGTATGATAATCCTTGACCACTAAATTATGATTGAATAATTAGAATTAGGTATAGGACCATTATTATCAACAAATGATGGTGAACGGGGACTAGATAGGATAAGTCTTGATTGTCCATGTACTTGTGCATGGTCATGGGCTAATGACAGGTTATCAGTATAAGATTCAAAAGTGGTAATACCTAATTTTAGGTTCACCTAGATGCAATCCCAAGTTAAGGAAGGATTACTAGAATGGGTTGGTTGATTAGTAATGATTATCAATTGTCTTGTCTATTTGTTACTTGGCCTTGGATTAATGGAAATGGTGTTAACATGACCTTCTACAATACAACCTACAACTATGTTGTAGTCATGTGAAATTACATGCTAGGTTTGTTGGTTGTTGGCATAATTCTAGCCTTGGTTTTGTCCATTATTATAATATTGTTGGTTTTGCTACTAATTTTATTGGTATATTGATTATGCCTTAGTTATTAATATTATTTTTCTTGCACTAGCCATTTTATTGTTGTATTTAGTTATTATGTTGGGGAAAAGGATTATGATAAATATCAAGGATTTGATTATATATGGAATATCCATGATCCAATGTGATCTCTCCATTTTCCAACATATTCTCAATCACATGTTTAATTTTTATACAAGGATGCAAATTATGGCTATTAACCTGATGATATTCATAGAATCCATTTAGCATGTACCAATCTAAATAGTTAGTGCCCTTAGAAAGGCCCTTATAAATAGGCAATTTAATCAAATTAACTATGGTGAGCTTATGAAACATAGTTTTAATGGGATCTACAAGGTTACTAAAGACATGATGAGTAGGAACATTTCTCCTTAGAGGAGAGTTTGGCAAAGTCTTATTTTGTTGTGTTTGTTGTGTTGGTCTAGGTTGTTACATTTGTTGTATTTACTGAATAGGTTATTGGTTAGGAGTTATGTGCATATATAATGTAGGCTATGAAAATGGTGTTTTCACTATTTATTCATGTCATGACTTTGTTACTCCATTCCATAAAACATTCTTGTTGTGATTAAACTGCTTGGGTTTGTCATAATTATTAGCTTGGGTTTGTTACGATGCTTATCTTGGAGTGGGTTTTGATTTTGGCCATTATTCTAATTTTGATTCTAGCTTGGATTTAATGAGGTTATCTTAATGATCATTTTGTTAATCAGGGATATTTTGATCAACAAACCTTTGTCAATGATCTTTCTAAAAGTATGTACACACTATGACTCCAATTTGTAAGATATCTTACTGTGTAGATTTTTGGTAAACACAGTAGCTAATTACTTGTCTAGTAGACTATGGGAAAATTAAATTTCAAGGGCTCTCCATCACCATAGATAGATTGTGAATCTTTATCTGACCTTCTATTTTACCTATGTCAAATCTAATAATGAAATCTTATGATTAAGATTATAAGAGAAGTGTTATATGAACTTGTCAGAAATATTGTCAAAATTAGATACTAAATTTTTGGGCAACTTTAGAAACCATTATAATCCTTTCCTTAATATACTTTGTGGAAATAATATAAATAGGTATATGTTAATATAGGCCACTAGTTGTAACATAATAAATAATTCCATCAAATAGATCTTGGGGTCACCTTTCCCCTTGTATTTGTAAAATTTAGGTGGCTCATACCCTTAAGGAAATAGTATCTACAAATACTCCATGTTGAAAGGGTAAGAACACACATCATCCAACTTAAACTTCTTGGTCTCTTTATCAATTTAGATGAGAGAAATTACATCCTTCATTTTTTATAGCTCTTGTGTGAGGAAACTAGTGCAATCATTGGTCTGAGGTGGAGGTTGTCCAGTCAAAATTAGATTTCTTTGACCTAGGTATGATGGAAGCATTTGTTTGGGAATTTTGGATTGGTTAGGGAATGAATTAGGAATATACATGCATATATTAGGGTGTGATTATTGAAATTACATGTACACTAGTGTGATATTTTGGTTGGAATTGGGTATATAGGCCTCATGTTTGGAATATCATGGTTGGGATGGAGGTATATGGTTGTACTATGCCTATTGAGGTTAAATATGGACATGTTACTAACTAGTCATACCTTACTAGTTGAGGTGAACTTGTGAAATAAGACCATGTCATTGAAATTGTGGCATATTTAGCCTATTAAATATACCAATGAAATCTCATGCTCAAGATTATAAGAGAAGTGTTATACCAACTTGTCTAAAATATCATCAAAATTAGATACTAAATTCTTGGGCAACTTCAAAAACCATTCCAATGCTTGCATTGCTAGACTTCATGGAAATAATTGAGGGTATCTTGTGAAACAAGACCCTATTATTGAACATGTGGCACATTTAGCATAAAAAGTAATTATTTCCAAATAGGTAATTATAGAACATTGGAACCTCTTGCTTAAGTGAATCCCTATTGGGAAGTAGATGCATGTTGGAGATTCAGTATTTTTCATTAACCAATATCTGTATGCTATTGTTTAGACATCATTTGGTTTTACATTGGCATGGTAGTCTAGGACTAAAGAGGTATGTTCACTACTACCTAACGAGGTGGAACATTGGTTTCCCCTATTGAGGTGGTAATGCATTTTGCCTCTGATACATAGGTATGTTTAATTATGCTTATTATTTTGCAATGTTACTTGTCACCTGTTGGGGTGGAGTAATATTCATCACATTTTATTGTGGTATGGCATTGGTCATTGGTTGACTACTTAATCCTTAATGTTGGGTGCTTAAAGTAGCTGGTAAAGGATTAGAGGTTGTTAGTTGAGGTTGGGAAGTAGAAAATCCTACTCCTTGAGTTTTCAGACCACTCATAGTATTATCTAATGGCATATTTTGTTATTGAATATTTATTTGTGTGTTAACACCACTTTGGTTTAAATTAGATGTTACTTGCTTATTGTCTACTATGTTTGTCTCAATGTTCTATGTAGAAGTAGAAGATACTTTGTTGATAGTTGGGGTATTAAACATGTTTTTTCCTAAGGTGATTTACATAACTGGGTCTAAACCATGATTTTTTTGGCTAGTCAACTCAAGTAAGACTCTTGTTGAAGGAACTGACTAAATAAGAGGTGTGTTTGACATGGTCATATATGTATTAGGTTTTAATATGTCTGGTATATTATTTGCATTGAAATAAGTGGTCCTCCATAAGGCCCTTTTTTATGACAAGCATATGCATATCTTGATATGTTATCAACATAATGGAATTAGGGTTAATAAAAGAGGCCTATTCATTGTTTTGATTATAAGACATGTTGTAAGGTCCTCTTACTAGACTTGTCAAGTTTTCATAGGAAAAGTATATCAAAAACTTAGCCCATACCTTTGTGGCTCTATTAAGATCATAGTCTAATGGAATTATAATGTAATAAGGTTATTGTTGGAAAAAAATTTCAACCAAAGATATGCTAGACAAATATTAGGTCATTTGTTCTTCATCTTTCTCTATGTATGGAGGCATGCTAACAAAATAATAGGCCAAAGGATCTTGAATTTGTTCCCCTATTTTAATGTTGAAAGGTGGATAAGTATCCATCTCCCAAATAAAATTATCTTCATAAGGGTATTGAACAAATTCCTCTTGTGTTACAACATTTCCATATCCTAGATTACACATGACTTCACTACGTGTATAGTGAGACATTGTTAAATCAATGAAAAAATTTTCATGATAAGAGAGGTTAGAATTATACAAAATATAAAAAACTATGTATAAAAAGATAAAACGTTCAAACTAGGTCTAACTTGGTCAAATGGATGGAGTTATATCTCCAAAAAGGTCTATGTTAAGACTTGGTAAAAATAGTATAACATCAAAATTCTAATGCTAAATTTCTCACATAAACATGGTCAAGTGGATGAACTAAAAACAAGATGTCAAACCCTAGGTCCAAAGATGTTCCAAATAGGTCTAAACTAGGAAAGGAAAAAGTTTCTAGGTCTTTTGTCCAAACACGACATCAAAATCTAGGCTCAACAAGGCATGTGTTAAGACTCTTGGCTAAACATGACATCAAAATCTAGACTTGAAACAAATGGATGATTTTAATCTAATAAACTTGGAACACTTTGGTATAAATAAGGCACTTGATTCTAAACATAAACATGATCAAATTTGTATGAGATAATAAACAAAAAGAACTTGGAGATAGACTTATTCTCTCAAATAAAGGCACACAAAATATAATTTTCAAATTTTGGGTAAAAATTTAACCTAAGTTACACAACCCAAAAGAGAAAGATCTATGTATTAGTCCCTATGAGATGAGGCCTAAATAGAAATCAATCAATATTTGGATCTGAACTTGTAAAATTTAATTAAAAATTTAACTTAAGAAAACTTAGGATTTAGTTCCCAATAAACTAAGAAAATTTGAATAGCATGACTGCACTAAAAAAAGATCCCATAAGACACATGTGATTGATTTTAAACAATGGAAACTTAGACACAAGACAAGACAAGCCAATTAAAATAATTTGAGAAGTACAATGACATTATCACTCTCAAAAGGTATAAATAATGCTATATTTCAAAGACTTCTAAGGATCAAAACTTGAATTTATTTGGGTAGCATAACATTACCCATTTTAATCAAGTGACACACAACATTTTTGACACAAAAAGACTAAGTTAAAGCAAGGTTTCAAATGGATGGCATAACACCTCCTTAAATAATGGAGTAGTGTAGACAAACAAACTCATTTATGATGTGGTATAATAAAAAAAGTTTTAGACTCAAAAAACCAATGCATTAAAAGGAAAAATATTAAATACAACTAAGTATAACATCTTAGATCCTAACAAGGTATGGCAAGTGGGGTTGACTAAAACTTATAATTTATGACTATCTAGATTGATCTCAATTATGGCTAACACAAAAATTATCACATAAATTTATTTCATATTGATAAAATTATTATGCAAAGGTCTATTACTTTACATAGTGATTCTATCCATGGAATGCTTAGTGGAATCCCCTGGTTGATTAGCCCTGACTCAGGCCTTTGTTATGAAAGGAGAGGTTAGCTTCTCAACCCCCTAGATCTTATAGTATACATTATACCCTACCATGGAACAGGGTTTAAACACTATCAATATATGAAGCCAAAGGTCAATGCTTCCCTAAATAACTTGGCAAGAGGCAATGACCTCCCATTCACAAGCCAAATTGCATGAAAATAAAAGACTAAGTGGAAAGACTTTAGGTTTGCTTTTAGATCACCCAAATCATGTAGGTTTTGGGGAGATCCTAGACAACTTTATTTTCATGCCTTAGACTAGGAAAAAATAAAATATAAAGGCACTTTTGGTCACCCAAGTTACCTATAGGGGATGAGGGAGAGCATACACACAATATTCATTTTATGAAAACAAACAAACAAGTTCAAACAAACATTTTTAATAAATTTATATTGAAGTAAGTGTTGACTTTAGGAACCAAATTTAAATGTGTGATGAATTTATTTACTTTTCCCCTTGGAAGACATTTGCACAAAACCAACTTAATAAAAACCATCTATGTTTATTTTAAGCCCAAAACAAAAAAATTCAAGATTTAACCCAAGTTTGTTTTTAAACACCAAAAATAAGTGTTCAAGACTTAACCATTAGTTTTATAGTGTTTAAAAATCATATCAATTCTAATTCCTTTTAAGCACCAAAGATCAAATGTTCAAGATTTAACATGTTCATTTTAGCACCAAAATGAAGTGTGAATGACTTAGATAATTCTTTTTAGGTATCCAAAATGAAATATTAAAACCATTTAAAATTATAATTTTGTGTTCCAATCATGCTTTATCCCTAAAATAGTTAGATAGTCTCCTCCTAATTTGAATCACTTTCAATGGTGAGTAAATAAACTTTCAAAAAGTATCTCTCAGGTTTTGATTTTAAAAACACAGTGACCATGGTCGGTTAAAACTAATCGATGTTCATTTTAAGGTAACCAATGATATTTGGTCTCAAAGATAATTTATTATGGTAGTAAAAGACTAATATTGATCAATTAAGACTGATCCCAGTCACCTATGAACTTGAAGGTAAAACCACACAAGATGAAAATGTTAGGTTAGTCCAAAAGATGTTAAAATTTCTCCAAACCTACAACATAGTGGTTAGGTAGAGAAATAATATGCAAATCAAACCAAAAAATCATGAAAGGGAATGCTAAAAAGATTCAAAATGAAATCTTTATAAACCATATTTTACCCTACATCCTGACCAATGAGGTCACATAGAACCAAGCTCAATTAGATAGAATTGATGATGGTTTGGTATAATTGATGTCGATCATACCTTATCAATGTTGGTCTCTATGTGTTAATTCAAGAATAAAAATATGCAAAAATCAAAGCTAAAACTATAAATTTGAAGATATTCAAGCATTCATTTGTTAATTTATGAGTTTTATCTTGATCTCTTCAGTACATGGGGTATTCAAGGTCCCATCAAGCATGTCATTTTCCATTAAATAATTTAAGAAGGGTGGTTAGATCATGTATTAGAAAAAGTAAGAAAAATTGAATAAAAACACACTAACATGTATAAAACTTACTTGCCTAGATCATAGAAGAGAGCTTAGTGAACAAAAAACAAATGTCAAAGATCAACTAAAATGCAAAGAACTTACAAATTTCTTACCTTCCTTGAATGCTCCAAATGATGTATTCATTTGTATTGATCAATTTTTGCTCAAGAAGTCTTTGGAAAATGGATTTTTGTGGCTCCTTCTCTCCTTGGCATTATTATTTGGCTCATGCTAGATTTATGTAGCTTGATTCATGCTTTATAAATGTAGCTTGATGGCTTGCCTTGTGATTTTAGAATCATAACACTATTTTAATGTAATATTGCTCTAAAATCAATATTATAACTTTACTATGCTCGATCTCTCTAAATGAAGAGTTATAGGCTTGTATTTATAGGTTTAGAGACTAACCCCAACCCAAGGTGAGTTAGAGTGTAGTTAGAGCTTGGAATGGGTTAAAACCTAACCTTTGTGAGTTAGTTAACTCCAGTATATTTAAAAGGTGTATTATGGTCATGATTAATAATTAATAGGTATGTTGAGATATTTTTAGATATTTTAAAACTCACAAAAAGGTAATTATGAATTCCTAGGATATTCTTTGATTTTTTAATTTCCTTTTTGATAATTCATTAATTGCTCATAGATAATTAAATTAGGCATTTGATTAGGTTTTGAATTTTAATTAATTATGTTTAAGAATTTTAGAATTTTAGAATTTTTAAACTTAATTCATGTGTGCATTTCCCTATTTAATTGGCCTATAAGCTAATTTGCATATTATGAAGCCAAATTTGAGATGTTTAGTGATTCTTAGGCTTGATTTTCAAAGGTTGGTAATAATCAATCCAAATTTTAGTATGAAACCATTGGTGGAAAATTTTATGTGTCTAAAATAAACTCCCATGAAGGTTATTTAATGCCTTAGGATGTTAATTAGACCTTAAAAGTAGTGTTAGACCCCCTTAAGGATTTAGGCCTAATCAAGGCCTGGTAGACTTAGTCTGCATATAGATTCTCACCATCACCTTTGAGTATATATATATATATATATATATATATATATATATATATATATATATATATATATATATATACATATTATGAGTCTCCTATTTTTTTTAATATCCATCATATCTTTCTATAGTTACTTGTAATGATCTGATTCTTCTTGGAATCTTGCCTTACCATTCTCATGGCAAACTTGTAGGGTTTGTCCTTTTGGGAATGCCCTCTATTTGAGATAGAACATAGGGAACTTACCCTATTGTCTCAATAAAAAAAATATTATGAGAGGATCAAGTAAGTTATATAGACCCTCTGTACCAAGCTTCAAGTTTGGACTACCACTGAAAGGCCTCTTACACCTTAACTTCCCAAGACAGATTTTTGAAATGTTGACTATGTGTACGATTTTGGGTGTTGACGATAGGTTATCCTTTGAGGACCAAATATTGATCTATTTAATTTATATGGTAATCCATTTAGATTTTTATAACCATTTTTTAAGATTCTCTCATGCATTTCAACACTCAAACTTTTCTAAACCCTTCAATACATACCCTCCATTTTGACAGGCCTAGTTTGGGGTCAACTATGTACTACATTATTGCTTAAGAAAACATGCCTTTAGGTGTGAAATGTAGGATTAGACCTTGTTTCATTACATAAATACCTTATTTAATACCTCAAGGTCAATTCACAGTCATTTGGACTTGCTCACCTCATATATATGCTAAGTCATCAGTTCAACCATCATACTCTAGTGCATAATCACTTTACCATTAGGCTATAAATGGTCATTAGAAGAGAAAAAGACAATTTTAGGTTGTATTTAAACCCTAGGAAATTTTTATTAACACCCTAGGATAATTTTAATTTTTTGGAACCAACGCCTAATGGTAAATATTTGTGTTTACATGGTTCCTGTTGTCTCCAAATCTTGCACCCTAGAAGAGTGTTCAATCCTCCTCTAGATTTGGGAAATGTTGGGACATTTCTAGGTATGTGGGTATACCTATAGAGGAAATTAACATATATATTTAAAGGTTATATATCCTTGAATGTATCTCTAAAAAATAATCTCTATCTAAACTAATTTCATTGAAGGGAAAAGAGTTAGAAATTGCATAAAGAAAACCTGTTCTAGGAATGGTGATGCACCAAGATTATCTTCCACATGAATACCATACCCTAGTACATGATACAACAAAATACATAGAATATTTTCAAGTTCTAAATATTCTAACACAATTATTTCAATATAGAGGTGAGATGTATGAAATGACATAAGGAAAATTAACAAAAAGACAATATGTACATTCCAAGAATAGTTATATACTTCGAGAAAGTTAACACACTTGGATGCACTCTATATGACCTATTAGACCTATAACTCTTGCTAAATAATGAAGGAAAAATATGAAAGGATGAAAACCATCACTTTTTATCATTATATGTCACTTACACACTTAGACAATTGCTCAGAACTTCAAAGAAAAAGACTTGTACCAATGTTTAAAGGAAAAACATGACATCAATTTAGTAGGGATATGTTATATAATACATGGTTATTTTTACACTATCCCAAGGGTTTTATTTATAGATAAAATAAAGTGAGAGGGAGAGGCCTTTGGTGCCAAAGAGAGGGATCAATTTATTAGAAGTCTCCATCTTTAGAAGTAACCAACTTTGCAAATGATGCTCATTCAAGCCATTTGATTGATCCATGTCACCTCGCTTGATCACTTTTGGCTAATCTCTCAAATATGTTTCTCCAATGGTTTCCCAACACAATCAAGATATTTTGAGTAATGGCATCAATTTCGTTACTAAAATAGAGTCCACCTATTACATATTTATCCTAATGCTAACAACTTTACATTAGCTTGCTAAGGTGTGTAATGGTATAGAGGAGAGTATTAGCCTTGTCTTCCTTCTTTTATTGTTTGTCAAGAAATGACTCATATAATGATTTGATCAATGGTGAAATTAACCCTCTAATCTAATTTGGTGGATGAAGAATGTGAGCCCTTGGATCCTTGAGCATTTGAATGAAAACCATTGATTTGCCTGGGACCACTTGTTTGAATACCAATGACTAGTCTCTCAACTTGAAGTTGACATCCTATATAATTTTCACTCTATTTGGACCAATTTATGTGGGGAATTTTATTCTTGGGAATTTTCCTTGAGCATTTTTCTCTAAAAAAATTAACCTATTGGGCCCCTTCTCTTTTCTCTAAAACAATCTTTCTTTCAGAATGTTTGCAATTGTCCCTTCAGATTTTATTTTTGAAGGACACTTTTGATGAGAATAACCCTTTGGCATTTTCATTTCACATCTCCAAAAGCCTAAACATGCCCTTTGGCAATCTTGAATTAGACACTTTCATGAGAAAAATACCCTTCCATAAAAAGAAAATATCCTTTTATAAATATTGAAAATGTCCCTTTATTTGAGAGATGATCCTTCAGACTTTTTCAAGGTGTCCCTTCACTTGGGATTTTGAAGGATAATTATTTCAAAAATATTGTTTCAAACAAAATGTCTAAAACAATTCTTTCAGAAAAATGCAAAGGACCAATTCTTGAGAAAGATCCTTTAGAAAAATTGAAAAGATCCCTTTGCAAGAGAAAAGGACTTTTTGGTAAATTGGAAATGTACCCTTCAAATTTTTTTCAAAGGACACTCTCCTTGAGAAATGACCCTTCACAAATATTTTTTCATAAAGTCTAAAATAATTCCTTCAAAAAAAAATGTTTAAGCCAATTCATTTTAAAAAGTGCAAAGTGTCCCTTTGGAAAACTTGAAGTGAACCAATTATTTGAAAGAAAAAACCCTTCAAAAAGATTTTTCAGACAAAAATTTTGAAATAAATCCTTTGTAAATATTATAGATGCCTTTCAAAAACTTGAAATGTGCCCTTTAAAAAATTTGAACTAGACCAATCCTTTGAAAGAACAAACCAATTCTCGATAAAAGACCCTTCCAAAATATTGAAAATGTCCCCTTCAAAATTTTTGCAAAGGATACTTCCATGAGAAAAAGACCCTTAAAACTTTTGAAATTTTCCCTTTAGGATTTTGTAAAGGACCTTTCAGAAATATTGAAATGGACCAGTTCCTTTAGAAAGATTGTTTCAGATAAAAAGTCAAAAATAAATCCTTTGAGTCTTAAACAAAAAACCTGAAGTAAAACATTATCGAAAGAAATAACACTTGAGTAAAGGGACTAAAATAAAACTTGAGTACTTTGTTTTAGGGATAAACAAATAAGGAATGTTTCACTTAGCCAAAATGAAAGATTCAAAATTGGGTGTGAAAATTGGCTAACAGTTCCATCACAAAGGTTCATCTTATGAGACTATAAGTACCTATAGCCAAGTTGTAGGTGGCCTCTTTGGGAGCAATGGTATCCTATAGGTGGTGATATAGGTCTATAATTTGTAATTCCACACTTATTAATGTTATTTTAGTGATTAGTACCATTCTCACTTCAATAAAGACACTTACCATGAGGATATGCTTTATCTTACCACCTTAGACTATGAGATCACTTGAAGTTTCAAATACTATAGTAAACATTGAAAACCTACATTGAAATAATGTATGGAATGGGCACCTTCTAACATCATGCTCTTTTGAATATAAAAAATATTTTTATTTCCAACTCACTACCCTTACATCTATATTACATAATGTAAATATTAGACTAGTTGGCATATCAAAATGTTTCATCATGAAAAGGTTGAAAGAATGGCCAAATGTCTATTCAGATATTTTAAGGTAATAGATCCCTAAACTATTTCTCCATTTATGAAAATGATTCTTCAAATATGTCTACCACTTTAGGGATTAAACATGACTCTTATATCACCTTCAAAATTTCCAGACCTTAAGGAAGAGCTCAAACAAGTTTCCACATTTTCATTTCAACTACGCATACATTTGTGAAGACCTGTAAGTGCATGTGCAGGTGTGACATAGAATAATAAAGGTGTATCATAGATTATGTGCCTATTAGATAGACTAAAATCAATTTTATAACTTTTTCAATTTTCCTAATGGACCCTCTCCACCATTAAGGACTTAAAACTAGCTCTAATATTTCATTCCTATGTGACTATTCTACTATAGATGCACATCAGTACCAAGCAAGGCATAACTATTTGACTATGTTAGAGAATTGGTTATCACAATATATCATATGCCACTTAGAAATTTTAGATTTATTGTTCATGATATAATAATTTATTTATCTTCTTTCAATTCCTAAATACATCTCCATGAATGTGCTCAAGACCTTCATACACCTCACTCAGTTGACTGTGTATGATAGTCATGTAGAAAGATGATTGTGTAATTGATTTGATTGTAACTTCATTTATGTGAAACCTCTAAGAATTATATTATAAGGATAAGGGATAAAAATACATGGGAGAAATGAAATACAACATATCACCCTCATCTTAAATCATCAAAAAGATATGAACCCTTTGCAATTGGTAAAACTTGACTGCAAGCCCATTAGTGTACTCAACCTACAACTTAATAAGTTTAAGCTCATCAAATCAACTCAAAACACGAAAAAAAATATGGAAACCATGAAATAATGAATTCCAAATCCTATATAATTAATTTCGATAAGTGATTTGTACATACCATCTCAAAAAATAAGAAAACCTATTGGGTGTGGGGATTAGTATGTAGAAAAAGATAGTCAACTTCTTAGCATTGGTTCATAAAGAATGGGAAACCAATCTTTGAAATCCTACCATTAAAATTAATTATACCAAGTTTAATTATTTACAATTTATCCTCAATGGCCAAATGTCAACCCCCTATATCAAAAGCTTCCATTATCCATCATCCTAGCTTGCTTATGACTATTATTGGCATGCTCATGTCATCCTTGTCTCAATGAGAGTATTTTTATCCTAATTTAGGGGTGTCATGATATATCATAGTTTCATACTTGATCCATGGTGCCATATTTTATTTTATTCCTTTTGGTGATATGTTTGGTGTCATAGTGTCTTAGAATGAGAGAGAAGGTTGTCAAAGGTCCTAAAAATCTAATGAGTACTTATCCTTGTTTGATGAGTATAGTGGTATTTATTAATTTTAATACATTTTAACATTGTTTTGAGGCAATTATATGAAAATCATGATGTATTCAAGGTTTATTATCTATTATATATTCATTTAAGGTTTATTTAACTCCTTCATGACCCCTCAAACCACTTCATGATCTTATATCACCTTGTAAAACCTTAGGAAAGGGTAATATCTTATTAAATTCATTGAAAATGGGCCTTGAATACATGTTATCCATTCCATATATTGTCCATATGCATTTCATGCCACATAAAGTCCTTTTAAGGCCCATTTATACCCTTTCCACTAGCCAAGTGGGTCCCATATGGCATCTTATGGATTTTCCACTTCCCCTCTTACATTTTACTTGTTTTAAAAGGCTATTAACTCATTATATTCCACATTTAAACCCCATATGGCATTGTCGAGTCTGAACATGGATAAAATGGTGGAAACAAATATTTTTTGGGGATTTTATGCATTTATAAATAATTATATAGACTATACCATATAGTAGAGGAGCTGAGGTTGAAGGTGATCTCATGTTTGATTTATCAGCAAATTTTTAGGCCAAACTTATTCCAAACAAGCTCAAAACTGATATGCACTTCATCAACACTTCTTTGCAAGCTTTTATAACCCCTTAGGTTTCTACTTGTATTATACAAAGGAGAGAAAGTGGAGGTCATATCTCTTGGCCATAGAAAGTAGACTCAGATATCTTCTAATCATGGTCAATTATCTAAAGATTGGTCTCCCAAAATTTATGATCCTTCCTTAATAAGTTAAGGAATGTGTATGCACTTTTCATCTTCATAGACCAACTTTAGCTAGATATTTTTCATGGATTTATGATTAGTTTTCTCAATCTAATCACTAATGTTGATGTCTCATGTCTTAAATGGGTCTATTATGGACATTTGGGCACTTATCTCACACGTGTGATCTGCCATATCTTGTCAATTTCCATGATTAGCCACTGATGTAGCCTGTAGGAAAATTGATTTTATTGGATAAGGTTGAAGGTCCTCATTAGCAGTTGGTTTAATTGGTTTGGAGATTTTCATAGGTGTTTTAATGGTTTCAATGCCTTCTTAATAAAATTTAATGCTTAATTATCTCTTATCATATCAAAATACCTTAAAGAGAAGGGACTTGTGCATAGGTGGAATTCACTATTGACAAGGACTGTGTGCATTCCAAAGGCATATGCAAAACCTCAAAACAAAAATTAGATCATGGAAGGGAGTGTAAATTGATGATATAACACATTTATGCCATTCCTAATGAGTTTATCCACCTCTTTTTTAGCCTCAAAATCTTAGAAACTATCTTTCTTCACCTCTAAACATACTTAATCCCTTTTTTTAAAAGTTTAAGGTTTCCTTATAGAAATTAAGGTATTCTAAGATATCAAGGTTTCATTTTTAGGTTATACATGATGTGTTTATGATCCTAAATATTTATGTTAGCTTAAGAGTATGTCTAAGGTTCTTCAAACTATAGGTGGTTAGTCTTAGAAGGGTTCTTGCCATCCATTTCAAGCCACAACCCATAGTTTATTATTTCACTATTACCACTACCATTTTACTATGTTATGCCCTATTTTATTATTCTCAACACCCTTATCACTCTACCTCCATATTTTCCCACCCATCCACCACCTCCCTTCTAGGTCTGAACCATGTTGGTAGACCTACACACTCTCTTAAAATCTCATAAGGAATAAAATCATGAAGTGTTTAAATAATTTGGCATAGACCTAACTAAAGAGACCTAACACCTATAGTCAATAATTTGGCCACTATTATAGCAAAGTATTCAAAGAAATAGGACATGATTAAGGACACTAAAGTATAATCAAGAGAGAGGAATATTTATGAGTATTTATAGCCAAGGACCTAATAATAAGTGATCATCATAAGCATTTCAAAGTAACATACACCTTAGATAGTACATGTGGACTATCTCAATCTATACATGGAGGGAACTAAAGGAGACTCTTGACAGTTGGATCATTAAAAATGATTTAATAATTATCATAAATGCATGTATATCAAAGGTATCAAATGCATGTTAATATGGTTTTAATGGATCATTACCCATGATTCATCAAGCCACCAACTCACACAGGCCATATATACACCTATAGCCACCTCCATTGGCTTAGGTTGACAAAGAAGGAGTTGGGTAGAGGATTGAATTTCATAAGACTATGGATTTTCTTATGAGATTATTAAGTTTTATTGATGCCAATAAACCCTAACACATTCATGTGAGATACATTGACACTCACTTAAATAGGCCTAGCATAATAGAATATACACCTATATTAGTAGTATAAGCATACCTATAGTCAGTATGTTGAGGGTAGAGAAATGTTGTTAGAGATAGAATTAGGAAGTAATAGGTGCTTGGGGAAATATTTAGGGTAGAATTATCATAATGAATAACATCTCAATAATAAGGTCTAGTTAGACCTATTATAGGGCTAAGGCTTAGTCTAAAGAACATCTATAGTTATGTTCCTTTTCATCATTGACTGTGCCATGAGCAATTAGTTTTCAATGGTTTAAGTTAAAAGGGATTCAATAATGATGATTATAATTTGAGGTATCATCCATGATATCATATGGTAATTTAGATATAGTGATAACATTCCATTGCTAAAAACCCTTCTTTTGAACCATCACCTACAACCACTTTGTTGGCTTAAATTTATTTGTTAGTGGTGTAAGTCACTATCATGGGGTATTTATATGAATAAATATACTCATATATGTATTCAAAAAATTAATTTCACTTTTAATATCTCCAAGACAACCATGTGGAGTAAGGTTTAACCTCTACTCAGTCAAGAATGTAGATTATACACCTACAGGCTAAGTATAGCAGACTTAAGAAGGGAAGGCACTATTGTTTCAATAGCTCAAAGACCAAGTCAATTGAGGATATAGGTAATTAAGTCTCATTCATTAGTAGGTATTCTACCATAAAAAAGGGTGAATATACATAACTATAGCCTAGCCTATGTAATTAATACCATGCCTTTAGCTAAAGCATAGAATAAGGAAACACATGGTGTTAATTACAAGTTGGTCCATTTAAAGAAATTAGAATATTTTGATGCATAGGTTATAACCCTTAATAAACCTCAATCATAGGCACCTAGGATGAGGTATGTGCATCACCTAAAACCCATCATAAATGTAGTAGGATTTTGAGCTCAATGGGGATTTAAGATCATTTAATCTAAATATACTCAAAATATCAACTACCTAGGTAAGATCTAGAGCCATTAAAATTAAATGTAAATAGATGAATAAAATATTCAATCCCAAACTTAAATCCTAAAGATAAATACTCAAAACCATGATGCAAGGGATGCAAAATGAAAGGATTGGATTTACCTTAGACTCATATTTTGGACATTATGATGGCATGATGAAGGATTGTTGATGGTTGATTAAACTAGCATGGATTCTTCATGAGTTTGGTAGATGATCTTTCATGGAGGAATGGAATGGTTTAAATAGAGAGAGGATGGAAATATCAATGGTAGATATTCAAATTTAAATGAAGGACATCAAGGGATGAGTATTATCCAAGGAATTTAAAATTCCTTGAAAGACTTTATATTTAGAGGCTTCTAAAGAGGAGGGTTGAGAATAGAAAAGGTTCTAGATTTATAGGGTTATAGAATCCTTCTTAGGATTAATGATGATTATATGGGGGATTATGAACTAGGGGTGTAGGATAGCCTAGGCATAGGTTAGTAAGTGGGCCATTGGGAATTCAAAATTCCCAAATAATAGGGATTTAGGATAAATTAATTAATTATTGGAAATGAATAAGGTTAGTGAATGAATAAATATTGAGGGGTATGTTAGATAAATGGATAGGAAGGGGGTATAAATTAATGGAATTATTAGAATAAATGAGATGAGTAGAATTAGTGTTGACTAATAAGAATATTAGTGATGTTAATTGAAGTGAGTGAATTTAGGTGCACACATTTTCCCCCTCTTTTAAAGGGAATTGCAAGTTAATCAAAGTATAAGGAGTAATGGTCTTTAAAATAAAAACCATGTCATGGATAAATATTATTAAATATGATGTTAGTGGATATGGTGCCCCCTCAAGGGGACATGTGGGGAAGATGATATGGATGGCCACTCAAAATAAGAAAAAAGGGGTGGGATGCAATGGATAGATGAGGGGATGGGATAAAATATGTGAGATAGATGATGTTGAAGAAATATTTGACTTGAGAAATGAGTTACAAATTCATGATGCCCCTAGAAAAGACACATGCATAGGGAGTAGAGATGATGGGTGTCATGGTTGTTGACACATCCCAAGGGGGAATAAACTATAAGATGATGATGATAGGATTAAAAGGCCACAAGCTTTAGACTATCCCAAGTAAGGACGCATGTAAGGGAGAGATATAGGCCAAGATAAGATGATGATTTAATAATGATGGGTATATCTCAAAGCTAAAGTTTAATGATATGATAAAGATGATGATATAAAAGAATTGATATGATCAAGTGACCAATGAATAGGGATGATGCCCCTAGTAAATACATATGTAAGGGAGAAAGAGAGGATATAGTGGCCAATTTATCCTTGAGCAAAAAAAAATTGGCCAAGTGCTACCTATATAGTCTAAAAATACCTCAACCCAATGTAGTTCTGACTAGGAAATGATGATGAGGGAATATATGATGATGATGATGATTAATGATTAGAGGATGATTAGATGTTATTAAAATGGGTCAAGAGGGTTAGATTCATGATGGGAAATAAGGATGATAAATGATTGTATAAATGATGAGGGTATAGATGAGCAAGCCATCATAGATTTCATAAGGCCCATTATAGTCTAAGTGAACCAATACATATGGCACTTGGCATTATTCCCCGTGAGATAAGCATAACCAAGAGTATATAATGCCAAAGTGTGTGGGAAAATAGCAAACTTTGCATCTTTGAGGGCACTTATAATCATTATTATATATTTGGGTGACCTCATAACATCCTCAAACATTTATCAATAGATAAAGACAATCAAATATTTACATGATAAAAACATGCAAACAAGACAAATAGAACAAACAAGTAACACACAAGTATCTAGATGTAGTGTCACAATATCTTGTCTAATGATGGGATGAATGATTGAGTGATGGGTGGCATTAATATTTGATTATTGACTAAGAATAGACATGGATTAAGGATATATTAGAAATGATGATGAGGATTAATTAGTGATTTGGATAAAGGTATGGATTTGGATGACAGACTAGTATTAGGATAAGGATGTGGATGAGGATATCGATGTGAAGATGAGCAAGGATTACCAAAAAACAAAACCTTGAAATAGTCAAATATATAAAAATATTAGGAGATGATGGGATCAAATACCTTATATACTAGTAAAATAGTGACTAGATGGGTGCTAAGTATGGAGAGGCATTGATATACAAGTGATGGGATCATATACCTTTCATACTAGAAAATAGGGATTAGATGGGTGTTATATATGAAGAGGTAATGATAAATAAGTGATGGGTGTTGTTGACATAGTGGATTTCACCCTAGATAGGAGACGAAGCTCTTGTCTTCCATGCATCACAATGGAAAATCCCCTCTTGCCTATAGGCTTGGCAAAACTGGGGGAGAGTCTCTAGATAAGGGCTAGCTCCCTTTGATGTATCTGTATGGTCCTGGATTTCCTACTGCTAACAATGGGGGGGGTGAAAAGGGAGAAGGATGTTGAAAACAAAACCTAAACTAAATGGTGATACACCAAAAAGTTTGATCTACTTAGCTTGAACCTACACTTGCCACCAAGAACAAGATTGCATACACTTTATTTGATATGAGAAACTCTTCTACATTAGTGAGCTAGGGGTCCTTTTGAGATATAGGGAGAAAGAACTACCAGAAGTGTTCTAAGACACACTATGGTAGCCTGTTCACATGCGCCTATACTCTGTTGTAGACACTTCTGGTAGACTTGCAAAAGAAGAAACTTCACAATACACTAGACATGTTGGAATCATTTTATGAAAGCATAAAATAAAAATTACTTAACACAATAAAGCCATAGACATATGCAAAAGTGTAAGCTCAAATGGAGGTAAAAAATACTATGTTTTGATTCAAGGTAAAATCTGGTAGAGCTCTGCCTTACAAGCCAAGATATCCCTTTCTCAAAATGAGACGTTTACAATATATAGAGGAAGAAAAATGCCTTTTAGCACCCTTTTACAAGTGGCCCATGTGCATTCTGAGCATTGGGAAGAGAAAACTACTTGATATATAATGTTGTGTTGGCTCCTATTTTGACTTTAGGCATTTAAGATATATTAAAAATCATATGTGAAATTATGGGCCATGTCATTTGTTTGCAAACAAGACCACTCCTTCAAGTCATTCACGTAGTTTGTCTGCTCATCAATGCAAAGTGAAGAAAAATGGGTCATGCCATTCACTATTTACACCCCTTGATAACCACTTGGAAAATACTATGTCAACCACTGGAGTAACTCCTTGAGTCGACACCTTCCTTTGCCACTTGGACTATTTTTTCCATTTTTACACTTGGCTCTTTTGCCTCTTCCTAGCTTTATCTTTTCTAGTTCCTTCATCCTTCAGGGGCTATCTTCAACTAATTCTTTGTCTCTTTGGACTCCCTCCTTGATGATTTCTTCCTTTTGGCTTTAAGCCTTTGAACTCCTTCAGGTTCATGCCTTTCATTTAAAGATCAATGGCTATTTCATTGCCATAAAGTTGAAATTCACGTGCCCATCACCATTTGGTTGATTCCTTCAGACTTTTCTTTGATCTCTTTGCAAGTGTTCTCTGCCCTCCACAAGGGCACTTGTCCTTCAAGATTTGGGAGACTCCCTTGAACCTTCTGATTGAAATGACTGATTGAACCAACAATTGGTTCAATAGTTCAATGGTTCAATAATATGTTCTGCTCATTCATTTGACCGCTTAAACCAACCACTTTGAACTAACTAATTAAACCCTTTGATTGAACTATTTGATTATAATATTTGTTTGAACCAACCAATTGAACTATTTGATTAAACCATACCAATTGAACTGACTACTTAAACTAAGCGGTTGAACCAAGTGATTGAACCAAGTGGTTGAACCAAGTGATTGAACCAAGTGGTTGAACCAAGTGATTGAACTAACTGGTTGAACCCTTTGATTAAATCAACTAATTGAACCATGTGATTAAACCATTTGTTTAAACCAACTAATTAAACTATTTGATTGAACCATTTGTTTGAACCAACCAATTGAACCAAGCGATTGAACCGACTGCTTGAAACAAGTGATTAAACCAAGTGGTTAAACCATTTGATTAAACCAACCAATTAAACGGGTTCAATGCTTCAACAGTTCAATGGTTCAAAGTTTAAAATTCTTAACTCTTGGAAAGCTCATGTCATTGAACCTCGATGTTGAACCACTTTTCTAACCTTAAGGAAAAGTGTTCACTGTGTTTTTCTTAAAAACACAAACCCAAGAGCTAATAGGCCATTTTTAAATGCTTGGTTTGGGGTCATACAAACTCTATGTTTTAATATTTTTTTAAAACCACATGTTTTCTCCTTAATTTTCATAATCTAATATAAATTTAGCTTTAAGTTGAATAGATTTTTCACAAAATTTTTAAAATTTTCTAATCTAACATGTTTGCTTTCTTATGGTTTTTCCTTCAGGTCAATAGAGTTTTACCCTTCAAGGTGGCTTGTCTCTTTTGATAAATTAGCTTCAAAGATAAAGAACATACTAACTTTTTCATTATAGATCCAACTTGAATTTTTTTAAATCATGCTCTTCAAACATCTTTTGATTGTTTAAAATGAATTAGGAACCTTATTTTAGGGCTTAATGAAAAATTTAGATGCTTAATTGAATGCTTTGATAATTGTGCTTTTAAAGTTACAAATTAAGACCAAAGGGTCAAAAGAACACTAGCCAACTTTTCATTTAGTGTTTAAAATTAGACTCATTTATCCAAGTTTTGTATTCAATAGTTTCTTAACTTAGTTTTTGATTGGAAAAAAGAGTGACATTGCATGTATGCTCTTCTATCCATCCCATTTAGGGAACTTTTGGAATAAAAGATGTCATCCTTATTGTAAAGAGCCTAGTCCAAGACATAGAAATAATGTAATTTAAAACCCTCCCAAAAAACTCATAATAGTATTGGGTGATCTTGAGGCAGCCATAAAGTCTATTTATTTTGTCTTTTATTTAATTGTATCTTGTCTTTTGAGGGGGATTTCATCACCTCCCACAAGTTCTTTAGGGAAGCTTTGACTCAAAGTTTCATCTCTCAACACTAACTTCATCACTCCCACTAGGATCAGAGGTTTGAGTGGTTAAACCACCTTCTAGTATTGGGGTTAAGCACATGAGACATATCTATACTTTGGACATTGCACTACACTGAGCGAGCGATGGATGTAGTGGTTATAGAAAAGGCAAGACATTTTTACAATAAATCAAGTGTCATGGACACCCAATTAAAGTGAACTTATTTTAAATCATGGCATAAAATTCATTATGTAATTAATCCATCTAGAATTTTTAAAACCCAATTAATTTTAGTCAATCTCACTTTTTCATGCCCTTGTTAGGATTTAAGATGACTATATTTAATGTATTTTTATCACTTTTTCTTTATTTCTTGGTATGTTTTGAGACTAAAACTTGTTTGTTTATTTATAAACCATGTCCAAAACAATTTGTTTAAACGTCACTCTTTTGTCTAAAAAGGTGTTATGTTGGCTATTTTACACCATACTTGTGCCTTAAAATATTTTCTAAACTTCTTTGTGTGTGTGTGTGTGTGTGACTTGACTTAAGGGTAGAGTTATGCTTCCCAAAACATGTCAAACCATTTTGAGCCTTTGAGTATTTGAAACATAACATTGATCACATCATTTGAGAATGATTATGATATTAGGTTGCTTAATTTATTACAAAACTTGTTTACCATTATGCCAAAAATTGTTTTTTTTAAAAACCATGCACATCAGCCATTTAGACCTTATTTATGCACTGTCATGTTGTCTAATATTGTCTAACTTGTTTGGTCAAATTCTAGTTTTAAATGTTGAGTTTTCAATTAGCCTTGTCAATTTTGGATTCAAACATTGATTGATTTCTATTTAGGCCTTAATTCATGGGGCTGATACATAGATCTTTCTCTTTTAGGTTGCATAACTTTGGTTAATTGATTACCCAAATTTGAAGACTATTGATTATTTGTTTATTTCTGGAGCCTATCATCATCATTGTTTGTGCCTTTATTTGGGAGAACATATCCTTTATCTAGGTGCCTTTTGCCTCATGCCTTATACCAACTGATTATGTTTATGTTTGATTTCATGTGTTCAATCTATACCAAAGTTATTTATAAACTTGTTAGATTAAAAAAAATCACATTATGCCTTTGTTTCAAACCTAGATTTTGACTCTGTTTGACCAAAAGTCCTAGCACATCCTATTTGATCCTAGATTTTGACTCCACGTTTGGACAAAAGACATAGAATCTATTTTCCCTTTCCTAGTTTAGACCTTGTTTGGAACACTTTGACCTAGAATTTTGACATACTAGTTTTTATTCAGATGCTTGACCTTTTATGTGTATGACATTTGACATTAGACATTTGATGTTAGACTATTTTATGCCAAATCTTAACATAAACTATTTTGGAGATACAGTTCTATTTTTAAACCACATTGGAGATACAACTCTACCTTCAACCATGTTAGACCAAGTTTGAATCATGTGTCCTTTATACATAATTTTTATATTTTGCAAAACTCTAAGCCTTTTGTTTCAAAGCTTTCATCATTTATGTAGACATGTCTAGCTACACTTATGGTGGAGTCACGTACAATCCAGGTTATGATAGAATGGCCACATAAATTAACTATAACCAAATGCTTGTTATGATCCAACTCGAGACCTTGATTAATATGAAGAGGCTTGTGAAGAGGACTTTATTTAAGACCCAACTATAGATAATGTTATTTGGGATACAAATCCATACTCTCTTTATGATACTAATTACATGGAACATAGTCAAGAACCAACTTATGATCCAACTCAAGATTTAGATGATATGATTTATCAGGAGGACTTGGATGCTTTTGGTTTTATGAGATATCAAGCTCCATGATGCCCTTTTATTCTATGACCCTTGACTACCCCTAATCTTATTTTGGATTAAATGAGTACAAAGCTCCAAAATATATAAAGAATACCATTACCATTCCAAGGCATCTTCCTTTGGTTTGTGTAAATAACCAAGCTCCATAATGCCCTATCATTATCCAACCACCAATCATTCTTCATCCATTTCTAATAGTTCCCCACTTTACAAAACCACAACCAATCCAATCATAACCTAAACCAAACCAATCATTAAAATCCCAAAATGTGTTCAAAACTAGTATTTTTCAACTCATTGGAAACCAAGGCCAAAAGAACCAACCAATCCAAGATGTTCATGTTGAACCAACCACTTTTGATAAGTCAACCTATGATGAATCACCTATTGATCCTATACTAGTTGTCAAGGAGTCTCACTCTAATGAGCCAATATTTTTTAAGTCACTTAATGATTATAACTACCTTTGGTTAACTCATTACCTCAATCATATGCCTATTTTTTAAGAGTCTCTATTTGACAAGCTAATCTCTATGGAGTTGTCTCTTGATATTTTTACCATTGTAGAGGAGTTTCACTTTGATAAAACAGTATCTATGGAGCCCATTATGCCATCACAGACCATTACTTATCCAAAACCAAATATTTAATAAGACATTATTATAATAGAGTAACCTTTAGATGAATAATCAGAGTTAGACTCAGGTTTTATTCTTGAATCAACATCAAATTTAACATCAAAATTAGAATCAACATCAATTTCAACATCAGATTCAAAGTCCCTTGAGCTAGAATCAGATTTAGAAATAGAATACATTCATGATTATTAAAATATTGGTTACACATGCCTTGTAATCAGTTTGAATACATTTGTGATCTTTCTATGTTTTTTGACGATGAATAATTTAGCATCAACACAAGTTTTCCTAGTATCTTCTATGAAGATTATGTTACCAAATCATTACAATTCTATAGGCCATTACCACCAACCAACATATCCATTTCATTGACATTCCATCTCCCACAAGTGTTGATTGGGATTGAAAAAATCATACTTTGTTGAACTGCATCCATAACAACGTAGTAGTTGAAGAAGACCAAGGAGGCCAAGACCACATTCATGTAGTAGAAGAACACTCCTAGTTAAACATTTTTAGAGGTGATAGGGGAAAATCAAAGTTCAAACTCAACATCTTCTAGTGAAATATTTTTGGAGGCACTATAAGACAATCAAAGTCAAAAGTCAACATTTATTAGTGAAACATTCTCGAAGGCATTACATGATAATCAAGACAACTTCATTGGTGACAATATAATCAAGGCAATAATAACCAAGCATAATGTTATTCATTGTTTGATGAAGATGTTATCAAATAACAAATCAATATAGCTTCCAATCTACACCATAATCAGATGGTATCTACTCTCAGGCCCAAATAACAAAAAAATCTTGGGGTCTTATTGAGATAATATTTAGAAGCCTTCAACCCCACCATGTCTAAATTTATGTCAAAATTGGCATCAAAAACATTACGTATGATTGAAATTCCTAATTTTCATTTATTTTCCAATCATTACACATTCCATTATCATCTACCATTTCATTTCACAAATAAACCTATCATCCATTATTTATCCCTATTTACCATCCATGACTACAATTTATTTTGTAGAGGCTACAATAATACCTTGTGTCAACATTTGAAGGAATCATAATCAATGATCAATGAAGATCATAAAAGCATTCTTGACAACCAAATCTATAGGTAGTTCTTGATAGAGTAAATATTTAGACAAGGTGTGGTCTAAAAAATAACATGATTGATTATTTTGGTTATATCATTTACTGATTAGGATGTGCATATCCACTTCAACAAGAACAATAGAATCGTATTACATTTACCATACCCAAGCCAAATACATCCAACCCAATAACTAATCATCAACCAAAAACATGTACCATGCTATTGTAACCTATCTATTTGCCATTATCTATATCTATTGGCTATTGTTAAATATCCTAGACAATCACCTTTTCAATTGGGGGTAACCTTCTTATCATTATTTATAATCTATCAAACCATCATTATCCTAAGTAAGACCATTCCATTTTACCATACCATTCCTATCTAGACCAAAGACTATTTTTAGTCATCCTATCCAATATTAATTTTATCTTGGTTACTTTGGTTCTTCCTACACTTTTTATGAGGGGATTTTGATTAAGTTTAAATAATCAATCAAATATGTGTTTATAATGATAGTCTATGAAGGTAATGTGATAGTTGATCTAGCAAGATATCTTTCATTTCTTCATCCTATATCAAGTTTGTTTATGTGAGCTTGATTATAACTACCTATGGACAAATCAGTGTTTCATCAGTCTTGTTACTAATTATAACCACCTATGGGAAAATTAGTATCATTGATTTGATCCATTGTATTTTATTTATAACCACCTATGGGTAAACAACGGGCAACATTTATTTATCATGCATTATCGCATCACCTTTCCATCACTGATTTCATTTGACTAGCCATTTGCCAGATTTGAGAGCTTATTGGGACCTAATTGGTTTTTCCTCACCTTTGGTGTGGATGGAATAACTATGATCTGAGGCTATTTTGGGATAAATTAGGCCATGATTAATTCATGTTGAGGTTAGCTTAGTCCCCTTTTCCATGTGCTCTCATCATTTTATGAGCAGCTTAAGCCAATTCTCTTACCATTTTATGAGATTGAATCATTAGTATCTTATCATTCTCCATCGAGTTTAGATACCTATAAAATTCCAAAAACATTCATAAAATTTCAAAAATATGAAAACATTTGTCATATCTAATCCTAGTTAGTTATGCTCAATTTAATTTACTAGGGCAAGATCATTATTAGGATGCTTTATTTTGCTTTTGTTTTCAGAATTTTTGTTTTTTTGTTTTTTATTTCAGGTTGTTTATTTGTTTGTGTGTTTTTTGTTTGTTTTTTTTATTTGTTCACTTGCCTATTTATTTACTTTTAGCACTATTACCTTGAATCAGTCTATATGTGTTCATTAGGTGATTCCTTGTGCACATTATTCTTGAGTTTATCCATATTTGTATGTCAACATTAACATCATAATTTTTATCGTTTGTGTATTATTTTTGAGTGTTTATTGGATTAGGAATCATTACTCATGCATATTTTTTGATAGTCTTCATAGTGTTGTATCATGATGCATACCATCACATGCTACAATAAAAATTAGCTTCAAGAGGTTCTATAAGCAATAGAGCATCAGAAGTTTCTCCTTGGTACCTTGGCAAATCCTTCCATCCTTCTTGATCAAATTAACCCATTGACCATCCTAGTTGTATCATGCTAATAAGGATGAACATCTCCTTATTAGAAGGTACAAATGAATCTTTTCCCATTGATTAATATTATTCTTCTATTCATATCTTTTATCGCTTTGTGCCTGCTCATCTTTAATCTATATTCTAGGTTATATCCCTGATTTATGCTTTCTTATTATACCTAACTTGGGCACAACCTTATCAAACATCATATTTAACCAATCTAAGTCCTCTTAATTATTATAAACACCTATGGGCAAATAATTATTTTGACTTTTATTCCTGATTATAACCACCTTTGGGTAGATCAATATCCTTTTCAAATCAATGCATGCAAGCATTTCTCATTTGGATTAATCTCAACCATAGGTTAATTCCACCTTTCTTCTTGCTTATTTTCAAGGGACCATCCATCTACATATGTGATGGTAACTCCTTTAAGGGGGCATCATCATAGGATTTTCAAAAACCATTTGGAATTTTATTCTTCAATAATCATCTTCTTTTTGGCATATAGGGAATTTCTAATTATTTGAGAATACATTACTATGCCTATAGCTTGCATCACCTTCACAAATAGAGGAAAACTATAGACACCTAAAACTAGCCACCAATGACCTTCAACTAGGATTTCAACCAATTTATACCAAAATGCAAAATTTAGCCTAAAAACACTAAAATGCATTAAAAGAGTTGAAATTTTTATATTTAATTTCTAATTTTTTCTAGGGTATAATTAAATGGGGCAATACAACTTATGATCTAGCTAAATTTGATTAAATCATTTCAAGTCAAAATGACATTTTTGTACTTGGGTGCTCTGGATTACTCTTTTCTACCAAATTTCTTGCATAAGACATGTGAATTTGTTATTTTGTGTTGGAAACATATTTTATGGGATAAAAAATATAATGCATCTAAAATTGCATCCTAATTCCAATCCAGTCAAATTTTAAGACAATAATGAGACTTTTGACCAATTTGTACACCAAAGGACAAAAATTTGAACCAAAGTGACTAATCATGCTTAAATATAATTAATTAAAATAATGAACCTAATTGATAATTCCATGGATATTTTTGAATATTTTTTTTGGAAATGAATATTAAATATATACATCATCAAATGCCATCATTTCTTGGGAAGACATCCCTGGGCTATAAATGCATAAAATATCTCATCAAGCCACCCCATACCTCATTAAGACCCTTCATGCCTCTTTATTGCCTCTCTATCCAAAATATTTATGAAGACATTTATTAATTTTTACCTTAAAAATTAAATGGATTCTTAGCCACACATCTTCATCTTGAGATGGATGGTTCAGGTTCATTCTGACCATTTTAAAAAATCTATAAATAGGAGGCCTTGCCTATTAAATTTTGCACTTGAATAATGAAAATTTATAATACACCAATAATTATAAAAGCCATTACATTTTAGTGTTATAATGATAAATTATTGAGCCAAGCCAATCCAAATCCAAAGGTTCTTAGAGGAGATGAAGGTAGCCACACTCCATTGAAGAAGATCTCTTGAAGCACAAGCCAAAGAAGGAGCCTTTTGGAGAAATCAAGGATTTGGTATGAAATTTATGTTTTGTGTTCATATTTATCATTTTTTTATATTTATAGTTATTTATTCAAATGGTTTTTCCTCACTAAGCTCCACCTAGTGACTAGGCCTAGAGATGTTATGATAGTTAGTGTGTTTCTTTCATTTTGTTTTCATTTGGGAACTAACACGATACTAACCACCTCTCTTGAGTCAAATTCCTAATATAAAATAAAGAGGTGGATGAGCTCATTGGGAATGACATAAATGTGTTATATCATCAATTTACACTCCTTTCCATGCTTTGAGATTCCTTTTGAGGTTTTATACATGCCTTTAGATTACACACAATCCTTGTCAATAGTGAATTCCATCTATGCATAAGTCTCTTCTCTTTTAGGTATCCTAAGATGATAAGAGATAATTAAGCATTTAATTTGAGTAATAAGGCATTGGAACCATCAAAAAACCTTTGAAACTCTCCAAACCAATCAAAATAACTACTATGAGGACTTTCAACCTTGTCTAATACATTCAATTTTCTTGTAGACTATGTATAGTGGATAATCATGGAGATTTTAAAGATATGGGGGCTCACACATGTGAGATAAGTGTCTAAATTTATATAATAGACCCCTTTAAGACCTAAAATAATAACATAAGTGATTGGATTAATAAAACCAAACATAAATCCATAAAAACCATCCAACTAAAGTTGGCAGGGGCAGATGAGAATTGCATACACATTCCTTAACTTATTAAGGAGGGTTAATAAAGTTGGGGAGACCAATATTTAGATAATTTCCCATGATTGGAATCTAGTTGAGTCCATTTTTCATGTCTAAGAGATGAGATCTCCACTCTCCCTCCTTTTTATGGTACAAGTAGAAACCTGAGGGCTATCCAAGCTTGCAAAGAAGGATTGGTGAAGTGCAAATAAATTATGAGCTTATTTTTAATCATTTTGGCTTGAAACTTTTTCGAGATATCAAACATGAGATCAACTTCAGCCTCATATCCTCTACTATATGGTATAGGCCATATAATTACATATAAATGTAGAAAAGCCTTAAAAAATAATGTTTTCCATCATTTTCTCCATATTCAAACTCTATAATTCCATATGGGGAAGATAATTAGTTAATAAGCCTTTTAAAACAATAAAAATGTAGGAAGGGAAGTGAAAAATCCATATAGTTCCATGTGGGGCCCACTTGGCTAGTGAAAAGGGTGTGGGTGGGCCTTAAAATAATTTTATATGACATGAAATTGATATGGACAATATATAACATGGATAACATGTATTCAAGGCCCTTTTTCAATGCAATTAACAAGATATTCCCCTTTCATAAGGTTTTACAAGGTGATATAAGCTCATGAAGTGGTTTGAAGGGCAATGAAGGAGTTAAATGGACCTTAGCTGAATATATCATAGATAATAGACCTTGAATACATCATGATATTCATATTATATCCTCAAACCAATGTTAAAAAATATTCACATTAACAAATACCACTATACTCCTCAAACAAGGCTAAGTACTCATTGGATTTTTAGGCCCTGTAACAACCTTCTCTCTCATTCTAAAACACTATGACACCAAACATATCACCACAAGGACTTTAAGACACTATGACACCATGGATCAAGTATGACACTATGACATATGATGACACCCCCTAATTAGGATCAAAATACTCTCATCAGTACAAGGATGACATGACAATGCTAAGAGTAATCATAAACAAGCTAGGATGATGGTCAATAAAAATTTTCAATATAGGGGGTTGACATTTAACCTGTGAGGCCAAAATGTCAACATTTTTGGTGACTCTGATGGTTGACTAGCCTACTAGTCAAGAAAACTCAGGCACTTTCATGACATAATAGCTCAAATAAGGTGACATGACTTGAGGATCATTTAGTGGATTTCCAAGTTGATCTATAATTTTGACACCTTAAATATTTGTAATAGAAATAATACACACAAACAAGAAAAAAACAAACTTAATGGTAAAAACAAACAAGGAAAGGAACTAAACAAAAAGACACTACCTACAAACCTATGCAAAACACTTATTCAAAAAATAAGCTAACTACTATAAACCTAACCTGAAATTGACTTCATTCCCTCCAAGGTCAAATGAGAATATATTATAAGCACTATGGAAACATGATGTGGAGTTATCATGTGATGAATTGGGTGTAATTAGACTTGAATAATGTATGATTATTTCCATCTATAGTTAGCACTCTTTTGGTCACTTGGAAGAGTGACTGGACCATCTAGATTCATCCCTAGGTGCATGGGTTGAGTATGAGGGTCAAGAAACCAATCATATTCTTCCCATAACTTTATATTTTACATCATAAGTTTCATTTCCTCTTTATTCAAGGGCTAAAATTGATTCTTTCCATTTGATTCAATATGATCAGCTACCAAATCATATTTTCCTCATGCTCTGATTGATGTAGTAGTGGGGTATCTAGAATCAGGCATAATTCTTATAAGTCCTCCTAAACGGACATCTATTCATGATCAATGGAAAAATCATAGAGGTGACTTTCATCTCTACCATCTACTTACAAGATACCATGATGATAATTCACCTTATTTTCTCAAACAAAATCCTTGTAAAGATATTGGTTTGTTGAAGTTTGTTCCTCTTCATCTCTAATGGAGGGTGATAATCCATCAATCCAATCAAGAAAAATCTCTTATTGTATTGGCACTTCTTGGCTTACATTGAATTCTTCACTTTTAACATCAACCTATTGTCCTATTACATCACTCAAGTTTGTCATGATAAGTTTCTCAACCTCATTCAATAACTCCAAACATAAATGTTGCCACTAATCTTCTAATGGATCTCTAACCTTAGTCTCAATAACATTATCATGAAGGTTTTATTATAGCTTTTTCCTAGGGAAGGATTCACTTGTGTTCTATTTACATTAGCTCCCAAATTATGGCATTACAACTTCCCCATATCATCTAATTTCTCCTCATGACCACCTTCTAATCCATTTGAGTGCATAAGAGTTCTAATCTAAATCTCTTCTTCATAAACATTGATAGTATCTTATCCAACATGCAATTGAGATTTTGTTATAGTTTTGGCATGATCAAGATATTGAAGGACTGACCCTTCTTTTACCAATATTGATATGTTTTCCACCATTCTTTGATGTTCAAATTATAATTTTGATGCATTTGATTGATTTTCAAGAGAGGAGAGGGTGGGTGGGTAGTTGAAATCACTAAGCTATTTGATACTTGCAAGGGTATCCTTCTAACAAGGGATTTTGAATGATTTCTTGGGAATCCCTTGGGATTGAAGAGGGATGTGAAGAGGGGCATAAGGAATTTGAGTAAAAATATATGAAATATTAATAGCTATATGCTTCCTTTTAACCTTTAGCTCTTTATCTATGAGTTATTTATGGATTGCCATTTGCAGTAGATTTGGCACAAATGAGGATTTATTTTTGGCAGAACATGATGGTTGGTTTATAGGGTTATTTTGATGAGGAATACATACTTGACACTTAATTTTATTTTTATATCTAATATCCTCCTACAACTTGTCCCTTTCTTTCGTTAATTTCTCAATCTCTAAGTGTTGATGGTGATTGTTTGGTGCAGGTTTATTGGAAAGGACAGAAGGTTGATAATATGACTGATCATAAGGGTGATTAGGTTTCCATGAGGAGGATCAAAATAAGGTATGTGGTATTGATAGTATGTAGGATATCCATTATATAGCTAGTAAGGATCATTATTATTGTACCCAACATCCCCTTTCTTTTCCAAGAGATAGGGGACCCACTTATTTTAGATTCTAGCCTTATTATTAAGACTCTCTTCTATATATTAGTGTAAATTATTGAAAATATTGATTATTAGCCTTCATATTTTGGGGAATTAGCATGGTATTTATGTATATTTCATGGACTAACTTTATTAATACCTTTTTGGAAGTTTTTGTGCTATGCATATTTTCAAGACTTAAGCAATTTGGAGAAATTTATTCAAAGATTTTACTCATCAAGATTTTTTTTGGGCCATTTGTTTTAGACATTTTATCTGATAGGTTTGATTTTCAAGTTTTGTGTTTTGGGGAATTTTTCTGGTAACTTTTTGGCAATTATTTTTTTGGCAATTTTTTCATTCAGACTTATGGTCTTTGGAATTTTTATTTCAAATGAATTTGGTCTTCAGTGTTATTGTTGCAGACATTTTATTCAAAACAATTTACCCAAAATAACTTATTTTTATTAGACTTTCTATTTTAGAAATTTTATCTGATGGAATATTTTTCATTCAGTCTTTTTATTGTAAACATTTTGTCTTATAGGTCTTAAGAGCCTTATATATAACATGTTATAGGCTTTTTTGTCATGAAAATTTTGTCTGACAGGAATTAGGTCTTTGGGTTTTCTATCGTGGGTTTTTTGTAAAGACTAGTCCCGAACATAAAACCCAAATACCTGACTACCAAGGATGATAAAGGGAATTTATATAATTAGTATTATAAATTTAAAATGTTTCCTAATAGTATGTTAAAGTCTCCCACTAATGTGAGCTAACAAATTTTGAACTATATAGGAAATATAAAAGAAGTGAACATTGGGCATTTATATTACACAAGTTGGTATTCAATGCGATAGGCCATATACATTATGTGTAGACATTGAGGCCTTTATTTATTTAAAATAAACTTACACTCAAAGTTTTCTCCTATCCTACGTGATGAAGAGCCCTATCTACTACCTGTGAGTAGATTATGAGTAAAACAATGACTAAGCAAGAGTAGGATTGATCATACAACACACAAAGTATGTAGAAGGATATTGTAAGAAATATAAAATATGTATATGTAATGGCATCTTCATCCAAGTTATTTAGGCAAGTAATTCCACCATCCCCTATGCAATCAAAGATTTCACAGAGTTTATTGACATAGTCTTCAACATTACCATTTTTGATAATAGGTACATGAATTATTCAAATGTATGGGACATTTTTGATTATATAGATATATTATCTTTAGACATGGACACTATCTCTCTCTTTGAGTGACCATTTTTATAGGATTTCATTTCCCTAAAAAGACAAATATTGCATTTTGACACTGCCAAGCCTGAGGTGATGCCATGCATTGACCTCTTACATGACTTGGTTTTTGTAAGTAAGGTCACACCAGATAACTTCATTATATTAGAAATCAAATATTCATCACTTGTATTTTAGGAGCTGACTTATAGAGATATCTATCTTTTATCATACCTAATGCATACTTCAACAAGCATAGATTAATGTAGTGGAATATAGAGAATACAATTGAGAAGGTGATATCTTCATGGTTGGTCCTCGACCAGACCATAAATTTAAAATGGAAGAAACCAAAGGTGGATACTCCCATAAATAAATTTAGGATGGGAATATGCATTAGAGTGGTGTTATTGAATATACTCTACAACATGCTAATCATTCACTTTGTTAATTTAGATTTGGTGCCACTACTGCACATAATGTGGACTAGTGATGTTACATTCACACTAGGAGAAATAATCAATTTCCACTTGAAGGAGAAGGTAATCCACAAGGTAAGTGGCCCATGCTTGCAATCCATTTTTATATGATGTCTTATTTATTAGACACTATCATGGGGACTTGATACAAGGTTCTCAGTGAACTTTGGACTCCATCCACTGATTGCATTAAGAATAGGATTTGTGACTACTTTTAGTTCATACATGTATATGCCTATATAAATAACTTGGTGAATATTGTTGAGGATGTCTATCCTCAATTTTGGTAGGCCTCCATAGTTTTCCTATGCCCATTATTGGATAAAATATTGTGAAGACACCACCAGAGGGGACTATTTCTTGTATTTGGATTTCACCATCATAATGATATGGGGAAATAAGGTTCACCCCTTATGTCTCCCAAGGTATATTCTAAAAAATTTGGTGGAGAAAGAAATTTATTTTCAAATATGGTGGAGTATAGATGAAGACCTATATAGATAAAAGAAAATTTCATATTTTGGAAACCATATAGTCATTGGGATAATGATATACACCATGGAAAAATATTTTATAGAAGTAGGTAGCAAGAGGAAGAGCTATCACTTACTTACACTTAAATATATGGATTGGGATCCCCATGGAATTATCCATAAGAATATATAGGGATTCAATATCCCCTATAGCCATGATCTTTATTCATATGATTTTTTATTCCAAAATGCAAAATATGATGATGAAGTGTTAGAAAGGGAAAGGATTATGGAATTGAAACAAGACCATATGAGGATGATCCAAGAGGACTCTTTAGTTTATATGAGGGAATTATACAATAATAAGTCCCTTTATAAAGTGTGGGAACATTCAAACTTTTGGAGAGGGTAGTCTATGGAACAATCAAAGGACTAGGTAAATAGCTCATCTCAAGGAATCCCTCTCAAGTTAAAACTAAAATATATGAATAAAGCACCTAGGGTAGTTGAACCTAACCCTAGGGAACATAGGAAGGAGACCCTATCAGTTTGGATTCTAATGAGGAGGATCAAGTGTAGGAAGAGCTAGCTATAAGCATGGTTTAAATGACTACTATTCCTCAGGCCCAAGTTGCCACATCTATAGGGGTAGTAATAAAATAATTAGTTGAATCAATCTAGTAAGGCTCACACACACATATAAATACCCCTATTATTATACAAGGAATACTAAGACTCTTATAGGAAATCCCACTATTAAATTATCTGAAGGCTTGCCTACTAGAACCCAACACTCATAAGTGACAAAGGGAGAGGCTATTAAAATTGAAGATGTTAGAGATGAAGAGGAATCTGATGAAGACACAGAGATGGAAATAGCTAATGCATTAAGCCTTAGATTAGACAAGGATAAAGATCCAGCTGTGAAATATTTCCCAAGTGCCTAGTCTATTGAGACTACTCCTTTGTCTTTTATTCCTATATTTGGTAGTGTTTCTATTTATTCTATATTAAGGACCCCCAAGGTGGAAGTGCCTACTTCCACCTCTATTGATACATTTTATACAAACTCATTAGTTAAGTTACCCTTTCTCACCTTAAAGGTTGAGAAGGGTATTACCACCAATAATACACCATTAATCCACTATCCACCTCCATTCTATTCATTTCCATCATGGCTACCTCTTCTATCCCTTCTGGCACTGCCACCATTAGAGTAATGAAAAATAAGGCATATAGGAAGGTGAAAATAACCATGACCACCTCATAGTTCCAAATTTAATCCACTTAGATTACCCTTCTCATTTCATCCACCACCTCTATAGAAAAAACCATTATGTCAAGTTCTAACAAAGGTAGGAATGGTAAGCCCCAAATTGTCATAGTCCATCTCTCCCTTAGTTTAGAAGAGTGGATTGGTTTAATATCATTTGGACCTCCTTACCTGACATACTCATAAAAGCATAGAAGAAAAAACCAATATTTGAAGAGGCTGAGGAAGAGGTTGTAGTTACAACCTCAATAGAAATAGATGTAACACAGTTGGACAATCCTCCCTAGGCTATGAAATTGAGAAGCAAGACCTCCCAATTTATTATCTTCAATATTACTGAGCTGCCCTCCATGACCACTCTATTTTATAAGCCATCTAAGAGAATATAAAGGGTGAAGAAGAGGAATCTAGAGGATGACAAGGGCAAAGAATTTATTTTTAAAGAGAGATAAGAAATCTTCTCCCTCACCAAGAGGTAGAATAAGTAGCCTAAAAAGTTACCTTACGTTGAGAATTTTATATATTTGGTTGAAGCACATAAAGAGGCCATGGTATCCATATACATGGGTATAAATAAGGTGAGGTAAGAACTAGAGGTCGAGTTAGAACAATTGAGAGAACATGCTTAGATCGTACACATCCTAGTAGGCATACAGGTAGAGGTATAGGATGTAGCATCTAGATGTTACAATTATTTGGAGACTCTAGAATTTATGAGGGATGAATTATTCCCACATGTCAATAAAACTAATGAATTATTAAATTCTTTGAGGAATGATATAAATAAATTAAATATTTTATTTGCATATATAGGTAATAAAGTTTACATCCATTTAGACCTTATGACACCACTTGAGGCATCTAATGCCCTCAACTTGGTTGTCATTATAATAGAGGAATCTTGGGAATGTCTATAGGTATTTGGGGATTTACTCCCTAGATATCAAGCACATGAGACCTAGATTTTTTGAATTTTGAACGATCAGAAGTTATCTAAGGTGAAGATACTATGGGGAAATTGATCATCAAGATCAATTTTGATCAACTTATACAGGAGGGAAAAATAAATTCAAGCAAAGTCTGCATTGCCTAACATTAGAGGAGATAGAAGATGAATTAAATGTTGATAAAAAAAGTCATCAAGGTGGAGAGTTTCAATAATAACTTTTAGATAGCTAAAGGAGAACATGTGAACCTCCTTGATCAAGTTAATATGATCCACTAACCACTTTTTCTCAATTTAGACATCAGATGATTGTAGCATGATGTTGTATACAAGTGTTACTAGGATATTGAAGCAAAAAAGAAACAATCTTAAGTTACTATTTCTAGATCCAAGTCAAAATCTATAGTTTCAACTTCTGCCACCTCAACCATGACACCCACTAAAGGTCATATAGATATTCAAATGATGTAGCCATGAAAGACTAGATTTTGTGCATGGATAATTTTGTAATGATGTATCTATATTTTCAATTTTCCTATAGTTTGAGATATGATTATAAAAGTGCCTTTTTCTTGGTCTACATGCCCATGTTTCATGCTTTTGTAAAGGCTAGCTTAGACTAATTGACAGCTATAAGTAAACTCTTATATGGTTTTGACTACAGTTAGAACTTAAGTTATAATTATCACATGTAATGATTTTGCATAAATTTTGGAGGATGAGGTGATCCCTTACTCAAGTCTATTTAAGCAATTTGTATTCCAAAACACACAAACATCAGAGGGAGAGATAATTTTAAATACAAGATCAAAAGTGATTTTGATTGTCTACTCATGTGTTTGAATATTATCTTTCCATTGTCTATGTAATTAGATGATTATTTATTTGGTTATATGTTTCAATAATCATTAGTGTGTAAAAGATGCGAATGGGTTCTTAATTATCTTGACTAATATATTTGTCTTAGATGTGCATCAATTATTGAATGATTGGTAAAATACATTGGTTAGGACATTTAAGTTAATTGATTTATAATTGAGTGTGTATGAGTGCTTACTTTGATAAAATTTTATGTGTGTATAATATCTACCTCAGATACCTCACCCAACCTGAGCTATAATCTCCTAATTAAGAGTGTGCAATAGTTGGCCTAAAAGGAACAATCTTTGGATGAGGCCCATGAGTTTCCTATATCAATATTCCCTTATGATTCTAGCCATATCTAACTATGTGTGTCCAATAATTACTATAAATAATCATAGGCTCTAAAAGTAATTATCGACTTAGGAAACATCCAAAGAAGTGATTTTTGAAGACCATAAATCTCTATATTTTTCCTTACCCTTCCCTCCTTTTTTTGAGTTTTTTCCTTGAGATCTACACACCTTAGATTAATAACCAACCATCCACCAAAATCATATAGATTCTATATACACATAATATTTTAAAATTTTATTGATTACTGACACTTTATATCTTGCAAGAACCTATCAAGTTTCGATCTCTTTCAGTGCATGCCTTAAGGGGTGCACCGAGAAAGGGGTGGGTAGACCATTGGTGCTTCATAAGATTTTTATTCCTTTTTCCACTTGCCATCTAAACACTAGCCTCATAAAACCATTGAACCCAAGCTTATTCTTCTTAGTTCTACCTATTCTTATCACTTTTTATGTTTTATCCTTCATTTCTTACCTTAGCACCCTTTTGAATTATTGGTTGTGCTAGGTCAACCAGGTCAACCTAGCATAATTTAGAGACTTTTTCTCTCTTTTGGTTTGTTGGCCTCTCAGCCAGCCTAGCACAAAACTAGTAAGTTAAACCTAAAAATGTGCTAGGTTAAATGGGTTGACCTAGCACAACTGACATGCCCAAATGATTTTAGGGTAAGATACTACTATATATACAAGGTCATTTACCACCATTTATAAGAGTGAATAATTAAAAAAATAAGTGTGAATGAACATATAATTATTTACCATTCTACTTGGGTAATAAATATTTAAGGTTCAATACTTTCTTTGACACTTTGATCTCATATTATGGATAAGTCTTTTGGATGATTGGATAGGTTGTGTAGCCTAGAGCTAATTTATCTTAGTTATCCTTACATACCATGATAATCTCTTTTGAAGCACCTTGGCCAAGGGAGAGATTGAGGCTTGATGGCTTCATATTTAAAGGTAAGTATTCCTAACTTTATTCCTCCTGTGTAAAATTAGATAGATAGTGCATTTGTATTATTTTCTTCTATGTATTAGGGTTTTGTATACATTAACATGAGTGTATGTGTTTTAATATATGTTTAGTTTAGTTATTTATTTATTTTGTTTCTAACCCCTACTTTGTGCCATAAGCTTTAGTGCACACTATATTAGATTTACTTTTCTTTTTATTAGATTAGTGAAATATTAAATCATATGACTCTTTTAGGGTTGTATGATTGTGTTAGATTATAGGATTTAGAACCCTAAATCATGTGGTGTGTTGTGACAAGTGATCCCCTAATTAGGTCTAGTAAATCCTTACATTGGTCATGATCTCGCTTAACAATTGTATGCTCCCTAATATGAAGTGTAGGTGTGATCTATCCCATCCAATCTAGGATTGATTTATGGACATGATGCATTTATAATTACATACATTATTGTGAACCCAACATGAAACTAACTCTTACAAGATTTCTTTCACTTATTTAATTTCTATTCATCATTATTTTTATCATATATTACTATGTTGGATTGACCCTATCAAACTAGTTATTTATCTTTGTGTGTAGGTTTACAATAATAGGTAACTAGAGTGACCAACTAAACTCAGTATAAGTTTCCAAAACTTTTAGATTTTTTTTTAGATAACTAGATCAACCAACTTGACCCAGTACAAGTTTTTTAGGTTTCCAAACTTCTTATTCAACATACTAGGTCAACTAGGTTGACCTAGTGCATTTTCATCACTTATTTAGTAGGTTCTTGTATAGATTCATCGACTACATTAACCCAATTTATAGGTTTTTGCCAATTTTCTTCAAGGTCTTAGATCAACAATCTTCTCCTTTTCATCTCTGAACTATTCATGTCAGTTTTAATTTCTTTATATCTTTCTTTTTAGTTTGAAGTCTTTCAAAACTATCTCTGCACAATCAAATAGGTTGACCTTATAGACCTAATTATTTATTTTGTGTTTTTTGAAATAACTAGGTTAACCTAACTGACCTAGTTCACTTTTAGACTTTGCTTTCATAGTACAGGGTTGACCCTATCAACCTTATTATGTATGATTGTCCATATAGTTTCTCAACTATACCTTATTTCAAAATTAGAATGAACCATATATGTTAATCATATATTTATTTTAAGTTTTTTGCTTGCTTATAATAGTTCACATAGTCTAATTAGGGTATTTTCAATTAATATCTTAGTTGCACTATTTCTATTATTTTTCACACATAACCAAACAACATAAACTTCAAAAAACATTTAAACATTTGACTGCCTAAGTTGACCTACTTGGATTTCATCACCAAGGAGGAAGCCTACTTGATGCTCTGGTCAAGTATAAAGTGTGTTTAATGGTATATTTTGGATAAGCAACCATTACCCTTATTGATATAATGTGTGAAGTGATGGGGTAGCCCCAATACCAAGCCTATATCATTGCCACTACAGTCTCTTTCATCCTAAACTTACTTGAAAATATCCATAGATTTCTATCTAGTACATTTCTTATAGCCAATCTTCCTTTACACTTAATATCATTCTTAATAATCTAATCAACATTCTAGATTAACCAAATAACTAGCTTTACTTTCAAGTTGTTTGCTTACTTTTTGATTAATTACGAGTGAAAAATCTTGAATTAGCCATAATTAGTGCAAGATTTTACTTTATTTACATCATTTGGATTGTATAACATCAATTCAATCAACCATTTGTTTCCCTTTTAGTACTTAATACATTCTTACATTACTTGTAATTATCTTATTTTAATTCATAGCTTGTTATCAACTTTCTTTTCTTCCCTATCTATTGTACTAGGTTGACCCTATCAACCCTATATATTTTTCAATCCTTGTACATTGTACTACATCAAATTGGTTGACTTATTAATATTTAAAACATCTTTACCTCTTTTTGTTAGTCACTTTTCACTAAATTGGGTTGATCTTGTGGACCCTGTACAGTTTTATAGTCCCTATTTTGCCCTAGGTCAACCAGGTCGACCTAGTACTATTTTAGTTACTTTTTGATTATTTTCTTTCTCATCTTGCTTATCTTTTCCTTTAATCATGGAATTTCTATTTGGTGACAACACTAAAGTTCAATCAATAGACATGATGGAATTCATCAATCCTAATGGGGTCTCCCATAAACAAAGTAGGGATCCTTTTGTGAATGATAGTAATGTTCATATTTCAACCCATACAATAAAATATGGGACCCCTCCTCATACCCTTTTATATCACAACCCTCCTCTTCTCTTAGAATATCAACTTGAATTAGAGTATACTCTTGAAATACTCTTATTTATCATGAAATTCCCTCAACATATAGAGAAGGATCCTTCCACCATCTATAACCTCATGATTAGCCATGAAGTTGAAAAAACTCATTCTCTTACTCCCACTTTCTCAACTATATTTAGGGGTACCAACTTCTTTGCTTCTCAACCTCTTCCTTCAATGTTGAATCCTTATGCCATGAAATCTTCTTCTTTAACTTCTTCCACCTCCATGCCTAGTATCTCAACTAACATGGTAGTTTCTATATATAGTGGGCCTCTCATAAGGTCCACTATTCTTAATCCTTCCACTAGTTCATAATTTTCTACCTAAGGAACTCATTCTTCTATTTATTCATCCTCTCAACCATTTACTAATCCATATTTTTCTTCATAAGAAAATTTTGCCAATACTGCCTCAAATTCTCATATCTCTTCTCAAGCTCATATCAACACTAATAATGGTACCCAAACACTAACACCAACACTAATTATAATAAAACTAATAAAACTCATCAACAATTGTTACAAACTCTTAATCAAATTAACACATTCCAATCTCATAACATGAATCAAATGATGTAAATGTAAAACTACCTTCTTAATCTTCAATCCAATCCTCAACCAATGACTTGGGGCACACATAACCAAAGTGTTCCTCCTCCTCCTCTTAGAGATTCTCAAGGTGATCACATTCCTAAACCTCAATTAGTCAACAAAGTCATCAAACATTTACAAAATGAACCTCTTACCACCTAAATTTCTAACATTAACATTGGAGGTATTATAATGGATCAACTGATCTTACTCTTCACCTCAAGACATTTGTAAATATTTATAAGGATTGGGTCAAGTTAAATACCTTTATCGCTACCAAAATCTTAGCTAAAACCTTCATAGGTGATGTCTTATATTGGTATAATCAACTTAAAACACACTCTATCACTATTTTGGAAGACTTAGTAAATACTTTAGTGCAAGAATTTCAAACTAGTGATCTTCTTGAGAATACTTTGGCCCATTTCATCAATTGTAAATAAAATGAAAATGAAAGTTCCCAAGCCTTTGTCAAATAAATGTCAACATAACATGGTAAATGATAATATATATCATATCTTTACAAATGCTTTATTTCTTAAATTACAATATTGAATCTATACCCTTTCTCCACATACCTTAGAAGAAGCTATCAATCAAACCGAAATACAAGATTTACTCATGCACCAATTCAATTTACCCCAATATTCCAAGGGCCCTCACCTATTATTAAAGAACAAAAACTAAAATATTACAAATTATGGTTTTATCGATTCATATGACACCATTCATAATGTGCAAGATGTTGTTCCTACCCCTACTTTGGAACCAAGTCCTTCTCAACAATACACTAATACTAATTTATCAACAAATAAAATTAATGTCCATAAACCTTTATCCTCAATGAAATTACTTAAACATATACCCAGGTCTTTTGCTTGAGATCTTGACCCTAATTGACCTATGAAATCATGGTATGATCCTAATAAGTTTTGTTGGTTTCATGCTAGTTGGGGTCATTCTGATGAGACTTGTAGATAGCTCCGTAATCTAGTTATGTAACTTCTTCTTGGCCCAAATTTTGATCATGATTCCATTATCTATAAGTTTTAACAAGCCTATGATATTGCTTTCAAATAATATAAATCACATGATAAAAATCAAGCCTTAAATCAATAAAATTCTCGTTTAGCTATCTATAAAGACCTCTTACCTAATCATCATCAAATCCAATAAGATCAATATAAGCCCACTTCTTCCACCAATAACATAGAAAGTCTTGTTGAACCAAATTTTTAAGAGAATGTGGTTAGTATTACCAATATGCAAAGAGTGGTGGCTTTCATTAATTCACAACATATCTACACTCCTTCCCATAAGACATATCATGTTATCCAAAATTCTTTTGAAACTCATTTAAATGAGTTGGGGCAAGAAGATATTATTTCTTTTGAAGATCTGATTTGTGATTCTCCCTTGGATGATACATCTCATACTATCTCTACTTCTCTCCCATCATCTTCCAATACTAATAACAACATAATTTCTACTAACACTTCTTCATCCAAACTTCAAGATCAATCTAAACCAAATACTTCTTCATCACCAAATGGTTTACAATCTTCTTTTCAACCTTATCATTCTTATCAACATAAGTTTTAATGCTTTTTGGATCCACCTTTTGAAGATATTCTTAATCATTATGCACATATATACAATAATATCCTTATGGGTTATGACGAGTGGGATACCATTGTGAAACTTACTAATCTTCTATCTCAGATACCTTTTCTTAAACTCATGAGGACATCTCCACGTCATATAAACTACCTCATGTAACTCTTATTCAAGATGAATATCCCTCACCCTCTTTTAACAGGATGGGATACTACTTTATTTGGATATAAGGATCGTATATTATAAAAATGTGAAGAGATGTTCATTAACATTGATGAAACTATAGACACTTCTCTTTATTTATGATTTCCTATCACATCTATGATTCTAGATGAGATTCTACTTCATGCAGATGATCCTCCATTATTTATTAGCATTAAAAATTAGTGATAAGTTAAATGAGCCTTAATCTATGAGGGTTTCCCTTTATTTCCTTAAGACTCTTAGGTATTCTGAATGTAATCTCAAGTCTACATGTATCACATGAAAAGGATATGATATAAGGCACATACCTCCCTTAGGGTGTGTTTGGCTTCCCATTATCATCCCACCTATCACTGTTCATGTGAAAGTGATTATATGTAACTTCCCTTTTCATATAACATCTTGCTTGGTAGGCTGTGGACTCATCATATACAAGCTATCACATCTTCTACCTACCAATGCATTAAATTTCCTCACAATGAAACCATTTATAGGATTCAAGGAGACACTAACTCTTAGAATTTTGAATAATTCCAAGATCATGATCTCTTCATGATTCTTACTCTTAAGCCTTTGCCTAGTGTTCCATTCTATGAGTCACAAAATCTCAACTTTCCTAATCAACTTAACCAAAGGTTACAACAAGCATCCTGAGCTCATTGGTAACATTCTTCCCAAATTTTTAGACTTTGATGATGATGAGCTCAATGAGATTAACTTAAAGATCAAAACTTCTAATATCTTGCCTCATCTCATCTCACATATTCTTGATTTCTTATAGCCTCATTCTTGTAAGCCTCCTTTTGATGACATTCTGATAGTTTTAACCAAGACTAGGCACTCTATTTACCAATCTTCCTCTGATGACAAGGTCATTCTAACCTGTGTCATCAATCTTCATGCTTTAGATTATGATGATGGATATTATTTAGATGATACTCTTTTAGGTAGCCTTATATAGGCCCGTGATGTCAAGATTTTTTGTTACCACTCTTCTTTAATTGAGTATTTTTATGCATCTCATCATTCTATTTCATTTATAGTTCTGGATTCTTTCATTTTTCCTCTTTATCACATGGTAGAAAGGGCACCAATACCTCCAGTTTTTAAGGAGCCACTTAAGAACATGATCTTGGATCATGCTATGACCATACCTTATCACTTTACCACACCTAGGGAAGTCCTCCTTAGACCTTCTAAAAATCCCACCCCTCCTTTAATAGGGCCAACTATAGTCAATATTGTTCCTTTTTCCACTCTATTTGAACCTTTTTCATCTCTTACTATTACTAAGCCTCTTATTGAGCCTAGTTACACTCCTTCCTCATCATCACCCTCCCTTGATTATGGTTTGCTTCCACTACCTAAGATGGATTTTTTCCCACCAAATGTGTCGATGAGTCCTCTTCATCTTCTTACATTATTATTTCACCTCCTTCTATGAATGCTTATAAAACCACTCACAAGCATATCTATTGCTTCCATGGGATAGATAACAACTCTTCTACCCATTGTCTTAAGTTTTGATAATACCTTGATACCTTACATCCTTCTTCCCCATCATTAGACAAATCCATACCTCCCTCAAAATTACTTCCTAAATACTTACCTAAATATGGTGAGGTATATTGTCTCTGATACCTATGTGGCATGCATCACACTGATCATTGTCACATTCTTCAATAACATCTCAAAGATCACCTTGTAGCCATCCTTGGACCTTCTACCATTCCTCCCATAGGTCATTATCATAATAAGGCTCCCCCTTCTCTTATGGCTCCACCTTCAGTGGTTTCACCACCTCCTATGGTCCCTCCACCACCTTCAGTGCCTCCACCTATGATTCCTTCACTTGTGGACCTTCCCTCACCTATGGATCCTTCTCCACTTGTGATTCCTTCACCCATGGATCATTCTCCCCCTGTGATTCCTTATTCTTCTATATATCTTGATTCCACATATTTTCCTAACCATCCTTTGCCTAACTTTCCTCCTTAGCATGATCCTTTGAGAATTCCTACTTTTTAAATTAAGGAGATCAAAAAAGAAGTATTTGCCTAGTATTTAATAAAGATTGATGAGATATTATTTGTAGTATGTATTTAGCTTCATAGATACTTATTCAATGTATTGGATAATGTGTGTGGACATATTTAATAGTATTTATGAGCACATGCATGGTGCTTTCTCATTTATGTTTGGATTGGATGTGTGCTCTAATCTTATTTTTATTTTTGATTAGATCATTTGACATTGTGTTAAATTCTTTCTTATCTTATATCATGTTTTTCCTTATTTTTTTACTATAGTTATCTTATTTTATCATTTTTACATTTCACATATGCTTGTCTTTTCCTTATCATTATTATTTTTCCCTTATCATTACTTTCTTTTCCTTTAGAGTTTTTCTCAAAACTCTTCCCTTGTATATTCATGACTGTTTACTTTCTTATCTCTATTTTTCATATATAGTTGTCATGGTGACTTAGTTATACTTACCCTCTTCCCCTTGGTTACTATCTCTTATTACCATGTGATTAGTTTAAAAGCAATCTTTCTCATTACTATTTCCTCTCACTAGTCCTCCTTTGGATCTCTTTTTTCCCTTCCTTTTTTTGAAAACTAAGCATATACATGGTTGAGACTTGAGATCACATGGTTAATTCATTGTCAAGCCTAAATGTTCTAGTCAATATTTTGTCTTAGGCTACTTAGCTTCCTTTAGCCTTAGCCTATAGCTCATTCATGTGTATCACTATCTTTCTCATGATTGGTCATTCCAAATCCATATGGAGGAGGAATCTTAAAAATATTTAAAAATAAAGTTAAAAACCAAATCATTTAAATAAAATGTAATGATATTGTAGATGCCAAAATTACGTCACACACATTCATAACTCCATGTGTCGAAATCCCCCTTGAGCCCTTTTTTAATAATAATAATTAGCCTCCCTAACCCATGCTTTTACCCCTTACACATTTAATTAATTTAATTAAAAACCCATTTTTTACCTTACCTAACCACCTCATCCTAAGACTAATTTTCACCTAATGAGTCACCTCAAGACTTAGTCCCATTATTCTAAATACCTAAGACTTATTTGCACCCCAAAAGTAAATTCCTAACCAACTACGTCTTTCTTAACCTCTTATTCCTACCATTTTGTAATAGATATTACACTTAGCATGAGAAACAACAAAAAACAAGATAAAGATATTACTTTTACCTATTCTAATGCCAATGAAATCATTCAACCCGTGACTGACATCAATAGGATCATCGATGTCCATTATATAAGCCAAAATTCAAACTGATGTTCAAGTCAGCAAAAATCAAGAAAACTCATTCTTATTTACATATAGGCTTTTTTCATTCAAATTTCAACATCTTAGCTTACTATTATTTTACATAAGTCAATCTAGATTAGAAACCAAGCTCTTGAGAACTAGTAACACTCGCTTGTTTTCTCTATTCAAGGCATTATTTTAGACTACCTAATAGGAGCCATCCATTTGATACTTATTGTTCATTCACCACTGTAGCTAAGTACATCACTTATGCTATAAGTCTTTAAGTAGTTACTTTTCAAATCCTTTATATATACTATTTATTTCTTTACACATTCCTTATTGAACCCCTATGAAGGAGTTATAAAGCTTCCTCACTTATTTCCCCTTGTTCTAACACACCAAACCTCTGACTAGATCCATACAAACAATACTCTATACCTCAAAACTCTCCTCAACTTTCTAGACCTAACCAAAACCATTTCCAAAACCCAAAAAAGCCTTCTACAAACTCTTAGGCAATTATTTTCCCTACTGACATTGACAACCTAATTGATATCGATCACATTTCCTCACTAGCCTCAATAGCCTAACTGATATTGGTTACTTCCTCACCAACCTCGATAGCCTAAGCGACATCGATAACTATGGATTTATAATAACCATTCTAAAACCTACCCAAATAACTTTTAAAATATAAATTGAATATACCACCTAAACTCTGTTACTTTCTACTACACTCAGGTTATGAATATCGATAACATTATCTCTCTTTTCCTCTCTCTTACTTATTTATTACTCTTTTGTCTCTCAAAATTGGACTGTCATCTCTAAGGAAGTTTGACACTTCCTGGAATGAGCACGTAGCTTGGCAACCTACTCATATATCTATTAACATACATTTTGTGGTAGTGTTTTATTACTTATAGGTAGTCCTCCCCAACTAAAGAGGAGTTCTCACAATGTCTGGATACAACACACAAACCAATATAGGTTCATTCTAATCACTTATCCCTATCCTTCTTCTCTATTTTCGTTTAGACTTGAAATAGATAAATTTTAGAGAAACATTTCTTGCACACCTGATGGGACCCTAAAGTTTTCCTTGGGTTCATTACTTGTTTTAAGCATTCATATAGGTGAATTATAGTGAAAATATAATTTCTTTCACTTTCTCCTTTTCTCCCTCAAAGCAAAAATTCAACATTTTATTTTCTGTTTAAGGGCATTAAACAAAAACTTTCTTCTTCCTTGCCACTCTTCTTTTCTCTTTGCTTCTAAAAAGCAATTATCATTTTTCTTACAAGTTACAATAATCTCTTATTTATTTCTTTCTTGAATGGACATTAGTATAGTGAATTTCAATCTCTACTCCTATTTCATCTTTATTTTCATTCGAATCTAAAAATTTTAAATTTGGGTTTAAAACTTACTGTACTTCATTATTTACTTGCTACATATTAGTTCACCTAGTTAATTACAAGCATTATGAATGAATTGTAGTACACATATGTTACACAACTAAATCACACTAAAAAAAACAAACATCTAAACTCATCTAATAAAAGGTCCATTAGGATTTCATCACCTAGTGGATCACCTTACCCTACCTAGCTATCCTACTTGGATTTCACCACCAAAGAGAGAACCCACTCCATTCTCTGGTGGAGTATAAAATCTAGGTAGAAGGTATATTTTGGCTAAGTGTCCTAGCTTGGCTTCAGGTCTATGAAGTGTGGGGAGTAAGCTCCTATAACAAGCTATGTACTTGGTCTAACATAGATTTCCTCTTGAGCACTAAAACTAACCTGAAACTAGCTCTAGATTGCTTTCTAGTACCTTTGATAACCAAATTCTCTTCTCATTATTTTATTAAGGCATAAGCCAAAATGAGAATAAAATTAATCTCTAGGAGTTAATAATTAGTGGCTATATGTTCTTTTTCTTCTTTTCTATTGCTTTTTGTATTTTTGAGTTGGTAAGGATGTTTTTCCATTGATTCACAAAATCAACACTATTTTTAATGCTTAGTTTATATAACCCATATATCAAGTTTTATAAGTGTTATTCCTTCTTACACAAACTTATTCCATCTTATGTTTTACCTAGATTCTACCTCTAGGTTTCTAAAACATTAGATTTTCCATCTCCTAGGATATCACAGTGACTAACATTGGTTAAGTACATCAACATTGATAGACTTTAGCTATCAACATTGGTTAATCCCACCGACGTCAATAAAATTTTACTATCAACATCGGTCAAGTAACTAATGTTGATGACTATGTAATTTTAATTTTCTCAAAATAACAAGCTAAAACAACCCACTTACCTGCACTTGAACCTAGTTTTTCCTTATTCTATCACTAATACATAGTATTAAGACTATTCTTACTTCTTGCATGATATTAACATGAGCCCAAGTCAAAATTCTTATTGATTATGCAATTCATCAACCACTTTCACCTTCCACTCTTGTTTTTGATTCGATCATGGAGCATACTTTAGATACAGAGCATACTCCAAGCCCCAACCAAATTTCCATTATGCCTGAAGGAGATCAAGATTTTGTTGAATTACTTGATCATAATGTGGAAACCCTTCAACATTACCTTATCATGGGCTGAACCCATAATTCTTTAGGTGACCTAATCTATGGCATGCCAACCTATTTAATGGAGATAACTTTAGTTTTATCTATCTCCACTATTTTATCCATGGTTACTCAAACCACTACCTCGATAAGTAACCCAACCATAAACAATGTCCAAAGTTTAGCATCACCAACTGCCCAATCCCACCAAAATCCTAGAGTGACTTCAAAACTTTCATAACCATAAATAGTTCAATCAAGCCTCACCCCATTTTAGAATTTGGTGGTACCTATTCCCTCTACTCTCGTACCTATAATTACTTGAGTTATGAATCACCCTTTATCTAGTTTAACCATGACAATAACCCAACCTATAATAAAAACATCTGACCAAAACATACTCTCTAACCCAATGGGACAAGCCCCTTTTATTTATACCCCCTAGCCTATGGCTCATTATCCTTATGTTTCACCAACACAACCTCAACAATTTATGTCATATGCTCCCTCTGATTCTTATCAGGTTCCCTATAACTTAGGGGGTATCTCCCAGACTAATACCCCTCCAAACCTCATTAAGATGCTGATAGACAAGATGCCTAATCTAGAGACATCTATTTTTAGTTCAAAGAATGTATTATTTTATGATCAGATATGCAATGAATCCATCCATCCATCCTTTTCTGCCTATTTTCCCTTATCCAAGCCAATGGGAACTCCCCAAATTTACTCATTTCTAGAGTAAAGAGGACCCAAAATAGTATTTATGAGAATTTATACATGCCTATTATTTAATAGGGTACAATGATGCATTACTACTTCATACTTTCCCTATGTCTCTTTTGGGTGCTACCCTAGATTGGTATAGATCTATACTTTAGCACTCCCTTTTCTCATTTACCCAACTTGTACAAATATTCGTAGACCATTTCTCTATTAACATTTCTAAAAAGGTTTCTGTTACAGACCTTTATTCTATTAGATAATTTGATGATGAGTATATCATAGATTTGTCTCTCATTAGAGAGGCTTGATCAATCAAATCTCCTTCTCATTACCCCAACCTGAGCTTATTGAGATCTTCTCAAGGGCATGTGCTAAACACATTTCATCCACACTCTAAGTACAAACTTTTTTCACATTTGATGAGGCCTTTACAATGGCATGAAAACTTGATATTTAGGCTATAGATGAAGGTAGAGTCAAGTTGCACAATAAGAACACCAATTCTAAATTGAATAACTCCTCTTCTTCTAAAACTTCTCCTTCTAACCAAAAATCTAAAGGCTCTGCCAGCATAATGGTCATTAAATCAACTTCTTCCACAACCACAAACCAACCTAATTCCTTGACTTCCTAAAATTTGACCAAGCAATTCCAACAATGATATGAATAAAGCTAATACACTCCCATTGTGGAGTCATATACATCCATTTTATAAAAACTATTGCAACAAGGTGTTATAACCCTCCCTCAAATCAAACCTCCTATATAGTTTGACCCCTCCCATCCTATTCCAACTTGGTACAAGGAGGATTAGTTTTGTGGCTACCATAGAGTTAAAGGCCACAATTCTAATAACTATAAAAAATTCAAGAACACTGTTCAAAACATGCTTGACAGGGGTGATCTCATCTTGGATAATCCTAATGTGCCTACTAATCAAGATATGGATGTGTTCAAATAAAATTTTCCTAACCATTCACCCAATCAGAATAATGTTTAGACCATTACTAACTCATGTGATCATAATATCCATATGATTAATATGGTCTTTCCTTTACCTCTAGTTTAAACTCTCCCACAATAGGAGGCACCCATTTTATTGAATCCTCTCCCACAGTTAGTGGCATTTGTTTTGCCCATTCTTCCTCCCTAGGTAGAAGATCCTTTTTCACCTGTTTCACTCCCACATGAGGAAGAGACTCTTTTACCACTTATTTTTCCACTGAAGGAGCCAGTATTGCTAATTCTTCTTGCACCAATATTACCTATCCTCTTATCACTTGAAGACCATGCCTTACCCATTCCATAACAACATGTTGAAGGGAACATCATTCCTATGTTATACCCTCTTGAGGAACCTTCTTTGACTACCTCTCCTCCACTGGTAGAGAGTATTACCCCATCCACTTTGCCTTTGCACCTCAAAGAGTCAGTGTTATCTACCCCTACATTAGATGAGAGACCTATTGTGCCTACTCTAATTCCACCACTCTTAACACTTCTTTTACCTATGGAGGATCATACTTTACTTATTCCTCACCCACATGTTGAGGGAGAAATAATACCTATGCTCTACCCCCTTGAAGAACCATCTTCACCTACCTATCCTCCACCCATGGAAGACTATGACTCTTCTCCTGTCTTTGATAAAGAAGACCCTGTTATGACTCTTTCTCATCTTTGGCCCAAAGTATAAAAGACCAATAATTTCCCTCCTTTTCAATCACCTCAACCTTATAAAGAAGTAATTGTAAGGCCTACTTCAACTTCATCTAAACCCTTCTCATGGTTGGTAAAAAGTCTAGAACTTCTTGACACCATGAAGCTAGATCACATGGTATTTTGAGACTTACTTAAAACTCCTTATCCAATACAATGAGTGTCAACCTTAATCACCAACCCTCTCACTACCCTTTACCTAAAGGTCTTTTAAAAAATCTATAGCTTCTTTATCAAAACCAATAGAAGTTCATCCATATATGTTAAAATCTTTACCCTCATAGGCATCTACCACATTAAAGTAGATCAGGACTTTATGCATACACCCATCTCTAATATAATTCACCCATAGGTGAAATTAGATCTAACTCTCTAATCACAAGTTGGAGTTTCATGGCCTAAAATATAGAAAAGTGTTAAGCTTCCTAGATCTCGATGATCCTTCCCTCTTCAAACCTCAACTTTATCATCAATTTATGGACCACACCCCTCTACTTTAGTTGGAGTATCACCGATCTAAGAGAAACAAAAGGATAATTTTGGGACCACACCCCTCTACATTATTGCACATTGAGCAAATCCACATAATTCTTTCTAAATTTCAAATCCATCACTAGGATTATTCAAAAACCAAGTCTAAATCACACTAAATCCAAGTCAAAGTAATCATTTCCAAATATCAAATCCAAATATTGAGTTGTATTAATATAGTGAAGGAGAAAAATTGCACAATCACATTAGATGGGAGAACTACATGTGGATAGATTTCACTCTTTGGAGTATCATATATGTATCTAGTAATTAATAATAAAATGAGGGTATTGGGATCATCTCAACCCATTAAAATGTCCCATGTTTCTAAATTTTCTTTCCCTCACAAGCATACCTAGTGTTTCAAGGTGAAGGATGTTGATTTCTACAGTTGTTTGGATCATTAAGGTTTGATATCATAGATATATAGATTTTAGAGATAGGTGAAGGTGAGAATATAATCATAGGTGCATATTTTGGTATAGATCACTATCAACCATCATAGGCCAGTTTTAATAGTTGATACTAAACCATATCTAATAAAAGTAACTATGTGTAGATAAAAACATAGTTCTAGAACCAAATGAATCATAAGCCTATTTTAGTTTTTTCCCACTTAAAAAATGTAATCATAACCAAAAATCAACAAGAAAATATTAGTACCATGAAGCTAGATCATACTTTACTTATTCAAATAACATATTCATATAGGTCCCTACATAATTCTTTAGCTCTTTTATATTGTAAAAAGAGAGTTCCAGTATAACATACTGCTTGGATGACCTTGGATACATGCTATAGCATGTGTATCCTCAACTTTACACCTCTATGTCAAGTTTGAACATGATGGGAAAGTGCATGTTGTACATGCTAACCCACCTCCATTTAAAACATGCAACATGAATTATAGTCCCAATGATGTTCTTATTCCATTATATACATAATATTCTCTACATGATACTTCTTAATCTTCCACAAGCTCCACTACCTTGGTTACATAGATACCGGTAACACAAATTCCTGACAAGGATCCCATGGAGGAAAATTTTAAATGTTTGTCACTTGAAGAATATTGTTTGTTGATTCTCAACATGTTCTGTACTCCACAAGAGTATGGAAAAATTCATATGTACCTGAATTATGATCCTTGTATTAGGATGGTCATCCCTTATGGCCCCCCTAACCTTCAAACTAATTTCACATATGGGGGAATTGATCAGGCTCCCACTATTGACAATCCATTCTATTCACCACAATAATTTACCTTTGACTTCTCTTTCCTAATAAATCCTATTTTTCCACACACCTATCTCTATAGGTGTGCCTGGAAAGGATTTAGTTTGAGTTGTTATGAGTAGGGTGTCCATACACCTATTGAATATCCCACTAGCCAAATCATTGAAAATGCCAAAAAGATGCATGGAGTGGGTTATGATGAACCAAATAAACTCACCAAAACATCCCATGTACCAATTAGTGAAGAGTTAGTCTATCCTTCTCCACCTTATTCTCCACCATCACCTACTGAATCAAAGGTATCTATACCTCCAATTTTTTTCAATAAATGCCATCCATTTAGGGCCTCTCACCTATCACTAGGGTAAGGAAACAAGGTCCCTCTCATTCATCCTAAAATAATTGATGAAGACTCTCCCACTATTAACACTATCCAATGTTAAGATGATGATGCTATTCTCACATACATAGGTGTAGATGATTCCTATATCCAATGATTACTCCGATCTAAAACATGAGCTATGTTAAATGAATCAACTATTAACATCAATTTTCCCTCTCATGATAACCCCCACATCCTTAAGATTGGCAAATATTTGGATTCCTTTGAGCAAGATGATTATGCTATATTTCTTAATAACCATAGGAAATCCTTCACTTGTCTTATAATGACATGCCTAGTATTGACGCCTTTATCATCGCCCATGACATTATCACCAATTGACATGTTAAACCTGTTTAGTAGAAGCTTCACAAGATGCATCCTTGTATTGTTTTCCTTATCAAAGAAGAGCTCCAAAACCTCATTTTTATTAACTTTATCCAACCTATTGACTACTCGTAATGGATTTATAATATTTTTCCTATCACAAAAATGATCAAGGGAATCTGAATTTACACTAACTATCATGACTTAAACCTCGCTTATCCAAAAGATGACTTCCCATTTCCAAGTATCAACCAATTTGTTGATCTAATAGCTGTGTATGAGATGATATCACTTATAGATGGGTTCTCTAGATATAATCAAATCTTAGTTTCTCTTGAGGATCAACACAAGACAACTTTCATTACCCCATGGGTGACTTTTTGTTATTGGGTCATGATTTTTGGTTTAAATAATGCTGGTGTCACCTAATAGTGCACTATGACTTACATCTTCCATTATATCCTACACAAAATTATGGAAGATTACGTGGATGACTTAATTTGGAAGTCTAAACTTCACCAAGATCACTTGATGATTCTCAAATTCATATTTACTTGTCTCCTCTAATATAACATTTGACTAAACCCAAAGAAATGTGTCTTTGGTGTTCTTTTCAATAAGCTCTTGGGTTCTATCATTTCTCTCCATGGTATTGAAGTCGACCCTATTAAGGTTAGATAAATACTATAGATGCCTCCACTTACTAATATCAAACAACTCCATAGCTTGCAAGGCAAACTTTAGTCAATCCACTAATTCATCTCCTAATTTTTAGATCATTACCAACCCTTTCACCATCTCCTCAAAAAGGATGTCTCCTTCCATTGGAATATATATTGCTAGGAAGCTCTTGACACACTCAAACAATATCTCCTTTCCCTACCAATTCTTATTCTACCTAAGGAAAATTAGACTTTTTACCTTTACATCTATATAATAGACCATTTTATGGGTGCTATGATTGCACATCAAGATGATCACCATTGAGAATAGGTGGTGTACTACATAATCCATGCAATTATTGATTATGAGACTTGATATACCCATACCAAAAAAAATTTCCTCGTATTGGTCTTTTTAGCCTCCAAGCTTTAACATTATCTCCTAAATGACAAAACCTACATGGTCACCCATACTGATCCCTTTAAATACATGCATTCCAAGCCATATCATAACCAATGCATATCTCAGTGGCTTATCTTTCTTACTGAATTTGACTTAGAGTTTATTCAAAAAAATTATATAAAGGGGTAAATAATCACTAACCAATTAAATGCCACCACTTTACCTGACAACCAACTTTCAAACCTTGAATTCCCTAATGAATCCATTGTAATGCTCTTAACCGATGACATCTCCTATCAAATGATGATTTTTTTCAATGGGTATAAATGTTAATATGATGGGGGTGTGGAGGTAATTATTATTCCTATAGATGGTGAGCCTATGCCTTTATCATTTAAACTAGATTTTGAATGTACTAATAATATGGCTGAATATGAGGCTTTGATCTTAGGGATTTAAATGACTCTCTTCTTGGGTATCAAGTCCATAACCATTTTTAGTGATTCTCAGCTAGTGGTTAATTAGGTTAATGGTTCCTACCTATTCAAAAACAAAAATCTATAATGGTATAAACATCATGTAGATACGCTATTGGGATCATTTAACTCTTATCTCTTACAAACTGTTCCTCAATCTATAAACACATTTGATGACACAATGGCTTCACTTGATTCACACATACCCTCTTCATCTTCTTCCTTGAGAATCTATGTCACCATGTATCACTTAACATTACCCTCCTATGTATCAACTAACATCCTTTCAATGAGAAATGTAACATCCCATCCACATGACTTATGGTACAAGTAACTCACAAATTATCTTTCCTTTTCTATTACCCCTTCTAATCTCTCTAAAAATGGGATATGTGCCTTCATAAAATGTGCCTCTCATTACACTATGCTAGGGGGAATTCTCTACAAGTGAGGTTTTGATGGTCTCCTCCTTAGATGCCTCACTAGTAATGAGACTTCATTCACTATTAAGGAAGTCTATGATGGGGTTTGTGAGGGACATTTCAATGGTCACATAGTTACCAAGCATATCCTTCAACTCAACTATTATTGGCTATTACTCCATCAAGACTATAGTGATTATATTTGAAATTATGTCAAATTTCAACAACATGATAACCTCCTTCACATTCCAAGTCATGCCTTACAAGTTTCCAAAGACTTATATCCCTTCTCCCAATGGGACTTGGATTTAATCAAGGAGGTTAACCCTAATTTATCCCTTTGTCACTGCTCTATCATTACTAACACTGAATAATTCATGAAGTGGGTTGAGGCCATTCCTCTCATCTCCACTAAGGCTGACAAAATTATTGACTTTATTAACCATCACATCATCTATCATTTTGGTGTCCCACATAAAATTATAATAGATAATGACAAATCTTTCAAAAATAAGATTGTCTAAACTTTTTGTGATACTTTCAAAATAAAATTAGGATTTTCATCACCATACTATCCATAATAAAATGGATAGGCAAAATATTCTAATAAAATATTGACCAAAATTCTCATGAAGGTAGTTAATGATATAGGCAAGGATTGGCATATACACATTCCCTTTTCTCTATGGGCTTACTGCACTAGCATTCAAACCCCTACGAGTGTTACACCTTTTTCATTGGTGTATGGGATGGAGGCTATTTTGTCTCTTGAGGTTGAGATTCCTCATCTTCACATTTCTCTAAAAGACATACTTACTAAGGATGAATTTCACTAAGAATATTTGGCTCAATTCTAATTGCTTGATGAGCATCATCTCATAGACCTCAACCACCTCCAAATCTATCAAGAGAGTATCAAATGTGCTTACAAAAAAAAACTTTAAAGAGCAAGATTTCAATATTATATATCTTGTCTTAAAATAAAATCAACATGTGATGAACATGGAAAAAAGAAAATGGGGTAAGTTTTCTCCTAATTAGTTTAGACCCTACATCATAACTCACAAGTATGGCCCAGGAACTTATCACTTGTCTTATGTCAAAGGAAGGCCAAAACCCAAGCCTTTAAATGCCTTACACCTATGACCATTCTTTTTTTAACCAAGCATCACTTCACCTAGTGTTTCACTTGAGCTCGTCCCTTGAGCACCCCTATTACATTCATCTCCCTTATTATTAACCCTTAATCCTACACAATTAGTTAACTTATGAGGTGCTATGATTTTTCCCTCAAAATGGAAAACTCCTAAGCCTATATAGACTTGTCCATGACTAAAAGTAAAAAAAATAGAAAAATGGGATATATAGATAAGTTATAATATCTCAGGTCATGATTGTCAACATAGACTGCTCCCTTGAAGGATAGTTACGTAACTTCCCTTTGTTACTATCAATAGACTGCTCTCTTGAAGGACAACTATTTAAACTCTAAAATAAATGCTTAGACCACTCCCTTAAAGGATGGCTAGGCTAAGATTTATTCTCAAAGGGAAAAACAAATAAAAAGCTTCTCATATTGATTAGCTTCATATCATTAGCTTCCCATATAAAATCCCATTTTAGGCTTTCCACATTGATCAACTTACACAAAAAACAAAATCAAAAAGATTTTTAAGTCATGGACTTGCCTATAGTAGCTCTCAAGTCACCCATAATAAGGGCATATCATCCCCACTTCGAAGGTTATGCTACCCAAACACTTTCACTCATTTTACCCTTTTTCCCTAATACTCTTTCAAGAGATTTTGAACTCACTTAACAAAAGGTGAACATGATGCTTCTATAACAAAAAAATGGCCTAATGATGCAAAGCATGAATGAGGATCATATTATTAGGCCTATTTATGTTATGATTATGGTCTTTGCCAGTACATGAGCATTTTACCTCTTTATTTTCCATCCAAATCACATGTCGATCTCTCTACTGAGATGAAAATGTCATACAAACAATATCAAATGTACTCCATTTATTTTAAGCATATACCATCATAAATATGGAAAAATGCTGAAATAAAATAACATAACCAACATATTCATTTTAAGCATACACCATCACAAATATGGAAAAATGTTAAGATGAAGCTAACAAATCAACTATGCATTTACCATCACACATATGGGAAATGTTAGTCTAACTCAACTCACATGCTCAAAAGTAGCATAAAATGAACATAACATTAAAATAGTACTAACCATCTATATCAACATCATCATCACAATCACAATAAATTCATCTCAAAATCATAATAAATATACATCTCATATATATATACACATATACATATACATGTACATCAATACATCATCACAATATCATCTCTTTCTCAAAATATACATCTCTCATCTTTGGCTCATAGGCTAGTGTGCATATAACATATATCACAAATAACAAAATCTGGCACTCAAAATCCTCAAGGCTCTTTACATGGTCATGAAGAAGTAGTGTCACCACCACTCTCTGCCCGTCTATGTCTATGTGAGCTAGAAGTCGTGGCACATGTCACTGATCTCTCTTGCTCTCTAAACTTAGAATACATCTAAATTTGTGGGGACTCCTTGATGACCCTCTCATAATAATAAATCTCATCAAGGGTAGTAGTATACCTCACCAGAGATATACTCTATGGTGGTCCCATCGTACCTATTGAAGGGCTAGCCTAAACTGGTCCTTATGGTGGAGGAAGAGGAATAACTTGACCTACTACTCTTAAACTATCCCTCTCTATTGTAAGTGTTGTAACCTAACCCTATAATATCCTTATTTGGCCTTGTAATGCCTTGACCTAGCTCTACAATATCACCACCTATCCTTGTAAAACCAATACCTATGCCTGAGCTGCATCTTGCACCTATATTGTTGCATCTCAAGATAGTACTACTACATTTTGGGCCTATACAGTTGCATCTCTCTCTCTCACCAAACCTTGTAATTTAGTGGTGGCCTTCTGACCTCAATCACAAGATGTAAACCTATTCACCAAGCCATATATGTCATTATGCACCCTAGATCTACTACACTTAGCCCTAATAGTATCTCCTTAAAATTTGGCCCATCTATATCCTATGGTAATGGTAGGGGTGCCTCTATATCATCCCTCCTATATTGAGGGAAGGTAGGAGGTACATCTTTGTATCAGGTCAAACTACCTCCTAACCTATGTCATGGGTACCATCTCTAGCTCATTGACTCATCTCCCTTTAACCCATAATGAGATTTATAAGCCAACCAACTGATCCACCTATCCTTTGAATGAAGGGTATGTCAAGTAGGGTCTCCACATAATATCTAAAAGGATCAATCCTTCTATCATGTGCTTATAATACTCAATATCATGCACTACATTGTCTACTCAGGTCTAAGCCATGCCATCTCTCCATTATCTGAAGCCAACCCTAAAACTAGCTAAAATCATGGTAGGTAACCACAATGGCTACATCACCATGATATGTTTGTATTCCCAATAGTGAAGTAAATTCCCAACACATAAATTGTATCACTATCATAGTCTCAACCCCCACAACTCTTTATATAAGTATGCTAGAAACACTGGTCCCCATGCAAATATGGTCTACTTCTCAACCGTCTATGCCAAAACACCTATCAATGCAATAAAAAATCTCCCACTATCTACATTTGGTAATGCATACATGGTAATCCCTATTATCATCAAGATGCTTAGTTGATGTTTCTCCTCATTAGAAATATACAGTGGCTCATAGGCAAAGCTCACTGAGTGATAGGTCACCTCATTAACATGATCTCCAAATAATGTCATCATGTGAATATCATGATCATTTCTTAAACATAAGAATATCTCCTCACCCTAGAGTGGCAACTATAAAATCTTATATACATCTTCCTAGGTTACTATCAACTCTCCAACTAGTACATGGAAGGTGTTGGTGGTGTGATCCCGCCTCTCAATAAATGTTATCATCAAACTCACATCTTATGTGAATATAAAATATCATCACTCCCCCTAAACCTATGACTACCATGTGCTCCCACTCATCTAGGGTGATATCCCTCCTCATCTATGTCAAAAACATCAGTAGGTGATCTCATAATGTCAACTCTAGCCTCACATTAATCCATACACACACAACTCAAGTCACATACTTTTTAATATAATCTATCATCACCTTTTTACCTTCTCTTTGGGATAACTACATTGGTTTGAGTCCCTCCATCAAGCTATGTAGGTAGCAATCAGTTCACACAGGGTCTTCTTAGGTTAGCTCAGCCATATACCGACCCAACTATCTAACCCACTCTCCCCTTTCTACCCTATACTTCACTACCTCTGTCTCCACCCTAGACCTAACTACTTATCACAACCTTAGGCCTCATGGATTATCTCCCTAACCTTAAACCCTATGACTTATATTTTAAGCCTTAGGTCCCCTAACCTATTTCAACCTATCTTTTTTTACCCATTTCCCCTAACATAGTTTTAACCATTACTTAGATCCTTTTTCTTAGGCTCTAGGATAACTACATTGGCTTGAGGCCCTCAATTGGGCTATGTAGGAAACACTCAATTAACACAAGGTCTTTTGAGGCTAGCTCAGCCATTAGGCTAGTTGACTACTTTAATTATAGATCCAAATCAACCTTTTTCCCTATTTTTGGGTTCTCCCTAGTCACTGACATTGAATTTTTATGCTTACATCAATGATTGCTATTGAACGATGTCAATGGACCCCACTAACATTGGTGCCTAGTTTAACCCTAGGGCCAAATGAATTGACTCCCAACATTAAATTTTAACCTTAAACCTACCCCCAAACTCATCTAACCCTACCCTTCATCCATTTCTTACCCCTCTACTAACATTTTCTTTTACCCCCAACTTTGAACTAATCCTATAAAAGCAAACTAGCTAACTCAAATTCAAAATTAACTCATGAAGACTCTTACCTCATCTCTCTATCTCTTCTGCACTAACATAGCTAGCTCTTGTGGTGGCATACCTCCCATTGGGTCCCCTCCTATCTCTACTATCTCAATTGCACTCAGAGCTCTTTTTCTCTATAATTAAATGTTTTAAATGAGTTCTAGTGGGTTACAAAACCCCTTTTTATTAGGTTTGGTCACCCATCGATGTTGACAATCTTGACCTAATCCATCAATGTCAGCAATATTTCTTATTGATGTCAGTAAACTTGCCCTAAGACATTGATATCCACACTATTTACTACCAACATATACAACATAACTGACATCAACATCATTGCATTAGAATTTCCACTAACAACCACAACCCTTTAGACTCTACCCATAATCTAGGGAAACTTGGAGATCATGTATATCTCCTTGATCATAGAAACCAACTTGAAGATCACATATATCTCCCCAACCATGATGACCACCTTTGGAGATCACTTAAATCTCCACCCATGAATATCTCCTTGCTCATTGATCCCTTTACACTAACCTAACATCACTTATCTGGATCACTTATGTTATTTTGTTATAGTTGGCTATTGTACACACATGTATATTAGGTGTTTTAAATGGTGACCAATCTTGTCCTATCACCTGAAACCTTTTGTGTTTCTCAAGGGCACTTCCTAACTTAGATACCTAACACACATAGACCATTGCAGCAATAACTTTGATTATTTTGAACTTATCAGCTATCACTTACAAACTATGCTTTGGATATTTCTATCTAAGTCCTCTTCAAACTTACTTGTTCTTGATTTTATTGACTATATCTCATAGTAGTAATTACACAAGTAGTGATACCACATTCTACTCTACTCACCCACTTTACTTCTTATAAAATTGGTACCCAATTCTGTTTCTCCTCCATCAATTCCTATTTTGAGAGGGGATACCTCATCCAATACTTCAAACATCTACCTCTTATTTTTGTATTGCAACTTGTCCATACAAATTACTAAATTAAAAAGGGAAAATGTAGACACCAAAATTATGTCACACACATGTGTAACTCCCTATGTTAATACACCCCTTGAGCCCTTTTTCAATAATAATGATTAGCCTCCCTAACCCATGATTTTACCTCTCACACATTAAATTAATATAAAATATTTAATTAAGTTAAAACCCCCTTTTTCTACCTTACTTGGCCACCTTGTCTTAAGACTAATTCTCACCAAATGAGTCATCTCAAGAGTTAGTCCCCTTATCCTAACTACCCAAGACTTGTTCTCACCCCAAAAATAAATACCTAACCAACTACATCCTTCTTAACCTCGTATTTATACCATTTTGTAATGGATACTACACTTGGCATGAGAAATAATAGAAAATAGGCTAAAGATAGTACTTTTACCTATTCTAATTATGTTGATGTTGGTCAACCCATGACTGACATCAATGGGGTCACTAATGTTGGTTATATAATCTAAACTCCAAACTAATGTTTAGGTCAGCATAAATCAAGAAAACTCATTCTTATTTGCATACAAGATTTTGGCATTCAAATTTTGACATCTTGGCTTACTATTATATTGCATAAGTCATTCTAGATCAGGAACCAAGCTCTTGAAAACTAGTAACACCCACTTGTTTTCTCTATTTGAGGCATCAATTTAGACTACTTTATAGGAGCCATCTATCCAAAAATTATCATTCAATCACCTCTACAACTAAGTACATCACTTATTCTATAAGTCTTTAAGTAGTTACTTTGCAACTCCTTTACATCTACTATTTATTACTTTACAAATTCTAACTGAACCCTCATGAAGGATTTATAAAGCTTCCCTACTTGTTTCCACTTGTTCTAACACACCAAACCTCTGACTAGATCCATCCAAACAATACTTTCTCTGTCACAACTCTCCTCAGCTTTCTAGACATGACAAAAACCATTTCTCAAACCCAAAAAGCCTTCTACAAACTCTTAGGCAATTATTTCCCTTAATGACATCATCAGCCTAATCAATATTAGTCACATTTTCTCATCAACCTTGGTAGCCTAAATGATATTGATTACTTCCTCACTGACCTTGGTAGCCTAATCAACATCATCAACTATGGATTTTTAGTAACCCTTATAAAACCTACCCAAATAACTTCAAAATACAAACTGAATATACCACCTACACTTTGTTACTTTTTGCTACACTCAGGTTATGAATAATGGTAACATTATCTCTCTTTTCCTCTCTCTTTGTTATTTATTACAATTTTGTCTCTTAAAAGTGGATTGTCATCTCTAAGGAAGTTTGACACTTCTTAGAATGAGCATGTAGCTTAGAATCCCACTCATATATCTACTAACATACATTTTGTGGTAGTGTTTTCTTACTTATAGTTAGTCTTCCCTAGCCAAAAAAGAGTGCTCACAACATCTGGATATGACACGTAAACCAATCTGAGTTCATTATAATCACTTATCCCTATCCTTATTTGTTTTCCTTTAGACTTGAAATAGACAAATTTTAGCAAAACAAATATCAAAAGGTAAAACTATTGAATATTCTTAAAAGTCTAGTCACACTAAAAGACATGATTCAAAGCATATCTCCTTCTTTTGGTTAAATCTCAAACTCTACAGTTGGCCTCATGATAAATCCGAGGTCCTTTGGGGTGTAATAAGCTAGTAGATTAGAATAGGAGAATAAAAAATTCTTTTACTGCTACCTATTTTCTCACATGAGTACCCAATCTTTGTAGTAGATCGATGGCTCTATAAGGGGTCCTGAGGACACATCATGGGAAAGTAGGTCTATTTAATCTTCCTTGTACCAATCTACCATCATGATTTGATCTTAGTATCACAACTATTTTCCTAAAAATCTTTATGTCTATAGAAAGCATGTTTTATTTGTATATAGATGACTACTAGTCACTTAGTGTCTTTTCATTTCCTTAGTATGCCTCTTGCCTCCTAAGCTATTCTCATAAGATACCTAAGTATTTCTTCTTACACTCCCTTTTTCATTCCTTTTCCTTCATATTTACTCTTGGGAAATATTGTTTTGCTTATTAATCACTCCCCATGGGATATCATTTATGAGTTGCTTTATAAGACCATGGATAGGACTTGGCATCCCTCACAAATTACCATCTTTTCCATCCTATTACCCACATCCTTGGTTTATCATTATGTATCCTTCTGATTACTAATTTTGATTTGGTATACTTTGGGTTTTTCTTTTGTGAGTTGCAGTGTAAGACCATGGATAGGACCCATCCCTCCTCAAAAAAATTTCCAGTAATTAAGTCACCATCCAAAATTACATGTGTCAAATATGAGATTAGATTTGATATATTATGAGGTTACACATCATTGACATGATTCCCAACTTGATATTTAGTATCTTTTATGCTTAATTCATTTTTATTTAACCTTTTATTTTCTTATTTTTGAGTGCATGTAAGATTAAAACCATTTCTTGAATTTTTCATACTTCCCAACTTGAATTAGTATGATAAATTTAAGACCAATTTTTTTTAAATTTTGCTTTTCTTTTATACTTCCTATTGTGATATAGTATAATTGATAGAATTAATTTTGATTTGTTTTTTTTACCATTTGTTCCCTTTTACATACCTTTCATTTTATTATATTGTTTGTCATACTTCCTAAAGTGATATTTAGTATGATTTTACTTATTTTAATTTGGTACAAAAATATTTTACATTGGTTTAAAAACAAATCCCATTTTACCACCTTGTTTGCCATTCTTTTTATTTTTATACTTAGTCATTTTTTATTATTACACATTTCTCAACTTGAACTAGTGTGTAGTGCATTTTTGATTGATTATTTTTTCTAAGACCTTTTTTGCCTATTTCTTTTTAACCATGCATGTATACTCCATAATGATAGAATAGAAACCACCCCACATATATTTACTATAGAATATACAACAAAGATAAATACATGTACTAGACAGAAATATATCCAAATCACCCACAAAAATAACCATCATAAAGACAACATACACAACCAACACCAATAAGCCAAAATGATTCATCATTTATATGCCATAAGTTTGATACAACATATATAATCATATGTAAAGCCTCAGCACTAAGGCTAGGCTCCATCCTATCTATCTCATGGAATAGCCATGCTACCTACTAAGGCATTAGTTTGACTCCTCTAAATGGTATGCTGTAACAAGATAGTCTAAGATCTCAATCCCTTTACCTGTCCTTGTAGGTGTGCTATCTACATCTATGCCTACACCAACTCAACCTAGGTCACTATATGTACCTATTTCAATTGAGTCTACATCAATGTATATACCTAAATCATCTATGTCACTATTTATAGATGTGTATCTCTCATATACCAAGCCTATCTCTTACCTGCACCCATATTTATGATGGCTACATAATCCCTCTCTACATTTATATCTACCTCATTACCTCACCAACTAATCTAAACTAGCTCATTTGAGTTGGGGTAGATGGTACACTCAGTTCCTCTAGTGACATGGGGTTGTATAAATATAGAGTCTCATATAGGATGTCATGGAGTGCTCTCCTCACTAGGGACCCCCATCTCTCCTCATCCTCAAGTACACTTACAAAGTCATACCAAATGGATTTTAGATCATTGCCATATCTCATAATATCTATCTTTATCTCTCTACTACCAAATAAAAAATTAAGAAATAATTTAACCATCTTCGTACCTATCTATGTCTCGACTCCCATAATATTTATTATTTACATAATCGTCTAACATAGTCTCCCCATCTACATGACTTCCTAATACCTCCTTGGTAGGTCACCTACTCAGCTCAAACCTAGATATCATGGTTCATGTCCATCTCAACCTTTAGTTGAGTGGTCTCTCTATCATCTCCTTTGGCTCATCTATGAGATCATCTAAGATGTTTATAGTCTCCACTGTCTCCTATCTCTATCACCATCATGTTCTTAGTGGTCATTTATCATCTCACTATGAGGCTAATAGTGGTGCATCTCATATCTTTGCCTCTTCTATCTCTTCTTCTACCATGCATCATGCCTGGCTAGTCCATTGTTTCTCTAGATCTAGCCTCAGTGTTAGCCTCACTATCAATGGTCTGAGTCCCCTCTTCCCTCATGGCTCCCTCACATGCTAAGCCCACTAGTTAGGCATCAATATCAATGTCACTAGATGAAGTAGGCCCATCTATCCTAGCACTTGTGCTACCAGATGTGGCTCACTCCACCATGTATAGTGTTTGACCACCTCTTTCCTCTCTAGTGCTAGTATAACTATGTGTTAGTTTGCCCATATATCTAATTTGAGCCCATATGACTACAACATAATGTCTACACAATCACATGGGGCAAAACCTATGCTACCTAGTCCTCCCTCCATATTTACACTTGAGGTAACCCATCATCAACTATATGGGGCAAACCAATCATTTGATACATGGGAAATCTCTCATATATCCATGATATTAGTAGTATGATCGATCCCATAGTTTTTTCCCCTCTATCAGCCTCTCAAATAAATCATGTATGAGTTGGACCTAGATAACATAACCTAGATCATATAGTACTCCCTCCTCTAGCATCATCCTATTCAAGGCTACCATAAATAGTGATACCTTATCATCTGACTTGTGACAAAGCACTCACTATGGCATAAGGCCTATCACCACCTTTTAGAGGTCCATAATCTATGATATATACACATCATCCATATTGACTCTCCATCCTTTCAATATCATCTTTGAGCCTATAGCCCATATGGATAAGAATATCCTCTCCTCTAAGCTATCTAATATCCTTGTGGTCATTGGTGTTCCTACTATGGGTAGCCTAAGGATGACATGGACATCTTCTAGTGTCATACCCACCTCTATCACATCCCTATCCACCTCCCATCTAAAGGTGTTAGCCAATCATTCCTAGCATCTTAAGAAAGTGACTAATAGGTTAGTGCTAAGGGGGATCCTATCAGATACACCTCCTAGACCCATGGCTACTAGTCTAGCTTGATCTAAATATGATAATCTATCTGATAAATCTAACAATCAAGATATGTCCATCAACCTCCAAAATCTTGATCATGTTTGTAACCAAGAAAATAATAAAGGATGTATTAGTTCTTTCATGTCATGAATAATCAAAATACATTTTTTATACATCATTTATAAAATTTTAATTAAAAACAAAGGTAATTGCTTTTACCTTATTCATTTTAATCATTTTATCCTATTTCTAGCTTGTTTGGTCCCTCTTACCTTCCTTTGGTCATTTCAGGCCATTCTATCCCTTTTTCAACTTTTTACATGCCTTTATGTGCTTATTCGAGTTCCTTGGTCAGCTTATTTTGACCAAAATTTCCTTATTTTTATCATAGTTGACTTCAAATTCCATGTCAAATCTCTTATCTTCCCCTACCTAGTACTGAGTTTTCATTTTGGCCCTCACAGACTAGTTACTCACTCTATTCTAGATTTTTAGCCTATAAATACACTAGGTCAACCATATGGATTCTGCCCTATTTTATCTTACTAGGTCAACTTGGTTAGCCTAGTGCATTATTTGTGTCGACTTAGTACATTTTTCAAAAAATGTGCATTTCACTCACTTTCCTCTTAAACCCTTCAAACCCATTTCTTGTCTTCCTATTTTCTACCCTTAAAATTTATATTTGATCAATTTTGACATATATAAATTCTTAAAATCAAATTTCATCAAAAATTTACTTAATTCAATACAAAATTCAAAAACCAGTTTGAGATCTATAGTTGTATACTTGTAGTGCACCTATTGCCACCTCTGGGTGTCTTCCTCATCTAACATGTCATTTCCTCACCATCCTAGCCTTGATTGGTCTCAGAGCTCTCTTTCTTCTCTTTCACAATTCAAAATTCTAAATGAATTATCTTTTTCCCTATTTAAAAACACTTTTTAGTAAATCAATTCTTTCATTTATTTTTAGGCAGATTCTTTGTTTTGCCTCTATCTTTGTTTCTACTCATCCATTTTACAAACTATAAAATGCATTAGAATCATGATGATTTAGAGATTATTTTCTACTATAATATGTATATCTTCTAAAAAATTGATTTTTTGCTATTTTTTGACCTAACTTCTAAAGGTTTGCTTAGTGTACTCTACTTTGGACACCTTCATTTCTTACAGTCTACTTCTTTATCTAAAATACTAAGGTAAGTTAAAGGTATGTGTTTTTAAAATATAGTTATTCCATTTATCTTATTTTATTTCTTATTGCACCATACTTATCATGAACATTATGTGTTATCATGTTCTCTTCTAAAGCACCATCTCATGTTGCACTTATGTGGCACATGATGAGCTTCAGATGGGGCATATGTATACACATAATATTTTTAAATTTTATTGATTACTGACACTTTATATCTTACAATAACCTATTGAGTCTCAATCTCTCTGAGTGCATACCTTAAGTGGTGCACTGGAAAGGGGTAGGCAGACCATTAGTGCTTTGTAAGATTGTTTTTCTTTTTGCCATTTATCATCCACGTACTACCCTCCTAAAACCATTAAACCCAAGATTATTATTTGTAGTTTTTGCTATTATTATCACTTGTTATATTTTATCCTTCATTTCTTTCCTTATTACCCTTTTGACCTGTCAGTTGTGTTAGGTTAACTAGGTCAACCTAGCATAATTTAGGGACTTTTTCTCTCTTTTGGTTTTTTAGCCTCTCGACCGACCTAGCATAAACCTAGTGAGTTAGACCAAAAAATGTGCTAGGTTGATCAAGTTGACCTAACACATCTGATGTGCTTGAATTATTTTAGGGTAAGATAATACTATATATACAAGGTCATTTACCACCATTTGTAAGAGTGAAGAATTAAGCAAAGAAGTGAAAACAAACATCTACTTATTGACCATTCTACTTGGGGAATAAAGCTTTAGGGTTTAATACTTTATTTGGAGATCCAATCTCATCTTATGGATAAGTTTTTTGGATGATTGGATAAGATGTGTAGCCTAGAAATGATTTATCTTAGTTATCCTTACATACTATGATAATCTCTTATGAATCACCTTGGCCAAGGGGGAGATTGAGGCTTGACGGGTTCATCTTCAAAGGTAAGTATTCCTAACTTTATTCCTCATTTGTACGAGTAGATAGATAGTGCATTTATATTCTTATCTTCCATGTATTAGTATTCTATATACATTGACATGAGTATATGTCTTATATTACATGTTTAATTTATTTATTTATTTGTTTTGTTTATAACACACACTTTGTGCCACAAGATTTGGTGTGCACTAGATTAGATTTACTTTACTTGTTATTATATTAGTGAATTATTAAATCATAGTAATCTTTTAGGGTTATTATATGATTAAGTTAGACTGTAGGCTATGGAATCCTACCTCACATAGTGTGTTATGATAAGTGATCCCCTAATCATGTTTAGTAGATCCTCACATTGGTCATGCTCCTAATTGATAATTATATGCTCCCCAATTGGAAGTATAGGTGTGCTCTATCCCATCTGATCTAAGATTAATTTATGGACAGGAGGCATTCCTAATTACATATAGATTCTAACTTCCTTTATCAGAGACCATACCTCTATCCAAAAACCTTGTCAACAACTTACATATTATATTATCTATTCTATTAATAGGTTATAAAGACCACATACCTACAACTCATGCCTTGGATTGGATTTCACCTCCATACAGATCCTAAAATGTTATAGGCTACCTCATTAATTCTCTAATATGCATAAAAACCACATCAATAAGGAAATTATTGGTGATAAAATAATGGATATAGGGATTGAACCTTTGATAAAATAGGTTAATTTATACATATATTTGCACTAGAGTCACCCAAGAGAGTGATCAAATCTAATTCTTAAGCTAACCTTTTAGTCTCACCATTGTCATATTATAGGAGACTTAGAATTGTACCAACTATTCCTAATAGACCCAAGATTCCTTCTCTAGTAAGGAATCCTTTACCTATTAATCCTTCAATGGCTTGGCCACGCTTGTTAGTTGGATCTGTTATTTTCATCCTAAGAGACATGCTTGATTTTCCTAGGAATCCTAAAAGGTAGCTACCATCCTTTTTTCCTTCAAAAATAAGGACAATAAAAGAGCATATTAAGTCCTTTAAAGTAAATTTGAGGTTGATGAATATTGTCCATGAATATTTTGTATGTAGGATATTTAATTTTACATTACTGGATGCTATTTATGACTGGTATTTAAACCTAATGGAAAATTCCATCACTTCTTGAGATGCATATCAATCAAAATTTATTACACAATTTAGACAGGTTACTAGTACCAATATAATATATCATCTCTTCACCAGCATGAAGAGAAAGCCTAATGAGCTTATCCATGCTTTCAATGTGATATTTCAAAAGATGTATAGTTAGTTAAGCCTAGACTATAATCCAAAAGAAGCATTAGCATTAGAGATGTACAAGAATACACTAGATTTGATTATTTCGATGTTGTTAAGGAGAGTATATTCTACCAATAACTTAACAAAGACATATAAAGAAGCCATTAACATTAACAGGTAGAGAAATCCTCAAGTGCCTAGTGTAACTAATGTTTATAATGGCTTCCCAACATTGAATCCTATCCTGCAGTCTAGGCAAAATAGTCTTGCATACAATTAGAACTAGATTTATAAATTCCCTCCCCTGACATAAGTAATGTAGCTAAAGTATATCTTCTTGAAAAATCACATGAAAATAAATAGTTACCAATAGAATCAACAATCGACCATGTCTCTTACTAATATTCTACAAGGTACTGATTCCATAAAATCAGAATTTGAGGCTATTTTAAAGATGGTTCAAAAGTACAGTAATGACTTCTTAGGCATACAAAGGAAGATAGGTAATGTTAATGCCCTAAATGGAAATCAAAATATTTCATTCTATAGGTAAAATAGACCATTCAACAGGCTTACAAATAATACAGAATAGCCTTCCCAGCTTCTAGAGATCAATATAATGGATACAACTCTACTTAATTGGTGAAAAATTCATAATACTTCTCAACATGGTGAGCTTGATTGCATTAAATTTTATACAACATTTGAAATATTTCAAAGGGAGGTGGTAAGATAGGATCAGATGCATAATCCACCTAAATCCCATCATGATCCTAGCCCTTCTAACACTGCCATGTTCTTCAAGACTCATGAGTTTCCCTTCCCAAGTGAAGATGATAATATACTAGAAGATAACATAGATAGAGTTCATGCTTTCTAGAAATTTCATAAAGGTGGCTATAATTTGAGGATAAAATAACCCTTCACTACATCTATTCTTCTTAATACTATAAAAATCAAACCCAATCTTAAAGTTGACAATAATCCACCTCCTCTAAGAGGGAATGTCAAACCTTAAATTGAGGAGGAACCAAGCAGAGGAAGATACAACATCATTAAAGACATGAAGAATATCAAAGCAAATATAACTCTTCATGAGTTAGCTTGGATTTTTGAACAAAAGGATCTATTGATAATGTCCATTACTGAGAAGACAACTATGGATAAAATGAAAGCATCTGTAGATAAAGTGAAAGATGCTAACACTAATGTCATCTATAAGAGCAAGTTAGAAGTTCCATCATTCTTACTGACTATCAGAGCATTTGGTAAGAACATTCATAACCATTTAGTTGATTCCAAATCTTATGTAATTTTTATGCCTACTTCTATATAATGGAAGCTTGGTTTGACTTTAAGACCTTCAAAGAGGATAATTTCACATTTAGATAAGATAATAGTGCTAGTGGACAGTGAATTATAGGATATATATATTCAAGTAGCATCTGAACCATGAGTCTATATGACCATTTCCATCCTTATAGTGGGCATAGCTAAAGGTTATGGGTTATTACTAAGTAGGGATTGGTCAAAAATGCTTAATGGGTACATATCTATAGACTTCTATTATATCTGGATACCATCAAGAGGCACTGAAAATTAAATTAGAATAGATAGAGAACCAATAATGAAATATACCATTATAGAGTACAAAGTCAAGAATGAAAAAGTTAAGTATGAATGTACTATCCTTGATATCTACACTTTCACTATGTAGAATAGAAAATGAGAACCATAGTCTAAAAGTTCCAATCATCTATGGACTTTACACTTTGATGGTGGTAGATCCAAATAAGGATCATACATAAGAATCAAGTTGATTGATCCATAAGGAAAGAAATTATTGGTATCATATAGGTTGTAGTTCCCTTACACCAATAGTATGGTTGAGTACAAATCTCTAATTTTGGGATTATGATTTACACTAAAGAATAATGTGACACAAGTATTAATATTCAATGATTATGAGCTGGTGATCAATCAAGTCAGAAACAAATATCAATGTAAGATATCTTATCTAAGAAAGTACAAACATAGAGCATGGGACCTAATTGAGAATTTTTACCCTTTCAACATAAACATGATTCTTAGAGTAGAATCAAGCTATAGATTCACTAGCTACTCCTACAACTAATTTAAAGCCCCTTCAAGAATATGAGGTAAATCAATTTTATATTGAATTGGTGTCTTGCCCTTCTATTCTTAGTACTATAGAGAATTTCCAAGTCTTTGATGATGACCAACTAATTATTTAATTTTTAACTAAATTAGGGGAGTTTGAGTCCCAAATTATTGATGATAAGGAATTTGACCATCTCTTCTAAGAGGAATCAGATAAGGAAGGTATTTTATAGCTAAAAAAAATTGTATTTTAGAAGGGTTAGTCTCTTTAAAAAGGCCATTTGATATAGATCCTCAATCTCAGTAGCTTAGAACACCTAAGGTCAATGAATTAAACTTTAGAAAGGAAAATATAGGAGATGAACACAACCCACACTACATCAATATTGGTCTCAAATGCACCCCAGAAGAGAGACATAAAATGAAGGATTTGATCATTCAATACAAAGATGTCCATTGTACCCAACATCCCCTCTTTATTTATGGAAATGAGGTCCCACATTTTTTTAGATAATGGTCTAGATCTAGAGCCCCTCTACTATGTGTTTATATTAATTATAAAAAAGGACTGATTGGTATTATGTTTCATAGACTAATTCTTTCTATTAGGCTTATTCTATTGGGATTATGTTTTTGGGCTTATCTTTATTAGACTTACGAATTTTTTTAGGTATTTTTTCCATTAACTCAATTCCTTCAGATTTTTGTTGAACTTATTGTTAAGGGATTTTTTATTGTGGACTTACCTTTATTAGGGACATTGTTGTAGACATTTTGTTTGAATCACTTACCTCGATGAAATTGGGTCAATGGGACTTTTGTCATAGCCATTTTGTCTGAGATATCATGCATTTTGATGTACTGCACCTACCCTTTGGCATTTTTATCTTGGGCATTTTTTCCTTTAACCAATTCCTTCAGACATTTTGTCTAAAAGACTTTGCCTATCAAGGAAATTATTGTGGATATTTTGTCCAAAATAATTCCCCCAAATTAATTTTGTCTTAGACATTTTATTTCAAACAAATCCTCTGATAGATTTATTTTATCTCTCTAAACATACAATTTAGCACTTTTGAAAGTGCCCTTTGACCTTTTGAAAAATTCTTTTGAAACTTTTATCCTAAACCTCTTACCCTTTGGCCTTTACAAAGTGTATTCTTTGAAAAGTTTTGTCATGGATGAAATGCCCTATGAAATAGACCCTTTAGATTTCTACCTGATTAGAATGACCATTTGACCTTTTAAAAATATCCTTTGGAAATTTTGTCCTAGGCCCTTTCCTCGATGAAAATGACACTTCAAAATTTTTGTCATTGAACATTTTTTTGACACAAAAATTTTGAAATAATTCCCTACGAAAATATTACCAATATAATTTTATCGAAATAAATGATTGCAAGGGAACATACCCTTTGGGATTTGTGCAAAAAACCCTTTAGGATTTGTGAAACCTACCATTTGAGACTTTGGCTTATCCCCTTTACTATACTATATTTACCCTTAGGAATTTTATCCCAAGCCCTTTTGCCCTTTGAGCTAATGAGCTTTTAGAATTTATGTCTTGGGCATTTTGTTTGACAAAAATGACATTTCAAACTTTGTGTCTCAGACATTTTGTCTAAGAGAATTAGGTCTTGAAGAGAATTTTTGCGGACATTTTGTCCAAAATAGTTCCCCCACATAAAAATACTACAAAATTTCCCCTCCAACAATTGCCCTGACCAAAATAATAGACCACAATCACCATAGAATTGCCAAATGTCACCTTTACAGTCAAGCACTTTATTATATATGTGTGTGTGTGTGTGTTAAATCACTTTTTCATTTGTGTTTTGTAGGAGTGAATCTAGAAAAGACAAATGTCAAAATCACAGGGAGTCAAAAAGTCAAACACTAAGATTTATGGTGCACATTAATTCACAAACAAAAAATTGATGGTGCATAATAAATCATAGGAACAAAGGGATATCTAGAGTGAGCATGATGGTGACTAGTGTTACCCTCAAAAAATGTTTAAATAAATATTTTTTTCAAAAAAGCTTTGTGAGAGTGCCAACTGGTAACATTATAGGATCCTAGTACATGAAGATAAATGGTGCAAGGTTGATAGAGACTATTTAAAGGTCTTAGATATAGTGAAAGACTGCCAATTGGAAGAAAAGGACTTGAACTATGGCAATAAAGGTACTCAAAGGCCACATAGAGCTTCCAAATGACACACTTGTATTCTATCATGTAGCAAATCGATGGTACATATCAATAATGTTTTCAAATATCTAGATTCAATCAAGAATATGAACACACATACAAATATGAAAGTGAGGATCTAACATGAAAACAAGAGAGGGCTATAGTTATAGCAATTGGCATGTAACATACAGTTATTTTTAACTAACAATAGTGTCACTAGTCCTAAAACATTGGTAAAGTGGTACTTATCTTGGACCTTTGTTTGAGTTCCATTTTGAAGGTGGTTAATTTGAAAGATCAATAAGTTGTTCCCACAACCTATAAAAGGATCTATACAGGAATTTTGATCTATAAGTGTAAAAATTTACTTCATCTTCATACACATGTACATGTTGCATAACTTTTACAAAGGCTATTTTAAACTAATAAACTACAATTAGACTCTTATATGGTTTTTAGACCACAGGTAAAACTCAAGTTTTTACTATCACATATAACAACCTTACATGAATTTAGAGGATGAGGTGACCCCTTCCTCAAGTATATATAAACAATTGTAATCCAACTTGGATTTTTTGTCAATTTTTTTTGAATACAGGAGCAGCATCATTTTTGATCATCAGTGAATTTGTTTATGTATTTACTTTCCAATTTATATGTAATTAGTTATTTATTTATTTGGTTGCATATTTAAATAATATTCAGTGTGAAAAAGCTATGAATGGATTCTTGATTTTTTTGATTGATGTAATAATTTGTAGATGTGTAAAAACTATTGAAAGATTGATAAACATATTAGTTAATATAGTCAAGTTCAAATTAATTCATAATTTTGATTGTGCATGAGTGATTTCTTAGATGTAGTTTTATATATGTGTACAACAACTACTTTAGATAATTTACTTTCCTAAGCTATAATATCCTAATTAAGGGTGTGTAATAGATACTATAAAAAGATCAATCTTTATCTAAGGCCTATAAATTTGTTTCATCTTTATATTCTTAGACTTCTTAGTCATGTCTTACTGTTTGTATGCAATTATTGCTAGAAATATACATAGGTTTTAAGATCACTTGTCCTTTTAGAAACCATTCAGGGAAGTGATTACTAAAAACCATAAAAGTTTTCTTTTCTACCTTACCCTTACCTCCTTTTTGAGCTTGTTTTAAGACCTACCCACTCTAGATTAGTAACTAGTTGCCCATTTAACTCACATAAAAATTCTATACCTTTATTAGGAACCATACCTCCATCCAAAAAAACTTTGTCAAAAACCTACATGTCATACCAGTTATTCCATCAATAGGTTGTAACAGACCGCATACCTACAACTCATATCCTAGAGTAAAGTTTTCCTCTATTGAGATCCTAAAACATTAGAGGCTACCTCATTAAAGTTATGGTGTGCATAATTCCCACATTAACAAGTCTAATTAGTTATAGGAGGGAAACACACTTGATAATAGTGGTTATGATTTGCATAGAGTTACATTGGAGTCACCTAGAAGAGTGACTAGATATAATTCCTAGATTGGTTTTCTAGTCTCACCCTTGTCAAATCATAAGAGACCTATAACTATGCCAACAACCCTAGTTCACAACAATCCACCTCCAAGGACTCCTTCTCCAGTAAGGAATCCTTTACCTATTAATCAACCAATGGTTTATCCCTAGTTAGTTGGATCTACTTGTTTCAGAGAAATTTTGCTTATATTCTTTAAAAGAAAGATAAAAAAACTTGAGAAGGGGATGGTATAAAAACCTGATATGTTATGCACATGTTGATCTAGATGGTTGTAGATACTCTTCTTTGGATTGGGAGGAATGACTTATAAATAAGAAAACACTAAAAAAAATGGTTTAATTAGTTAGATAGAAGGGTGGATTGCCTAGCAAGATAGATCTAAGAAGCATGAGCTTCTTTGAAGACTGTCAATTCATGATTTTAAATAATTAAATTTTGACAGAAAAATACTTTCATAAATAATAGAAGACACTAAAATCAAATATAATAAGTGCTTAAAGGAGATGAATTTGAATAATTATAAAAATGAATAGATTGATATTAATTCCAAATAGATATGGTATAATTTAGAAAATAGGGTGGGTTTTTGTGATTAGGCAAGAGGTCAAAAAGTTGGATTAGGTTGAGGTTTAGTGGGTAAAAATAGCTTATTATTTATTTATCTGATAGTGACCATTAATGGTTAGGTGTGACCATTGATGGTTAGGGTGACTATCAATGGTTGGGGTAGACCATTAGTGGTCAAAGTGACTATCAACAATTACTGTGGGGTTTTGGTCTGGTTAAGAGAGACTAATTGGTGAGGTTATAAAATGATATTTTCAAAGGTGGGTTAGGGTTGGATTACTTGTGAAATGGAAAGAAAGTAACTAATTACTAAAAATAGATACTTAAATTTCCTAGTTTTTAATCTAAAGAATGGTTGAGGTAATTGGATGATGAACTAGTTGATGGGGTCTAAAGTAATTCTAGCAAAGTAACATTATGTGGCTATTGGCTAATGAGTAAAAACACTTTGGATCTCTATGGCACTTGCTAGTTAGTTGGTTCACTAGGAAAATGACCTACCAAAGAAATTTTGATACAAAAATATCTTGATAGTTTTGGATCCCCTTTCACTGCCTGCTCCTATCTTTTTATAGGAAAATAGGAGAGGTGGAAGTGTAGGTTTGATAAGAGGTTTAACTTGCTATCTAATTTTAACTTCAACATGCATTGATCCATGAGTGGATCAAGTAAGATAATTATAAAAAAATAAGTTGTAATTGAAGTTAGAGTTTAATGTTTAGGTAGTGGAAACTTGATCATCAATGGTTAGGCCTAACCATTGATGATTAGGGTGACCACCGATGATTGAGGGTCAAAGGCTAAGTTTGGTCAAGGTGGGTTAGTGAGCTAGGTTAGCTAGTCAGCTAACTAGTCTCAAGGTTTTGCTTCTAAAGGGTTTGAAAATCATCCGTAGGGGGTCCCAATGTGGTCTAGGGGTATTTTGACATATAGAACAATTGTGTGTAGTTTTTTAGTGTCTACATTTTGCCTATTTTTGTTATGTAGTATTTATCAACAAGCTACACAATAAAAATGGATTGCAAGTCAAAGGTTTGGTGGTCCTGAGCATGAAATGAGGTGTTCCCCCTCAAACTGAGAATCAATGAGGTGAAATAGAATCAGGTGTGGGTTTGATAAGTGGGTAAGTTGGTAATGAAGTGGGTGGTAGGTTGGAAATTGAAATGTGAATACATGCATTTAGTATGACTAAGTGTGATAGCCAAGATCGTGAAATGATCATGTTGCCATGGTGATTAAAAAAAAGGTTAGTATTAGAGAGATAAGTGGCAAGTAGAACATGTGACCATATGTGATGGTTGGTGTACACTTATAAACTCAAGTCTCCTAGACAAGATTAATGTTTTCATGGCTATCTAAGGTAGGAAGTTATTCCATGAAGGCATAAGTTTCTCAGGTATGTAAAAGGTAGCGTAAGTTCAAAAACTTATGTAATATGATAATTTAGTTGGTGTGATCAAAAGGTTAAAGGCAAAGTTATCACAAAATATGTGGTAGTCAGGTCATAATAGCTAGTGGCAAGGGGACATGGTGGTTGTCAAGGTGGGTGGAGAAGGTGATCTCTATAGGTGGGAACTTGGTGTGGGTATGTGTTAAAAGTTTTATGCAAGAAATTGGTGGTTAAAGGAGAAAACCTAAAAATTCTAACCATCAACAGTCAGGATTGAACCTCAGAGTCAACCATTAGTAGTCACCCTGACCATTGGAGGTTAGGTGTCAGCCCTAAAAGGGTGAGGTCAAAAAGAATACCATAAACCCTTTTGTACTTATTTAAGCATATTAATTTAGGGGGATAGGAATTTGGTGTTTTGTGAGAAATGGTTATGGGTTCTTAGTGTTTGATTAGTTGAGATTATTGAGGTGGACCAAGTGCTATTAGAGAGTTGAATTAATTAAATATGCAACATGGATGAGGGAGGGAACATAGATGGGCCATGGGTCCTTAGGTTCTTCCTTGATGATGGTCAAGGAATGAGGTAGGTGGTGTATTGTGAATTTGATAGAGTAGTTTCAAATTTGGCAGATGAATATTGATGCGAGGTTGTTTATAGATTTTGGTAGTTGGTGACCTAGGGTTTAAGGTTTTGGGTAATGTTTGTTTGAGTGGAGAGTTAGAATTTGTAGTTATTATTACATTTAGTAAGGGTAGGGTAGGGTGTGGGTAGATATAGATATATGTAGAAATTTATAGGGATGTATGGTGTTTGGGTAGGTGTATTGAGAGGGTAGGGTTTGTTTGGTTCATCAAAGGTCACCCATAGTGACTGTTAATGGTCATTACTAATCATTGATGGTTGGTAAGTGACCATTGTAGGTCTCTTGATTATCGGTGATTGACTATAAAAATAGTTGATCATCGATGGTTGATTAAATGGTGATGTGTTTTTAAAAGTTAAGGTAAGGTTGATAGTTTAATGTTAAGGTTATTAATTAAGGATTTAGGTGCTAGGTAATGTTTAAGGGTAATGGTTAAATGACAGGTCATGGCTAAGGTAAAGAGGTGAAGGTTATAGGTTGAAATGGATAAGGGTCATAAGAAATGGTAGGAAGAGTTAAGGTCAAGGTTTATACGTTTAGGGGTTATTATTTAGGTAATGGTTAAATGATATAGGTTGATAAGTAATAGTTTAAGTTAAGGTGAAAGGTGAATGTTGAATATGCAAGTTAAGGTTATAGTTGATAGGTAATAGTTTAAGTTAAGGTGAAAGGTGAATTTTGAATGTGTAGGTTAATGTTGCAATTGATAGGTTAGATGTTAAAATTTGAAGGTTGGTTGTTAAGTGGTTTGGATGAGATACGTTAAAGTATTTATGTTGTAGATAACCCAAAGGTATAGGTCATAGAAGGCAAATGTTAGAATAGGAGGTATGTGTAATAGGTAGATTTTGTAGGAAAAATATGTTAATAAACTAAGGTTTTATTGCTATCAAACCTTATAGGCACACAAGAGGATTCAAATGAGGGGTAGAGTGCCCCAAATATTTGATGATATTCATTGAGCTATGACTGCTAATGATTGGGCCCATATAGAGGAGGTGGGCCTTAGTAGTATGATGCATTACTAGCATGTTATATGGGATGTGGTAATGTTAGTGGAAATCATCGAGTGATGGGATCCTACCACTAACACTTTCTTGATACCTACTAGTGAGATGATGATTTTGCCTGAGGATATATATAGGATCATATGGGTACCCATATAGGGTGAGATAATCTACCACATCAAGAGGGATGAGTGGGATGAGTTCATAGAGATATTATATGGGTATGACCTTGATTTTATGAGGTGGCATGTAAGGGGTTTCACTACACACCATTATATTAGAGGGATAAGGATGTAAGGCAAATCTTGACTATGATTATGATAGAAATCACCTACTATGTGTTGCCTAATTCTAGAAATGAGAGGTCTCCTTATTTGTTGTTAGGGGTGCTGATGGAGTTGTTTCTGGGTCACATAGTTTTTACATGAACACCTATGTTATTGGTTTAGATTTATAGGGAGCTATGGGGATTTTAAGACCACAAAAGGTATGGGATTGATGTCAACTTCATTTTTCATTATTGGGCCTAAGAACACATTTAGGTGCTAAGACCTATGGATATTTCATATGCATAGATGGAATTTAGAGTAGGATTCATGAGGTGGAGAGATGATTTTTCCCTCTTAGGACTAGTAGGAGGTGTACATGGCATAGACTAGTTTAGAGGCTTACTGGATGCCTTGGTCATTGGAAATGTGATTTGGATACCATATGTCAAGTTTTAAAGATGGGTTCATTATAAGAGACATACTCTATCCCTATATAGATATAAATGGATATATGAAAGATGAGAAGGTGAGATAGAGATGATACCATTTGATAGGGTACAAAGGAACTTTAGCCTCATGTAATATATACCTAGGGTGTTCTTGAGGTACAAGAGGGAGGATATAGAGTTCTTACTACTCGCTCTATAGCCAATACATGGTTTCATTGACCATGAGGAGCTATTAGAAGGATAGAGATAAATGATGTAGGTGTTATATATGGATACCTTTCATGGTATTAGGCATACTATGCCATGATTTATTTTGGTCCTAAGGAGGGGGATTAATAGGGTATAGATGTGGATGCATCTGGTAGAGGTGATCACTAAGCTCAAGTGCAGGGGGTCAGTGGGCTAGATATACAGGTAGTGACTACTTAGAGGGACTAGGAATGAGTGTCTTTAGCCATAATACAAGCATACTTGGTAGCAATAAAGACATCGTTGACAATAGTATAGGGTTAATTGGTCATTGTTATAGATGATAGAGATCAAGCTAGATCTTAGCTAGCCTTGGTGATGTAGGAGAGAGATTATATTCAGTAGGAAGGAGGTGGAGTACTAGTAGTGGTGACACCAATATAGACTATCCCTCTATAAAGATATGTAATAACTATGGAGCTATGGTAATATGAGGCCTTAGTCTTTAGGAATTTACCAGATGAGTCTTGATGGGGTGAGTATAGGGTTGGGATTATAGGTGGTGCTAGCATGATGACACCAGTTTAGTGGGTTGCATTTAAGGGTGGGAAGGTAGGTACAAAAGGATAGGCTCCAGGAGGTATTGGTAACCCAAGATCTTAGAGTCATGATGCCACATTATATTTTTGATGTGTCACATGATTTTGATACCAGCCTATGAACCAATCCAGTGAGATGTATATTTTTGATAGATATGGATATTTTGTAGACACTATGATGGTGATTAATTATGAGATATAGATTTGATCCTTTGTTTATGTTTTATGGTTCATGGTTATTGTGTTCATGTTAGTTATTGATGATTTCATATTGCTATGATTATGGTTATAAGATGTTGATGTGGACTCACCTAGTTAGGCATGTGATGTTATGTCCTTTTAATTTATGCTCATGATGATGTTTGATATGGATTGATGTGGTTATGGTATGATGGTTATGGATAGATATGATGATCTTGATATGAATATGTGATGATAATGTGATGTGTGTTTGATGATTAGGATGATGGTTAGGAATTTATGAATATGGTATTATATGGATGTTGTGTTATGGATGTGATCATTTAATTTCATGTTTTAAGATGATTATGATATTGATATGATCATATTTATGGTGATGGTTATACTTAGGTGGACAAAGTTATGATGTGATTATTATTTATGGTTTATGAATGACTAGGATGATAGTGACGATTATGTTCATGCCTAGTTTTAATGAGTATATGCTTCCTTATTTATATTTAGACATGTGGTGGATATGATATATGTGATTATGAGGTTGTGATGGTGATAGTTGATTTGTGATTATGTTAATTGATGTATGTATTTTTTTATGATGTGATGATGATATCATGTGATGTGGTTATGATTATGGTAATTTTGTCTAGATTAGGGTGAAGTACATAAGGTAAGTTAAATTAAAAAAAAGATGTAAGAAAGAGAAGACAAACTAGAGATAGATGTTTAAGTGAATATGTCAACTAGTATGAGAGAATGAGAAGAAGGCATGATGATTCTTATTTGTCTAGGACTAAAAACAAACCAAAGTTAAATTGGCTTAAGGATCATAATCCCTTTGAATGCTTTGCCTTAGCATGATGTAGTTGGTTAAAAAGGTGTTTTGATCACATAATGTCAAATAAGCTCAGAATCCCTCACTTATAGTGTATAAAGGGGAGGTGGATGAAGATGAAAACTTCTTAAGAGACTAGATTGCCTCTTCTATAGGTCACCAAAGAGTTATTATAAATAAGTTTATGTCTTATAATATGTAAACTGATCGATGAGATATTTTTACTTATGAAAGTCAATTGTGGTTATCAAAATTATTTTTCTATTTTTTAATGTTTGATAATGGGTCCTTTGCTATTATGCTATTACTTGGGAATGTTGGAAAATTTGTTCAATATGGGAATCTTCTAATAAATTACTATGCTTTGACAAATGCTTGACTCAACCATCCTTCAAGGAGTGGTATAAGTTTTGTGTGATTTGTTCAATACCTTTTGATATTTATCTTTTAAAGGAGAAATCTACCTTATATTGAGCAAATTTGATATGTTTTGGTAGCTATCCTTCAAGGGAGTAGTCTGTGAATGCTAGATAGTGACCCATGTGGGTTATTTTATTGTTTGCTTTTGATGTCATAGACTTTATTATATAGGATTAAAGGGTTACCTTTTATGAAGGCAAAACTAAAAGAAAAATGAGGTTTATTAGGTGTAAAAAAGGTATAGGTGACAATGATCATGGGAATCCATCTTAAGAAAGGGGTAGAAAGTACCATGAGAATCATGCTATGGGTAGAGTTGTGGTACCCATTATTCAAGATTAGGCTATGGTTGTGATAGATAATCACATGATTCAATTTTAATCAATTGTCCCTAAAATAGGGACATGGATGGGGTTTGAAAATAAGGGATGAGTTTAAGTTGGACAAAAGGTGAGTTTGATCCTATTTTAACAAAAAAAGGACACAGATGTGAAACATTGAGGGGATCAGGTTTTGGTTCCCTTTTAAGAGAGGATAACCAATTAATTCTTGATCCATACTTGTGCATTATGGTATAATATCTGATCTAGTTGAAAATAAACTTGCCTCACTTATTTTTCTCCATATTGGTGACATGTTGATTTTACTTAAGGATGAGGTCTACAATGTTGAATTATTTCACTTTAAGATGTTTGTTATAAGAATTTTTGACCTTATTTTGATAGAAATGAAGATTAATGAGTGTTTTTAAATTACATTCATTAAGTATCTTAAGTTGGGATAAATTTTCTTGATGATAATTGCTTTTAGAGATGAGGTCTTATAAGGATATGTGAAGAGAGGGAATTTGGAATTCAAGGGGAAAGAGAACCTCTACTCTAAAAAATAGAGAGAAAGTGGTAACACTAGTAAGGGTTCGAATGCTAGTATGATATGCCCTTAAGGCAAAGGGGATGTGTAAGTGCTAATCCTAACTAGATGCATTAATTATTTTAGTTAACATGTAATTGAGAGTTTTTTTAGAGGATTCCACCTATCCATTAACTTGAGGATGATAGTGTGATGAAAACCTTAACTTGATACTAAATGAATCATAAAGAACTTATATTTATTTTTTTTGAAGGATTTTCCATTATTAGTGATGATTTTATTAGAAACATCGAAGTGAAAGATGATATGATGATTGATAAAGTCAACAATGTTGTTAGCTTTGGTTGAGATAAGATGAATATATTCTGCCCATTTACTAAAATATTTAGTCTTTGTGATGATGTAATGATGTCACTATGAATAATGGGGGTTAATTTCACCAATAAGGTCTAGACCCCATTGTGAAAAGGGCCAAAAATCTATGGATATGAGAATACTATGGCTAGGTGCATGATGTAAATTGGTGTGTTATTGACACTTAACATACTTTTTCACATAATCACAATAATATTGGTTAAGGGTGGGATAATAATAACTAAGGTGAAATATGTATTTAGCGATGACTAGACTACTAAAGTGTCCCCCACATATCCCATCATGCATTTCCTTGATAGCATGAGAGGCTTCATGACTACGTAAGAAATGAAAGAAGAGACCATAAAATCCACATTTATTAATAATTCCCCATAATATAGTATAATGTGAGGTACTTTAGATAAATTCTCATTGAGCAATCCTAGAAATACCAAAATGAATGATGGTAAGGTTGAGATAGTTGAAGGTATGTTGATACCAAAGGTCAGGTTGGGTCTCCTCCACATTGAAGATGCTGGGAGAGTTTGATTTGACATACAAAGGATGGATAAGTCTATGGATGATGATTGATAGCTTATATTTAGATGGTGCAAATGGGATTTCAAAATTGATGGAAGCCATCATATCAACAAACTTGTTCAGAGATTATGGAGTGGTTTGGATATGGTAGTGTTCAAATGATGCTAAGAGGATGTTAGCTATTTGTTTGAAATATTGAAAAACATAATTCTTACATTGGTAAGAGCAATTAATTTGATTTAACACAAGTTAGGAGTCACTAAATATGTTGATCATTTTGAATCCCAAGCTAATGTAGTTTGGAGGCCTATTACTAGGGCTTCATACTCAGCCATATTATTGTTACATCCAAAATTTAACTTGAAGGATAAAGGAAGAGGTTTAACATGAAGGGAAATAAGGATGATGTTATCTCCCACACCATGTTGACATTTTTATCCATAAAAAAATATGGTCACTTGATATGTAAAGTTTGCTTGAGAGAGGGTCATGATGGACTCATCAGGAAACTCAAGAGGAAGAGGTCTATCCTCAACTAAGGGTGATTTGTCCAATTGGTTGGTAATGACTTGCCCTTTAATTGAATTCTATTGAAGGAACTCAAAATCAAATTTAGCTAGAATCATGAGCCATTTTTCCATACATTGGTTTTGGTATGGTTTAGAGTGCATATACTTGAGTGGGTCAGTATTGGTTATGACATAGGTATTGTGGTTGAGAAGGTAGTGGAAAAGTTTGGTGGCCACAAAGGCCAAGGCTAGGCAAAGTTTCTTGGTATAGGTGTACCAAGTCTTATACTCTACAATCATGTGGTTTATGTAGTAGATGGTTTGCTCTTTATGATTTTCATCCTAATGAGCAAGCTTTTACCCTAAGGAGTGGTTAGTGGTAGATACATAAAGGTAAAAAGGTTGATCTTCCTTGGGAGGAATGAGGATAGGTGGAGACAAAAGGTACATTTTAAGTGAATCAAAATCCTTTTGACAATTTTTATTCCACTTAAAAGATACATCCTTATTCAAAAGGTGATGGAAGGGTTAGCACTGATCTAAGAGTTGAGAGATAAAGCGATGAATGGATTAGAGCTTCCCCTATAATATGCAAATTTATTTGAGGTGGGTATAAGGAGGCATGTCAAGGATTTATTTGATTTTGGTTAGATTGAATTTTATTCCCTAAATGGAGATGATAAATCCAAGGAGCTTTCTTGAGAAAACCCCAAAAATACACTTTTTGGGGTTAAGGTGGATATGGTAATAGATGAGTCGCTCAAATATAATATTAAGAATGACTAGATGATCCTTATGATATTTGGATTTTCCTAGAAGGTCATCAACATAGTATTTGAAAATTTTGTGGATGAGGTCATGGAAGATGTAGGTCATAGTGCATTGGTATGTTACATCAATGTTTTTTAGTCTGAAAGGCATGACCCTATAGCATAAATTTTACCATGGGGCGATGAAGGTGGTTTTATGTTGATCTTTGGGGGAAATTAAGATTTGATTGTAACCTAAAAATCCATCCATTATAGATAACATCTCATGGCCAATAATAAGGTCAAATAGATGGTCAATTCTTGGTAGAGGAAAGTCATCCTTTGGGAAAGTAAGGTTGAGTTCAAAAAAGTTGACACAAATGCAAAGTCCCCATATGGATTTGGTGATAGGTAAAACATTCAAGACCCATTTGGGATATTTAATGGGTTAAATGAAATTTATAGATATGAGACATTAAAGATATTCTTTGATGAGAAGGGCTATGCAAGGGTAAATTTGCCAAAGTTTTTATCTAACGGTCTTGGCATCATGGTTGGTGACTATGTTATGAGTAGAAATGGAGGGGTTGATTCCTAGCATGTCTCTATAAAACCAAGAAAATGCTATGTTGTGGTCTTATAGGAAGGAGGGGAAGTCTTAAAGCTTCTCAAATATTAGTGATTGGCCAATTTTAACAATACATGGGTTTTCTAGAGTGCCCAAGTTGATATACATATTTGTTTAATGTGGCTGAAGTCTTAGGAGAAAAAAATTACATATAAAAGAATCTTTTGCACCAAGATAAGTGAGAATAGAATCATCATCCTGACACCGAATGGTGTTAATGGTAGGAGAATTGTCTCTTATCATCTCAAGGTGGGTCAAAGGAATGGTTATGGTAATTCCCTCCTTTTGATAAGTTAGGGGTCTAAGGATGATCATGTTGATGAATTTATTTTTAGGGAAGATGATGCTAGAATCCTTAACTACTGATGGTGGAGTGGATGGTGAGGATGGGATTTCCTTGTCAATGATGGTAGTGGGAGGTGGGTTAACCAAGACCATGCTTTTTATAAGATTTTCAAGTTTTGATCAGAATCAACTTGTGTGGCCAATGCTCATACCATCCTAGACCAAATCCCTTCTAATCACAACTACGAAGGTATGTCTAGGCAAATTTTGGTTTATCTAAATAAGAGAAACTAGAGGTGAATGGTTGAGGTGAAAAAGAAGTGTCATAAGTTTCAAGGGGTTTATCAAGTCCCCCATAGATGAAATTGGTTTTACAAGTTGAGGGTCCAAAAGGAACAATGGTTCCAATGTTGGGGTCATAATCAGGTTGTTGGTCAAGATTACCATACTCTTGAGGAGTAGGAAAAGCGTCAAGGGTCAGAAGGTGATACTCCTCCAATGAAATACATTGGAAGGTTGACTCCAAAGGGTCCATTATGGGGTTTTGGGTGGAAGGGACAAAAGAAATGGTGGATGCTTCATTGGTATAAAAATATGGGGTTTCATATTTTACTAACGAAGGCTTATTGGATGGAGGAAGGAGAATGTTGTTGGGTTAGTATGTCATATTTCATGATGTAAAGGGACTGGGGTCAGCTTGTATGGTAACAAATTGACCTTAAATCTCAAATTTGATACACCGATGTAGGGTCGATGGCACACAACCCATGGAATGAATCCAGGGGTATCCTAACAATATGTACTAGAACTCTCCTTCTACTACATAGAAGATCTCAGGAAGGGTCTTAGGTGAATGTGAAGGATAATAGTTCCTAAAGTCATGGCCATGGTATCATCAAATGATCAAAGAAATGTTGATGTTTCTAACATAATGTTCTCAGGTAATTTGAGTTAGTTGTATGTATGGGAGGATATAATATTAATACCATCTCCCCTATCAATCATAAACTACTTGATGCATGTTTTTTTGATATATGCAATAATGAAGAGAGGAGGATATAGATCATCTAGGTGGATAGAGGGTATTTTTGAGTCCTTAAAGGAAATAAGGTTGGAAAAATATAGAGCTCCAAAAAAAACCACTAAAGGTTATGGGTCTTCTAATCTAACCTTTATGGATTGTAGAGCCTCTATCATTTCTTGATGATGATGGGGTGAGGTATTGATTAGTTCATACAAACTCATATTCACTAGTGGTGAAGATGTTTTATAACTAATCATTGGATTGATTCACACATATTGGAGGGGGAGGGTCCAAATATAGACACTTTGGGTTTGGTTGAAGGTGAAGGTGCTTGGTGTTGGCTGGGTGGTTAGGTGGTGGAAGAGGGAATATGTCCATGGTATAGACAACTTTGCCTTTCCCTTATCCTTTGGTTGGGATTGTGATCATGTGACCACATGAATGGTATGGATTGGGGGAGGAGTTAGGATAAATGATTTCTTTGGTTCCCCTTCACTCTAAGGTGAGAGTGGAGGAGTAGGTAGGTATTGGTTAATGGCTATTAGTTCTTGGATTAGTGTTGGGATCATAAGAGGCTCATCTTATAATAAGTCATCCTCATGATATCATTGATGGGCTATCACTTAGAGAGCCTTGTAGTTCTATGTGTTGTGCCTAGGTGTCTTATGGTATGAACATATTACTTTGTCATTATACCAATATGGTTTAGGATTTTATGGGTTAAATGGTCTGATAGGTGGTAAGGTTAAACAAGATGCTTATAGTAGATTATGTAGGATGTTTTAGTAAGACACAAGAAATGGTGGTAAAGGTATAGGGGTTTTGGTTTTGGGAGTTTAGGTGGAAGTCATTTTACGAGTAGGTTTGGTGGTAGAGGGTTTGAGTAAATAAACATTCTTGGAAGATAGTTTTAGTTTTGGTAGAGAGGTTGAGAGTTTGGGGTTAGAAGGTTTTGGAGTAGATTTTTAGGAGATAAGTGGTTTTTTTATAGATGATCAAGATATAGGAGGTATGTGCATGGGTGGTTCTATGAAAATAGGTGTGGATGAAATTAGGAATGATGGTGTAACCAAAAGTGGTGGTTGGGTTTTGATTGGGATGGTTGGTTTCCCAATTAATGTAGATGGATGAGGACCCTAAGTAGAGGGAAAAGTGGAGAGGGGAGGTAGAGTTTTGGTTTTTAGGATTTTATGTGGTTTTAACTTATTTATTAGTTTATCTTGGGGTTTGTTTGATAGGGTTAGTTAGATTAAATGCAACTTTACCAATGAGTGAATAATGTTACGAGTAGGAAAATATGCCAAGGTTATTGGTGGGTTTGGTTAGAATGGTAGAATGTGATTTAATGAGTTTGGGTGAGTTTGGTTATGATGGTGTTATCATATTTTGATGGGTAGAGGTGTCCAAAGGTTGGGTTGTGGTGATAGTGGATTTGATAGTGGAAATGGTAGGTTATTTTGACAAAGAAGGCTTTTGTTTGGTTTTATACAGGAGCCCAAGCTATTGCCAAAAGGTGGCCTAATCCAGGTTAGGATCAGATATGAATTCCAAGTTTTTAACCATTTTATAGAAAGGTTTATAGATGGGTTTGAGTCCCATGGTAGTGGATGTAAAGGATAAGCCTTGAGGTTGAAGGGAAGGAACAATTACCTCATCCTGTTCTTGGTCAAAAGGTTCCAATTTTTGGGAAGGCAATTCCTTAATGATAAGTGTAAGAAAAGTGGTTTCTTCCCTAGGATTGGTCACTAAAGGAAAAGTGGATTGTTTTATGATTGAGAAAAATGATAAAGTGGTAATGGTTTCCTCCTCTGATGTGTATATCAAAGTGTTGGAACATAAATAGATACTGAGAGGGGGGTGAATTATTATATCAATTAAAACTAGTGTTTCAATACTTTTAAATAAATTTCAAAAGCATATGAATATTAAAAGATAAATTCAAAGATCAAATGCAAGAACAAATGCACATGACACAAGATTTATATGTCGAAAACCCAAAGGGAAAAACCATATTGAGTATAATTACTAAAAGCTTCTCTTCTAATCTAGCCTCACAATTCAAAGCCTCACTAACGAAACTCACTGGTTATAATGTTTAAGGACACTAATCCCCTAGTTTAAGAACACCAACTCTAAGGAAGTACCCACTCCCTAGTCTAAATACGCACTCAACCTCTCTGATGGAACCAACCCATCACAATTTTCTATGAATCTAAAACTCCAATTTACAAATTAGATTTATACATGAATCCAAATCTCTATTCTTTGTTATGTGTCTAATCTAAAAATGTTTATACTCTATACATTCTCTTTGTGCCTTTCTTCCTATCTTCTCTTCAGTATTCCTCTCTGGTCTTGTGTCTAGATATTTCTTTATTTGACATACTTCATTACCTTTACCAACCACTCTGCTCTATATTCAATTTAGCTCAATAGAAAATGCAATTGTTTATATGATTTTCCTTTGTCCTATATATCATATATATATACAAAAATGATCTAGGGTTCCATATCTTCTATGTGTTCACACTTAGACTATAACATGTCACACTAATTTTGGACTCTAGTTCATTATGACATAAAATATAAGTTTCCCACATCTCAATTTTATGTATCACACCATAATTTTAGGTCTCTTTACTATCTCTAGAATTTTTTAGAATCAAATTTTGATGCATAAGATCTTTAATGGAGATTTGATCAGTTGGATTGATCAATCACATTATCTATGCCGAGATATAGAGCTTATATGCAAGTGTTTGCATGTTCCTCCAACTTACCTTTATTTAGACATGACTTTAAATATCAATAATTGGTTTTTCCTTTGGTGTCATGATATGATGGTCTCTATTAAATTGGCTTAGATTTAAAAGAAGTCCATTCAATCTTCTTTATTTGGTCTCCTATATACCATTCAATCTTTAAATATGCATGATCTTTACTTATTTTTTGATGTTAAACATCGAGCTCTTTATTCCATTTGAATCCACTTGATTAATTAGATCTTTATCATCTAAGCTTCCACATGCTATTTGATCTCTAAAGATGCATGACCTTTACCTTGACATGGTCATTAAACTTAGACACTTTAGACTCATCTAATAGCTTCTTATATCTTTGGATCGCTTCTACTTTATTGATCTACTCAAACCTAATCGGTATTTAACTTGCCACTATGTCAATAAATATCGATAATTTGTTTCACTTGAGTCCATTCACTTTATTGGATCTCATTTATATGATCACCTGCACACCATCAAATCTTTTGATAAGATCAATATCTAAATTTGATAGGCTCACTCTCATTGGTCTTCTATTTGATAGACTCTTGTGATTTTGACACTTAGCATTAGCGCATTCACTCAAAGGGACCTTTGACACTTTGACTTCATCACACTATGTTGGATCTCCAATGTATGATCCATTGATCTTCTTGACAAGATCAAACATTAAATATAACAAGATTATGATCATGGGGTCTTTCTCTGATAAAATATGTAAGTTTGACACTTGTCAATTGCATGCTCACTTAGATCTCCTTTTGAAAATTTGACTTTTCTTCACTCTATTTGATATTCTATGTATGATGGAGCATGGGCCATTGATCAAGTGGGGACATAAATTAATTATTAGACTTAGGAAAATATAAAGTCATTTGATGATTGGTTAGAGCTGGTAATTTCTAGGTTGAGGGGTTGATTTCTTAATGATGATATGGACTTAAGTTGCTGGTTCTTGGCTATACCAAGTCAACATTAAAATAGAACTTTGCTTGTTGATGCAATGGATAAACCCTTAGGGTTTCACTAAGAAACCCTATCCAATTTGAGAGTAAAGATAATTCAATTATAAGCTCATTCCTTCTCCTCTGAACCTAAGGACCATATTTATAGAATGTACATGAAAAACACATAATAGATATTCTATTTGTTTGAATTTAAACAATCATAAAAGGTCTCTATAAAAACATGACAACTTTTCATAGTACAAATGTGAAACATGATCTTTTCTCCATCATATCCTACCTAATCCTTTTGACATCAATGGAAGTCATATTACCAGTAATCTCCCCCTTTGGCATTTATGACAAACTAAATTCTCTAATGTAAACTTAATTTACTAATCTTATAATATTTCAACTCCTTCTCTGACATTGCTTGCATTGGCTTCTGATAAGTATGAACTAAAGTTGTTCATACTAAGCTTGCTCCCCCTTAGGAAATGGAAAATTTGCTTAATACTCATCTTGGACACTTTCTATGATCTTCCAAACTTTTAAAGGGAGCATTTTCCCTTTTTCTCCCCCTTTGACGTCAATGGAAAAATGACTCTAGCTAACTATTTGTCAAACTATCTCTCCCCTTTTATCAGATAAAGGAGTTTATTTAAGATTCTAAAACTTTCAACTCATTAGTAATTTTTATAATTATACTTACTTGAGTTAAATTTTATCTCTTTTTCCATGGATTAATAAAGCTTCCATGAGACTCCCCTTGGACTCATGCCCTATCACTAGTGATTTAGTGATGTGGTGTAGGAGCCACTACTCCCAACTTTTGTCTTAGATATTCAAATTGTTCTTTGGGAAGAAGTTTGGTGAATATGTCTATAATATGGTCCTTAGTTGGCACATATTCCATTATGACCTCTTGATCTATAAACCTCTCTCTTAAGAAGTGATACTTGATTGATATCTACTTAGTTCTAAAATAAATCATTGGATTATTTGATATATTTATTGCACTTGAATTATCACAAAGAATAGAAATAGGTGAATTCTACTCAACCTTGATGTCCTTGAGTGTTGGCTTCATCCATATAACTTGAGTGAAAAACACCACTACTACTACTACATACTCTAATTTTGTTGTAGAAAGAATAACCAACTCTTACTTTTTACTCAACCATAAAACAAGTCTATTTCTAAGGAAAAATGAACCACCAATAGTGCTTCTTCTATAATCCACATTTCTTTCCCAATCAACATCTGTATATGTTTTTAAAGTGAAATCTTCACTTTTAGGGTACCATAGGCCATATTCTATTTTGCTCTTGATGTATCTAAATATTATTTTCACTAAATTGACATGTGAATCTTTAGGAACAACCTAAAATATATCAACCATGCACATTGCTTGCATGATATCTAGTCTTGATGTAGTTAGGTATAGTAGCTTCTTATCATTAATCTATACATAGTCTGATTTGCATCAAGGGACTCATACTCTTTGCTCAACTTGCATCCATCTATCATGGGAGCACTAAATGGTTTGCTATCTTCCATTCCAAATTTATTGAGCATCTCCTTTGCATACTTGGTTTGAGATATGAATATCCCTTCATCAAATTGTGTTATTTATAAACCAAGGAAGAAGGAAAGTTATTCTTGAATAGAAATATCAAATTCACTTTGCATTTATGTAGCAAATTCTTTGCACATTTTGTTATTACTACCATAAAATATGATATCATCTACATAAACAACCACAATCAACATATGCTCACCTTCTGATTTGAAGTATAGATTACTATCTGCACATCATTTACTAAAATCTTATTGTTGTAGGTATTGGTCCAATCTTGAATACCATGCTATAGGTGCATATTTTAGACCATATAGTGCTTTCTTAAATTTACACACATAATATTCTTAATTTGATAATTGAAAACCTTCTGGTTGTTTAATACAGACTTCTTCTTCTAGGTCCCCATTCAAGAAAGCACATTTTACATCCATTCAATAGACTTTGAACTTATTGTAAAAGAGAATGCTAGAAAAATTATTATAGATTATAATATATCAATTGGAGGAAATGTTTACTCAAAGTCTATGCCTTCAACTTATGCATATATTTTGCACACCAATATTTCTTTATTCTTTATAACAATTCCATCCTGATTGAGATTATTTCTATAGACACATTTTATACCTATCACATTCTTATTTGGGGGTCTTAGAACCAATTTCTAGGTTTCATTATTTTCTATTTGGATCAATTCTTATTCCATGGCTTTTAGATAATTCTCATCCTTGCTGGCTTCAACATAGCTCTTAGGCTCAATCTTAGACATTAGAGTAAGACTTACTTGTTCCTTGTTCATTGTGTTTCTTATCCTTGTCTGAACTCATTCATTATTATTTCCAATTTTATAGATCTTTAGGATGATCCTTTGAAAAAATATTGGAGGTGCCTTTTCATTATTTTCCTCAATCTCTTCACTATCTACTTCTTCACTATCTATTTCTTCTTCAAGATCTACCTCTTCATTACTAGTTTCTTTGTCAAGTCCAACATGTTTTATACCTTATTCAACCTTGAAATTTATGCTCTTCACCATCTTGTGTATCTTCTTATTGTAACATACATAGGCTTTGATTTGAATGGAATAACCAAGAAATATTCCTTCATCACATCTTGCTTCAAAGCTTCCCAGTTTGTCTTCCTTTCTTCTAATATAGCATTTACTTCCAAACACTCTAAAGTACTTGACAAAGGTATGATTTCCATACCATAGTTCATAGGGAGTTTTATCACTATTTACCATCATTTAAACTCTATCTAAGATGTGTACTACTATTTGGAATGCTTTTATATAATATTTATTAGGTAACTTGGCCTCCTTTAGCATTGTTCTAGATATTTCCTTCACTGTTATGTTATTTCACTCAATAACACCATTTTGTCGTGGAGTCCTTGATGCAGAGTAGTGTATTTTGATACCATTCTTCTCATAAAACTTTATGAATTCATTTGAGGTGAATTATCCACCTTTATCAGATCTTAAGCATTTGATTTTTCTTTTGAACTCATTTTCAACCATCACTCTAAAGATATTGAATCTCTAAAAGGCTTAAGATTTGTTCTTCAAAAAGGTTACCCATGTCATTCTCAAGTAGTCATATATAAATAACATGAATTAACACTCTCCATTAAATATTATTGTCTTGGTAGGACCATAAATATTAGTATGAACTAATTATAAAGGCTTTGTAGTTACATACTCCTTTGTTTGAAAATTAACCCTTGTCTACTTGCCTAGTTGACATTCTTTGAAAGTAGTATCTATAGGTTTTTTTAATCTTGGGCATGTGTATTACACAATTATTTGAGCTCACTTTGACTAGATTATAAAATTTGACATGACCCATTATCCTATGCCACAACTAAGTCTCATCCATCTTTCCCATCAAGAAAATATTGCCATTCACTTCAACAAGATTGTAGATATTGATCTCAGTCCTTTTCCCTTCTATAACTATTTTTATATATCTCTTTATCTTACAAACTTATGCATCAAATGTGACCTTATATCCATTGTCACATATTTGGCTGACACTTATCAGATTATGCTTCAATCCTTCAACATAAAGGACATCATGTGTAGGTAGTTTACCATCTATGTTCAAGGTTCCTTTACCTTTGATCTTTACTACTATATTGTCTTATAACTTGATAGATCCTTCCTTAAATTTTATCTATTTTGTTAATTTTTTCTTGTCACCAATCATATGCTTTGAGCAGACACTATCTATCACCCACAAATTATATTCCTTGGCATGGAGTGCAATCTGAGAAATCATGGATTAGTTTTCACTCTCCACACATCCTTGGGTTTCTTATTTGGTTTCTTTTCATAAACTTGTGAACCTTTGTTCACACTAGGAGGCATGTATTTATTTACATTTTATACTTTTGATCATAAAAAGATAGTCCTATAATGTTTAGATATGTGACCAAAGTTATTGTAATTATAGCACATTACATTTTTATCTACCATAGGTGTAAATGGATTTTTGCTAACAAAATTGATTCTCCTTATTGTTACAACTCTAAAATTATTATCCTTATGAATAAAATGATTATAGATATAAAAATAACCACAAAATATGAGGAATACCTATTGATAGCATTTCTTGGTGCAATATGATGAATTCTTCTAAGCTATGGCTTCTTCAAGTTTCTCACCTTGGTGTATCCATCAACATCAACTAACTTTGTATTTTTATTTTATTTAGACTTTATTTTAGGTTTTGATTTCTTCACAACAATTGTGTTTGAGTGTGTCTTTGTGTATTTTCAAGATTTCTCTTTCTTTGCTTCTAATTCTCCTTCTGCTTTGAAGTTTTCACATAGGTTAGTATATGTACTAGTTGAGGAACATTTTCCCTTCTCATAACCAAGACTTGATCTCTCATTTGAGGGATTTTGAGAGTTGATTAATTCATCAAGAATGTCTGATCCTCTTGTCAACTTTAGACTTTTATTTAGTTGACCTTTAGCTTTTTTAATTTCTTTTCTCAAAGCCACTATTTCTACCTCAAGCTTCACACATTCATTAGATTTAGATTGTAGTTCCATTTTAACTAAATATTTTATTATTTTAGCCTCTTAAACTTGTGTCTTTAGGTTAATTACCATCAAATTAGATTTCTCAAGAATTTTATATATTTTCTCAATTTTATTTTGTTCAAGCTTTTTTTGTTTTGAATTCTCTTTTCTTAGCTTATCAATCTCATCTAGAGTACATATGAGCTCACATTCTAGATCCACTTCTCCTTCTTATTCTTCTTCTTCTTCATTTGAGTCTTCCATGTCATTTTGATATAGATTTATAAAAGTTAATCCTACTATCATGAATAGGGATTAATTTACCTTAGCCATAAATGCACAATCATGATCATCATTTGAGCTATCATTATATTCGATTGAGTCACTATCTTCTTTTATGTATAGACATTTCTTATTCTTGAAGAAGTTCTTCTTAGGATAGTAGGGTTTTACATTTTTGCTACTCTCTACTTGTTTAGAGTTATCCTTTTTATTATGAGGGAATTTAGCATCAAAATGTTCTACTTTACCATAATTAAAGCATTTGAAGGGTAGATTAACTCTATAATTTCCAAATCCTCTCTTTATTCTTCTAACAAAGTTAGCTTCTTCATCAGTATCCTCAGATTCAGATGTTGATGTTTTTTCCTTTACTTTCTTGGCTACTTTGAATGCAACTTCTCTCTTGAAGGTCTCTATCTCTTCCATTCTCATCACATAGGCTATGAAGGTCCCATGCACCTCATCAATAGTGGATTTATATAGATCTCTTGCTTCTTATATTATAAAGATTTTAGAATAATATATTGATGGAAAAGATTTTAAAATTTTTTGGAAAATGATTGATTATTTCATTTCTTCTCCAAGGCCTCTAATTATATTGACTATTTCATCTACCTTGAGGAGGTAGTCTGTAATCATTTCCTCTTCATTCATCTTAAGACTCTTAGAATTGCCTCTGTAAGTTTATAGCTTGGCCTACTTTACCTTGTCATCTACTTCATAGATGCTCTTTAGTTTGTTCTAGACATCTTTAGCATTCTAACACTACATCACTTTGATAAACTCTAAGTTTGATAGTCCACAAAGAATAACATTCTTTGCATTATCATTGCTCTCATATGACTTCTTGGTAACTTAATTAGTAGGATTTGTAGTAGGGGATACATATTCATTTATCATAGACATCCATACATCAAATCCTAATGAAGATAGATATGATTCCATTCTTATGCTTTAGAATACAATTTAGATCCATCAAAGAGAGGTGATTTATTGTATGAATATCCTTATTAAATAGCCATTGTGTTCACTATTCTAAGATCTACATGTGTTGATTAAGCTTATTTTAAGGAACCCTAGGCTCTACTACTAATTATTGGAACACAACTAGATACTAAGAGGGGAGGTGAATCAATATATTACTTAAAAGTAGTCTTTCAATCCTTTTAAAAAAAATCAAAAGCATATGAAGATTCAAATATAAATGTAGAGATCATGTACAATCACAAATTCATATGACACAAGATTTATACATAGAAAACCTAAAGGGAAAAACCATAGTGAGTATAACTGCTAGAAGCTAATGTTTTAATCTAGCCTCATAGTATAAAACCTCATTAGTAAACCTCATTGGATACAATATTTAGAGAAACCAATCCTAAGGAGACACCAATCCTTTGGTTTAAGAGTACCAACTCTAAGGAAACACCCATTCCGTAATTTGAGCACCCACTTAGCTTATTTGATGGCACTAACCTATCAGAATTTTTTATGGAGATACAACTCCAATTTACAAATTAGATTCATATATCAATCTAGATCTCTATTCTTTATTACAATTCTAATCTATAATTAATCATACTCTACACATTCTCTTTATGCCTTTCTTCCTCTTTGTTCTTCACTATTCCTCTTGGGTCTTATGTCTAGATATTTCTTTATTTGACACAATTCATTGCCTTTACCAACCACTCTACTTTATATTTAATTTAGATCAATAGAAAATAAAATTTTTCAAATACTTTTCCTTTGTCCTAGATATTATATATATAAATAAATGATTTAGGGTTACATATCTTCTATGTGTTCACACTTACACTGTAACACATCACATTGTAGTCATATAAAATGAAAAAAATGGTAACTTGAGCATGGCTAATGACACCCAATCCTTAGGTCCCTCTTGCCAACTCTCACGACCATCTTAGGCTTAATTTCACTAATTTATAGTCATCCATAGCCTTTCAAACTTGATCCCAAATGGGCTATGACCCTCTCTTCATACTAATCCATCCCCTAGGCCCCATAAGCTCAAGATAATAGTGCCCAACTTGGACACTAACACTAGAACCTAGGGTGTCTAGCTTTTGGCACTATTATCTAATTGTATATTAGGCCCCAATAGTCATTTCCTTCAATAAATTTATCTTTAATCATGTCAGCGTAATGTGAATTCATTTAACCCATGACCAATAGATCCATATATAAACCCATTCAAAGATCATTTGGAAGGGGTTGGAAAATATCATTCAAGAAAGCAAAAATAAAATCAAGACCACCTAAACAATATTACCTATTCTCTGCATACAAACAACCTATACACTTTCAAGTCAATTAAAGTCCTTACACCAGTCCCTAGTCAACTCAAGCATACCTAGTTTTAGAATTTCTTGCATTTAATTCACTATTGCACCAATTACTTTTAAAGGGAGAAGTACATATGGATTGATCCCTCATCATAGTATTGATATTTAGACAGTGTGCCCACACATGGGGTGTGAAGCATGTATAGTGCATATTACACACACTAACACATTTTCCCCATTTGCCAAAGTTTATTTCAATTGCAAAGAAGATATAAGTACACAAATAATTAACTCTACAAGGAGCTCTGTTGATAGTGAGGACCAAAAAATTGGTACATAGGCTCACACTAAGTAGGTGAAAAAAACTTAGAAAGCTTAAATCCCTAGGGCAAAAACACTAAAGGACAACAAAATTGGAGCTTAGGGTGTTCAATTCTGATGCTCCTATCCAATTAGAAAACAAAGTCTAGGATCTTGTTTGTGATAGTGTCTTAGTCTTGCACACAAATTTTAAAACTCTGTCTCAGTTAGAATAATCCCAAATAATCTAAGTTTAATTTTATCTATCTCACTACTATTTTTAGAAAAGGTATTATTGTAATTTAATTTCACAAATCAATAGCTTTAATTAGGGATATTATTTATTGATTTATCCTACTCAGACCCATTTATTAAATATGAATAAAACTCCATTATTTCTAAAAATAATAAATCATTTGGTGAACTTGATGTGATTCAAATTTCACATAAAACCCTAGAAAACCTAGGTTAAATTCTTAGATGATTTTTCCCATTAATTTATGAACTTTTTCTTGAATATTAAAATAAGAAATTCCTCTCAAATTTTAAAATTTTATATTAAATTTTAAAATAAATTTATTTCAAACCCTAGTTACATCAACTAGCTCCCAATAATTTTCCAATCATTTTTTGAATTTTTAGTTGCATATTAAAATCAAAAAATCACTTCAAATTTCAAAAATTCATAGTAATTTCAAAAAAAAAAAAATCCTCAAAATCCTAATTGCATCTACTAGATCCTCTTCAATCAAATCTTTTTCCACTATTTTTTTGAATTTTTAGTTGCATATTAAATTTAAAAAATAATTTCAAATTTCAAAAATTCATAGCATTTTTCAAAAATATTATTTTCAAAACCCTAGTTGAATTTATTAGATCCTTTTTTATTCTTGTATTATCACCTTACATGTTTGGGAGATCTCTATCCTTTTTACGTAATTTCCAATTCACTATTTTTAGGACTTTGCATTTTCTATATTCATTACTTTCTCTTTCTAGAACTTTTCCTATTATAACTTATTACAAAACATTCAAACACATTTTAAATTGTTTTCCTACTTAACAATGGCCTAATATACTAGTTTTGATGAAACTGATAAAAGAGAACTTCAAAAACTTTTAACCAGCCATCCTGATATGCAAGATGACATGCTTAGAATTCTACAAGAAGAACAAAAAAAAGTTAACAATGGTCAATCTTCTCAAACCATAGAGCAACCGATTATAAATGACACTATGAGGGTAACTATGTCTTAACAACCCCCTATAACAACTAACTTACCTCTATCCACTAGTTATAGCTAGTACATCCCTATCTTATGATGTTGCAACCCTTGTGTAAGAGATAAGATCTCTTCAATCCAAGGTGATACATCTTGAGCAAGGTACCTCTATACCTACAAAGGTTTTAGATTTTTTTGCTTTACTACATACACCATTGGCATGTCACATTGATTCTAAAGCCTTGCAACAAGGTTTTGTTCAATCCAAGCTTACTCTTTATGATGGCAAGGGTGATATAGAAATATATTTAAGATATTTTCACGTAGCATGCTTGGATTATGTACTAAATGGTTGGCTACTTACCAAGCTATTTTTATGGAGTCTAAAGGATTATACTTTACAATGGTTATATAGTCTATCAAATTAGTTGGTCAATACATTCAATCCTTTAGCTGACATGCTCCTAACACACTTCAGTATCAACATTTGTGATAAGGTTTCATATGCTCAAATTGCTCAACAAAAACAATGACCAAATGAGCATCTCATAGACTATGTTCTTCGGTATAAGACCATCTTGGCTAAGATGATTAGCCCCATGGAATATCAAGAGTTATAGGACCTTTTCAAATAAATTCTTTGACCAACACTTCATGAATCAATCATGTTTAAAAGATTCTCTTCCTTTATTGAATTATGTCACACACTAATGGAAAGAGAAGTCAAACCAATTTCAATGGGAAAACTAAAATACACTAATACATGAAACACACATAATAAGAGTAACAACAAAGTATCATATAAGCTCAATTTTAATGATACTAAAAGGTATAGTCAACCTACAATTAATACAGCTTTAAAGCCTCATCAGTGAATAGTTTTGTCAACACCCCCTCGGTGTACTTTTTCACATCATCTAGTTTCTCCAACTGGGGTGTTACAACAAATTTTAGATTATAATATCTCTCCCTCATATTTGAGAAGTTGATCTAATAAAGCCTCTTCTAAAGGGATATGATCAACATGGATTTTGTGACTACCATAGGGCACCAAGCTATATGATAAATAGATGCATCAATTTAAATCATAAGATATAGGACCTAATAGATTCAAATCCTATTAATCTTGGAACTTCAGTTGAGCCTCCATCAATAAAGCAAACATAGGATAAAGAATTGAAAATATTCTTGGATATATTTCCACAACATTCATAATAGGATATAGGGGACACATAAGGGGTTCATCATTTAATCATGCACATCCACCACCAGATACATACAAGACACCTTCAGTTGAGTTACATCCTTTGAGCAACATGATCAATGTATACAATTATAGAGTTCTAGGTAGACCTTCTATCTCCTTCTCAAAGTAAGAGGCCATCAAGGATGATTATAATTATCATGCACTCTTTATCACATCTCATATTTATAATCAACTTATTCATAGTGTGATTATTGATAATGGTTTCAATCTTAACATGTGCACCTTGACACTATTAAAGTATTTAGGTTATTTAGAGTAGGATATCAATCTAACAAATATAGTTATTAGTGGTTTCAATGGGAGTATATAGAATTCATTAGGAGAGATAGTATTTCCACTATAGGTTGGTTCTACACATGTGGCCACACCATTCACTATAATTCCCAACGTAGGAGTTTTTGATATGTTACTTGGTCAACCATGGATTCAAAAAATTAGAGCAGTACTTTTAATGATTCATAGATGCATAAAATTCATTCATAATAATAGGTTGTTATAGTCAGTGGAGTTCCATATAAGTTACCATCCCCACTTCAGATCCATTTACCAATTTGTAGTCACTAGTTTCAGTTTTGCCACTGATTTCAGTTTTGTCACCAATTTTAATTTTGCCACCAATTTTAGTTTCTCTTCCAATTTTAGTTCCTCTTCCACTTTATATTTAGACATAGTTAACACATCCATCACCAGTATAGAGGGTTCATACACCTCCACAACTTTGATATTCTAGATAGATTCTAGCTACAGTATTCACACCCAGAGCAATTTCATTGAGATCTCATGTCTCTACACATAGAGCACATGTTTAGAGAGCCTATCCTACTTCTAAATGGGTCCCTAAGAGACATATAGTTGTATTCACTTTTTAGAGTTACATAAGCACCACACAGTCAATTTCTACTTCAAATATTTTAGAGCATCTACAACATATATAGCTTTCAGAGCCATAGTCTCAACATTTTCATTGTGCTTCATGATCATGCACGATTCCACTCTTTGATATAAGACACCATGATATGGAGTCTCACATGAGACTCATCGATTAGTATTATTTATCCTTAGCATTTATTGTATATAGTTTATTATACTTGATTATACATAGCTCAAATAATTACAAAATACAAAAACAACATAACATTTCAAAAAAATCCCAAAACATTCAAATATGTCAAAAATAACAAACGAATTTCAATTGTATGCATAATCCATATTTTACATTGCTAATACTATGCTAGGACTTACATATACTATTCCATGCTATTGTTTGTCAATTTATCTACATTACCATGCTTTACTTGATCTTATTTGAGTGTGTGCAGTGACATCTATCTACTTGATTACTTCACTTTACCCATTGAGGGGACATCTTAATTCTACATTCGAGACACAATTCGATATACATACCCACTTGGGGCATATTCTACATGACTAAACCATATAGGTTATGTCATTCTTACACTACACACTTCAAGTTATCATGATGATGTACATTACTTACTAGATTACATATATTACTATATCAACATCCTACTAGTATTTAGCTCTTGTGTATCTCTTAGCATATACCTAGTCTTGTACTAAAAATGTATTACATACTTTCACTATTTCTTTGATTAGTTAAATGTGATTCTATCTTTCTAATTATTACGTGCTTTCTCTTCTTTCTTAGCATATCTTGTTAGATTTTATTTCTAGTTCTTTCTTGTCTCTTGTATGTGTCTTAGGAAATTTTATAATGTCCTTTGTTTTTACTCTTATATGTGCCTATGGCCCTTGTGCCAAATTTGCTTGCTTCACTTGTATATGTATCTGGCATTTGAACATGCCTTATATGATTGCTTTCTAGTTGGAGTGACATGTGCTCATGTATCTTGTTTACATGGCCCCTTAGCCACCCTTGTATACTTATTTCTTCTTGTTTTGTGTGCTTATTACTTGTTTGCTTTTTGATTATTGCAATGTCATGATCCATTTCATGCATTTTTCTATTTTATTGGATGCCATGATGGACACCATACTCCACCCTTCCAACTAACAACTACCATTTTTAGTTTTAATTAAATTCTAGTACATTACATATGCTATTAAATTATTATTATTATTATTATATATATATATATATATATATATATATATATATATATATATATATATATATATATATATATATATATATATACACGCATGCCCTTATTGATCTAAAAATCTTTCAAATCAAACCATGCTATATCTTGAGATACCTTGTCGATTATCATTGCTATATCATGTATATTTCTATATTAACACACTTGTAAGGATTCTTCTTCTAAGGGTAGTCATTATAGGGTACCTATTCCTACCCTTGAAAGAGTAGGAAAAAAATAAGGGTTTTACTACAAAGATCAGAGCTCCTATCTATCAAAGAATCTAGTTTTAGAATAGCCAAATAGTAACTAGTCATCAAACCGCTCATAATAGACTAGGTAGATAGTCAAAATTCTAGAATAGTGATCAGTTTTAGCCTAGGAAAATAATGCCAAGGTTGGAATACAACACTAAACACTAGGGTATCCATTTTTAGTTCTCCAATCATAACAATATAAAAACCAATTTTTTTACAAGCAAATAGAAAGGTGGGTTTAGATATAGTTTTGCACAATTAGACTAGTTCAAATCAATAATTTTTAGTATAGTTTTCTTAAAGAATCTAGACATAGGGGGCATCATGAATGGCATGATTGGTTATCACTTATAATTTTAGATACAATAGTTGGTATAACTTCTAGATCATAATACATGTTTCAGACACCAATGATTGAGGTAGATTGCATAACACTTTTGCTTATTTTCTTTTATTTTTTAACATTACATAGACATTCTCAATAGTTACATGCTTTATTCCATTTGTAGGTGGTTGGCATAATTTTAGAGTGACTTTCATACAAGCCTAACCTCCACATTATCTATTTCTCGAGTGGCTTCTCCATAAGCCAAATTTTTAGTTTTGGAGTGGCTTTCATACAAGCCTAATCTCCATATCTTTCAAGTTAGCCAATATTAGCCTAGTTTCTAGTACACATTCAACTATCTACACCACATTGTTAGATTTATAGAGCATTCATGTGATTCAAAATTAATTTAATATAATATACACATTCATACATACTGGTATCAATTCATAGATTCACTTCATGAGGCAATGATGGAGCCAAAGGGCTAGCCTTTGTATTCTTGAGCCTCCTATTCAGAGGGATTGCACACATAGTCCAAACATTGATTATCACATGCATGTTCATCTAGCTTCACTTAGGGGGAAATAATGAAGCTAAAGGGATAGACTTTGCATTCTTGAGCCAATTTATAGGGAATTAACACTCAACTCTATTTGTGATATAAATTTTGGTACAACATCATTCTGTACATCTAGCATTACTCAGCCTTAATCAACATCATAATAGTTTTTGTATTGGTTTGCATACTTGGTGAGGTGTATTCATTCCTTTATCTTCCTTTCTTTTACCTATATTTGTACATTCTTGTTGTATATTATATATAATAAAAATTGATCTACTATTTATTTTCCTATCATAGATTCACACTTACACAATGTGCTCTCTATGAACTATCCAACATTACTCAACATCACACAAGTTTCATGGGCTTCAAATTTGTAGGTAAGTTTAGGTACACTTTATATTTTCATTTATCCTAATATTTAGATTTGATACATCACTAGAATAAAAGGGGGAAAATGTAGTCATATAAAATACAAAAAATGGTAATTTTAGCATGGCTAATGACACCCAATCCTTAAGTCCCTCTTGCTTGCTCTCATGACCTTCTTAGGATTCCTTTCAATAATTCCTAGTCATCAATGACCTTCCAAACTTGATCCCACCTAATCTAGGACCCTCTCTTCATGACTAATACATTACCTCATGCTTTATTAGCTTAGGATAATAGTGCCCAACTTGGACACTAGTACCTGACCCTAGGGTGTCTAGCTTTTGGCATTATTGTCCAAGTAAATCCTAGGCCCCAATGGTCATTTCCTTGTAGATACTTATCTTCAATCATGTTGACCTAATGTGAATTCATTTAACCCATGAAAAATAGATCCATATATAATACCATTCAAAGATAATTTGTACTGGGTTGACAAATATCATTTAAACAAGCAAGACCACTCAAGCAATCTTCCTTATTCTTTGCATATATCTAGCATAAAAAATTTCAAATCAATTCAAGTTCTCACACTAGTCCTTATTCATTTAAGAATACCTAATTTTATCATTTATTGAATTTCATTCACTATTACACCAAGAAATCTTAAAGAGAGAACTACATATGGCTTGATCCCTCTTCAGACTATTGGTATGTAGGTAGTATGCCCACACATAGGGTGTGAAGCACGTCTAGTGCATCTTACACACACTGTTCCCTTTTCCTATTTTGTCAAAGTTTCTTTCAATTGCATAAAAGATACAAGTACATAAATAATAAACTCTATAAGGATCTCTATTGACATTAGGGACCTAAAAATTGGTACATAGGCTAACACTAAGTAGGCAAACAAAAACCAAAAAGCTTAAATCCTCAAGACAATGACATCAAAGAAGGACTATAGTGCTAGAGCCTAGGATTTATAGTTATAGAACTCTTTTAAAATAAAAAATGAAGTCTATAATCCTATTTACAATAGTGTTCCAGTCCTACACACAAATTTCTAGACCTTATCTTAGTCAAAATAGTCCAGAATAAGCTAAGTTTAATTTTCTCTCTCTCACTACTATTTTTAGAAAAGGTTTAATTGTAATTTAATTTAACAAATGATTATCTTTAATTAGGAATATTATTTATTTATTTCTCCTACTTATACCCATTTATTAAATAGGAATAAAACTCCATTATTCCAAAAAATAACAAATCACACACCAATTCTAGACTCTAGTTCATTATGACATGAACTGTAAGTTTTTTTCATCTTGATAACATGCATCATGCCATAATTATAGGTATATTTACTATATTTAGCATATATTATACTCAATTTTTTATGTAAAGGATCTTTAATAGATATTTTTTTGGTTGAATTGATCAATTTCATTGTCTATGTCAACATATAAAGCTTATATACAAATTCCTACATGTTATTCTAACTAACCATTTATCTGAACATGAATTTAAATGTTGATCATTGATATGGCCTTTGGCACCAAAATATAATGGTATCTATTAAATTATCTTAGATTTAAAACACATCCATTTGATCTTCTTAATCTAGGATCTTGCATGTATTTTGATTTTCAAAGATGCATGATCTTTACTTCTTTATTGATGTTAAACATCGAGCTCTTTACTCCATCTAAATGTACTCACTCTGTTGGATATTTTTCATCTAAAATTCCATGTGCCATTATATCTTTGAAGATGCATGACCTTCACCTTAACTTGGCTATTAAAATTTGACACTTTGACCTCATTTCATAGACTCCTATATCTTTGGATCACTTCCACTCCATCAATCTACTTGAACCTTCTCAGTCTTTAACTTACCACTGTGTTGATAAACATTGATAAATTTATTGTATTTGAGTCAAATCCATCTAATGGATCTCCTACATATGATCACCCACACACCATTATATATTCTAATAATCTCAATATTTATCTTTGATAGGCTCAATCTCATTGATCCTTTATCTGATAGACTCTTGTGCTTATGACACTTGGCATTAACATGTTCACTCAGAGGGACATTTGACACTTTGACTTCATCATGCTCTATTATATCTTCAATGTCTAATTAATAATGAGCCATTGATCTTCTCAATAAGCTCAAACATTAACTTTGATAAGATTGTACTCATTAGGTCTTTATCTGATAAACTCTATGAGTGTGACACTTATCACTTACATGCTCACTTAGAGATTATTTTGACAATTTGACTTTGCTTCAATCTATTGGATCATCTACGTATGATAGAGCACATGATATTGATAAAGTAGGGACATAAATCAAAGTCTTAGACTTATGAAAACATAAAGTTATGTGATCATTAGTCAGAGTTGATAATTACTAGGTCAAGGGGTCAGTTTCTTAACGATGATATGGACTTTAGTTGTAACTTAAGTTACTAGTTCTCAACTATACCAAGTCAACATTAAAATATAAATTTTATTATTGACACCATGGATAAACCCTTAAGGTTTTACTAGGAAACCCTATCTAGTTTGAGAGTAAAGATAATTCAATTATGATCTCATTCTTTCTCCTGTAAACTTGCAGACCATATTTCTAGAATTTACATGAAAAACCCATAATGGATCTTCTATTTGTTTAAATTTAAACAATCATAAATGGTCTCTATAAAAGCATAATAAATTTGCATAGTACAACTATGAAACATGATCTTCTCTCCATCAATCCTACGTAATCCTTTTGACATCAATGACATCCATAGTGTCCTTTTGACATCAATGACAATCATATTGCCAAGAAAAAGGAGAGGTTGATGAATCCACTACCTCAATAAGTGGAGTAGGGGAAGAGGTGATTTGGTCAATGATTTTCTCAACAATGAGTTCATAAAGAACCATATTGATGGTATGGGCTTTGTGAGAATGAGAGGATTCTACTTTATTTTCTCTATTAGTAGGAGTGCGGTTGGGAAATGGTTTTTTAAAGATGTCAATTGATTGGTTTGGAGGTACATTGGGGTTATGAAACACAAGTTACCACTTTTAAATTAGAGTTTGGATAATGTTATTAAAAGTATTACACCTACTAACATCATGTCCAATGATTTATTGAAAGGTGCATAATTTATTCTCCTTATACCAACCAAACACAGGATGAGAGGAATTGAATTGTTGTAGAGGTTTGATTAGATTAATATGTATGATATTGGCCTTTAAAATTTTATCTAAGACTAAAGAATATGACTCTCCAAGTGAATTAAATAGTTTTTGGGTGTTGTAGTTTGGGTTCTTAGTGTTCTGATTAGAGGAATTGGAAGAGTTAGATTGGTTAACAATAGGTGGAGGGGTAGTCTTAAGGATAACCACATTAATGATTCCCTTGTTTTTTGAGTTAGTGTTGGTTTGGATGCTGGGTTTAGAGGAGGAAGCCTCATTTGTTTTTAAATTACAATTCTCATTTTTAAATGTTAACTTCCCCTCAGTAATGGCTCTATTCTCTTATTTTTGTGCCATGATAAAAGCCTCATAAAAGGTCTTAAATCTATGAACCTACAAAGTAAAGTAGATGTGTTTGGTGAAACTCTGAGAAAAGAGTTCAATTAGCTTAGGCTAGGGTAGAGAGAAGGAGAGTTGGTTTATTAGACTTATCCAATGGTATACAAAGTCAACACTAGATTCATCATCAAATTACTAAATGGAGCAGAGATTAGTGATGGAGAATTTCTTATATATGTTTATGGAAAAGTGGTTTAAGAATATCTAAGATAGTTCGGTAAAATAAAAAAGGGAGTGCTTCATAATGGCATTGTACCAATCTAGTGCTAGACCTGATAGAGAGCATCATCATACGCAATCAGATATGGCAATCATGATAAAGGGTCCTCCTTACTCTGAAACTTCAAAAACTTTGATAATTATTATTAAGGAGGATATGGTTGAATGGGGATAGATGGGTGAATTGGTTCATTATAGATTTGGTCCTACCAGAAATGGATGACAAGGTCAGTTTATGGTTATGCACCCTCATAATTGTAAGGTAGATTGTGTTGGGTTTGGGTAAGTACAACATATGTATAGTTGGTGGGGGATTGAGAGGCTACCACATGTTGGTATGTGGACATGGGTGGTTGGGTTGATGCCACATATGAATACGTGGAGATAGGTGGTTGGGTGGAAGGTAGAGTTACATACCCTTGTGGGTTAAGGGTGTAGCTTGGGTTATGTACAATGGGAACTTATTAAGACATTAACATAGGTTAGGTAAGAGGTATGGTTAGGTTAGTAGATAGTGGGTAGTTGGTTACTTTGGTACTAATGGGTGGAAGGTATGGAAACCACCAAGTTCTAAAATGGAGTGGAGGTAGGTAGGTTGGGAACAAGGGGAATAGTGGTGATACTAGTAGAGGATAATCCTAAGGTAAGGGAAGTGTTGGAGCATAAAGTTTGGGTTGTTACTATACTAAGAGGGTTATTAGTTAAGGAAGAAAGTGGTTGGGTGTTACTTGGTTGGGTGGGTTATTTTTGGATGGTGGTATTGGTAGGGTTATGGGTAGAAGATGATGCCTAGGTGACTAAATATTGAGTGGAGATGGTGGTAACATAAGTGTCACCCATAAGGTGGGATAACATGCTATAGGGTGGGTTAATAGGTAGAATTGAAGTAGGGGTATGATGAGATATGGTATTAAGGTAATGTTGGAGTGTTATGGGGTTTTTATCCAAAATGGTGGCAAAGTCTACATCACCATAGGCAACTATCCAAGGGATGGTAGGACTTTTAGGAAAATGTGGAGAACTCTCTGCATCTGAGATGTACTCCATGGATGAGGGAGAAGAGTAATATGAATCATTAGGAGGTAGGTCCTAATTTCCTTGGTTTCTTAGTTGTTTCCTAGTTAAAACCATGTAGATAAGGAAAGGAGAAAGATATAAGCAATCTCACATCTTAAACAAAGAGAAGACAAGAAAAAGTTAAGGAAATAAAACACACACTAAATCATATTAAATATTAAGGTTATTTTTAGCCTCTCTTGTGGCTTATGCCTTAAGCTTTAATAATTTTGTGACTCAAATTGTCTTGTAGAGTAGGTAATATAAAAGAAGCCTATGGCTGGTTTTATGTTATGTTTAGGCTCTCAAAGGGATTTGTATTAGAATCAGTCTGTGTCTTGATATTGGGTCCTACCCCTCACTTCACACACCATAGTGATAAGGGTATCAGGTGTTTATCCAAGATATACTACTTGATATAGATTATACTCAATTAGAGAGTTAATTTGGTTCCCCCCTTAGTGATGAAATCCAAGTTGGATGGTTGGGAAAGGTGACCTCTAGGTAATGAAATCCTATTCGGGCCTTATATCAATGTTTGATGCTTGATTAGATGTAAGTGGTTTGGTCTTGTGTGTGTGATAAGATTGAATCCATGATTAATTCAATTGGCTAATTAAGCTATATGAGCTAAAATAAGAAAGGAAAAACTATAAATAGTCAATTTTAAGCCCAAAAATGAAGATTTGATTTCATTGTATGAGTAGAAAACAAGAAGAAGAAGCACCTAAATACAACTATGAACCCAAGAAAAGACTCAAGGGTCCTATTAGGTGTCCTATAATGTTTCATATAAATTTTAATTATATTATTTAGAAGAAGGAGAAAATAAAATTGAGAAAGGTATGGTAGAAAAACCTGATATATTGTATGCACATTGATCTAGATGGTTGTAGATACTCTTCTTTGGCTTGGGATGGATGACCTATAGATAATAAATCACTCAAATAAATGGTTTGATTAGTTAGATAGTATTGTATAATACTTAGCAAGCTAAATCTAAGAAGCATGAGTTTCTTTGGAGGTTGTCAATCCATGATTTTTACAATCAAGTTATGAAAGATAAATTAATTGCATAAATAATAGAAGATACTAAAATCAAATACAATAAGTTTTTGAAGGAGATGAATTTAAATAATTATAAAAATAAATATATTGATATTAATGCCAAATAGATTGGGTATAATTCAAAAAATAGGATAAGGTTTTGTGATTAGGAGAAAGGTCAGAAAGTTGGATTTGGTTGAGGTCTAGTGGGTGAAAACAACTTACTATTTATTTGTTTGATAGTGATCATCGATAGTTGGGTGTGACCATTGGTAGTGAGGATGAATATTGGTGGTTGGGGTAGACTGTCAGTGGTCAGAGTGACTATCGATGGTTAATATGGGTTATTGGTCTAGTTAAGAGACACTAATTAGTGAGGTTATAGAATGAGATTCTAGAAGGTGGGTTCAAGATGGGTTAGTTATGAAATGGAAATAAAGTAAGTAATTACAAAAAATAGATACTTACCTTTCCTAGTTGTTGATTTGAAGAATGGTTGAGGTAGTTGGCTGATGAATTGGTTGATGGGGTCTAGAGCAATTCTAGTAGAGTAATGGTATATGGCCATTGGCCGATGAGTGACAACACTTTAGATCCTGTCACACTTGTTGGTTCACTAGTTTGCTAGGAGAATGACCTACCAAATAAATTTTGATACAAGAATATCTTGATAGTTGTGGATCTCTTTTCACCTCATACTCCTATCTTTTTATAATAAAATAGGAGAGGTGAAAGTGTAGGTCTGAGAAGAGTTTTAACTTGTCTAATTTTAAATTAAACATGCATTTATCCATGAGTGGATCAAGAAAGATAATTATAAAAAAATAAGTTGTAGTTGAAGTTAGAGTTTAATGTTTAAGCGATATAAACCTGACCATTGGTAATCAAGCTTAATTATCAATAGTTAGGGTGACTGTTGGTAGTTGAGGGTCAAAGGCTAAGTTTGGTCAAGGTGGGTTAGTGAGTTAGTTTAACTAGTCAACTAAATAGACTCAGGTTTGTATTCAAAGGGTTGGGAGATGGTCCTTAGGGGGTCTAGAGGTGGTCTATAGGTGTTTCGACATCTAGAACCATTATGTGTGGTTTTCTAGTGTCTACATTACTATTGCCATCCTAGGAGATGTACATATTTTGCCTCAAAATCCTAAAAATTACTTCCCATCCTTTGGTCCTTTAGGGGTAATGACAGTAGAAGAACACATTAGATATTTTAAAGCTACAATAAGGCTAATGAATGATGTCTATAAAGATGTTTCTTGAAACTTATTCCCTTTTACTTTAGTTAATGTTGTTTATGATTAGTATTTAAATCTAATGGAAATTTTTATCACTTCTTGGGATGAATGTCAAGAAATTTTAATTACATAGTTTAGATAGGTCACCAATATTAGTTTGGTATACCAACACTTCACCAATAGGAGGAGAGAGCCCAATGAGCCCATCCATGCTTTAAATTCAAGGTTATAGAAGATGTATAATTAGTTGATCCCAAAATACAAACTAGATGAGAAATTTATGTTATAAATGTATAAGAACATTCTAGATCTAATTACTATGGTGTTCTTGATGAGAGATACTATGGATAATAATTTGGAATGGGCTTTCAAAGAAGTTATCAATATAGACAAGAAAATCAATCCTCAATTGTCTGGGGTGCCTAATGTCAACAATGACTTTATAGCATAAAATTTGATACCACATATGAATCAAAATGTTCCTATGTTCAATCAAATTAAATTATATATGTTGCCTCCATTAACATAGATAACACATCTGAATTTTAGCTTCTTGAATAATAATATGATAGGAATTAGTCACTAATAGAATCAACAATCTAATATGTATCATATTTCTATTCTACAAAGCACTAACTCTACAATGATATAACTATATTATATTCAAAAGATGGTTCAAAAGTTAATCAATGATTTCTTAAATATGCAAATGAGGATGGGAAATGCTAATGGCCCAACTGGTAACCATAATGCTAGATTCTAAAGATATAACTATGGGATGAACAACCTAACAAGCTCTCAGAGATCAACATAGCTGAGATGACTCTTCCTAATTGGTGTAGAGTTCATAATACTTATAAGCATGGTGAACTCAACTACATTGAATTTTTTGTAACATTTTAAATCTTTCAAAGATAGGTGGTTAGACAAGATTAGATGCATAATCCACCTAAACATCATCCAGATCTTGGCTCTTCTAGCATTGCCATGTTCTTTGAAACTCATGAGTTTCCCTTTCTAGGTGAAGATGATAATGAAATCAAGGATAACATGGATGAAGTTCACACTTTTCAATAATTCCAAAGAGGTCCATATAATCTAAGGAATAAGCAACCACTCATAATATCAAATCCCCTAAATACCATGATGATTCATCCTAATCTTAAAGTAGACAATAATCCACCCTCTCCAAAGGGGAATGATTAGCAAAATAAAAAGGAAGAACCAAGTAAAAGAGGATACAACATTGTTTAGGACATGAAAAAGATCAAGGGAAATGTAACTCTTCATAAGTTAGCTTCGATTACTGAACAAAAGGAGTTGATCTATAATTCTATTATTGGGAAGATGCCTATAGAGAAATAAAAAACATACACAAAAAAATTGAAAGCATATAACACCAACATAATCTGCAAGAGCAAGCTAGAAGTTATGCCCTTCTTATTGACTATCTAGGATTTTGATAAGAACATTTGTAATTATTCAATTGATTCTGGAGCTTCTAAAATTGTCACGTCTACTTCTATATGCCAAAAACCTTAGTTTAATGCCAAGCCCTTCAAACATGATATTTTCATAATTGGACAAGATAGTGGTCCTCATAGTTGGTGAATTGAGGGACATGCATATCCAAGTAGCCTCTAAGATATGCATTTAGATGACCATTAATATTCTATTAGTGGACATCCCCAAAGGCTATGATCTGCTATTGAGTAGAGACTGGTCTAAAATTATTAATAAATATATCTCTATAGACATTTCAAATAAATGGTTTCTATGGAAAGGAGTTATAAATCAAATCAAGACTGATAAAGAGCCAATAATGAATTATCCCATTATGGACTATAATGTCAAGAATGAAGAAGTAAATTATGAGTTACCTAGCCTTGGTATTTATACTTTTACCACTCAAAATCAATTACAAAAGTTAGAGCCGGAAAGTTCCAATTAGCTATGGATTTTACACATTTATGGTACTATATCTAAGCAAGGATTAGGCATAAGAATTAAGTTGATTGATCGACAAGGTAAAAAATTATTAGTAGCATATAGATTGTAATTTGTATGCACTAACAACAATTATGAGTATGAGGCTCTAATTTTGGGATTATAGTTTGCACTTAAGAATAATGTGAAACAACTACTAGTATTTGGTGACTCAAAGCTGGTGGTCAATCAAGTCAAAAAAATATACCAATGTAAGTTATCTTATTTAAGAAGATAAAAGAATAAAGCATGGGACTTGATTGAAAGATTTGAAGCTTTCAACATAGTATCACTTCCCAAAGAGTGAAATAAAACCACTAATTAATTAGATACTATTGCTACTAATATGGATCCACTACAAGAATCTAAGGTAAAAAAGTTCTCAATTGAATTGATACCATGCCCCTCTATTCCAGATAATGTAGAAAATTTCTAGGTCGTTGATGATGACTAGTAGATTGTCCAATTTTTAACTAATTCAAGGGAATTCAAATCCCAAATCATCCATGACAAGGATATTAATCACTTTTCAAGAGGAATTAGATAAATAAGGCATTCTCTAGCTCAAAGAGAATTGAATTCTAGCCAGGTTGATATCTTTAGAAAGACTATTCAAGATAGACCCTCAAGCTCAATAACTCAAGTAGCCCAAGATTAATGAATCAAACTTTAGAAGATAAAATATAGGAGATGATAAAAACCCATTCTATGCTAACATCGGTCTAAGATGCACCCTAGAAGAGAGATAACGAGTAAAGGATTTAACCGCTCAATATAGGGACGCCATTGCTTGGACATATGAAGATCTGAAAGTTTATGACCCTCAGGTCATCACTCAGATGATTCCTTTGAATTTATATCATAAAAAAATGAATTAGAGGCAAAGAAAAGTAAATCCTATTCTATATCCTCTCATTTAGAAAGAATTAGAAAAGCTTTTAAGTGTAAAAATCATCTTTCTAGTAAGACATTTTACCTAGGTGGCCAATCTGGTCTTGATAAAAAGAAGAATGGTGAGATCAGACTATGTGTGGACTTTAAGAAGTTGACAAGGCTTATAAAAAGGATAATTATACTCTACATTCTCTAAATTAGGTGATACAAATAGTATGTGGTTGTGAAGTAATGTCCTTCCTAGATGGATTTTCAGGCTACAATCAGGTACTAGTGTAATTTGAGGATAGAATGAAGATGACATTTATCACAAAGTGGGGAAATTATGCACATAAAAGGATGATTTTCAGATTGATAAATACAAGATCTACATTTCAACATGCCATGGATCATGAATTCAAAGGAATGAAAATAAAATACATAATCATCTACATGGATGATCTTACAATATTTTAAAAGAATCAGAAGGACCACATAAGTCACTTACAGTCCATATTCAAGAGATGTAGAAGGTTTGGTATTTCACTAAACCCAAATAAAAGCATATTTGGAGTCATCTAAAGAAATATTTTTAGGTAAATAATCACCAAGGATTGGATCACCATTGATCTAGATAGAATTTAGGCAATTTTAAAAATTCAACCACTAAATAGTAAAAAAGAGCTAAATCATTCTTTGGAAAAATTAACTTCATAAGGAAGTTCATCTCAGGATTTGAATAAATAATTAGACCTATGAATGTCATACTAAAACAAGATGCCAAAATAGAGTGAATATATAAAACCCAAAAGTCCTTGTAAGACATTAAAGATGCAATATCATAGGCTTTAGTATTGATCAATCCAAATTTTATGAAATAGTTTTACTTGTATTCATTCACTTCAAAGCATATGATTGTTGTTGTCATTACCCAAAATAAGGATGGGACTGAGCATCTAATTGTGTTAATGAGAATGAATTTGAAATATATAGAACTAATATATTCTATTATTGACGAACATATTTTTCCCCTTGTCAAAGCTATGAAATTTTTTTGGCATTACATCTTAAGGAATAAACTCATTGCCATCATGATTGATCCTTCTGTCAAGCTCATCCTATTAGAAAATGAGATAGGATAATGATGAGGTAAATGGATGGCCAAGATGTAAGAATTTGACATACAAATCAAGCTCAAAAATATTGTTAGAGGTCAAGGCATTGCTTAGCTCATGACTGAACCTAATCCATGCATCACCATTGAAGAGGTATGTGAAGCTCAAGTATCCAAAGGAGAAAGGTATACTAATAATATACAATATTTACTTACATGAACTTGTTCCTCAGAGCTCAATAGAGAGAGAAAGAGAGATTTTAGGCTCAAATATGCTCATTACATGATCCAAAAGGGAGTCCTCTACAAAATAAATTATGAAGGTATTTATCTCAAGTGTGTATCCATAGTCAAAGATAAATAAATCTTAGAGAAATTAAATATGAAAATAGGTAGTGGTCATCCTTTTGAAAATACCACAACCTATAAAATATTAAGAATGGACTACTACTAGCCAATATTTTTAAAAGATGCTCACACTCATGTGAGAACATGCCATGAATGCTAAGCTCTAGCCAAGAGATAAGTACATGTAACAATGCCTTTACAAATAATTGTTAAAAGAAGGCCATTTGCCTAAGGGGGTTTAGATTTCATTACTATCATCAACCTAAATTCTTTAGTAGGACATAAATTTGTACTTACTACTATAGACTACTATACCAGATAGACCAAAGACATAGGCAAAAAGAACTATAGATCATAAGATGTGATTCACTTCTTAGAGGAACACATAACAACTAGTTTTGGATTTCCCATTTCTTTGGTTTTTGACAATGGACCAGATTTCATATCAGTGGAATTTACTGAGTGGCACATAATAACCATATTATTATTAGGTCAGATTCTAACCATTACCCTAAAGGAAATGGATTGGCAAAACCAACGAATAAAAATCTAATCAATACAATTAAGAAATCAACCAAGGATAAGCCTAGGGACTAGCATAATTTATTGAAGTATGCTCTTTAGGTAGACTGGACTAGAACAAGAAAGCCCTTAAAGCTTTACCCTATCTATTGGTATATGGATGTAATCTTGTATTCTTAATTATTTTGAAGTTACTCACTTATCAATTTATGCAGGACTACATGGAACTAAGTGATAAAATAATATCAAGATTACTAGACATAATATAAATGGAAGATTAGAGGACTAAGGTCTTACAGACATTTAAAAATCACTAGGATGTGGTCAAGAGGTGGATTGATAAAAGGGAAAAGGTTAAAGCATTCAATATTTATATTAGGCTCAATAGAGAGAGAAAGGGAGATTTTAGGCTCAAATATGCTCATTACATGATCCAAAAGGGAGTCCTCTACAAAATAAATTATGAAGGTATTTATCTCAAGTGTGTATCCATAGTCAAAGCTAAATAAATCTTAGAGAAATTAAATATGAAAATAGGTAGTGGTCATCCTTTCGGAAATACCACAACCTATAAAATATTAAGAATGGACTACTACTAGCCAATAGTTTTAAAATATGCTCACACTCATGTGAGAACATGCCATGAATGCTAAGCTCTAGCCAAGAGATAAGTACATGTAACAATGCCTTTACAAATAATTGTTAAAAGAAGGCCATTTGCCTAAGGGGGTTTAGATTTCATTACTATCATCAACCTAAATTCTTTAGTAGGACATAAATTTGTACTTACTACTATAGACTACTATACCAGATAGACCAAAGACATAGGCAAAAAGAACTATAGATCATAAGATGTGATTCACTTCTTAGAGGAACACATAACAACTAGATTTGGAATTCCCATTTCTTTGGTTTGTGACAATGGACCAGATTTCATATCAGTGGAATTTACTGAGTGGCACATAATAACCATATTATTATTAGGTCAGATTCTAACCATTACCCTAAAGGAAATGGATTGGCAAAACCAATGAATAAAAATCTGATCAATACAATTAAGAAATCAACCAAGGATAAGCCTAGGGACTAGCATAATTTATTGAAGTATGCTCTTTAGGTAGACTGGACTAGAACAAGAAAGCCCTTAAAGCTTTACCCTAGCTATTGGTATATGGATGTAATATTGTATTCTTAATTATTTTGAAGTTACTCACTTATCAATTTATGTAGGACTACATGGAACTAATTGATAAAATAATATCAAGATTACTAGACATAATATAAATGGAAGATTCAAGGACTAAGGTCTTACAGACATTTAAAAATCAATAGGATGTGGTCAAGAGGTGGATTGATAAAAGAGAAAAGGTTAAAGCATTCAATATTTTAGACCTAGTACTAATTTAGGATAAATCCCATGAGAAGAAAGGATAACATGACAAGTTTTCCCCATTATAGATTGGAGTATATCAGATTTTAGAGATCATAAGAAATAACATGTTTTGTTTGAAGGACTTCCAAGGTAATGAGCTTACATATCTAGTCAACAGATAGTTCTTGAAGCACTAATTCAAGGTTATGCCATCTAGAGATATTATTTATCAATGAAGGATGAATGAATGTAGCTGTAAGATTAGGTTATAATTCCCACTTTATTAGATTAGTTATTTGTTTTCATAGAATATATTTCTTGCTTTTATAGACTAGTTTCCTACTTTCTAGATTAATCTTCCCTTCTTTCAATATTTTGCTTTTATAGATAAGATTTTAGTGATTTCTTAGATTAGTTCTTTGCTTTCTTAGATTATTTGTTCTTTGCTTTCTTTGATGACCAGAATTTTTCTTGCTCTGACTATAACTAAGTAAAAATCTAATCTAATTGAGCTTATGACCTGTAGAAAAGGGGAAAAATTAAAATCTTAACACTTTGGGACCAATTTATAGATTAGGCATATTTCTACGTTTTTGAGTCTTTAGGATGAAGGTAGGTAATCATGGATTATTTTGAATGGTGCCATAATTGAATACTTTCACCAGGCATGTGGAAGTTGCTCTCAGAGTACTTCATATAAATTTAGAAAGTTTTTCTTATTTTATTGGGTCAAATTCACACACCACATTAAATACCTGTTGGAAGTGATAATTTTGGGTATAGGTATAACTGATAGAGACATTCTAGTAGTGATTTGTTTTATAATTATTCTAGCTCACTAGGGTTCTAACTCTTCTCTTTTCCATTCAAGAACAAACTAATAATGAAATAAAAACAAAAGAAGAAAGAACCGATGGGTTCAAAAGAGAAAAATAAAATCAAAAGTCTCATATGATGAAATAAGTTCAATGTACCATACATCATGATTAAAATAAAATAATGGAAAGAGAAAGAGAAGGAGCTCAAGGTATCTCTATCAGGGCTATGGATGCCTGGCTAATAGTAGAGCAATGCCTAAGCTTCCCTTATTTTTTGATCTTTAATAGATATTAGATTGAAACCTACATCTTCATCAATCCTTTAAAAAGACTCATCACAACAAGGGTTAAATAAACTACACATTTTGACACACACAAATCCAAAAAATCAAAAGGCAAGTATGTTGTGTAAATTAACTTAGGAGTCTCTTTCATGTTTCTGATTCAAGTATTCTTTTGTGACACACTTCATGATTGATTTGAGATTGCAAACTAGAGTTTTAAGTTCTTGAATACTCAAGAGCATTCCACCTGTAAGTCATCATTTATTTTACCCAACATCCCCTCTTTCTTTATAGAAATGGGGACCCACCTTTTTTTTTACGATGGTCTAGATCTATAGCTCCTCTTCTATGTGTTTATATGCATTTTGGAAAAAGACTAATTGGTATTATATTTTCATAGACTAATTCATTCTATTAGGCTTATTCTATTGGGCTTATATTTTTGGGCTTATCTTCATTAGACTTATGTAATTTTATTGGGTATTTTATCCATTATCTCAATTCCTTTAGACTATGTGTTTCAGACTTGTTTTAGGCTTTTTTACCACAAACTTACCTTTATTGAGGATATTATTATGGATATTTTTTCCAAATAAATTACACTAATAGAATGGGGTCTATAGGAATTTTATCATAGACATTTTTGAAGATATCATGACTTTTTTCATACTGCACGTATTGAGCCTTTTGTCATTTGACCAATTCATTTAGACATTTTATCTAAAAGACTTTTCCTATTAGGGAAATTATTGTAGACATTTTATCTAAAATAATTCCCCCAAATGAATTTTGTCCTGGACATTTTATCCAAAATAAATCCTCCAAAAAATTTCCTTTAGCCCTCTAGATATAGCCTTTAGCCCTTTTGAAAGTGCCCTTCAGCCTTTTGAAAAATTCCCTTGGGACCTTTGTCCCAACCCACTTACCCTTTGGCCTTATGAAGTATATCCTTTAGGACTTTTGTCATGGATAAAATGCCCTATGAAGTAGACCCTTTGTATTTCTTCCTGATTAGAATGACCCTTTGAAAATTTGAAAATATCCTTCAAAACTTTTATCCTAGGCACTTTCCCCAATGAAAATGACCCTTTGGAATTTTTGTCATTAGACATTTTTTTGATGCAAAAAGCCCAAAATAATTCACCAAGGAAATCTTGCAATAAAATTTTTCCAAAATAAATGACCCTAAGGGCACATACCCTTCAATATTTGTGAAACATACCCTTTAGGACATTGTCCTGACCCCTTTGATGTACTACACTTACCCTTCAATAATTTTGTCTTGGGCCCTTTTTCCCTTTGAGCCAATGACCTTTCAAACTTTGTGTCTCAAACATTTTTTCCATGAAAATGACCCTTTAGAATAATTACTTTAGACATTTTGTCCAAGAGAATTGGGTCTTCAAGAGAATTGTTTTAGGAATTTTGTTTGAAATAATTCCCTCACACAAAAATCTTGTACATTTCCCTTTCAAAAATTACCCTGACCAAAATGAATAAAATAATAGACCACAATCCTCATGAAATTGCCAAATATCACCCCTACAACCAAGCACTTTATTATATATATGCTAAGCCACTTTTTCATTTGTGTTTTGCTAGAGTGAATTTGGAAAAGACAAATTTTAAACTCATGGGGAGTCAAAAACTAAAACACCAAGATCTACTATGCATGTTAACTCACATACCAAAAATTGATGGTGCGTAATCAAGCACAACAATAAAGGGTTGTCCAGAACGAGTGTGGTAGTGACTAGTATCACCCTCATAAGAATGTTTAAACAAAGATTTTTTTAAAAAATATCCATGAGAGTGCCAAGTGGAAATATTGTAGAAGCCCATTACATGAAGATCAATGGTGTAGGTTAATGAAGACTATTCAAAGGTCCCAAAACTAGTGAAATAATGCCATTTGGCACAAAAGGACTTGAGTCATGATAATAAAGGTAATCAAAGGCCTTGTAGAACTTCCAAATGGCACACTCACATTCCATAATGCCATAAATTGACAATACGAATCAACAATGGACTTTTCAAAGATTCAAACTCAATCAAGAATATAAACATGAATGTGAATATGAAGGTGAGGATTTGGAAACTAAACAAGATAGGGATATATTTATAACTGGTGGCATGTAATGTGTAGTTATTTTTAGCTAAAAATAGTGTCACTATTTTTAAAACATTGGTAAATTAGTACTTATCTTAGACCTTTGTCTGAGTTCCATTTTGAAGGTGGTTAATATGAAAGATCAATAGGTTATTCATGAAACCTATAAAAGGACCTATTATCATGCAGCTTGAGCTATAATTATAAAAAATACATCTATATTCATACATATGCACATGTTTCATAACTTTTATAAAGGCTATTTTAAAATGATAAATTGTAATTAGAATCTCATATAGTTTTTAGACCACAGTTAGAACTCAAATTTTGAATATCACATGCAATGAACTTTAATGAATTTGGAGGATGAGGTGACCCCTTCCCCAAGTCTATATAAACAATTTTAATCCAACTTGGATTTTTTTGTCAGAGAATTTTTGTATATAGGAACAACAATAGTTTTGATCATCAGTGAATGTGTTTGTGTATTTTCTTTCCAATTTCTATGTAATTAGTTGTTTCTTTATATGGTTGTATGTTTTAATAATATTTAGTGTGTAAAATATGCAAATGGATTCTTGATTATTTTGATTGATAAATATATTGGTTAAGATAGTCAAGTTTAAATTGATTCATAATTTTGATTGTGTATGAGTGCTTTCTTGGATGTATTTTTTATGTGTGTGTAATAACTACCTTAGATAATTCACTTACCTGAGCCATAATCTTCTGATTAAGGGTGTGTAATAGCTACTCTAAAAGGAGCAACATTTATTTTAAGCCTATGAATTTATTATATATTTATCTCCTTATACTTCTTAGCCATGTTTAACTATGCATGTGTAATTATTTCTAGCAACAAGGATAGGTTCTAAGAGCACTTGTTTTTTAGAAACCAACTAGGGAAATGATTCCTAAAAAACACATAAGCTTAATTTTTTTACTTACCCTTCCCTCCTTTCTAAGTTTTTTTGGAGACTTACCCACTCTAGATTAGCAATCAGCTACCCATCTAACTCACATAAAGATTCACTACCCCTATTAGGAACCATACCTCCATCTAAAAAACCTTGTCAATAATGTGCATGTCCTACCAACTATTCCATCAATAGGTTATAATAGATTTCATACCTAAAAATCATGCGCTAGAGTGGAGTTTTCTTCCATTGAGATCCTAAAATGTTATAGGCTACCTTGTTAATGATATAGTGTGCATAAAACCTGCATCAATAATGCCATTTCTTGGAATTATGAAGAGTTAAAAATTTATGATCCTCAAGTCATCACTTATACAATTCCTTTGAAACCAATTCACAAACCATTTAGATAGAGGTAGGTACTAGTCAATCCTATTTTGGAGCTACTCATTCAAAAGGAAGAACAAAATCTACTAAGCACAAAGATCATCTTCCCAATCTGACATTCTACCTAGGTGGCTAATTTGGTCCCAATCAAAAAGAACAATGGTGAGATCAGATTATGTGTGGATTTTAATAAATTAAATAAATATTTTAAAAAGGATAATTATCCCTTGCCTTTTATATATGAATTGATACAGATAATAAGTGGTTCCAAAATGATGTCCTTCTTGGATGGATTTTTAGGCTATAATCAGGTACTAGTGCAATCTAAAGCTAGAATTAAGACTAAATTTACTAAAATTTGGGGCACATATGCATATAACAGGTTGTTATTTGGCCTGATAAACATATGAGTCACTTTTTTGTATGCCATGGATCATGATTTCAAAGTATTAACTAGAAAATGCATAATCATATACATGGATTATCTTATGGTGTTTTCAAAGAATATGAACAATCACATAAGCCACCTCTAGTCCATTTTTGAGAGATGCAAAAATTTTGGTATTTCCCTAAACATGTAGAAGAGCATATTTGGAGTCACTAAAGGCAAGATTTTGGGGTACATCATCACCAAGGATGGGATCACCATTTATCTAGATAGAGTTCAAGCCATTTCAAAAATTACACCATCAAATAATAAGAAGGAACTCAAATCATTCTTTGAGAAGATTAAATTCATGAAGAATTTTATTTAAATATTTATAGATATTATTATATCTCTAAATTCCATGCTTAAACAAGATTCCAAAATAGATTAGACAACTGAAGCTAGAAAGTCTTTCTAATACATTCAAGATGTAATATCTCAATCTCTCATGCTGATCAGTCTAGATTTCATGAAATATTTCTACTTGTACTCATTTACTTCAAAACATATTATTGATGTTGTTTTGACATAAAATAAGGATGATATTATGCATCTAATTATGTTTATGAGTGCAAATTTGAAAGATTCAGATCTTAAGTACTCCATCATTGACAAATAATTTTTTGTGCTTGTCAAAGCAGTGAGGAAATTTTGACATTACATTTTGAGGAATAAGACCATTGCCATTGTGTTTGATCTTTTTGTCAAGGTCACCTTATCCTAGAAAAAATTGGGAGAATATAGAGGGAAGTGGATGGATAAACTACATGAATTAGACATATAAATTAGACCTACTGAGATCATTAGGGTTCAAGGCATCATTTAACTCATGACTGAACCTAATCCATGTATCACTGTTGAAGAGGTATGTCAAGCCTAGGTATATAGAGGAGAATGGTACATGGATATAATAAAATAATTGCTTATAATAACTTTTCTCCCAAAGCTTAGTGGAGAGTGAAGAAGACCTTTAAGGCTCAAAGCTGCCCAATTCATGATCAAGAAGGGAGTCTTATATAGAAGGAATTATGAAGGAATTTATCTCAGGTGTGTGTCTGTAGAGGAAGATAAATAGATTATTGAGAATTTACATCAAAAAATAGGTAGTGGTAATCCATTTGGGAATACTATAGCCCATAAGATTTTAAGAATGGGATACTACTAGCCAACAATTTTAAAGGATGCTCACACTCATGTGATAACATGTCATAAATGCCAAACTCTAGCTAAGAGAGAAGTACATGTAGCAATGCCATTACAACCACTTATTGAAGTAAGGCCATTTTCCCAATGGGTTTTAAACTTCATTGGTGTCATCAACCCAAATTATTGAGTAGGCCATAAGTTTGTGCTTATTGCTATAGACTACTATACTAGATAGTCTGAATCCATAACCATGAATAATTATAAAACATAAGATGTGATTCACTTTTTGGAGGAGTACATCATCACTAGATTTGACACCCCCATTTATTTGGTTTATGACAATGGAATATTATTCATATCAGCAAAATTCATTGAGTGGGCACATGATAACCAAATTATTATCAGATCCTCCTCTAACTATTATCCTCAAAGAAATGGACTAGTAGAATCAATGAATAAGAAACTAATAGTATAATCAATAAATCAACTAAGGACAAGCCAAAATAATGGCACAATCTACTAAATTATTCTCTTTCGGAAGATTAAACTAAATACAAGCAAGCCCTTAAAGCATCACCCTATTTGCTAGTATATGGATGCATGCCAATTTTCCTAATTATGTTAAAGCTACCAACATATCAGTTCATGCAAGATTATATGGAGCCAAATGATCAAATGGAGTCTCAATTTATAGATATAATAGAAATGTAAGATTTAAGGAATGAATCCTTATAGACATTTAGCAAACACCAAGACATAATCAAGTGATGGTTCAATAAGACAACAAAGGTTAAATAATTTAGAATTTTAGACCTAGTGCTACTTTAGGACAAAACCCATGAAAAGAAAGGATATAATGATAAAATTTCTCCACTATGGATTGGACCATATTATATTTTAGAGATAATGGTCAATAACGTGTTCCATCTAAAAGATTTACAAGGTAATGAACTCACTTGTCCAGTTAACAGATTGTTCTTGAAACACTAATTCATGGTTTTATTATTTAGAGGTATTGCTAATTGATAAAAATAGTATGGCATAGGTAGGATTAGGTTAGATTTTTTTCTTTCATATAGTAGATTTCCTACTTTCATAGGTTATATTTTTTGCTTTCTTAGATTATAATTTAATGCTTTCTAGATTAGTTATTTTGTTATTTCCTATGACAATCTAAATTGTGTATGCTCTCATTTAACCAACATAAAATCCAAACCAATTGATATTATTTTTAATAGACCTATGGAAAAGGGGAAATTTGAAAATAAATATAACATGGGACCTATGCAAAAATTAGGCATATTTTTATGTTTAGAATTTTCAAGATGAAGGAAGGTGATCATGAATTATTCTAGATTATGTCACAATTGAATACTTTTACCAAGTATGTAGAATTTGATCTCAAATTAATTCACATGAGTTTAGAAAGTTTTCTTATTCACTGGATCAGTTACTTATTACATTAAATACTTTCTAGAGATGATAATTATTGGTATAGATATGGTTGGCAGGGACATTCTGGTGATGATTTGTTTTATAATTATACTAGCTCACCAGGGTTCCAAATCTCCTCTCTCCAATTCAAAAAAAAAAGGTAATAAATGTCTAAATAAAACCAAAAATGCTTACATATGATGAAATAAGGTCAATGTACCATGCATCATGAGGAAGAAGAAGAGAAGGAACCCAAAGTATCTTTATCAGGGATATGGATGCCTGGTTGGCAATAACGTAATGCCTAAGCTTCCCTTATGTTTATCAACTTTAATAACAACCATAATAAAACCTAAAGCTATAGAAAGCCTTTGAAAAATCACTACAACAAGGGTTAAATGAATCTCATGATCAACATACACAAGTCAGAGAGTAACAGGGAAAGTATGTCATGTGAATCTACTTAGGAATCTCTTTCATATTTATGATATTAGTATTTTCCTATGATATGATTCATGTTTGGTTTGAGGTTACTAACCAAATTTATGGGTTATTGAATACTCAGGAGCATTCCCCTTTTAAGTCACCATTTATTGTACCTAATAACCCCCTTCTTTTCCAAGAGATAGGGGACCCATTTGTTTCAGATTCTGGCATTGTTGTTAAGCATATCTTATATATGTTGGTGCAAATTCTTGAAAGTATTGGTTGTTTTCCTTCATATTTTATGGAATTAGCATGGTATTTATGTATATTTCATGGACTAAATTTATTAATACCTTTTTGAAATTTTTTGATCTATGTAGATTTTTGGGACTTAAGTAATTTGGAGAAATTTATTCAAAGATTTTACTCTTTGGGATTTTTTTCAAGCCTTTTATTTTGGACATTTTTTCTGACAAGTTTGGTTTTTGGGTTTTGTGTTTCAAATATTTTATCTTGTAAATTTTTAGCATTTTTTTCATTTGCACTTTTTGTCTTCAAAACTTTTATTCCAAACAAATTTGGTCTTTAGGGTTATTATTGCAAATATTTTATCTAAAACAATTTCCCTAAAACATTATTTTTATTGGAATTTTTGTTTCAAACATTTTGTTCAATGGACTATTTTTCATTCAGAATTTTTGTTTCAAACATTATGTTCAATATGTCCTAAGAGCCTTATATATAACATGTTGCAGGTTTTTATTGTGAACATTTTGTTCAATAGGAATTAGATCTTTGGGCCTTTTGTTGCAGGTCTTTTGTAAAGACTTTTCCCCAACATAAAACCCAAATACCTGACTACCAAAGATGATAAAGGGACTTGTTATACTTAGCAAAATAAAGTCAAAATATTTCCTAATAGTATGCTAAAGTCCCCTATTAATGTGAACTAGCAAATTTTGAGCTATATAAGAAATATAAAAGAAGTGAATGTTGGGTATTTATATCACACAAGATGGTATTCAATATGATAGGCCATATACATGATGTGTAACCATTAAAGCCTTCATTAATTTTTAAAAAACTTACACTCGAAGTCTACTACTATCTTTGTGATGAAGATCCATAGCTACTACCTGTGAGGAGACTACGATTAAAATAATGACTAAATGAGAGAGGGATTGATCATACAACAAATATAGTACATAGAAGGAGATTGTAAGAAACATAGAATGTGCATAAAATAATGGCATATTCATCTAGGGATTTTAGGGTATCAATTCCACCATTCCCCGACTCAATCAAGGATTTCATAGAGTTTATTTACACATTATTTGACATTGAAATTTTTGATAATAGGTATGTAAACTATTCAAAAGTATGGGACATTGTTGATTTTGTAGATATATTCTCATTAGACATGGACAATATCTCTCTCTCCAAGACATTGTTTGTCAAGGATTTGCTTACCTTGAAAATATAAAGATTTCATTTTACTGCTACCAAGCCTAAGGTGATGCCATGTATTGACATATTACATGACTTGTTTTCATAGGCAAGGTCACACATGATGCCTTCATCATGTTTGTAATCAAATAGTCAAAGTTTGCATTTCAAGAGATGAATTCCATAGATACCTATCTTTTCCCATACCCGATGCATACTTCAACAAGCATAGATTAATGTGGTATAATGTAGAGAACATAATTGAAAAGGTGATATCTTCATGATTGCTCTCCATTCAGACCATCAATTTCAAAGGGACGAAACCAAAGGGGTCTAATCCCATAGGAAAATTTAATATGGGAATAAACATTGGAGCGGTGCTATTGAATAGACTCTATGGAATGCAAGTATTCACTTTATTAATTTAGATTGGGTGCCACTACTATACATGATGCTCATCAGTGATGTTGCATTTATACTAGGATAAATAATTAGTTTTCACTTGAGGGAATAGGTAATCCATAAGAACAAGTGACCCATGCATGTGGGCCATTTTTATATGATGTATTAATTATTAGATGCTATCATGGGGATTTGATATAAGGTTCTCAATGAACTATGGGGTCTAACCACTAATTTCATTAAGAATAATATTTGTGAAAACTTTTACTTCATGCATGTATATTCTTATATAAATAATATGGTGAAGATTATAGAGGATGTCTATCCTCAAGTTTGGCAAGCCATGCATGGTTCGCCTATGCCCAATATTGGAGAAAATGTTGTGAAGTATCTTGCTACTAGAGGGGACTATTTATTATATCCAGACTTCACCATAATAATGATCTAGGGAAAATAGGTTCACTCCTTGTATCTCCCAAAGTACATTCTAGATAAGTTGGTGGAGCAAGAAATTATTTTTCAACTATGATGGAGATAGAAGAAGACCTCTCCAAATAGAAGAAAATTTCATAGTTTGTCTAACACATAGTCATTGGGAGAATGGTATACCCCATGAGAAAACATTTTGGAGAAGTGGGTGATATAAGGAAGAGTTATCACTTCCCTACACTTACACATAGGGATTGAGATCCCCATGGCATTATCTAGAAGCATATATAGGGATTTAATATCACCTACAACTATAAGCCTTATTCATATGATTTTTTGTTCCTAAATAACAAATATGATGAAGTCTTAAAAATGGAAAGGATTATGGGATCAAAAGAAGACCATTTGAGGATGATCCAAGAGGACCCTTCATTTTCTATAAGGTAATTAGATAATAATAATTCCCTTTATAAAGGGTGGGAACATTCATACCTTTGGAGAGGATAGTTTATGAAATAATCAAAGGACCAAGCAAGTTCTTAATCTCAAGGGCTCCCTCTAAAATTGAAACTAAAAGCTATGAAGAAAGAACTTGGGGTAGTTGAACCTAACCCCAAGAGATCATATGTAAGAGACCTCATTATTTGGATTTTGATGAGGAGGAATAAGCAAGGAAGAGCCAACTATAAGCATGGTTCAAATGACTACTATTACCCAAGCCCAAGTTGTCACATCTATAGGTGTAATAATATAAGAGGAAACTACATCAATCCAACAAGGCTCCCCCACACAACTAAATAATCATATTATTTATACAAAGAACCCTAAGAATACTATAGGCAGTCCCACTATTGAGTTGTCTCAAGGCTTGCCTACTAGACCTCAATACTCAAAAGGCTATTAAAATTAAAGATGTTGGAGATGAAGAGGCCTCTAATGAAGACACATAGATGGAAATAGATAAGGCTTTGTGCCTTGGATTAAATAAGGATAAATATCTAGTAGTGCAAGATTTCCCAGGTACCTAGTCCATTGAGACTACTCATTTATCTTTTGTTCCTATATTTAGTAGTGTTTCTATTTATTTTTTGTTAAGGACCCCCAAGGTGGAAGTGACTACTTCCACCTCTATTGATATATTTTCTAAAACCTTATTCATTCAATTCCCTTTTATCACCCTAAAGGTTGAGAAGGGTGTTTCCACCACCACCACCATTGATTCACTATTCACCTCCATTCCATTCACTTCCATCATGGCTACCTCCTCTATCCCTTCTAGCACTACTACCATTAGAGTAATGAAAAAGAAGAAGGAATCAAATAATGTATAGATAACTATTTCCAACCCATAGTTACACATTCAAACCACTTAGATTACCCTTCTCATGCCATCTACCACCTCCACAAAAAAGTCCATTATGGCAAGTTCCAACAAAGATAAGAGGGATAAGCCCCAAATTATCACAGTCTATCTACTCCTTTAATTTGGAGGAATGGATTGGTCTATGATCATTTAGACCTTCTTTCCTAACATATTTATAAAATCCCAAAAGAAACAACCAATAGTTAAAGAGGCTAAAAAAGACGTTATAGTTACAACCTCAAGATAAATAGATGTAACATAGTTGAACATTCCTCCTTGAGCTTTGGATTTGAGAAGTAAGACCTCCCAATTACCTAGATTTGAGATTACTGAGCTCCCATCCATCACCACTCTATTTTATAAGACATATAATAGTATAAAAAGGGTGAATAAGAGGAATCCATAGGATGACAAGGGTAGAAAATTGATTTTTTAGAGACAAGAAGTCTTTCCCTCACTAAGAGGTAGAATAGGTAGCTTGGGTAATCCCCTCATGTTGAAATTTTTATATACCTATATGAAGCACACTTAGAGGCCATGGTATCCATTTACAAGGGTAAAAAAATGGAGAGTCAAGAATTAGAGGTTGTTGAGGTAGAGTAATTGAGATAATAGGCCAAGACCATACACATCCTAGTAGGCACAGAGCTAGAGGTCCACGATGTGGCCTCTAAATGTTACAATTCTTTGGAGGATCTAGAAATCATGAGGTTTGAATTATCCAAACATGTTAATAAAACTAACAAATTGTTTAATTTTTAGAGGAATGATAGTAATAAATTAAATATGCTAGTATTATATACAAGTAATAAGGATTATAACCATTTAGACCTTATGACACCACTTGATGCATCTAATGCCCTTAACTTGGTTGTCATTAGAACAAAAGAAGCTCAAGAATGGTTACAAGTAGTTGGGAATTTACTCCCCAATTATCAAGCACATGAGACCCATATTTTCCAAATTTTTAATGATCTAAAGTTATCTAAGGTGAAGGACACCATGGGGAAATTGATCAACAAGTTTAATTTTGATCAACTTATACATGAGGTGATAGATAACTTTGAGAAGAGTCTGTAGGGCCTAAAATTAGAGTAGATAGAAGCTGAATTGAGTTCCACTTGAAAGAAAGTCACTAAGGTGTATATTTTTAAGAATAACTTTTAGACAACTAAGAGAGAACATGTAACACTTCTTGGTCAAGTTAATAGGATCCACTAACCACCTATACTCAATTTGGACATCATACGATAATAGTATGATGTTGTAGATAAGTATTACTAGGATATTGAATAAAAGAAGAAGAAATATCAAGTTTCTACTTCTAACACCACATCAACATCTATAGTTTAACTTCCTCCACCTCAGCCATGATACCCACCAAAGTGCATGCAACTATTTAAATGACATAGCCTTGAAAGGATAGATTTTGTGCATGGATAGTTTTGTAATAACATATCTATATTTTTAACTTTACTAAAGTTCAAGATATAATTGTAAAAGCAACTTTTTATTGGTCTACATTCCCATATTCCATGCTTTTGTAAAGGCTAACTTAGACTAATTAATAACTATAAGTAAACTCTTATATGATTTTGACTACAAATAGAACTTAAGTTCTAGCTATCACATGTAATGATTTTGTATAACTTGAAGGATGAGGCAACCCCTTCCCTAAGTATATTTAATAAATTATAGTCCATATGAGATAGTCATCAGAGGGAGAGAGAATTTTGAATATATGAGTAGAAGAAATTTCTATTATCTACTCATGTTTTCATATTTTCTTTCCATTATTCATGTAATTAGATGATTATTTCTTTGGTTTTATGTTTCAATAATTCTTAGTGTGAAAAATTTATGAATGGTTTCTTAATTATCTTGAGTAATATATCAATCTTAGATGTGTGACAACTATTGAATGATTGGTAAAATACATTGGTTAGGATAGTTAAGTTAATTGATTCATAATTTTGAGTGTATATGAGTGCTTACTTTGATATAGTTTTTTTTTTTTTTGTACACAATTTCTTAATTAAGAGTGTGTAATATCTATCCTAAAAGGAGCAATGTTTGACTGAGGCCCATGAGTTTCCTATATCAATATTCCCTTAGACTTTTATCCATGTCTAACTGCATGTGTTTAATAACTACTAGCAACAAGCATAGGTTTAGAAAGTAATTATCTACTTAGGAACCAACCAAAGAAGTGATTTATGAAGACCAAAACACTTTCTTTTCTTCTTTACCCTTCCCTCATTTTGAGTTTTTTATTTGAGATCTACCCACCTTAGATTAACAACTAGCCATCCACACATTTCATAAAGATTCTAACTTCCTTTATCAGAGACCACACCTCCATCTAAAAACCTTGTCAACAACCTACATACTCTATCAGTTATTCCATCAATAGGTTGTAAAGACTGCATACCAACAACTCATGATTTGGAGTGGATTTCACCTCCATATAGATCCTAAAATGTTAGAGGCTACCTCATTAATTTCTATTGTATATAAAAACCAAATCAAAAAGTATATTGATCATATAGATTATGATAGGGTGGATATGGAGGTGGAGGATAGAAGCCTACCTCACAGGCTACCATGAATCCTTAGATGACATATGTATCAGATCATAACCATAACTAATGACCTTCTTACCTATGTAACAATAAAACCATGATATATATGATCTTGAAAGTGATTGAAAACCTTTCCAGAGATGTTTTAAACAACTCATGGTGATTATGTATGTTACTATTGATATCCTCAACTTCAAAATTTCCTCTAATGTCTTCATATCATGATTGAAGACACTTGTAAGTTTTCCCACTGGGCATGCCAAAACTATTAAAAAATCTAGGTTGTACCCTTGCTAAGGAGAGGAGTGTTCATGTCCTATCCCTAAACCTAGGCTAACATGGGAATAACCTTAGGTTTTAGGTTACCTAATGATTAGGTTAGACCTATAGATTTTAAGGGATTAGCTCCCCTAATTTTTTCATTCTAATGCTCTCTCTAAGACCTAAATATTTGGGATGGAAAGGGGTAAGAAATATTACATAAATGGAAATCTATCCTAAAGTGTGGTGATGCACCTGATAATCATTATGTCCACTCATTCAATCTTGAACTCTCAACACACTAATGGGATAAATACAACCAAATAATCATCTTCATGATTCATATGCACAAGTGTTTCATATAGAGGTTGTAATAGATAAATGGAATGCCATGGTTATGAAAAGTAGGTATGTTAGAATACTCTCACTAGTCATATAACACTTTAAGACTCCATTACCTACCCTTCTACACTCCACATGATTTGCACAAGATACCTATTTGACATCTAGATTAACAAGGACCTACAAAGAAAATAAAACCATCACATTTGCATATCAAAAAGTGTGAATACACTATAATTTCACATGAAAGAGATATAAAAGACTTTTATTTAGTCCAAATAGATGCACAAGTATAAATATTGGTAGAGTCTCCTCATACCAGCCTAAGGGATGCAAACTAAGGTAAAAATCCTTAGATATATAGAAGAGGTTAGTAGAGAAGAAGGAGAGAATGGTGTAGAAGAGTTCATAAGGGTTTATAAATGACCAAGTCCACTAACAATAGTAGTTATAATAGTTACATAAACCTCCTTCTAGCTTCTCCATGTGTTGGACCTCCTTGAATGAGATGTTGGCATTGGAAATTAGGTAAGGGAGGATGATTCAACCTTAGTTTTACTTTTAAAAGGGATAAACATAGTTAAAATAGTCTACCATTCTCCCTTATGATAGTTAAAATCATTAATTAGGCCAACATGATCATGTAACAACCCATACTCCTTTAGAGAAAATTGGTAAAGTCAAGGAAACTGACTTATTCCTATACTATAATTGTAAAAAGTGAATTGAATTCACTTCAAGGATCATTTATCAATGTAATATGCTTAAATTAACTAATTATATTAGTCTCTCAACACCATTTGACTTTCTATGATGACAACATAGGCCAATTAGGCCTAATTGCCTAACTACTTGCATATTAACCTCCATGAAACCTACAAAAGATCTTTATAACCTATGTATGAGTGTGGTTAATGATTAAGAAAAAACCTCCAACCGTTAAATAGGATTTTATAATCTTTAGACACCTAAAAATCCACTTCTCCAAGTTGGTTGGATCATCTCTCATAAGCATTGGTAAATTGGTAGTTTTGGATGTAATTGTAGAGACCTATACAATTGAATATTTAAGAATTTTATGCATTAAGGAGTCGAATTAAGTTCCAAACTTACTATCTTAATGATTGGAATCACTTTTCACTATCAAACACCCTTCATTCTACTCAAAACCCTTAAAAATTGCCTATTTCCAAGGATTCTATACCATGTTTGTACAATCAAGTACCATAGGTGGATTCTTATCTAAGTTATCTTGATCTTCCATAAACTTACCAAGTCATTTTAGGCTTCTAGTTTTCTAAAATTCCATTTTCTCTCAAATTAGGTCTACATAGGGTTTTAGGGAGGTTTGTGACTATCTAGGGGTATTAATGATAGTTCATGAAGTAAAAGCATCCAAGATAGAAAAAAATGACATGAATATTAAAGGTTCTGACACCCTCAACTTTTTTTAATAGGCTAGGTTCCCATGAAAATGGAGGATGAAGATATGAACATCATAAAGTGACCCTAGGGTAGTCTTAAAGACCTTTCTAAGTGCCTAACTTCTTAACATTCATTCATAAAAACTAGCCTCCAAATTCAAATAAATGTATCATATATTTTTATTTCACATGGGTACCTAAAACATCCTAAGATCATTTTCTTAGAAACCTTTTGAGGTGGAGTGGGTGAGCTCTTAAATTTGGCACTTGGGTGGAGTGTTTACAAGATTGAGTATTTTAAGCAAGATTTTGAATATATTATAAGCTTATCACACTTATTTCTACCTAAAATACTTTTATTATGGCCTTTACATCCTCATACTCATCCACTTGATCATATAACCTGATATAGGAGCTTGAAAGAGTTTTGATATGGTACTAGGGTTTGTAGACAAGCTTGTATGACTGTGTTTGAGGCCTATCACTAAGATAATTGACTATAGTATTGAGTTTTAGGTCCCTTTGGAGGAATGCTTATTACTTTTGACAATGTTTTACTGATTAGAATCTATCTAAGATCTCCTTTTCACTTGCAAATCTCCCAAGACTTGGTTTTGTCTTTTTAACACCTTGACTACTTACCTAAACATGTCTTGGTCTGAGACTAAATAGTGGGTATACCCACTATTTTTTATGATAAATAAAATAGCATGGATGCCCTTCAATACTCACAAGGACCATTTCCTCCAATTTTGAATATCTAACTTTGCCTATAAGTTCTTTGAATGATCATTTTTTGCTCAAACAGGCCTCATACTGCTTGCAAACTATATCACTAAGTACAAGGTTTAGATGTACTTAGGTATTCTTGTTACCTTAAGGGTATTTAGGTCTAAAAATTGTTTTATAGTCCTTGGACATATTTATTAATCTTCCCTAAATCTCATCTCCTTAAATTCTTCTTCTATCTAAAACTTTTGGTGTTCCTAATGCTATGAATGCCCTCTTAGGGAAAATTGACTAAGTTCTACTAAATCCTATGTTTACCCTTCTTTGTCTATAGTTTAAATTATTGTATGCACCTAAATTTTCCCCCTTTACTCAAATTCACTAATATTCCTATTAGTTGACACTAATTCTGCTCATCTCATTTATTTTAATTAATTCCATTAATTTATCCCCCCTTTCTATTTATTTATCTAACACCCTCCTGAATATTTATTCATGTACTAACCTTATTCATCCTTACCAATCAATTAATTTATCCTAAATCCCTATTATCCCATCCTAATTCCATTTACCTATTATTTGGGAATTTTAAATTTCCAATGGCCCACCTACAAGCCTATGCCTAGGCTATCCTACACTCCTAGTTCATCATCCCTACCTAATCCTGATCTAATCCACCATCGAATCATCATTAATCCTAAGAAATATTTTAGAACCCTAAAAATATATAACCTTCTCTATTATCACTCCTCCTCTCTAGAAGCCTCTAAATTTAGAGGCTTTCAAGGAATTTTAAATTCCTTAGATAATCCTCACCCTTGATCTCTTTCATCCAACTTTGAATCTCCACCATTAACCTTTCCCTCCTCTTTCTATTAAAACCATTCAATTCCTCCATAGAAAATCATTTACCAAGATCACGAATAATATATGTTAGTTAAATCAACCATCAACAATCCTTCATCATGCCACCATAATTTCCAAAGGCTAAGTCCAAGGTAAATTCAATCATTTCATTTTACTTTTTGGAGCATTTAGCTTTAAGATTTAAGTGTGGGATTGAATAGTTTATTCATTTATTTGCATTTAGTTCTAATAGATCTAAATATTACGTAGGTAGTTGATATTTTGAGTAGATTTAGATTGAATGATCTTAAATCCCCATTATTCTCAAAATCCTACTACATTTTGATGACCATAGTGAAACTTTAATCCCAATTTTAAAAAATTGGCTTATTAGTGGTGTTTTTCTAGCTTGCATGTCTGGTTGGATCAAGAAAAATCTCAAAATTTTGAAATTTTGCATGCACAGGTGGAATTTGTGACATTACACTGGTATTTTCAACTTTGTATTCATATTTTTATCCTCGTAAATCATGATTTTGTATTTACCATTTAACTTAACCGCTAACCATTTGTCTGACCATGACAAGTTTTTGGTCCTTCCACAAAACCACAACTCATGACTTATGGATTTATATGAAGATTTATGATTTTAATTATAAATTTTTGATTTTTTCTTAGTGCTAACGGTCTATTTTACAAGTTCATCACAATATCATGACTTTGAAAGTCACATTTTTGCCCTACAAATAGCAGTTTTACCCTGTTGACTTACAGTTTTGTAGGTTTCAAACATGAGCATAAAATAACTTATTTTACATGTTGATTATCTATTTTTTATAACTCTATATGCTCATCCTATGTGTGTTTCAAAGCTTTAACCCCTATTTTACATATTATTTATCCCACTTGGGTCTTAAAAAAGGAGAATTTTCACTAACCCCTTTGTTATAACCAAATTATTTTTATCTCTATGAGGATGAGTTGTGTTTGTGTAGGGTCAATAGGAAAGAGGAAAAAATAAGGAGATCATCAAAATACAAAACTACATACAAGACTTTAACCTTTTTCCTCTTTCCACAAAATCGCAAATCATGAAATTCTTAGAATTATAGACTTTGACCTATGTGTTAGTGATTTTGTATTTATATTAATAATTTTATAATTATACCATTTTAAACGTTTATTCTATCTATATATTATCTTGGCATTTTATAGGGTAGATTTAAGGACCCAATCTAATAGAAAACACTCTTTTTATAGTTCTAGATTCCACCTATTTTTGATAAATATCTTTGTTTATAAATTTTGGATGTGTCATAATCAGTTTCTAATATACTATAATCATATGTAAATAAACATTCTTAGGAAATATGAGTAACCTGTCATCTGTTTGAGTCACATATTCAAAAATTTAAGGTTTTTTAGCTTATAACAAAATCATAACTCTCAATTTTTATATAATAGAAAATTTACCCTTTCAAGTTGCATTTTTATCTCACAGTTATAGTTTTACGGGATTAACCATCATGATTAACTAAACATTACAAAATCACAACTTTTAATCAATTATTTTGTCTTAGAGTTATGATTTTGCACTCTCTAGTTTTGATTTTGCACTATGTAGTAGCGATTTTACACTAATTTTTTATTTCAATTTGATCCTTTTTAGTACATTTTTGAGTCATTTTTAGTGAATTTTGAGTCATTCTAGGCCTCTCAGAAGGCTCAAATTGCCTTCAGCGTCAGGGGTACTAGCCCTTTACTTCATTAGGGGCTGCTACCCCTAGACCCCTACATCATGGCCCACTTACCTGAAGAAGTTACAGATCCAAATTATAATTTTTTAAAAGGTTATTTTTCTAAAGGCCTATTAAACCAACATTTTGTTTCTTATAGAGGTAAATCTAGAGGCTATTTTGTCTTTCTAACACCATATTTTTAGGTCATATTTTTATCTAACATCTTGTCTTATAGGTTTCCCCCCAAGATTGTTAATTGAAACTACTAATCATTGTCTTACAGGTTACCTTCTTTTGGAGTGCCAAAGTAAAACTAATAACTATGTGCTTACAAGATGCTTGTTAAAGACTCCTTGTGGTACTTTAAAAATCATTTTTTATCATTTTAATTACCTTGTATTGTATATATCTTTTTATATATATATATATATATATATATATATATATATATATATATATATATATATATATATATATATATATATATATATATATATATATATATATATCCTTATCTTTCATCTTTTATATACATCACACTTATCAATTAATTAAAAATTTGGCTTTCTTAATGTCTCCTGAGGCTATGGTTGGTGTATTATCTCCTCCTTGCATCCTTGTGGTGATTCTTGGAGGATTAAAAACAACCTACAAATCCCTTCCCTTTTTATTTTCTAGGGGTTGGTGATGTGGATTTCACTACCACACACTTGACCAAACTCCATGTTTTGATAGAGTCTAAAAATTACGAGAGCTATCATTAGGTGCCTAAGTAGAATTCCATATAAAGGTTTCCATAGATTGATAGGTAGTTAATATCCAATATACAAGATGCTTTGATAACATCCTATATAGACTTGGGCCCCACTATACCTTTGCATATATAGGGGATGCACCTAAAAAGCCTTGTGTAAGCCTAACATAAGATCCTTTAGCCTTAATAGGGATACTATTATCAGAGTTAGTATCAACTCCTAAGTATCCATTATGTTCAAATAGGGTCAAGAGGGTTCAATCGATTCCATAATGTGTTACTAGCCTACAACCTCACTTGTGAAGTAATTTAATGGTGTAGGCATTCAGTTACACTCCCTTCATTTTACTAATAATAGGTTTATGGCTTGCTTGATTGGGTGTGTGTTGTGTTAAACTAGTGTTATTTTTGAGCTAAGTCATCACCTTACCCAAACCTATACACCTATCTAAGTCCTTTTTTCACCACCCATCTTGTACATCCTACCATCATTATCTTGTATATTCTTACCTCATCAAATCTGTCATCTTATCCCATCACTATCATATTATATACCCTTATACATATCATCCTCTTATATCCTTATCCCATTTCCCATTCTATCTTCATCCCATCCTAGGCTAGTCATACCCACTCATCATTCATCACACCCCCATCAACCTATACCTTGTATCTTGTACTCTTTACCATATTATTTCTTATATATTCATTTACACATCTCATCACCACCTTGTCTTAATATCCTCTTAGTATAACCATTACTCACTAATCATTGACCACATACCGATCATCTACATATTTTTTTGTATATCCTTATCTCATCTCACTCTTGTACACATTTTGTTTCTCTTATTCATCCTCCTAATCTCATCCCATCTTCATCTCACTCATCATTATTCATACCCCACCATGTATGGTAATCACTTGTCTCACCATCCATCCTATCTTAAGTCCATACCTCATCACTTGTCATAACCTTGACTTCATCACCAATATATCCTACCCTCATCCTATCCTATCCTAGTTGGCTCTTTTGGTCATATGTGGGGCCGATCTATCCCCATCTCATTTACACTACCCCTAATCAACTTCATCAACATCTATCATCATATGTATCCTTGTTTCATCATGTTCATCACATAAACCCATACCATCTTGAAAAAATTATTCCAATATTTTGAGCTAATCCTTTTTTTACCCATCCACATCATTCTAATCCACTGTCATTCATCATTTGGTCAAGTATCATACCTTGGTTGATATTTTACTAGCATCTTATCACTTTATTAGTATCAATCTAGCAAACCCATCATTATAAATCTAATCATCTCTAGTAAAATAATCTTACCTATTCATAAATAGCACCCATCATATCATCATCTTGCTATTTTGAATCTATGTAAAAATTAAATCCCCAAGCCTTTTACTAGCTTGAAAACTAGGCAATGTTGATAAATTAGTAGCACATATTATACTATCGATCTGAAATCTTATCCTAGTCCTACATCATCTCAATAATATTTCATCCATTTCATCCTCATCATCACCTTTCATACTAGCTCGGTCCTTCCAACCTATTTTGTTCAAGAAACCATCTCTAATCCCTAATATACTTCCACATTCGCTCTCCTTCATCATCCCTCTTTTATCACCCATCCCCATGGATTTGGACTCAATTCTTATAGACCAATACATCTTAGACAATAAATATGATGTCCTTTTGTGAGAACTAGAGATGGGTGCTCATATACCTTTTGACCTTGATCCCATTCACCCCAAATTAACACCTATTCCCATAAAATTAGTCTCATCCTTGATGTGGTCACCCTAATCAATCAATACATCATAGAGAATAAATATGAGTTCCTCTTGTGGCTATGGAATATGGGTGCTCACATTCTTGATGATTTTGACCCCATGAACCTCAAATCACCTCCCAAATAAGTTCACCATCAACCCACATCCCATTCTCTTCCACTATATATTATCCATATCTAGATCCCCTTAGCCCTAGTTCATACTTGTCCATAGTCAAATCCTCCATCTACCAATCATAATCCATCACTACTCCCTCATACTACTAGTAAAGGAAGACTCAAATTGTCAACCTCAACATCCACCAATAAGATGACATCACCATCACCATCTTTTAATTCCAACACTTCCAAATATAACTTTCAATCCTAATAAGCCACCCATCCTTTATCACCCACCACCATGAAGTTAGACACCACTCTCATAGACTAGTACATCTTTGAAAATAAGGATTAGATCCTTTTGCATTTCCTTATGATGGGTGTACCACTTCCTAAAGGCATTTATCCCATTTAACTCATTACACCCCTAGTCTAAACCCCTTCATGTGAGTCTTATTTCAATCCTCCATCCATTAGTCATAACTCATAATCCACCCCTTACTCTACTAACAAAGGGAATATAATTTCAAATACCTTTTCTACTTCCAATCGATCCACCTATTCACACCAAAAACCATTTTATCTCATGTCTAATGCTTCCACATCAAAGTCAAAAAGTGAAGTGGGTACTTATTGTTAGAGGTACAATCATTGGGGCGTGAATCAGTGAGCCTAGATATTTCAATATTTTCAAACTTTAGACAATCAACATATCAAATTGATCAAGAAATATTAACAAAAGAGTTCATTCATTCAATACATACACAAGATCAAACACACAATATGATATGGGAGGATTTCCAATAGTGACCAAATTATATGGTCTCAATTTTTCCTAAACTATCTACGGGTCTAGCCTATTCAATCTATAGGGTTGCCCTAAAGCCCTATCAATCCCATATATAGAGAGAGGGGAGCCTATCTAATATATCTATGGTAAATCTAGATCTAGATCTATATGGGGGCCTTAGATAGATCTAACCCCCTTCCCCTCCAGGGGGGCCTATCTAATATATCTATGGTAAATCTAGATCTAGATCTATATGGGGGGATTAGATAGATCTACCCCCTCCCCTTCCCCCTCCCAATCCCTAGTGAAGATCTCATCAAGAGATTTAAAAAACATTTTATGGTTTGAAAAAAAGACTTCATATGCATAAGTTATGACATGTCAAAAATTTTAGGCAAAAGGAAAAAAATGTACAAGTATGGTAACTAGACATGCACATGGTCCAATAGATTATTGACACATGGACCAATGAAATCCTCACATTTTGAGTGTCCATAATAGTTCCAAAATATTCTCCAATATTTTAGTCAAATCCCATTTGTTAAGGCTTGAGAAATGGGATTAACTTCATGAATATCTCTTTCCCCACAAATGTGGGATATTTATCATAAAAATTAGGATATCTACCATAGAAATGCATGGGAGGTTTATCCAAAAATAAATATATAAAGGGTGGTTTGAATTTACATGCCCTATTTTTGGAGATAAGACTAAGAATCTTAAATAAAGGCTTGTACATGGGGATGGCTAATGAATAAATACATAATTGGTGGGTTTTGAAAAACTATATAAACCCATAAACCTCATTTGTGAACTCATTCCAAGAGAATTACAAGAGCACTCCAAGCTCTCATTGCAAGTATTTGAGAAGCAATCTCTCATTACAAGTATCTAAGAAGAAAGCTCCCAATTGCATTACATTGTTGGACTACGAAAGCTCTAATTCTCTATTATTCACAGGGTGTTATTAATCTAAGTATTGTAATAATAGATCTATTAGAGGAGTTAAAACTAATTGAAGGTTGTAGAGGAGGATCATTTTATGGATTAAATTATTGATGCCTTTTCTAACTTATCTCTATGTAGAGGTTGTTATAGGCTATGTACCAGAAGAGAAGTCAATAGGAAGGTGTGAAGCAGGGAGGCCATGCTAGAACATTGTGCAAGCCTTTTGAGACTAGTTTGGGTCTTTGCAGGACCAATTGGCACTTTATTTTGTGATAGATTCATTATAGTTTTGTAAGTTTTAAATTTTTACTTACAAATAGATGTTTATAATGAATCAGTTCATCATTCAGAGAACCTAGAGACATAGGCATCTACCAAATTATATTATCAACTTGTGTGCAATATTCATTATTACTTACATTGCATTAGTTTCAACTGATTACATTTTTGGAGTTGAATTTTGGCATTAAAACTAATATGCCTATAATGATCCAATAAGTAAAATTCTTAGAGTAGGAAATCTACAAGTTTACAGATCATTTTGGTATCAGAGCAGTTAAAATGTTGGACTTGATTTTAATTACATTATATACTCTTAAATAGAGTTTTAAAATTAATTTTAGTATTGTATTCAATTGGGTTATTGGTAGGCTTGTTTTGATATTCCATTTATAGTTTTTAATTGTGTTGGAAGTATAGGTTGTTTATAGGAAACCATGGGGAAAGCCTTGAAGAGAGAGATGATGGAAGAGCTATAAAGTATCAACAAGAAAATTTAGGATGATAATTCTTTCCTAAGATGCAAGTTATATTCCCTCAAATAACAAATTGAAAGTTTGAGAACTGAGCTCAAATCCAAGGATGAACTCTTGACTTGATTGTAGTATGGTTAGTCAAAGAAGGATTTATCTTCCACTTAAAATTCAGAAACCATGAATGATGAGTGCACTATAAGTTATTGACCACATAGTTATTCTTCCTCCCATTCGAATCCAAATTCAAGTAATGATGCTTTTGGTTCATTTGACAAACACACTAAATACATTAGATCTTGATTACTATTTAAAATGGGATATGCCAAAAAAGGCCTTAACAAGAATGGACAATGTTTTATTAACCCAATACAGGGAGAGGATCAACCTTGTTTTTAATGTAACACAATCACAGGGTGGTGAAAAAGTTATTAATAAATTAGAGAAAAGAGGTAATGAAATACCACCTCATTATACTTACACAAATCATAAAACTAAACATAATGGTGATTGTAAAACTTCTAATGTTCTCTTTTAGTTTAAATAATATGGCTATGACATATATAAAATGTGGAATGCTTTCCCATGTAATTTTTATGGGTTAAGTAATCATTCTATGGATAATTGTTGGAATGGGAAATATTTTATGAAGAAGTTATTTCCTTTTATGAAAAATAAGGTGTTGGGTGTCATTTCACCCTTCATTTAATCAATCTTTCAGATGGATGTCTATTAAACCAGGGTTGGTGTCCAAATCTATCTATAATAAGGTTTATGGTGGTAGATCTATAAGTTAGTCTTGGGGGGATTTTTATGATTCTAATATAAATTTTACTAATAAAAGAATTATTTTGATCTAATTGCTTCACACACTTTCTAAAATAAGAGATTAACCATTACACTAACTAATTCAATACTTTGCTTGAAATGAAAGCACCCTTAATCTACTTCACACTTGTATGGAAATGTAAATCTATCTAACTCACACTTGCATGAAAATGTAAACACTCAGTTGGAGAGATAATTACAAGCTAACTAACTCCTATGCAATAAATCAAAAGAAACACTAAGACTAAGTCACACTTATTCTAAAAGAAGATAGTTATTCGAATGTAAATCTTTGAATTTAAATTACTAATATTTGTAAGTATTTAAGATATTATGATTATCTAGTAATGAAAAATTAATTCAACATAAATATAAATACCATACACAAATTATTGGTTCCAAGGAGAGTGGGCCCTTTCTCTTCTTAGAGTTAAGAATGAAGTTTACTCAGTACTAAAAACTTGAATGATATTGTATTAGTTAATATAAAGCTAGAAAATTTATACTATATCCAAAATTTTGAGTGTAATAGTTATTCATCTCCTTTTCAGACAAAAGATTTACATATTTATGATAATTTAATTAGACTAAAAATAGTATACAGGAAAATTGGACTTCTTATTTAATTCATTAATCCTAAAAATGGGAGATTTGGATTGATCAAGATCTTAAAAATATATTTGTCTTGATAAGACAGTTATACTATCCTTATAATAGTTTAAAGGTCTAAATATATAAAAAATATATCAAGATTGAATCCTTCAAAATAGGAGGCAAGTATTTCATTGATGTGATTCTAACTGGAGTAATCTTCCTCTTCAGATCATCTATAAACTCTTTTGCTTCTTAGATTTTAGATAGATAGAGTCTATAGATTTTGGACTGGTAGAGTCCATAGACCTTAGATTAGCAGAGTCCATAGATTTTGGATTGGTTGAGTCTATAGCTTCAATAAACTAAGGTCAAAACTAGAACTTCTCCAAAATGATATTTTTTCCATCCTTCTTATGTATTCTTCAAAACCAAAACACTAAAACATGCTATTTGTTAGGTATAAATGACAAAATGGTAACTCAACCTTTGGTTGACATAAATGAGATAAAGTAGCTATTTTCCATGCAATAGTTAGCTATAGGTCTATGATTTGCATAAGATTATATCCTTAGAGAGATAAAATGAAGGAAATTCCATATCAATAATAAGCCATATTTTGGGCTCATCACAAGGTAGGTGCTAAATATCAATCCCATAATCTAGAAGTAAGAAATGACAAATATGTCTCCTAATCCAAAAAGAAGGAAAAAATAACTATTGCACTCATTATCCTATGAGTGGGCACATGGTTTATCCATCAAATCATCCTAAAAATGGTAATAAGAATATGGTTTATGCTCCTATTAAAAATGTAAAAAATAATGAAGTTGTTAATTCATATACAACCCATGAAGAAGCCCACATATCTAAAGAAGATTTCATCAAGAGGGAACATCCATTAGATTAGATTGGTAAGAAATGGATAGAATTTTTACATAGATAAGTCTTATTTAGCATGCTTAAAAACACTTTAAATTCACTTATTTGATTTCTATTATTGATAATAATTAAGAAAAATAACCATTTATATGAGCAAGTGTGGAGATAAATCACTCATTGAGAGTGAATGTGGAGTAACCATCTAAGTTGAGAAACATGCATGAGCAACCCAACAAAAAATATTTGGAGTAAGACAATAATGGACATGTTTATAGGCATCATTAGCATGCTCATGAGTTGAGGTGTACTTCTAAGAGGGAGACAAAATGGCATCAACATGAAAGGTGCTTTCATTATGAGTAAAACTCAATTAAAGCAGTATTGTTTATGGATGTATGTGGCCATCCATTTTTGAAGTGAGTTCTTTTGATGTATGTATATAATCATTGTATGCACATTTGTAAAATACCCAAAATTTGGAAATGTTTGTAATGATTTCAATGTTTGTAAAACATGTATGTTGCATATAATACCCCAAGAAGGGAAATTTTTGTAACAAATGTGTGTTGTATGTAAGACCCCAAGAAAGGCAATGCATTAGTTGTATATAAAACCCCAAGAAGGAAAAAAATTTAAAAGTGATGACCTATTATAACATCACTCAACATGCAACATAGTTTTCTATCTTTATGTTAATATTGAAAAAAAAGGAGATTAAAAAAATTAGCCTCCAGAGGATAAATGCATCTAGGACAAGCAAAAATAAAAACCAGAAGGGTGAAGAAGTGATACATTCACTTATTTTTGATAAATAGAATTTTGGTGGACCAAAAGTTCTTCAATGAGGAGGTACGATCTGGGATGATTTCCAATAGTGACCAAATTATATGGTTTTAAATTTTCCTCAATTATCTTCATAGCGAAGATCTCATCAAGATGCTTCCATTACATTTTACAATTTGCAAAAATGGACTTCGTATGCAAAAGTTATGGCATGTTGAATTTTTTTAAGCAATAGGAAAACACATGTATAGGTATGGTGAATGGACATGCTCATGATCCAATAGATTCTTTACACATGGACCAATTAAATCCTCACATTTTGAGTGTCTATAATAGGTCAAAAATTCTTTCCAAGATTCTGGACAAATACCACTTTCTAAGTCTTGAAAAATGGGATTAACACCATGAATATCTCTTTCCCCACAAATGTGGGATATTTCCCATAAAAATTGGGATATCTCCCACAGAAATGCATGGGAAGTGTATCCAAAGAGAAAGATATGAAGGGTGGTTCAACTTTCCATGCCCCATTTTGGGAGATAAGGTTACGAAGCTTAAATAAAGGCTTGTACATGGGGATGGATAATGAAGAAATCCATAATTGGTGGGTTTTGAAAAACTATATAAACCCATGAACCTCATTTATAAACTCATTTCAAGATAATTCCAAGATCACTCCTTGCTTTCATTATAAGTATTTGATAAGATTAATTTTAGTATTGTAATAATAGTTATATTATAAGAGTTATCACTACTTGGAGGTTGTATAGGAGGATCATTTTATGGAGCTGATGACTGATGCCTATTCCAACTTAGGTCTATGTAGAGGATCTTGGAGGCCATGCAAAAGAGGATAAGTAAACAAGAAGGTGTGAATTAGGGAGGTCATGATGGAACATTGTGTAAGCCTTCCAAGACCAATCTAGGTCTTTGCAAGACTGATTGATACATCCGTTCATGATGGATTCATTATAGTTTTGTAAGTTTTAAATTTGTAGTTGCAAATGTATTTTTATAATGAATCAATTCATCATTTATAGAACCCATATATGTAATAATATACTAAAATATATTATCAACTTATGTGCAATTTTCATTATTAATTACATTGCATTCTTTTTGGTTGATTATATTTTTGGAGTTAAATTTTTGCATTAAAACTAATGCACCTTTAAATATCTAATAAGTAAAATTTTTAGAGTAGGAAATATACCTATTTATGGATCAAAATACATAATTCATATAAGAAACCATCATATGGAATAAAATTTTCTCTCAATCCTATAACACATGGACCAATTGTCTTATAAAAGATTACAAACAAGAGACTAGTTAAGTCCTTTAGATGATAAACATTGATCAAGTCCTCCTGACCAAAGGCCTTTAGTGAACCACTTGTTTCACAAGGATAAAATTCCCCTAAGGAAGATCAAGTCCTTTAGAACCTAATTTGAAGTGAACACCTCCACCTTATTAGATATTTATAGGTGCATTAGTTTTAATGTAAAAATTTAACTCCAAAAATATAATCAACCAAAAAGAATGCAATGCAATTAATAATGAAAATTGCACATAAGTTGATAATAGATTTTAGTATATTCTTACATCTACGGGTTCCATCTTATTTTAAATATATCAACATTTAACATTGTTAAATGACTATCACTTTGACCACTTTAACTCCACTCACACTTTAGATCAATCTATATGAAAATACATGAACCATTAAATCCTTATGCTTTACCTTTTCTTAGAATTAAACATCATGAACTTCTTACCATATCACTCAACATGCACGGTTAGATTAATATGTATGATATCATGTGTACTATTAGATCTTAATTTGGTCTTGATCTTTATCTCTTGCAAAATTGACTAAGTATGGGAGTTATTACAATCTGCCTAAAAGGCCAACTTTGGACATCAATAAATTTTAATGTGCTTAAATGCATGATATAAAATTTGGTCTTTATGATATTCTCAAATTTTTGAATCTAATACGTATTAAATTTCTCCTAGAACCTTTGTATATGAAATATATAACACCATTAATCTGCTCATTCAGATTTTTCTACCATAGAGCCAACTATGCCATGAACTGTTTGGAAGGACAACTTTACACATGCATATATTTTGATGTGTTTCATCACATGATCTAAAATTTATAAAAAATAAACTAGGAAAAAAAATAATAAAATCCATATGATTAACTTGTCTTGAAACTTTCACATGTGTGAAATATAACTTCATCAATATGCTTACTTGGCTATTCTTGCCACATGCAAATTTGGCTAAATGTGGGAAAATAATGTCAAACTTCCTTGGAGCCCAATTTTTCACTTGCATATATTTTGTCTCACTTAGTTGCATGACTTGATATTTAGTGTATAATAATTAAGCATAATATTAAACGAACCCATGTGACCATTTCCTCTTGAAACCTCCATGCATGTGAATTCTAACATCATCAACATGCTTACTCAACTCTATTTGAACATATAAAACACTATCAAAATTCTTGAGATCCCAACTTGACACCCACATATCTTTAATTGTGCTTCTTACATGACTTGAGACTTATCACATAACAACTAGGGACTAATTTGATCACAACTATACAACCAACTCACCCTGACTCATCCACATGTGATAATAATAATGCTAGAAAAATGCCTATTTATATTTTCTACCACTAGACCTAAAAGGTCTAGATGAAAACTATGGACTACCAAATAAATCTCACTCATACACACAAATACTCAAATCATAGAAAAATTATTATGGGACTTATTTCACAAGCTCAATACATCATACTCATCCTTGAACATCTCTAATCAAGCCAAAATAGAAGATCAATACAGCCAACTTCAAGCATACTATGAAAAACATATTTCACACTTTTTCATTATCATTTAGGCTATCAAGGCACTTCATCCACTCACCTAGACATCTTCATGACATCACCATGACATCATTGAAAATTTTCTAACACTTATACTCTACTTTTTATGTCGTTGGAAGCCTTTTTCCAATAAATTATTGCTGCTAACATGATGGTTTATCCACCTACATCACATCTTGATCCCAATAAGCCTAAGCCTTCTTGGTATAAAGCAAACAGATACTATGTATGTCATCAAACCTAGGGTCATTCCATTAAATGATGTCAAAACTTCCAAGACTATGTCCAAGACTTCATCAATAGTGGTGACATAGTAATCGAGGATGAATCAAATGAATTTAAATCCCTAGGTGAACAAGAAGAGGCATTCTAATATTCTATTCCCAATCATGGTTAAACCCTTCCCCTTCCAAGCCATGGTCAATATATATTGTCCCTCCTCCATGATCCCCTTATCGTCAACTAATCTAGTCCCCTTATATCTCATGAATCCTTTTATGGCCCTATATTTTATCAGTCCATTAGTCATCCATCATATCCCTCTTAATCATCATATCAAATACCCCATTTTAAGAGGAAAATTATGGACAATCACTCCTCTACTCACATCACCACATCTTATGCATCAAAGACAACATCATTGCCAATAAAACTCCTATCTATATTAGGATCATGTTCCACATTAGCATCTAAATTATATTCCTCATCAAAATCATCTTCACTCATCAATATTATAGTAGATGATGGTAATGCCTACTCTTTTAAATATCCCACTCAAGATGATGACATCATAATCATGTTCTTGAATGCTTTATTTGATTTTCAAAGTGGATCTAATCCTACCTCAAATATGTGTATTAGTGATTCTTTAGATATTTTTGAGGATACTTTCTCCAGTATTGAGGCTAGGGATCTTAGTGACATTTATGAGTGTTATGATTCCCATTATCCCCTTAATCCATCACCCAACATTACTCATCCACCTTGCCTTCATAATCCATACATCCCACTATATGATGGAAATGAATAGGAACATGCATCATTGAATTTCCCTCTATATCCAACATCGTGTGCCACAAATACCATGGTCTAAGATATTCATTCAAAATTAAATCAAGATCAAACCATATTTGATCCTATCAATCAAAGTCAAACAAATTCAAATCATTAGCTTGATAAAAAACATCTTACCTTAGTGAATCCCACTATCAGGCACTAGGGGACCACCAAAGTCAAAATAATCATTCTATATCAAGTCAAAAATCAATCTCCTTTAGTGAAGCCCAAAATATAGCACCATGAGGCAGTCCAAGTCAAACCCACTCAATAAATCAAAAGAGTGGAAAAATTAATAATCATATGGCTAACCATCCTCTTAATATTGGATCAAAGAGTCAAAAAGTCAAAAAGTCTTGGATCCATTAATCTCATGGCACCAAGCTCAATAATCCCCTCCACCATATCCAATGGTACAAACAACTATTAAACCCCATTACCACTCCCCATCTCATCATATAATTCATCATGATTATATTCCTCATTCACATTTTATATCCCATCGCCCCACTCATAACATACTCCCATCCACATCATATCTCACATCCCTGGGTAACATTGTTCCTCGTCAAGGTCACAAAGACACCTGGTCAAAGCATCTGGAATATGCTCCATCAATAATCAGTAAAGGCCACCAAGACTTGATTATAGCATCACACATCTCTATAATAGGTGTTGGTTGAAAATCCCAATAGTATCAACAATATTACATCTCGCTCTTTTCCAATAAAACAAGCTACCCCCCAAACAACAACAACAACAACAACAACAACAACAACAACAACAACAATAATAATAATAATAATAATAATAATAATAATAATAATAATAATAATGGTGAAAACCAATCTTCTGGCACCTTGGGAAAGTACCATGATATAAAATAGTTTTAGGTGTCATGGTAAAAAATCTATTGTCCACATTGTAACTCAACACTTGGGGGAAAATTCATCCATCACTTGTTAATCCCCTCTATGTCATCCATGTCTATCCTATCCTTTGATCCACTATTATTTTCCCATCATATCCACCCCTCATTCCTTTCTAGTCTTGACCTTCGTAAGGAAGTGGAAGGTGTATTGAGAAATGTTTTCAAATAATCTTGGCATATGCTCTAATGGATGCTCAAAAAACTAAATATCTAGTTCCTTCATGATGTGGTCATTGGTAATCCCTATTCCATTCTTCCTTGGTCCCCATCCCCTTTTCAACATCACCCTCATCTTATTATCTCTCATCCATCAGTCCATCCACCCTTATCCTAGTTGCTAGGCTTGGTATTCCCTTTTCTAGTAACCCCATTTGTATAGTGTACATAAATATATCCCAAAAAACCCTTAAAAAAATGAAATATTTCAAAAAACCTAAAAATCATAATTTTTTTTCAAAGCCAAAAATAGTGCATGATATCTTGTCTTATGCATAAACCCCTAATCACATTATACCATCCAATTTATCATCTTAAAACACATCCAATATCCATCCCATTTATCTCATTTTCTTTATCACCATCCTAAATAATTATCTAATATCCATCTCATATTCCATCTTGTAACCCACTCCTAGTGGTCACCCATGCATATATTCATCCTACTATTTTTGAAAAAGTTATTATCAACATACACAACCTTATCAAAGAATTTATTCTAGCAACTGTTGACCAATTTTTGGACCTGCAGGCCAAAATCAGTCTCCTTCTTTCCCTGCTATTCTGAGCCAGTTTCAAATTTGGTTACACAAGTCTTTTAGCAAAAGATGAACTACTTAAAAGAATGAAAGGGATTTTACAAAGATTCTTTGGACTCTTGTCCAAAGAAATTCACAAGGAAAGAGAGCTAAAATGATTCAAGACACTTTTCCTTAAAGTTAGAAAAGTGGTTCAATGTTAGGGTTCAACAACATGATCTTTCCAAGAGTTAAGAATTTTGAACTTTAAACCATTGAACCGTTGAACAATTGAACTGGTTCAATTAGTTGGTTCAATCAAATGGTTCAACCACTTGGTTTAATCACTTGGTTCAAGCAGTCAGTTCAATCACTCAGTTTAATTGGTTGGTTCAAATAAATGGTTCAATCGAATGGTTCAATCTGTTGGTTTAAATAAATGGTTCAATCACATGGTTCAATTAGTCAGTTCAATCAAAGGGTTCAATTAGTTGGTTTGATCACTTGGTTCAAGCAGTCATTTCAATCACTTGGTTCAAGCAGTCAGTTTAATTGGTTTGGTTCAATAAAATAGTTTAATCAGTTGGTTCAAACAAATGGTTCAATAGAATGGTTCAATCAGTCGGTTCAATCAAAGGGTTTAATTAGTTGGCTCAAAGTGGTTGGTTCAAGTAGTCAAATGAATGAGCAAAACATAATATTGAACCATTGAACCAATTGTTGGTTCAATTAGTCAGTTTAATTGGAAGGTTTAAGGGAGTCTCCCAAATATCGAAGGACAAGTGCCCTTGTGGAGGGTAGGGAACACTTGCAAAGAGATAAAAGAAAATGTTGAAGGAATCGACCAAATGGTGGTGGGCATGTGAACATCAACTTTACGGCAATGAAATATCCATTGATATTTAAATGAAAGGTGCGAACCCAAAGGAATTCAAAGGCTTAAAGCTAGAAGGAAGAAATCATCAAGGAGGGAGTCCAAAGAGCTAAAGAATTAGCAGAAGATAGCCCCCAAAGGATGAAGGAACTAGAAAAGACAAAGCCAAGAAGAGGCAAAAGAGCCAAGTGTAGAAATAGACAAAAAAATCCAAGTGGCAAAGGAAGGTGTGAAATTAAGGAGTTACTCTAGTGGTTGACATATTATTTGCTAAGTGGTCATCAAGGGGTGCAAATAGTGAATGGTGTGATCCATTATTCTTCATTTTGCATTAATGAGTAGATAAACTGCGTGAATGCCTTAAAGGAGCGGTCTTGTTTATAGACAAATGGTGTGGCCCATAATTTCACATATGACATTTAATATATCTTAAATGACTAAAGTCAAAATAGGAGCTGACACAACATTATCTATTAAGTGGTTTCCTCTTCCCAATGCTAAGAATGCACATGGGCCACTTGTAAAAGGGCACCAAAAGGCCTTTTTCTTCCTCTATATATTGTAAACATCTCATTTTGAGAAAGGGACCTCTTAGCTTGTAAGGTGGACCTCTGTTAGATTTTACCTTAAATCAAGACATAGCATTTTTTACCTCTATTTGAGCTTACACTTTTGCATGTCTATGGATTTGTTTTGTGTTAAGTCATTTTTATTTTATGCTTTCACAGAACAATTCTAACATGTCTAATGTATTGTGAAGTTTCTTCTTTTACAAGTCTGCCAGAAGTATCTACAATAGAGTATAGGCACATGTGAATAGGTTTCCATAGTGTGTCTTAGAACACCTCTGGTAGTTCTTCTTCCCTGTATCTCAAAAGGACCCCTAGCTCACTAATGTAGAAGAGTTTCTCATATCAAATGAAGTGTATGCAATCTTGTTCTTGGTGGAAAGTGTAGGTTCAAGCTAAGTAGATCAAAAGTTTTGGTGTATCACCATTTAGTTTAGGTTCTATTTTTAGCATCCTTCTCCCTTTTCACCCCCCCCCCCAATTATTAGCAGTAGGAAATCCAAGACCACAAAGATGCATCAAAGGGAGCTAGCCCTTATCTAGAGACTCTCCCCCTAGTTTTGCCAAACCCACAGGTAAGAGGGGAGTTTCCATTATGATGTGTGGAAGACAAGAACTCAATCTCCTGTCAAGGGTGCAATCCACTACATCAACAATTTTTGGCACGCTCGGTGGGACTACATTTTAACAATTAGAGAAGTTCCAGGATTGGTGTTGGTCCTGTTACAATAGAATGAACCATTAATACAACATCTGACCTTTAATCAAGTGATTGTGGGACACGTTTTTTCCAAAAAGTTGAATAATTTTGGTGTGTTCTTCAACCAACTAGCCTTTGGAGGTTTTTTCATCAACACCAATGGTGACTCTGAGTTAAATCAGTTGGTTAAGTAGTCCTAGTGCCATCAAGAAATTGTGTTTTGGTATGTATAATTCAATTACTCAGAACCATGGGTCTTGTATTCCTTCATATAGTTTTGATCAAGCTCAGGTTGTTCATGAAATCACCTCAAGCAACAAAGATGTGTATAATTATGAGTTTTTCCCTTTAGAAGTCCAATATGACCAGTCTTAGCCCTATCATGAGCTATATCAGTCTTATGCCCAGTCTTCTCAATGTGTCACTTCTCCTACTCAACCTAATCTCTTTTCTAATTAGCCCCTTTCCACCTTCAAACAAGCATTGTTGGAATATGAAAAGAATGTAGTAGAGCTTAACACTAGAAGGGGATGTGGCCAAGAAATCCTTGATCATGTCGTCCATCAAGTGAGAAATGCACTAGATCTAGTTAAGAGTGAATGGACTCCCATTGAAAGATCTGATTGGCAAAGGATTACAAATGAGATGTTGGATGTGAGTGGTTTGATTCCATCTTTGGAAGGGAGGTTGAGTATTTATGAGAGGAAACCTTACCAAGTCTATCAAATTGCATACCCATTACCCCAAGTTTCATATTAGTCATACACAGCCCCTGCTCATGAGCCAAGTCAAGCCTGTCAAATTCCTTTCCCCAATCATGTTGAGGAGAGTCCTAAAACAATAAATCTTATTTTTAAGGCCAATCTTGATAAGTAGATTGAATTGGCAAATATTCAAATGTAGCAGTCTATGTTGGTAGCAAGGGAAGTGGAATCCAAAACCTCACTACCCTCTCACATTATAGCCCCATCACCCCAAAAGAAGATGTCCAATCCTAATATCATGAGCTAGAATAAAGTAGTTGAGTCATGGAATAATGAGGATAAATACATTGTCTAAGAGTGTGAGGTAAAAAATGAGGCTAGTCCTTTTCAAGTCCCTCCCACCCTTCCTTAGGAAGCTTCTTGTATTCCATGGCAGCCTTCATGCACTCCCCATTTCCATGATGATTCCTATGAGCTCCAAGAAAGAACTTCTCAAGAAAATATAGTCAAGAAAATTGTAGAGTTGGAATCTAGAATGAGGTTCCTCAACCAAAGTGTGATGGATGGTTCAGATCAAGGAAAAGATTCTACATTTGAACACACCCCATCTACACCCCTGCAAGAGATCTATCAAGCCACAACTAATATACATGAAGTACTAGCCAAATGGAAGGAGGAGAATCATTCGATTCTATCTTAAGGATTGCCTCCACTTCCACCTAAGTTTAACCTTCAGCTTTCCACTTCATCCCTTCTCAAGGAGGAACCTATTTTGAAAGAGGCAAGTGAAGAAGAAAGGATCCAATTTGTAGCTAATCAAGAATCTCTCATGGATGTCAATGAGGAATAAATCATCATGGATGCTCCTTTTGAAGACATCATCAAGAATGGAGAAGACATAGGTCATGCATACATGTGGATGTTTCAGCAATATAAAGAGGAAAGTAAGCATGGTGAGCTCTCTCCTCCCTTGTTTGATGAACTTCCTTATTGCTTTGATGAGGAGGATGACCATGCCATGGAGCTTGAGTTGGAGGAGGATCAGGTGGATGTCTTTGAACAACTAGAGACTCTGATCCTTGAGCAGGAAAAGGAGAAGCCTGTCTATCTTGAGAATAGCTTTGAAGAAGGGAGCCTTGAACAAGAAGGTGATGTTATATGGGATGAGAAATCACTCCATGATTCCATTTCAAACATCATAATAGTCACCCTTCTTCAAGATATCTATGAAGGAGCAAAAGATGAGTTTGATAGGGTCTTCAATGAAGCAGAAGGGAATGAGTCAAACCATAATGCATGTCAAGGGGACTATGCATATCAAAGGGCTTATGGTGACAAGCTAGCAACAATAGATTTCTTGGTAAAACATACCAGCATGAAGAGCTAACATTTGATAAGCTTCTAAGAAAAAGAAGAGTACATATATGTTGGAGCATGTTTGACCCTGATCCACTCGAATGCAAGCCAATCAAGGTGGCAGGCAAGAGGAGCAGGTCACCAAGTCTCCATTCCATTTAGCCACTTGTTTGGCACCATAATTTTCCTTGCCATGTAAGAGACTTAAGAAATTTTCCCTTTGATCTAAGAGGGAGGAAAATATACCTGGGTAGCTATACATAGTAGTTTGCTTTCAATTTTCTTTTCCTATTTTCCTTAAGTGTTGTTTGCACAAGTAGTGTTTTTAGCCTTGTGTGTGTTTTCCTTTATGTTTGGGGTAAAAGCTTCATGATTGATTCTTGGATCTATCGGGGCTATTGCTAATTTTTTTAAGTTGTGTTCTAACTCCATGCCTAATGGAATTTAAGGCAACTTTCTTCTAATCATATCAGGCATGCTTCCCTTGGGAATCACCAATTTGTTAACCAATTTTTGGTCTTATAGGCCAAAATCGGTCTCCTTCTTTCCCTACTATTTTGAGCTAGTTTCAAATTTGGTTGCATAAGTCTTTCAGTAGAAGATGAACCAGTTAAAAGAATGAAAGGGCTTTTACAAATCTTCTTAAGAGTCTTATCTGAAGAAATTCACAAGGATCATTATACCTAACTGTTAACAATTTAAAATGACCATCAGAGGTTAAAATTGCCATCATTAGTTTACTCAACTATTGGTGGTTATTTTGATCATTTTCAGTCTCTGTGTACACCCATGAAGATAAAAATCTAGCCAAATGAAGTCATAAAGCCAAAATACAAGAGTTTTAATAATCCAAATGAAGATTTTAAAGTTGTATAATGATATTATTCATACATGTGATGCATTTAGTCCCACTGGGTGTACCATTATGTAGACTAATAATTTTATTCAAGAGAGGTGGTTAATATTGTGTTAGTTCCAAAATAAAAATAAAATGAAAAAAAACACAATAACTAGCATAACATCTCTAGGCTTAGTCACTAGGAGATCTTAGTAAGGAAAAACCATTTGAATACACAACTAGAAATGGAAATAAATGAGAAATATGAACACAAAACATAAATTTATTACCAAATCCTTGATTACTTCAAAAGGCTTCTTCTTTGGCTTGTGTTTCAAGAGATCTTCTTCAATGGAGTGTGGCTACCTTCATCTCCCCTTGGCACCTTTGGCTTTGTATTGGATTGGCTCAATAATTTGTGGCATTATAACACTAAAATACAATGGATTTTGGAATTATTTGTGCATTGTAACCTTACATTATTCAAGATTAAAATTTAATAGGCAAAGCCTCCTATTTATAGGTTTTTTAAAATGGTCAGAATGAACCTAAATCGTCTATCTCAAGATGAAGATGTGTGGTTAAGAATCCATTTAATTTTTGAGGCAAAAATTAATAATTACTTCATAAATATTTGGGATAGAGAGCCAATAAAGAGGTATGGAGGGTCTTAATGAGGCATGGGGTGGCTTGATGAGATATTTTATGCATTTATGTCCTAGGGATGTCTTCCCAAGAAATGATGTCATTTGATGATGCAGATATTCAATATTCATTTCCAACAAGAAATATTCAAAAATCTCCACAAAATTCTCAATTAGGCTCATGATTTCAATTAATTAGCTTTAATCATGATTAGTCACTTTGGTGCAAATTTTGGCCATTTGGTCTACAAATTAATCAAAATAGTCAAAATGTCTCATTATTGGCTCAAAATTTGACTAGATTGGAATTAGGATGCAATGTCAGATGTGTTGGATTCATCATCCCATTTAGGATGTTTCCAACACAAATTAACAAAGGCACATGTCTTATGCAAGAAATTTGGTAGAAAAGAGTAATCCAGAGCACCTAGGTGCAAAAATATAAGTTTAACTCGAAATGATCAGATCAAAGTTATCTAGTTCATTAATTACATTTCCCCATTTAATGATGCCCTGGCAAAAATCAGAACTTGAATATAAAAATTTCAACTCTTTTAATGCATGTTAGTGTTTTTAGGCCAAATTGTGCATTTTGGTATAAATTGGTCAAAATCTTGGTTGAAGGTCATTGGTGGCCAATTTTAGGTGTCTACACCTATTAGCCTCAAAATCCTAGAACCCACCTTCACCTCTAAACACACTCGGTCCCATTTTTGCAAAGTGTAAGGTTTCCTCATAGAAATTAAGGTATTTTGAGATATCAAAGTTTCACTTTCAAGTTCTACATGATGTGTTCATGCTCCTAAATCTTTATGTTGTCTTAAGAGTATGTTTAAGGTTCTTAGAACTCCAAGTGGTTGGGGTTAGAAGGGGTCTTTCCATCCATTTCAAGCCACAACCCATAATTTGTTATTTCATTGTCACCACTATCATTTTACTATGTTATCTACTATTTTCCTATTCTCAACACCCTTATCACTCCACCTCCATATTTCTCCACCCATCCACCCCTCCCTTCTAGGTATAAACCATGTTATTAAACATACACACTCTCTTAAACTCTCAGAAGGAATATAATCATGAAGTGTTGAAATCATTTGGCATAGACCCTACTAAAGAGACCTAACTAACACCTATAATCAACCATTTGGCCACTATCATAGCAGAGTATTAAAATAAACAAGACATGATGAAGGCCATTTAAGTACAATCCAAAGAGAGAGGAATATTTATGAGGTATTTTATTCAAGGACCCAATAATATGTGATCATCATAAGTAATCAAAAGCAACATACACCTCAAATAGTACATGTGGACTATCTCAGTCTGTACAGGGAGGGAACTAAAGGAAACTCTTGATAGTTGGAGTATTAGAAAGGATTTAAAACTTATCCTAAGAAAAATATGGATATAATAGGTCTCAAATGCATTTTAAGATGGTTAAGATGGATCATTACCTCTTGATTCATCAATCCACCACCTCACATAGGCTATATATACACTTAGGTTGAAAAAGAAGGAGTTGGGAATAGGGTTGCATTTCATAAGACTATGGAGTCTCCTATGATATTCTTAAGTTTTAGTGATGAAAAAATACCCTAGCACATTCATGTGAGATACCTTAACACTCACTCAAAGAGGCCTAACATAGTAAAATATACACCTACAATAGCATGATAGGCATACCTATAGTCAACATGTTGAGGGAAGAGCAAAGTTGCTAGAAATAGAGCTTGGAAGTACTAGGTGCTTGGGTCAAGATTGAGGGGAGAAGTATAATAATTAATATAATCTCAATAAGAAGGTCTAGTTAGACCTATTATAGGTCTAAAACTCAGTCTAAGTAATCTCTATAGTTGTGTTCCTTCTCATCATTAACTGTGCCATGAGTAATTGGCTTTCAATGGTTTAAATAAATAGAGCTTCAAGAAGAATGATTATAAGATGAGGTATCTTCCATGATATCATAGGGGAATGTAGGTATATTGATAACACTCCATTGCTAGAAAACCTTCTTTTGAACCATCACCTATAACCATTTTGTTGGCTTGTTTGAAGTTATTTTTTAGTGGTGTAAGTCACTATCATGAGGTAGTTAGATGAATAAAAAGACTCAAAAAGGTCTTCCCAAAAGTAAGGTCACTTCCAATAGCTCCAAGACAACCATGTGGAAGAAGGTGTAGACACTATAAAATTGCACACTTACAATTTTCAATAGCTAAATGCCTTGACATCCCCTAAAACTTCTTAAACCTTCCCAAAACCCATCTTAACAAACCAAATAACTATTTTTATAGTCACAAATATCACTCAAAATCATTATTTGAAAGTACTATTCACCATCACTATTCACTATGGGACCCACTATCACTATTCATGATGACACAACAAGTGATATGGCATGTGACATGACAAGTGACATGGCATGTGAAATGTTAAGTGACATGGGAGGTGATTTGGGAAGTGATATGGCAAGTGACATGGCTTAGAAGTGATGTGGCTTCATATGAGACATCATACCCTACTTGGGACCCTTCCCAAAGTGTGTGATGACCTTATTAAAGAATCACAAGGGCCCCTCCTTGAAATGTGGAAAATTATCCCTTATTAGGTAATTATTCAATATTTATTTTTGCCTTCCCACATGAAATTAGACTTTAAAAGAAATACCTGCCTCTTTAAGACTTTGGGAAAGACAAAGGGCACACATCTTTAACTTTTTAACCCAAATAGAGGCTCACCAACCCAAATGGGAGACTTTCCAACCCACATGGGAATCCCCACCAACCTCACCTTGGAATTTTAATCCCCCACATGGAAAATGGTGCCACATTTAGATTAATACAAATAAGGGTGGTAAAAAGTCTTCAGTCTTATTCAAACCCATGTGCATGATTTCCATTCAAACTTGGATTCATGTGCAAAGTGGAATATTTTCCAACCCACATGGGAATCCCCACCAACCTCACCTTGACTAAAACATGAATGACTTGGATAAATTTTAATTTCCTCAATATTTCTCTATTTTGGAATGTTTCTTCACATAAAAATGCTATGAATACCCCCCTCTCCTTCACCCAAGGTTAGGTTGGAAGTTAGCTTTTTGTTGTTAACATTTTTCTTGTAGGTTTTTGAAAGAGGTCATCATTTTGAGTTATTTCATCATCATCTTAGAGATAATATCTAAATCATCAAATTTATGACAAAATTACTTCAATAACATCAACACCAACATCTTCTTCAAGCTTGGAAGGTAACCTTGGTTTTATTTGTTGCAATTTAATTTATTATCCCTCTTGGACTATTATTTCTCAACTTCCAAACCCACCCTTTGGAATTATTATTCTATTTTACTCCATATCCATTCCCCTTAACCTCTTCATTTTCCTTTCCCCTTTATCCATTTACCTCTTTTCTTATTTTTCTCTTTACCATCTTCACTCTCTTTATCCCCTCACCCTTTTGCCACCTTAATCATTTGTTGCCTTATCATTTCCAACCTTCACCCCTTAAAACTTTGACATATCAACCATTTTATAACCCAAAACACATCACTCTTTTGACCCTTTCCATTTCAACAAACCAAGAACCAAAACTTTTCTTTTAGCTAATTTCTAGCAATTTTAATTATTCAAATTATTTGCTTTAGTTTAATCATCTTAGCAAAGCATTTAGTTTTAACTAATTAAATTTAGATTATTTTCTGTATTTAATTTCATTTTTATATTTTAAATACATGTCTCCTTAATTTTTATCTATCAAACTTAAGTGTTAAAATAAGGTGGATTGACAGCCTCCTAAAAAGCTTTGGCTTCTCGGATCTAGCTTATGCTAGGAAATCCACCCATCTCTTTGTCTAACAAACAAGTGTGTGATAGTGTTTTATTATTTGTAGTTATTTTTCCCTATAAAAATAATATTTATTCATAATCATCTAGATTCAATGTGTGAATTTTAATAGGTTTTTCTACACACCCTTCATAACTAATTTATACTATGGACACTTAGAAAAAAGCAAAAATTAGATAAATGTTTTTTGGCACACCCAGTGGAACCCTTGAGTTTTTTTGGGTCCATTAGTTGTCTTAAGACATTTATAAATGAATTATTGAACATTTCATTTAGTTTCATTAGTGAAAATAAATTCATTTCATTGCACTAGTAAATAAAAAATTAAAAAAATCATTTAGTTGCATTTTTAATTGCATATTTACTTAAATTATTTGTTGCATACTTTATTGCATTATTAGTTTCATTTTTAAGAAAATTAAGTTTTATTTTTTTCTTTAAAAAAGAAATACAAGTTTTAGTTGCATTTTTAGAAAAGTTAAAGTTTATTTTCCTTGCAAATTTAAAAGAAATAAAAAGAATAATCATCCTAGGATTAGGACTTGCATTTTCATCTTTAATTTAGATTGCATTTAGATATTTTGTATGCATTAAAATAAATCTGAAATTTAATTTTGGGTTTAAAATAAACATTTTACATTCATTGAATTTCTTGTTGATCTTAGTTCATTCTAGTAATTAGGAGGAATAGTAATTTTATCATAACTTTCACTTGTACTCACACACCAAGCCAAACTATTGAATAATAAACACATCAAAACAATACTTGAGACATGGACCGGATGATATTTCATCACCTGGCAGCAAACTTACCCCATCTTGAATATCTCACTTGGATTTCACCACCAAAGGGAGAACTAACTCAACTCTCTAGTTGAGTATAAACTCTAGACTCGGTATATCTTGGCTAAGCACCGACACCCTTATCACTTCAAGATTTTGAAGTGAGGGGGTAGGCCCCAATACCAAGCCATGTACTAAATTTCAACATAGATCTTTATCTATAGCTTTCCTTTTTAGTACCCATACTAAACCAACTTGCCCTCCACACTCTTTAAGGCATAAGCCAAAAGTGATTTAAAAGTAATCCTAGGGTAAATTCATTTATAATGTTTGAATTGATTTATTTTAAATATTTTTGGTTTCTTCTTTTTTGAGTTGCAAGCTTCACCTTTTCATTCTTTATTTTCTCATATGGTCACTACCAGAAAACAACTTAGAAATCAAGCTAATCAACCCCCATCTTGTTCTGCACCTATGGAGTATAACTCAGACATTGAGAGTTCCCCTCACATTGAGAGTTCCCCTCCTCCCTCTCCTTCTAGGGTCCCAACCATATATAAAGGGGATCCAAACTTTGCTACCTTCCTTGATAATAATTAGGTGGCTTTATAGCACTACCTCAATACCATGCCACACCACACAACTTTTGCTTCAGTTTCCTCTATCAAACCCCCTCTTGGCATACCACCCCACCTTATGGTGAGTACCACTTTAACCTAACCATTGTTGACCCACACCTCTTCCAACATCCCATCCACCAAAACCTAAACCAACCTTTCACCCCCAACCAAATACCTCCTGTCACACCCTAAGTGGGTTTAACCCTACCCTTAATCACCTACACCCCACCTATTATGGCATTATCCTCTAATCCTACTTCTATCTTCCCTTTGGTAGCAACCAATACCTCAACCACAACTCAATATCCAAATTTAGTGATCTCCATACCATAAACACTTCTCCCTATAAATACTTTGGACACTACCCACCTTCAACCAACTAACCCACTAACTACTTTGATGCCACACGTAAACCCCCCAACCTTGACCTTCCAACATGTACCCATGACATATTATCAATATATTCCTAACACAAGTGTGCATACCTTCACCTTCCACCTAACCGTATATGACCTAACACACACACACACACACACACACAACATCATCCTAACCATCCACTAGTTATTCCCATGTCCCCTAGCCCCAACAAAATGTGTCATATACCTATCCAACCTAACAACCCCAAACGGACTTGGCCAAGATGCTAATGGAGAAGATGACTACACTTGAGTCATCCATCTCAGGGTCACATAACCTTATATCTTATGAAAAAATTAGTAATGAATCCATCCATCCATCTATCCCTCTCCAACCATATCCTCTACAATGGGAATTTCTGAAATTATCTAAATTTCAAAGCAAGGAGGACCCTCAATAACATTTAAGAGCATTTAGGCATGAATGTTACTTGATTTCCCATTATGGAATTCTCCTCCTCCATACCTTTTCTATGTCCTAATTTATACCAGCATTGGATTGGTATAGTGCCATCCCAAAACACTCCATCTTCTCCTTCACCCAACTAGCCCAAATTTTTTTGGATCACTTTTCGATCAATATATCCAAGAAAGTTTCTATTACCTACCTCTACTCCATTCAACAATTTGAAGATGAATCTATTGCCAATTTTGTGGCTTGTTGGAGGAGCATAATCAACCAAATTTCCTTTTCATTTCCTTAACCTGTGATTATATAACTCTTTACTTGGGCATGTGCAAAACACATCTCATCCACATTACATGTCCAAAGTTTCTAGACATTCGATGAAGCTTTTACCATGGCTCAGAAACTAGAGAATAGAGCCATTGATGAGGTAAGATTAAAGTTGAAAACCAAAAACCCAACTTACAAAACCAATGAGCCCTTTTCTTCCAGACTAGACAACACAACGAATACTAATTCCAAGAGCAAAGCCACTACCAATGCTATTATCCTTAAATTTTCACCTCTACTATATACCAACCAATAGAACCTAAGGAACAAAATCTTTAACCTCTTCAACTATCCAAGCTAAAACCAAAAGAATCAAACTTGGAATAACCATAAGCCATTAACTCCACTTGGGGAACCTTGTCCTTTCATTTTGGAAAAGTTACTAAAAGCCAAAATCATCCAACTTCCACAATTAAACCATCCCAATAGTTTTATACTTCTCTCCCTATGCCTAATTGGTATAATGAGAATGACCATTGTGATTAGACATGACATAAATAGATGTAATACCTTTAAATACCTTGTCCAATCCCTCATTGACAAGGGGGATCTCACATTAGAAAATCCTAATACACCACTAAACCAAGCTCTCAACATATTTCTCAAACCTTTCCCTAATCATGCTCCTTTTACCCCTCATCATGAAAATAAACCTGAAACATCTCATGAGGCACATACTATTAATGTGGTTACTAGTGAACCCATTGATGAATAAAATGTTACCTTGACCACTTCTTTTCCCATTCCCCTATTGGAAGAAAAAATATTGCCTTATATTCCTTTAGACACCCAAACAAAGGAAACAACCATATACACACCTCCATTAGAGGATACCACACTTGCCTCCCTTATCTCAGAACCATCCACCCCCTCTTTTGAAGCTATCTCACAAGAGAATATGACTCCATCTACCTAACCTCTAATTGCAAAACTTTCTATCAAAGGTCAAGATAAAGGTAAGGGAACCAAACTAGAACTTCTAACCCCTTCTTTAACATACCAACCTAGCCCCTCTAAAATAATTAAAACCTCCACCCAACCAACCAAAACCCCTTCCAAATTGATTCAACCTTAAATTACTAAAACCACTAAGATAACTAAAGTGACCAAATCCCATCCAAAACTAACAACTAAAACAACCAAAGAGGTAAAATAACCAAAGGGCTCAAAACCCTAGATTTTACCTCCCTCAACCTTCCCCTCTATTTTGGGTCCCCATCCCTCCAACTCAAACACAAAATCCACCATTTTTATCAAAAACCTACCACCTTTATTGGTCACACCTTCATACTTTCTCTCTAAATCCCCTTTCCCCACTACACCAATAATCCATAAGTTACCTACCTTACCGTCATTTTCCTCTAGCTCATTGACTACCTTACCCAAACTAAAACTATCAAACAAGTATACCACTTTACCCAAGCCACCTATCACCAAACCCATGTCCCCATAACTTTATACTTCAACACCCAAAACAAAAACCACTAAACCTTTACCACCTTTAGTTGAATCTTACTTGACCACCCTCCAGTAGTTATTGCAAACTTCTTCCTTGAGATTACCACCCATCAAACCCTTTGATCCTTCACATACCAAACCCTCTTGGTTTAATGATAACTTGATATGTGCATATCATAGGGCACCAAGACATGACACTAAGAACTATAAAGCTCTCCAAATGATGTTTCACAACTTATACAAAGATGATGATCTATTATTAAAAAAACCTGTTTCATCCTCATTACCAATCCAACCACCTACTCAACCCATCTGGACTTTGGTCTCACCCAAAAGTGAAGAAGAGGAATCAAAGAAACCATCCAACTCAAAGAACCCCCTTATCTAGATTATTCATATGGTTACTTGACATCAGGCCCAACAAAAGGATAAGGGGAAGACTAAGACATCCATTCCTTAGACTTACCCCTCCCTAAACTCCAAAGCTAATAATACTTGACCTTCTCCATCTATAAACAAACCCAAGGTGTCTATCTTAGGTTTCTCTCCATCTAACCCTCCATACCCTAACCCATATACAATATCCATCTAAAAATTTATCCTCAAACAACTTTACCAAACTCCAACAAAGATGATATTGTATGAGTTAATATTTACCTCCCTCCATCACCATCAAGTACTTATAGAGGCTTTAAAATCCATTGAGGTCCAACCCAATCATCTTCAAACTCTATCCACTTTTGTTGGTACCCTTCAAACTTCCAACCTTGTCACCTTTAAAAATTTAGAAATACCTTCTATTCATTTAGAGGATTTTGACCCCCCTCTCTTAATTATGGCATATATCAATCAAACCCACATCAAAAGGCTAATTATTTATGCAGGAGATAACATCAATATTATCTCCTCCCATGCTTATGATCAGCTATAGTTACCTAAAAACATCATGTCTAAAAGCCCAGTGGTTCTTCCTTCTTTTAATGATACTATGGCTATCACCTTGGGCATAGTTTTCCTCTACATTTTTGTAGGACCTCATACTATTCCCCAAATTTTATATGTTGTAGAAGGAGATTTTCAATATAATATTTTCTTAGATTCCTTAGATTCATGCCATGAGTTGTGTCCCTTCTACCTTACATTAATTTGTCAAGTTTGAACATGAAGGGCAATTTGTGAACTATCCAAGATGACCCTAGTCATTTTACATCTTAAAATATGACATATCATCCCAATGATGTCCTTCTTCCTCCCCTATCCACTGCATAACCATCTACTAACAACATAACCTCACTAGCCAAAACCCATAGCATTTCCAAACCTATTATTGATGAAGCTTCCACTAGCTCATCTATCCTCTCTTCCTAGATTCTTATAGAAAACCCTATGAAAACCACATTCCAACATATTTATTTTAGGGAATATAGACTCTTAGCCTTAGATTCCTTCCTTACCCCCCAAAGAATATGGGAATCTTAGATATGACCCTACTTACGACCCTAACATTGAAACCATCATCCCATTGGTCTCCCTAACCACCAAATGAATTTCATTTATGAGGGACTTGATCAACCACTTCTAGTCCCTACCAATATATCATCCATCCAACCATTTACCTCTAACTTTTCCTATCTTAGCAAACTAGAGTTCACAAAGTTCTATCTTCATAGATGTGCTTAGAAAGGATTTGGCCTCAGTTGTTATAAACAAGGGCCTCATGAGTTTCCCCATTTCAAAACTTTGTAACCTCATGAATCATTTGGCCTTGGGTATAAACCACCTCAAGAATCCACCAATTCACCCAAACCCATTGCTGCCATAAAGGAAGATATCCCATCCTTGCCAACCCAATCACTTTCTCCACCTAAATACCCTGATATCATCCATCCTAACTTTTTTTAATCAATACTATAAGTTTGTGCCCTCTCATCTACCAAAAGAGTGTCCAAACCAAGGTCCTTCCACTTGTACATCTTGAAATGGTAGAGAATGATTCTCCCACCATCAACACTATCCAACATCAAGATGATGATTCCTTTCTTACCCTACTAAGTGTGGGGAAGTCTTCTATCCATAAATCCCTTCTTCTTGAGGCCTTGACTATGTTTAATTAATCTATCATCAATATCAACTTAGGCACTTTAGATGACCCTCACATTATGAAATTGGGCTAATCATTGAATACCAAGGAACTTCAAGATTTTTCCTCTTTCCTCCAAGACTACAACATAGCCTCCACTTGGTCTTACAATGATATGCCAGGGATTGACCCCACTATTGCTACCCATAACAGAGTCACTCATCATGATGCTAAGCATATTAAATATAAGCTTCAATGCATGCATTCTCACATAGCCCTTCTCGTCAAAGAAGAGCTTCAACATCTCATATTTGTAAACTTCATTCACCCCATTGACTACCCCCAATGGGTCTTAAACATTTTACCTATCACTAAAGTCAATAGAGGTTTATGCATTTGTATGGACTTTCATGACCTTAACCTCACCTACCCCAAAGATGAATTCCCTCTCCTTAGTATTGACTAGCTTGTTGATCTTATGGTTGGCCATGAGATGTTATCTCTCGTAGATGAGTTTTCAAGTTATAATCAGATCTTGGTTGCTTCTGGAGATCAATATAAAACTACCTTTATGACCCTTAGGGGAACTTTTTTCTATAATGTCATGCCTTTTAGGTTAAATAATGCTAGTACAACTTACTAATGTGCCATGACATATATTTTCTATGATATCATCCATAAGATCATAAAAGACTATGTGGATGACCTTTTCAAGAAATCCAAACTCCAAAAAGACCACTTGGCTATTCTTACGATCATATTTGAATGCCTCATCCATTATAATGTTTGCCTAAATCCCAAAAAATGCATTTTTGGGGTCCTTTCAAGAAATATTATTGGCTTCATCATCTCTCTTTGTGGAATTGAAGTAGACCCTACTAAAGTTAGATTAATTTTGGACATGCATCCTCCAACCAACCTTAAACAACTGTACAGCCTTCAAGGAAGACTTTAATCCATTCATCATTTCATTTCCCAACTTTCAAATTAGTGCCATCCTTTTCATCACCTTCTGAAGAAGGATGTCTCTTTTAAGTAAAGTATTGATTGTCAAAAGGCCTTTGATTCACTCAAATAGTACCTTTTGTCACCACTTGTCCTCACCCTTCTAAAGAATGGCCACCCCTTTTACCTATATATTTGTTCCATTGACCATTCCCTAGGGGCAATGTTGGCTCACGAAGATGAAAAACATAAAGAGTAAGCTATATACTACATTAGCCATATGCTTGTAGAATATGAAACTTAGTATACACACATTGAGAAACTCTACTTAGCATTGACCTTCATGGCCACCAAATTTTGCCACCACTTTCTTAACCATAAAACCTATGTCATCACAAATACTGACCCACTCAAATACATTCACTCTAAACCATACCAAAATCAACATATGGCTAAGTGGCTCATGCTCTTAGCTAAATTTGACCTTGAATTCCTCCAATAAAAGTAAATTAAAGGTCAGGTCATTTCCAATCAATTGGTTGAAGCTCCTCTAGAAAATAACTAACCACCCCCTCTTGCCTTTTTAGATGAGTCTATCATGACTCTTTTTCAAGAAGATGACATAACCTACCAAATGACCATATTATTTGATGGTTCTAAATGCCAATAAGGAGGGGGTGCCAAAGTTATTCTCATTCCTCTCAATGGTGAACCCCTTCCTCTCTCCTTCAAACTTGACTTTAAATGCACCAATAATATGGCTAAGTATGAAGCCATAGTGATCGGTCCCCAAACTACTCAAAGCTTGGGAATTAAGACAATCCATGTATTTGGTGATTCTCAACTTATGGTCAACTAGGTCAATGGGTCCTATCAATGTAAGAATGATTTCTTGATAAAATAAAAACTTTTAGTTGTCAAATTCTTAAAATCATTTGATCATTACCTAGTCCAATCTATTCCCTAATTTACTAATAAATTTGTGGATACAATGGCCCACCTTACTTCTCAGATCCCTTCTTAGCCTTTCAATTCCAAAATATTTGTCACTGTTCATCATTTTACCACACCCTCTTATGGCCAATCTGACCTCCCTACCATTTTTAATGTAGAGGAATCCCCATATGACATTTGGTATGACCAAACTTTCAACTACCTCAACCTAGGCATTGTTCTTCCCAACCTCTCTAGGATTTCTCAAAGAGATTTTATTTAGAGTACCTCTTGTTACACCATACTAAGGGGAATCTTTTACAAACATGTTTTTGATGATCTCTTTATTTATTGTCTATGTAGCCATGAAGATTCCCATACCATCGAGGAAACACATGATGGGATCTATGGGAGTCACTTGAGCAACCTAGTGGTCGCTAAATGTATCCTTTGCCTTAGTTACTATTGGCCCACCCTCAACCAAGACTATTATGATTATGTAAAAAAATGTGTTAAATGTCAACAACATACTATTTTACATCATGTGATATCCAATAACCTCCAAGTATCTAAGGACTTTTGGCCTTTCTCTTAATGGGGACTCATTCTCATTGGGGAAATTAACCCCCATTATTCATAGTGACATAGATCCATCATCACAACCACAAAATACTTCACCAAGTGGGTGGAATTTATTCCTCTAATCTCTACCAAATCAAAAATGATTATCAACTTTATCAACCACCATATCATTTGCCACTTTGGTGTTTCTCATAATATCATCATCGATAATGGTAAATCCTTTAATAATAAGCAAGTCCAAGTTTATGTGATGCATTTGGCATTAATTTAAGCTTTTACTTGCCTTACCAACCATAATAAAATGGACAACTAGAAGCCTCTAATAAAATCCTCACCAAAATATTAACCAAAATTGTCAATGCTTCGGATTGGGATTGGCACTTGCACATCCCATTCACCTTATGGGCCTATCACACTAGCCTTCAAACCTCAACTGGTGCTACCCCTTTCTCTTTAGTCTTTAGAATAGAATAATTTTTGCCTCTTGAATTCCAAATCACCTCTCTTTGTATATCTTTGAAAGATCTCATTTTTAAAGAAGATTTTCATCAGCATCATTTAGCTCAACTTGAGCTACTTGATGAGCATCATTTATCAGCTCTAACCCACCTCCATATCTATCAAGAGCATATCACATGTGATTATAGCAAGCACATTAAACAATGGGAATTTAATATGATAGATCTCATCCTAAAATAAAACCAATATGTGACCAACATAGAGAAGAGTAAACGAGGCAAGTTTTCTTTCAATTAGCTTGGACCCTACATCATCACCCATACGTATGGATTAGGAGCTTATCATTTATCCTCTCTCGAAGGTAAAATAAAACCTGAGTCTCTTAATGCTTCACATATGCATCCATTTTTTTGTTAAAGCTCACTCTTTTTGTCTAACTTAAGCTCATCCCTTGATTATGAGATTTTCACCTTCACCCACATTCCTCCTCCCCTTTTTAGGATAATTGATTACATTATAGAACCATGTGATTAACTATGATAGTCATGGCCTAATCTTAAATATGGGTACCATGGTTCTACCCATAATATGGTTCTCATGGATAATTTTCATCTCTAACAAGATGGAATCCCATGGTCATTTTATCTCAAAATCAAACCCTTTCACATATCATGAATCTTCTTGTGTAAAGTTTTACCCTCATAAAGGTAAACCTTTGAACCTAATTAGATCGATCCATGTCTAAACACATTTCATTTTGAAACAATTAATTAGGTTAATATCTTAAACATTGCAGAATGTTCCCTCCAAGGATAGCTACCCAAAACAAAAATAAAAATTGCCACATGTAAGGTAGACTGCTCCCTTGAAGGACAACTATCAAGAACATTAAAATAAAGCCAATAAGCTTAGACTAATCCCTTGAAGGATGGTTGAGTTAACTTTGTCAAAAGTAGATAAATTTTATGGAAGCTTCCCACATCAATCAAATTCCCATATATAGTAATAAATCAAAATTCCCACTATCAAAAATAATTCTAAAGCTGCAATTGGCTCTCAAGCAACATAATAAGTTAGAAGCCGCAATCAGTGTTCCCATGTAGGATTCCCACATTGATCAGTCTACATTTAAGCATATGATATGGACTTGTCTAATACCATTCCTAGGTCACCTATAAAAGGGGAAAACTAATTCACAAGAGGTTATCATATATATCACCCATTACCCTTCACACAATCTATCACCCATTTTCCCTTTTGACTATTTGTAAATCAAGGGGTTTAGAGCTTACTTAACACCCTGTGATCATGAAGCCTTTTTTTATCAACTCACAAACACTCATGCACAGTATTTGAAGGGCTTATATTCATTAAAATGATCTCACTTTGGGTCTATTTCTAGTCCTTGTCAAAAACAAAGCATGAGGACCTATTCTTATCTTAATATACATGGTTGATGTTTTTATCTTGACTTGTACCATCTAACATTACAACAACAATAGTCATTTATTTTACATTAGGAAAAATTAAAAAAACCATAACCATAACCATAAAATTCATAATTATCCAAACAACCTCACACATAATAACATTCGACCAATAATATACAACACGTTACCCTCTTATTTCTACCAGCCTATTGCCACAAGATCTAAACATCATACCCTAACCATTGGCAGTGTCTACTCAAACATGGAAATCTTTTCTTTTGTACTAGTTGAGAGTCCACCCATATCAAAGGGAATGATTGTTTGATCTAATTATATCACCAATATCCTAGACCACATCACTCCCTAACACTAGCGCCTCTTCTAAATGGGACCCCATGTCTATAGTTCCAAGAAACTAGGGCATAAGATGCAGATATGGCCACCATTTGTCTAGCCTACCTCTGTAACTCTTGTTTTAGGCAAGGTCCATCCTCTGTTTCTCATCACACTACTAACTTCCTTGTAAAATCTCTTTGAGCATCAAACAATTTTTTTGTAGGTCGTCACTTCACTATTGCCCTTAAAACTTAGCTCATAGTAGTGGTGAACCTTAACCATAGTGACTCTGTAGATTTAGATAGAGCCCCACCTCATAAAACTTGGCTCGTAGTGGTAGACACTATATCTAAACTCCTACCCTCACACAATTTTAGAAGGTGCAACCTCTTCACAAAAACATCTCTTCTTTAGATTAGCTCCATTAAAGATTATTTGTAATACTTTGCACTGTGTTCCCTTTTAAATTATCCTACCTTAACCATATGTATCTCTCATCCTACTAAACGTGGGATCATTATGGTAACTATTTACCAACCTACCCCGTTCACTTTCACTAACACCTTCATCAAAACCCAAAATTATTGTTTCACCAAACCTTCTCCCTCAGCCCAAACCAGCCCATGTGATCCATCAAATTGTGGTAGCCAATTTGAACACCATTCATCCAAACCTTGTTGAACTACATTGTCTTTATGTCCACAGACTATGTAGGTGTTGCTCTAGAGGTAGCTTAGCCACTAATAACTAATTCCCATCCCCTTTTTTTATTCTCACTCATTTCCATCGCTAACAACACCCTCTTGCTTAGGGTGTCCTTCATTAGTGAAGCTTTGAATTCTTTCTTCAACATCCTTATGTTTTAACACCATATAATACTTCCTCTTAATTATTTCCCCCATTATTGGGAGAACTAAATTGGTCTAATGTATTTTTGGAATATGTATGTAGTACTCAATTATTGAGGTCAGCTCAACCACTTCCTTTACTTTATTTTCCATTCTCACCTAAAATCTCTTCCTCCACTTCTCTACCTATCTCCTAACCATCTCCCTACCTATAACTTGTCAATCTCTTTTAATCACTTTTCTAGCTTGTTAATCTCTTTTAACACAAGGGTTTACATTATTACCCATTTCCCCCCCTTACCTCCCATAAATCCACCTCCTACTCTACTTCATTGGCCTCCCCATCATCTTTCCTTGTGCGTGTTTCATGACCCACTTCACCACCCACCTTTTGCATTTTATACCTCTCTTTCACCTTATTACGAACCTTTCCCTTTATCCCCTTCAAATTCTTTCTCCATCCTCATTACCTCTTCTCATCTTCCCTATTTTAAACCCCTTTTATTTTGACCTTTGAAGATGTTAGAATAAAAACTGAACCACCTCAAGATGGAAGATTTGGGATACCCACATGGGGATAATAACTATACCCTCTCACATGCCCTAACCTTCCAACAAATAATTTCCCTTGATTCTCCCTTTTGTACTACATCTTCTTATGCCTTTAAATAGCCCTTGCTTTAATGCATGAAATCCACAACCTGATCCCTCAATTAATTAATTTTATTATTATTCACCTCACTCCATATTCCAAAACCCCTCAGTGTCTTTCTCTGAATTCCCTCAAAAACTCAACGCTTACTTATTTTGGGGCCCTGCTGACATAAGGGTTAAGGGTTTGAATCTTCTCCACTTCTTGTTTACCTACTCTGCTACTTTGCTTCCCCAAATCATTGAATAATAACCTTCCATTGCTTGCTAATGGCATTGTTGTGAAATGTGCATAATGTCAACTTATTTAGATGGTGATGTAAGAATCTGTCAAATAACCATGGTAATTTAAGTAGTTCTAAATTTTCCAAATCTTGGTACCACATATTTCTACCTTTCCTTTTCTTTATGATGGTGGTAGAAACTTCATACTTCAACCTATGGGGATACACATTCTTTTTACATAGTTGACACAATCATATAATTGTATCCTAGCTCACCTCATCCATCATTTCTACCACACCCATCAAAAAATATTTGATAGCCATCTTTTCCACCATTTGGTGCTTCCCTTTTTCCAACATACTTCACTTGGACCTACCTATATGATATCCAATTGGGACAACCAAGTTAACCAACACCCTTTGCCTCAAAATAACTACATTTGGCTTAACATTATTTTTAGATCCCTATCCATGGAATGATGTAGGTAGCATCCACTTGTTGTGTGAATTTAGAGTTAGCTTGGCCATCCCCTTCCAACCCATACCCAATCCACCCACACTTTCACCATGTCCACCTTGATGTCAGTTTTTTTTACCTAAAACATTGGTGCTTTTTGTAATAATTTTTGCCTACAATGACCAACCTTGCGATGTTAAACTTTTAAACATTTGAACCACCTCATGAAAAACTAAGCCATTCTTTTTCTCAGGAGCGCTTCCTATCTTAGATACCTGAGTCAACACTGACCTTGTCTAGGAACCTTGATAAGACTAACCCAATTAGCTATGACTAATGCTAGGAACTAGTTACCTTGTATTTATCTTAGAGCCTGACCTTTGTTATCAACATTGGCACCTTTTTTTTTGTATAAATCTTAACTATTTTTCTTATTCATATTTTGTGAACCGATTGGCATTTCACATACCCAGCTACCTTGTGGCACCACCTAGTGCCTCCCCATCAACTTCTTATCAAACCTACACCTGATTTGACTTTTCCTCATTGACTCTTGATTTGAGGGGGAACACCTCCCATAATTAAGCCACCCTAACCTTTGACCAAGCAATTTGTTTTTTTTCTAGCTTGTCAATTCAAGGTTGCTTAACAAAAAAGGGCAAAATGTAGACACTAGAAAACTATACACTTACATTTTTTTATGCCTAAAACTTCTTAAACCTTCCCAAAAACCCTCTTAACTAACCAAATCACTATTTTCCTAGTCACAAATATTATTCAAAATCACTATTTGAAAGTACTATTTCAAAGTACTATTCACCATCACTATTCATTGTGGGACCCACTATCACTATTCATGATGACACAACAAGTGACATAGCATGTGACATAACAAGTGACATGGCATGTGACATTTAAAGTGACATGGGAGGTGATTTGGGAAGTGATATGGCAAGCGATGTGGCTTGAAAGTGATGTGACTTCATGTGGGACATCATACCCCACTTGGGACCCTTCCCAAAGTGCTTGATGACCTCATTCAAGCATCACAAGGGCCCCCCTTGAAATTTGGAAAATTTCCCATTAATATTTAATTATTAAACATGTATTTTTGTCTTCCCACATGAAATTAGACTTTAAAATAGATACCTACCTCTTTAAGACTTTGGGAAAGATAAAGGGCACCCATCTTTGACTTTTTAACCCAAATGGAGGCTCACCAACCCAAATGGAAGACTTTCTAACCCACATGGGAATCCCCACCAAAATCACTTGGAATTTTCATCCACCCACATGGAAAATGGTGCCACATTTGGATGAGACAAATATGGGTGGTAAAAAGTCTTCGATCTTATTCAAACCCATGTGCATGATTTCCATTCAAACTTGGATTCATGTGCAAAGTGGAATATTTTCCAACCCACATGGAAATCCCCACCAACTTAAACTTGACTAAAACATGAAACACTTAGATAAATTCTAACTTCCTCAATATTCCTCTATTTTGGTATGTTTTTTCACACAAAAATGCTATAAATACCCCCCTCTCCTTCACCCAAGGTTAGGTTAGAACTTAGCCTTTTACTGTTAACATTTTTGTTGCAAGTTTTTGAAGGAGGTCATCATTTTTAGGTAGATCATCATCATCATGGAGATAATATCCAAAGCATTGAATTTCTTTCAAATTTTTTCCAAAATTTCTTTAACAACATTAATACCAAAATCTTCATCAACATTCTTCTTCAAGCTTAAAAGGTAACCTTTGTTTTATTTGTTTCAATTTAATTTCTTATCCCTCTTGGCCTATTATTTCTTGAATTCCAAACCCACCCTTTGGCCTTATTATTATATTGTCCTCCATATTCATTCCCCTTAACCTCTTCATTTTCCTTTCCCCTTTATCTATTTACCTCTTTTCCCATTTCCCTCTTTAACATCTTCACTCTCTTTGTCCTTTTACCCTTTTGCCACCTTAATCATTTTTTTCCTTATCCTTTCCAACCTTCACCCCTTAAACCTTTGCCATATCAACCATTTTCCAACCCTAACCACACCACTCCTTTTACCCTTGCCGTTTCACCAAACCAAGAACCAAAACTTTGCTTTTAGCTAATTTTTAGTAATTTTAATTATTCAGACTATTTGATTTAGTTTAATCATCGTAGAAAAGCATTTAGTTTTAATTAATTAAATTTACGTTATTTTTTATATTTAATTTTAGTTTGATATTTTAAATACATATTTCCTTCATTTTTATCTATCAAACTTAAGTCTTAAAAGCAGGTGGATTGATAGCCTCCTAGAAAGATTTTGATTTTAGGATCTAGTTTATGCTAGGCAATCAACCCATATTTTTGTCTAACAAACAAGTGTGTGATATTGTTTTCTTATTTGCAGGTAGTCTTCCCTAGCCAAAGAGGAGTTCTTCACAATCATATGGATTCAATATGTGAATTTTAGCAAGTTTTTATACACACCTTTCATAACTAGTTTCTAATCTACACACTTAAAAAAAGTAAAAATTAGATATAAATAGGAGGTTTAACCTGTACTCAGTCAAGAATTTATAATATACACCTACAAGCTAAGTATAGTAGACTTAAGAAGGGAAGCAACTATTATTTTAATGGCTCAAATGCCAAGTCAATTGAGGATTTGGGTACTTAATTATAATTCATCAGTAGGTATTAGACCATAAATAAGGGTGAAGATACATAATTATAAGCTATGAACCTAATACCATGCCCTCAGCCAAATCACAGAAGAAGGAAACACAAGGTTTCAAGTGCAAGTTGGTCCATTTAAATAAAGTAGAATATCTTGATGCATAGGTTCCAACCCTTATTTAACCTCAATCATAAGCACCTAAGATGAGGTATATGCATCACTTTAAACCCATCATAAGTTAAGCTATCAAAAAATAAGGGTAAACATAGGGTTTTTGGCAGAACTCTAAATTTTCCCTAAGAAGGCATTCATATGCATTGGGAACACCAAAAGTTGTAGACAGAAGAAGAATTAATAGATATGTCTAAGGACTATAAAATAAGGTTTAGACCTAGATATCTTTAGGGGAATAAGAAGAACTAAGTACATCTAAACCTTACACTCAACCATATAGTTTGTAGGTAGTATGAGGCTTGTTTGATCAAAAAATGATCATTTGAGGCACTTATAAGTAAATTTAGATCTTAAAAATTTGAGGAAATGATCCTTGTGAGAATTAAAGGGCATAAAAGTTATTTTCTTATTCAAATAAATAGTTTGTATACACATTATTTTGTCTTAGACCAAGACATGTATAGGCAAGTAGTCAAGGTACAAAATGGAAAAGACTAAGTCTTGGAAGATTTGAAAGTGAAAAGGAGCCCTCAGATGGATTTGAATCAGTGAAACATGGTCAAAGTTACTAAATATTCCTCTAAAGGGACATAACACTCAATACTACAATCAATTATCTTAGTGATAGGCCTAAAACAAAGTCATATAGGCATGTCTATAGACCTTAGAGCCATATCAAAACTCTTTCAAGATCTTATAGTAGGTTATATGGTCAAGTGGAAGAGTATGAGGATGTTAAGGCCCGAATGAAGATATTTTAGGTGGAAACAAGTTTGAGAATCTTAGAATATATTCAAAATCTTACTTGAAACACTCAATCTTGCACACAATCCACCCAAGTGCCAACTTTAAGAGCTCACCCACTCCACCTCAAAAGGTTTCTAAGAAAATTATATTAAAATGTTTTAGGTACCCTTGTGCACTAAAAATTAATGATAGATTGATTAGAATTGGGAGGCTAGTTTTTATGAATGGATGTTAAGAAGTGAGGCACTCATAAATGGCCTACAGACTACCCTAGGGTCACTTTAAGACGTTCATATCTTTATCCTCCCTTTTTATGGGAACCTAACCTATTCACAAAAGTTGAGGGGGTTAGTACCCTTGATATTCATGTCATTTTTGTATAGCTTGGATGTCTATAATTCATGAACTATCATTAAGACCCCTAAATAGTCATAAACCTCCCTAAAACCCTAGATAGACCTAGTCTAAGAAAACTTGGAATTGTAGAAACCTATCACCCTAAAATGTCTTGGTAAGTTTATGGAATATCAATATCACTTAGAGAGGAATCCACCTATGGTACCTGATTGTATAGACATGGTATAAAATCCTCAAAAAAGGCACTTCTAGGGTTTTGATTATAATTATGGGTGTTTGATAGTGAAAATTGATTCTAATCATTGGGATAGTAATTTTAAAACTTAATTCAACCCATCAATACACAACATACTCAAATATTCAATTGTAGAGGTCTTTGCAAGTGCATCCAAAACTATCAATCTGCCAATGCTTAAGAGAGATGAACTAACCAACTTGGAGAAGTGGTTTTTTAGCTATCTAAAGCATATATAAGCATGTTTCATGGTTATAGATGTTTTTTCAAGCATGAAACACACTCATACATATTTTATCAAGCTCTTTTTTAGGTTTCATGGAGGTTAATATGTAAGTGATTAGGCAATTAGGCCTAATTAGCCTATGTTGTCATCAAAAAAAGTCAAATTAGCATTGAGAGACTAATAAAATGGGTTAATGTAAGAATATTACATTGATAATTGATCCATTAAATGGAATTCAATGCACATTTCATAGTTGTAGTGGAGGAATAAGTTAGTTTCCTTAACTTTACCAATTTGTTGTGAAGGAGTATGGGTTATTACAAGATCATGGTGGCCTAATTCATTATTTTAACTACCATAAGGGAGAATGGTATACTATTTTAATTATGTTCATCCATTTTATAAGGAAAACTAAGGTTGACTCAGCCTCCCTTACCTAATTTCTAATGCCAACATCTCATTCAAGGAGGTCCAATGCACGGAGAAGACAAAAGGAGGTTTATGTAACTATTTTAAATACTATTTTGAGTGGAATTCATCATTTATAAGCCATTATGCACTCTTATATTCCATATTATCCTTAATTTATCCTCACCTATTATGTATATTCATGGATTTTTACCTTATTTTGCATTATTCAGGCTAGTATGAGGAGACTCTACCAATATTTGTACTTGTGCATCTATTTGGACTAAATAATAGACTTTTATAGCTATTTCATGGTGACATTCTATTGTATTCATACTTGTTGATATGAAAATGTTATTATTTTATTTCCCTTGTAGGTCCTTGTTAACCTATATGTCAAGTAGGTATCTTGTGTAGGTCATGTGGAGTGTAGAAGGGCAGGTAACAGAATCTTAAAGTGTGATATGACTAGTGAGAGTCTTCTAACATACCTACTTTTCATAACCTTGGTATTCCATTTATATATTATAACCTCCATATGAAAAAATTGTGCATAAGACTCATGAAGATGAGTATTTAGTTGTATTTAGCCCATTAGTGTGTTGAGAGTTCAATATTGAATGAGTGGATAAAATGATTATCAAGTGCATCACCACACTTTAGAATAAGTTTTCATTTATGAAATATTATTTACCCCTTTCCATCCCAACTATTTAGTGTTTATAATGGTCATTGATGTCTTAATTTGTCATTGATGTTAAAGAGAGAATATGATTCTAGTGCATGAATGATAAAGGAGTTATGTTTGATAGTGTGGAGAGATATGGCACATTTACAAGTCTATAAGGACAAACAAGAAGTTTTGAGGCATCCATAGATATTTTGGTGAAGTTTTGGTGTGTCACTTGGTCATTTAGAAAGAGAAACATGCATCTTCTAGATTAAGAAAATCTAGACTGTCACTGCACATCATGTAGATATGTATGAACCAGTAAGTTTTTGCATTTATTTTAGGCATTCAAAAAAGCCAAACAAGGTCAAAGGATTTCATGGAGATGTTGTCTATAGTGACAATAAGGCACCCTAAATATTTGGAATCTTGAAGTGTTTACTATCTCAAGTTTTAAACCTTCAAAGTTACTCTTGTAGACTATGATGGGCTAAAGACTATTAAGGTTAACTACATTGAAGTCCATGTTCAAATAGTCTAGATAGATCTAATGATGATAATTAATTAGATAAATATCTAATGGTGAGCATTTAATATGACTGGATAAGGATCCAAAAGAGTGCATGATATTGTCAGTAATGATCCAATGGTATGTATTTAGTCAATATGTCAAAAAATGCTCAAAAGACATGAAAGGTTACCAAGTGCTAGAAGTTCATTAGAGTCAACTAGTTAATGTGCATAGAAGGCATGTGGAGCTAAAAATGACATGATCATAGAAGAAAAAATCTTAGATCAATAATGAGATTTATAAGATAAATAACAAGCTAAACTAAGGAGATCGATAGAGTGTATTTATCCAATGTTTTTAGGGAGCAAGAGATGAGGTTAAAGTGCTCGATGTTTAACATTACTCAGTGACTGTTGGAATTTGAATATTTAAATTAATGAAGAAAAACTAATGCTTATTTTTTAAGCTATATATTTTTTTCCAGGATGAATTTTTTGATGTGATAAAAATCAAAGTTGTAAAGGACTTCAAGGTGCATCTAGAGAATCTAATCATAAGGTTTGAATATTAGTATAATCAAAGTTATGGATTTTAAAAGTTGAATATTTTTTTGTTCATGGTGTTTTTGTGTATAGAATAATGTTTGAGCAATTTATGCTTTAGAAAAAAAGTGTTTTGGTGGGAATAATCACATGAAGATGTCTTAGAGGTCATATAGAGTGGATGCATGTACTTAAAAGTGATATTGTGTTCTTAATTTATTGATATAGCGCTAAATGGGTGAACATGTCTCCATGAGACCTATAAGGGCTACTAAGGCCTAATTAAATGGTGTAACTACTTAAGTATGACCTATGGATGTTATTTTTGACTTGGGAGGATGGTATTAAGCTTTGTATATGTCTTAAGGCTCAAGGCAAATATTATGGCTGACTTATAAGTTGATATGCATGAAGAATCTATAAATAGTGGAGACCAAGGCAATGGTTTTTAGACTTGCATGGGAATAATTAAGAGTGTAGAAGATAGAGGTGAAGGAAAGAGATCAGAGTGGGTGTGCTCAGTGGATGGACTAAAGTACAAATCATATTAAAGATGAGCGAAGAAGCCTAGAGTGATCCAAAAGAGGTGTTTGGATGTATTACTTTTATGAGCAAGTTTGAATGTGTGTGATGAGTTGAAAGAGATGTGTTAAACATTATTTCTCCAATCAGATTGATCTATAATTAGAATTCTATACTTGTTGATTTTTTAAGGTGTTGTGTGGGTGCTCAACATCTAGAAAAAGTGGGTACTTGTTTATACTTAGGGGTGGGTGTTCCTTGTGAAATGGGTGCTCCACTAAAAGGTCTCATGTTTGTAATCATCTTATAGGACAAGTAGTCCATGTGTTTGTAGGCTTGAGAGTGGGTTTTATCCCCCAAAAGGGTTTCACATGTAGATCTTATTTTATGTATGTGATCTTGCATCATCTTTATTATTCATTGTTATGAACATATTGTATATTTTATTAATGACTATGGTCATTGATTAAGATTTTAAAGGGATTATAATTGAATTTTAAAATATTTTACATCATTGATTCACCCCCCCACCCTCTTAGTGATTGTACCTCTAATAATTGATATCAAAACAAAACCTTCATTGTAAGTTTAACCACTTGAAAGTGATTTAAGGTAAAAAAATGGCAAGTCAATAGAAGTAGGGTTTCTCTATAAATCAATCACCATTATTCAATGGGTCAAATTATGCTTTTTAGAGTACAAGGATGAGGACATACATCATGTCTCTAGGGTTTGATATTTGTAAATCTATCATAGATGGTTATAATACATAAGTTAATCCTCTAATTAGTTTTGTTGACAATAATTTGAGTGAGAATAATTATAAATCTATGAATGTTATCATTTGTGATCTATTAGAGAATGAATTTACCAAAGTGATCCATTTCAAGTCTGCCAAGTAAATTTGGGACAAATTATAGACTATTTATGAAGGAGACTCAAAGATAAAATAGGCTAAATTGTAGACCTATTGAAGGCAATTTTAAGGTCTCAAAATGAAGGAAGAAGATACTATGGAATCCTATCTTTTAAGGATTAATGAAGTATTAAACATGATTAGAAGTCTTGGAGAGGTAATTGATGAAGCTTCTATAGTACAGAAGATATTGAGGACTCTTACACTCAAGTTTGATTCAAAGTTTTTCTATAAAATAAATTCATGATCTCATTAAGTTGAGAAGATTTTGATCTTAATAAAGATCAACTTGAAGACATGATTTCAATAATATTGAATGTAGTATCAAGTAAGTTTGAAGTAAAAATTCATTTTGAATTTTTTTCATGTGGTAAAGTTGGTCATTTTGTAGCAAAATTTCTATACCAACTCAACAAAGCTCATAAGGAATCTCATGAGGATGAACACAATAAATTTGAGGGTTTTAATAAGTATAAAAAGTTTTTCTATAATAAAAATGGAAATAAGGAATCATACAAAGCCAATAAGATCATTTACCATGAAGAAGATAGTAACTCATCTCTAGAAGAATAAATAAACACATCTGATAGAGATGATTCTTTTCATAATGAGGACATGTAGACATTATTCATGGATTTTAGTGATGATGAAGGTGAATTTCCTCTAAATAGATATTTATTTGGCAAAAATAGATCAGAGTAAGAAGATGAGAAAGTCACTCTTGAAGATAAATATCTGGATATTATGGAAGAAATGAAGATTCTACAAAGAAAGAATAGAAAACAAGATTCCTTGATCAAATATTATGAGGAGAAAATTGGAATTTTTGAAAGAATTCTGAGTAATGAAGTTAAGGAGCATGATGAGATATCAAAACAACTTGAAAATTAGGTTTTTTACTTTTAATGAAGAAGTAAAGAGTAAGGATGAAGAGTGTATCATGTATCAATTAGAGAGAGAGTATTTACAAATGAAACTAAATCAAGCTATGAGAAAAGATAAAGTAAATGATTTAGATAATAAAGATGAATTGATGAATGCTCTTAAAGATTTGAAGATTGAGAAGAAAAATAATAAAGAGATGATGTCACAAATTAAGGACTATGAAAATAAATTCAATGTGTTTGAAACAAGATCAAATGAAGACACTAAGTAGTATGAAGATATGGTCAAGCATCTCAGTTGTCAATTGAAAATCCTATCTATAAGTGTGAAATCTAAATAAGATGAGTATTCAAGGTATGTGATTGAACATAAATAATTTAAATCTCAATTAGACAAGACATCTTATAAGGTAATGTCATTTGTGAAGTTTCAAAAGAGCTCAAATGATCTTGACAATGTTCTAAGTAGTCAAAAACATGCAAGTAATAGAACTGGTCTTGGATACAAATAAGAACAAAATCATGTAACTTAAGACAAGATAAAGGTTGTTGTGAATAAATATAATAAAAATTTGAAGATCAATCATTAGTTAAGGAATGAATGTATTGGTAGAATGAAGACAAATTAGATTAGACAACCAAATGATATGATGTATGCAAATTTTAATGGTTATTGTTACTCTTGAAATTAGTTTGGTCATAGGTCAAAATATTATAAAATATCCTCAAGGACCAAATTTTCATGGAATTATGAGAAAGACAATGGTAAGCATGAAGAACATCATCACTCAAGATAGTCAACAGGTTCATAAGGAAAGTATGACATATTTTTCTACAAGTGTCAAGGGTTTGGTCATATTATAAAATTTTATAATATCTTCATCAAGAGACCAAATGACCAAGTACATGAATGAATTCATGAAACTTCAAGGAATCATAATTTATATTAATCACAAGGTATGTATAATTTGATAAAAATCATTTTTTTCAATTTTCATGAGAGAGGTCACATAACAAGGTTCTGCAAGAATGATTAGTATTCTACTTCAAAAATTGTCAATCTTGACATGAAGAGGAGTTATAGTGAATGGAGACCTAAGTAGGTAAATGTAAAGTAGTCATAAAATGGATTATTTTCCATGATAGAATAAGTAAAAAGTTAAATTAACAAGTAAAAGTCCTTATCTTCTCAAATGAACAAGGAAATCAAGTAGGATCCTAAGATAAAAGAAAAGACTAAGGTTGAGAACTCATTCAAAATCAATTTAAAAATGAGTAAGGACTGAAATTCAAGAAACAACATGGAGATATGGGAGTCTCTTGAGTGGTGGGATATTTAGTCCCTCTATGAAAAGTGGGTATCTCTACCTATTCTTCTTATGAGACATTTATCATGTGTGGAAGCAAGTGTATGTGTTCTAGGTAATGATCAAAATGCATATCATTTCAAAGGTATGTTCTCTTAAATTTGATAATATACAAGGTATGAATTGACTAAGGAGGAGATAACTTAGTTTTCTTGAGTGGCTTGAAGAAGATGTGCATGATGTAAGGGGGAGATTATGTAAAGATGTTACAATCATGGTAGAAGTGTGAAGATGCCTGCTACAATTGTGATTTCAAGAAGATTGACATGATGACTTGATCAAACCAAATCATTTATTTTGATGAGGTATTATATCTTCAGCATGAGCAAAGAGAACTTGTGAGTACTGTAGGTAGATAGGTCCAAGGATTAGAAAATCCCAATTTTAGATTGGTATATGTTAAAGAACAGATGACATAAGATGGTGCATGATGTTAGGGGGAGATTTCTAAGCTCTATGAGCATTTTATCAAAGTAATCCATGTTTAGATTGGTATATATCAAAAGAGGAGAACTTAATTTGTATGCCTAAAAGTATGTAAGTATTTTGAGCATATTAAATAGTATTTGAATACACACAGATGTTCAAGAATGATTTTTTTCATGTTGAGAAAGAGACCCTTTGTAATTAATGTCAAAGGGGGAGAAAGATTAGAATGAAGAAGTTCAGATGAGTAAGAAGTCATTCTGAGGGTGTTTTTCCATAAATGATAAAGGGGGAGATTATTGAGCATGGTAATGGATGTCTTAAGTTGTCATTGATGTCAAAGATAACATATGGTTCTAGTGCATGAGTGACAAAGAAGTTGTGTTTGTTAGCTTGGAGAGATATGGCACATTTATAGGTCTATAAAGACAAAGAAGAAGTTTTGAGGTATCTATAGATGTCTTGGTGAAGTTCTAGTGTGTCACTTAATCATTTGGAAAGAGAAACATGCATATTATAGCTTAAGATAAGCCAAATCATCACTGGACATCATGTAGATATATATGAACTAGCAAGTTTGTGCATTTATTTTAGGCACTCAAAAAGTTAAACAAGGTCAAATGATTTCATGGAGATGTTGTCTATAGTGATAAGAAAGTACCCTAAAGATTTGGACTCTTGAAGTGTTTTCTAGATTAATTTATAAACCTTTAAAGTTTCTCTTATAGACTATGATGGATCAGAGACCATCAAGTTTAACTACATTAAAGTCCAGGGTCAAATAGGCTAGACAAATATAATGGTGAGAGTTAATTGGATCAAGATCTAATAGTGATCATTTAATCTAATTGGATAAGGATCCAATGGAACATGTGATCTTGTCAGTAATAATCTAATGGTACATATTTAGTCAATATATCAAAGAATACTTAGAAGACACACAAGGCTGCTAAGTGGCAAAAGTTCATTAGAGTTAACTAGTTAATGTGCACATAAGGCATGTAGAGCTACCAAATAAAATGATCATGAAAGAAAGGATCTTAAATAAATTGTGAGCATTTTAGATAAATACTAGGCTAATCTAAGGAGATCAATGGAGTGCATTTGTCTAAAGTTTCTAGGGAGGACTGGATGAGGTTGAAGTGCTTGATGTTTAACATCTACTCAATGACCATAGGAATTTGAATATTCAAATAAATGAGGGAAAACCAGTGCTTAGTTTTTAAGCTATATCTTTTGTTTTAGGATGAATTTCTTGATGTAGTAAAAATAAAAGTTGTAAAGGACTTGAAGATGCATCTAAATATTCTAGTTAAAAGGTCTAAATGTTTGTGCTATCAAATTTATGGAGCTTAAAATTTGACTATTTATTTTTTCATGGTTTTTTATGTATAGAATAATGTTTGATAAATTTGTGCTTTAGTAGAAATGTTTTTTATCAGGAATAATCACCTGAAGATGTCTTAGAAGTCATATAGAGTGGACCCATGTATTTAAAAGTGATCTTGTGTTCTTAATTTGCTTGATATATTGCTAAATAGGTGAATCAGTCTCCATGAGACTTATAAGGGCTATTGAGGCCTAATTAAATGGAGTAGATGCTTAATTATGATCTATGGATGCTATGGCTAACTTGGGAGGATGGTATTAAGCTATTTAGATGTCTTAAGGGTTAAGTCAAGTATTATGGCCAACCTAAAAGTTGATATGCATGAAGACTCTATAAATATTGGAAACCAAGGCAATGGTTTATATACTTGTATAGGAATAATTTAGAGAGTAGAAGATAGAGGTGAAGGAAAGAGATCAAAATGAGTGTGTTCAATGGATTGATTAAATTATAGAGTATATTAAAGATGAGTGAAGAAGCATAGAGTTACTCAAAAGAGGTTTTTAGATACATTACTTATATGAGCAAGTTTGAGTGTGTGTGATGAGTTTAAGTAGATGTGTTAAACATTATTTATCCAATCACATTGATGAATTTTGGAGTTGTTGATTTCATAAGGTGTTATGTGGGTGCTCAACATCTAGAACAAGTGGGTAATTTTTCATACTTAGGGGTGGGTGCTCCTAATGAAGTGGGTGCTTCACTAAAAGGTCTCATGTTTGTAATCATATTATAGGACAAGTAGTCCATGTGTTTATAGGTTTGAGAGTGGATTTTACTCCTCAAGAGGATTTACCACATAGATCTTATGTTATGTGTGTGATCTTGCTTCATATTTCTTATTCATTGTTATGAACATCTTGTATGTTTTATGAATGATTTTGGTCATTTATTAAGAGTTTGAAAGGATTAAAATTAAAGTTTTAAATATCTTGAATCACTGATTCACTACCCCTCTTAGTGATTTTAAAATCAACATTTAGTTCTTAGAGAGATCATTATAATGAAAAAATTGGGGGAGTTATCCCCTTAAAATATAGAGGTTTAACCTATTCATTAAGTAACCCATAGCCTAAGGTCATTCCCATGTTAGCCTAAGTTTAGGGATAGGACATGAACACTCATATCCTCAATAAGGGTACAACTTAGAGTCTCTAACAGTTATGTCATACCTAATGGTACAACTTTAAAGTGCCTTGAAACATGATCTAAAGACATTAGAGGACATTTGGATGCTAAGGACATTAATAGTAACTTCTGTAGTCACCTTGGGTAGTTTCAAACATCTTTGGGAAGGTTTTCAATCACTTTCAAACTTAGAGATATCGTGGTTTCATTGTTGAAGAGGTACGAAGGTCTTTGTTTATGGTTATGATTTGATACATATGTCATATAGGGAGTCCTGATAGCCTATGAGGTAGGCTTCTATCTTCCAACTCCATATCCACCCTATAATAACCCATATGAGAAATATACTAATCCTTACCATTCATATAATGGACATCATACATACTATCAAGACCACCTACTTTATTTTGATCCTCCTCCACCTCCATGGCAACCTACTCACCCTTATGATCAGTCATATTATCAACCTACTGCCCTTTCCAATCAACTTGTGCCAAACAATCACCATATATACTTAGAGATTGAGAAATTAAGGAAAAAGGAAAAAATTTTAAGAGGATCTTAGATATAAAAATAAAATTAAGTGTCAAGTATATATTCCTCATCAAAATACCCCTATAAACCAACCATCATGTTCTACCAAAAATCAATCCTCCTTTGTGTCAAATCTACTGCAAATGGCAATCCATAAATAACTCATAGATAAAGAGATAAAGGTTAGAAATAGGCATGCACCTATTAATCCTTAATATATTATTACTCAAGTGCCTTATTCCCCTCTTCACATCCCTCCTCAATCTCAAGGGTTTCCCAAGAAATCATTCAAAATCCCTAGTTAGAAGGATACCCTTGCAAGTATCAAGTAGCCTAGTGATTTAAACTACCCACCCACCCTCTCCTCTCTTGAAAATTAATCAAATGCATAAAAATAATAATTTGAACATCAAATCATGATGTCCAACCTAACAATATTGTTCAAATAATGGTTAGTCCTTCAAGATCTTGATCATGCCACAACTATAACAAAATCTCAAGAGCATGTTGGATAAGACACTATCAGTGTTTATGAAGAAGATATTTAGATTGGAACTCATATTAACTCAAATGGATCAAAAGGTTGAAATGAGGAGAACTTAGATGATATGGGGAAGTTATAATGCCATAATGTTAGAGCTAATGTAAAGAGAACATAAGTTAATCCTTCCCTAGGAAACCAACTAGAATAAAACCTTTATGATAATGTTATTGAGACTAAGGTCAGAGATCCATTAGAAGATTAGTGGAAAAACCTAGGTTTATAATTCTTGAATGAGGTTGAAAAACTTAGCATGATAAAATTGAGTGATTTAAGAGGATAATAGGCTAATGTTCAAAGTGAAGAATGCAATGTCAGCCAAGAAGTACCAATACAATAAGAGATTTTTCTTGAATGGATTGATGAATTGTCACCCTCCATTGGAGATGAAGAGGAAAAAACTTTAGTAGACCAATATATTTACAAGGACCCTATTTGATAAAAGTGGTTAGTTCAATATGAACATCTTTAATTGGTTGGTTCTTTTGGCCTTGATTTCGAATGAGTTGGAAAATACCAATTTTAAACACAGCTTGGGATTTAAATGATTGGTTTGGTTGAGGTAGTGATTGGATTAGTTATGGTTTACTAAAGTGGGTAACTATTAATAATGATTTGTGAGTAGATAATGATATGGCATTGTGGATCTTGGTTTTTTCCACAATCATATTATCAACCTTATGCCCCTTCCAATCAACCTGCACCAAAAAATCACCATATACACTTAGAGATTGAGAAATTAAGGAAAGAAAGGGATATGTTATAGGAGGATCTTAGATATAAAAAATAAAATTAAGTGTCAAGCCTTTATTACTCATCAAAATACCCCTAAAAACTAACCATCATGTTTTACCACAAATCCTCTTTTATGCCAAATCTACTACAAATGGCAATCCATAAATAAAAACTCATAGATAAAGAGATAGAAGTTAGAAGGAAGAAGAAAAATATTAATCCTTAATTTTTTGTTAATCAAATTCCTTTTTCCCCTCTTAACATCCCTATTTAATCCCAAGGTCTTCCCAAGAAATCATTCAAGATCCCTAGTTGGAAGGATACCCTTGCAATTATTAATCAGCCTAGTGATTTCAACTACCTGCCCACCCTCTCCTCTATTGAAAATCAATAAATGTATCAAAATTAGAATTCTAAAATTAAATAATGGTGTATAACCTATCAATATTGGTATATGAATGGGTATTCCTTCAATATCTTGATCATGCCATAGTTGTAACAAAATCTCAAGAGCATGTTGGAGAAGACACTACCAATGTTTATGAAGAGATTTAAATTAGAAATCCTATCCACTCTAATGGATCAGAAGGTGGACATGAGGAGAACTTAGATGATATGGGATAGTTTTAATGCCAAAATTTTGGAGCTAATTTAGAGAGAACATAAGTGACTTCTTCCCTAGGAGACCAACTATAAGACAACCTTCATGATAATTCTATTGAGACTAAGGTTAGAAATCCATTAGAATATTAGTGGAAACACCTATTTTTGGAAATATTGAATGAGGTTGAGCAACTCATCATGAAAAACTTGAGTGATGTAATAGGATATTAGGATAATGTTCCAAGTGAAGAAGGCAATGTGATCCAAGAAGTGCCAACACAAGATCTTCTACTTGAATGGATTGATGAATTATCACCCTCTATTGGAGATGAAGAGGAATAAACTTTAGAAAATTAATATCTTTGAAAGGAACCTATCTAAGAAAATAAGGTGAATGATCAGCATGGTATCTTGTAAGTAGATGGTATATATGAAAGTCACCTCTATGATTTGTCCATTGATAATAAGGAGATGTCCTTTTGGAAAGAATTAGAATAATTCTGCCTGAGTCTAGATACCCCACTACTACATCAATCAAAGCATGACGAGGAACTTGCTACTGATGATTTGGTAGCTAATCATCTTGAATATAAAGGGTATAATTAGTTATATCCCCTAAATGAAGAGGAAATGAAACTTATGATGTAAAATTAAAAGGTATTGGAAGAATATGATTGGGTTTTTGACCCTCATACTTAACCCTTAGACCTGGGATTGAATCCAGATGGTCTAGTCACTCTTCTAATTGACCATAAGAGAGATAACTACATATGGATATTGTCACACATTGGTCAATGTTTGATTAAACCTAATTCATCACATGAAAACTCCACATCATGTTGTCATAGTTCTCATAAGACATTACCATTTGACCCTAGAAGGAATGAAGTCAAATTTAGGTTAGTTTTGTAGTAGTTAGCTTGTTTATTTGAATAAGTACTTTGCAAAGGTTTTTAGGTAGTGACTTGTTATTTAGTTCCTTTACTTATTTGTTTTTATTGTTAGGTTTGTTTTATTTGTTTGTTTGTGTATGTCTTATTGCTAAAATGAGTATTTGAGGTGTCAAAAGTATAGATCATCTTGATAGTCCACCAAATGATCCTCAAGTCATCTCACCTTATTTGAGCTATCATGTCATGAAAGTGTTTGAGTTCTTTTGACCAACAAGTTGGTCAATCATTAGAGTCACTAGAAATTTTGACATTTTGGCCTCACAGGTCAAATGTCAACCCCCTATATCAAAAAATTCTAGTGGCCATCATCCTAGCTTGCTTATGACTACTCTTAGCATGGTCATGTCATCTTTATCTCGATGAGAGTCTCTCTATCTTGATTAGGGGGTGTCAAAATATGTCATAGTGTCATACTTGATCCATGGTGTCATAGTGTCTTGAATTCCTTGTGGTGATATGTTTGGTGTCATAGTGTCTTAGAATGAGAGAGAAGGTTGTCAAAGGTCCTAAAAATTCAATGAGTACTTAGCCTTATTTGAGGTGTCTGGTAGTCTTTATTAATGTGAAGATGTTTTAAATTTTTTTTGAGGATATAATATGAAGATCATGATTTATTCAAGGTCTATTATCTATGATATGCTCATCTAAGGTCCATTTAACTCCTTCATGTCCCCTCAAACCACTTCATGAGCTTATATCACCTTGTAAAACCTTAAGAAATGGGAATATCTTATTAATTACATTGAAAAGGGGCCTTGAATACATGTTATCCATGTCATATATTTTCCATATGCATTTCATGCCATGTAAATTCCTTTTAAGTCCCACCCATACCCTTTCCACTAGCCAAGTGGGCCCCACATAGCATTTTATGACTTTTCCACTTCCCCTCCTATGTGATTTTAACCTTTTTGGAAATATTTTGGTATTATTCCTAATTTAGTAAAAGGGTATGAGTAGTAAAATCAATAAAAAAAAATGCAATAATTAACCTACTAATTTGTATAATTTGATTACAACTTTAACTTTTCTAGAAATAGTAATAAGGGTAAGAAAATAAGACTTAGCTAGAAACTGAGTGATATGACTAAGATATAGGCTAGAATTCACTATGCAAGATTGAGACACTATCACAAATCAAGATCCGGCCTTCATTCAATGAAAGGATAAGAGCATAAAAAATAAGACACCCTAGTGTCTCTTACTATATTCCACCTCTATTATTGTTGTCCTGAAGATATGAGCTTTTTGTTTTTTATTTATCAAGTATGTGTGACCTGCCTATGAAGTTTCAATAGCTAGAAGTCTATAGAGCTCCTTGTAGATATGATTTTATATTCAAACCCTATACTCCATTATGCTTTGACCAAATTTGAGAAAGGGGGGTTATTGTGTGTAAGATTCACTACATATGTTTCCACACCCACTATGTGGGCACACTGCCTACATACCAATACTTTGAAGAGAGATCAAGCCATATGTAGTTCTTTCACTTAATGTGCTTTATGAAATAGTGTGTATGAAGATCTAAAATGCTAAAATAGGTGTGTTTGAGATGACTAGGGACTTGTGTAAGGATTTGAATAAGCTAGAAATAATATTAGATAGTTGTATGCAGAGACTAAGGAAATATGCTTGAGTAGTCTTGCTTGTATTCTTACTTGTTTTGTGATATTTGTTAACCCCCTCTAAATAAACTTTGAATGGGATTTTATATGGATCTGTTGGTCATTGGTCAAATGTATTCATGTTAGGCTGACAAAAAGTAGGATAGGAACTACAAAGAAATGACCATTTGTGCTTGAAATGTGATTAGACATGAGTGTCAAAAATGAGACACCCTAGGGTCCAACACTATAGTCCAAGTTGGGCACTATAGTCCTAAGCTAATGGGACCTAAGGGATGGATCTATCATGGAAAGAGGAGTCTCTCTTAGTTAGGATCAGGTATAGAATGCTATGGATGTCTGGGAATCAATGAAAAGATGCCTATGAGGGTCATGCAAGTAAACAAGAGGGATCTATGGGATGGATATCACAAGTCACACTCAAGTTACCAATTATTGCATTTTATATGACTACACTATGTTTTGCATGTTTTAAAAATCTTATTAACTTATGATCTTCCCCATTTGAACCCCATATGGCATTGTAGAGTCTAAAAATGGATAAAATAGAGGAAAATGCATTCTTTTTTAGGGGTTTTATGCATTTATACAGAATTGTATGGACTACACCATACAACAGAGGATCTAAGGTTGAAGGTGATCTCATGTTTGATGTCTTAGCAAAGTTTTAGGCTAAATGGATTCCAAACAAGCTCAAAATTAATTTTCACTTCATCAACCCTTCTTTGTAATCTTGGACAACCCCTTAGGATTTTGCTTGTACCATACAAGGAGAGAGAGTGAAGGTCCTAGCTCTTGGCCATAGAAATTAGACTCAACCAAATTCCAATCATGGTAAATTTTTCGAAGATTGGTCTCCTTGACTTTATGAACATTCTATAAGAAGTTAAGGAATGTGTATGCACTTCTCATCCACATAGGCCAACTTTAAATAATGGTTTTCATTGATTTTTTATTGGTTTGCTCAATCCAATCATTGATGTTGTTGCCTCAAGTCTTGAAGGGGTCTATTAGGTAAATTTGGGCACTTATCTCACACATGTGAGCCCCCATATCTTGTAAATCTCCATGATTATCCACTATATATATCTTATAGTAAAATTGACTATAATGGACAAGGTTGAAGGTCCTCATCAGTAGTTGATTTGATTTGTTTAGAGAATTTTAGAGGTTTTTATATGGTTATAATGCCTTCTTACTCAAATTTAATTTTTAATTATCTCTTATCATCTAAGAATACCTCAAAGAGAAAGGACTTATGCATAGGTGGAATTCACTATTGAAAAAGACTATGTGCAGTCCAAAGGCATATACAGAACCCCAAAAGGAAACTCAGAGCATGAGAGTGTAAATTTATGATATAACACATTTATTCCATTCTCAATGAGCTTATCCACCTCCTTGTCAAGCTCAAAATCCTATAAACCACATTTATCACCTCTAAACACAATAAGTTCCATTTTTACAAAGTCTAAGGTTTCCTCATAGAAATTAAGGTATTCTAATATGTCAAGGTTTCATATTCAAGTTCTCCATGATGTTTTTATGTTCCCAAATATTTATGGTGGCTTAATAGTATGTTTGAGATTATTCAAACTATATTTGGTTGGACTTAGAAGGGGTATTTCCATCTATTTCAAGCCACATCCCATACTTTATTATTTCACTATCACCACTACTATTTTACTATATTATCCCATGTTTTCCTATTCTCAACACCCTTATCACTCCACCTCAATATTTATCCACCCATCCACCCCCTCCCTTATAGGTCTAAACCATGTTATTAAACATACACACTCTATTAAACTCTTATAAGAAATAAAATCATGAAGTGTTCAAATCATTTGGCATATACCCTACTAAAGAGACCTAACTAACACCTACAATCAGCCATTTGGACACTATCATAGCAAAGTATTCAAATATATAGGACACGATGAAGGACATTCAAGTATAAGCTAGAGAGAGAAATATTTATGAGGAGTTTTAGTCAAGGACCCAATACTATGTGATCAGCATAAGTAATCCAAACAAACATACACCTCAAATAGTATATGTGGACTATCTCAATCCATACATGGAGGGAACTAAAGGAGACTCTTGATAGTTAGATTATTGGAAAGGAATTAAGATTTCTCTTGAGAAAAATATGGATATCATAAGTCTCAAATACATGTTAAAATGGTTGGCATGGATCATTACCCCATGATTCATCAATCCACCACCTCACAGAAGCCATATATACACCTACACCCACCTCCATTAGTTGAGGTTGAGAAATAAGTAATTGGGTAGAGGGTTGCATTTCATAAGACTGTGGAGTCTCTTATGAGAGTCCTAAGTGTTAGTGATGATAAAATACCCTAGCACACTCATGTGAGATACATTAAAACTCACTCAAAGAGGCCTAACATAGTAAAATATACAATTATAATATTATTACAAGCATACCTATAGTCAGCATGTTGAGGGTAGAGAAAAGTTACTAGAGATAGAGTTGGTAATTACCAAGTGATTGGGTAAAGATTGATGGGATAAGTATCATAATGAATATCATCTCAATAATAAGGTTTAATTAGACTTATTCTAGGTCTAAGTCTTAGTCTAAGGAATATTTATAGTTGTGTTCCTTTTTATCATTCACTATTCCATGAGTAATTGGTTTTTAATAGTTTAAGTTAATAGAGCTTAAAGAAGGATGATTATAAGGTGAGGTTATTGGAAATATGATTGTCATTGATGTGAAAAGGGACATTATGAGCATATGATTGATGTTTAATGTTGAGTATTATTATTTGAGGATGTGCAAGGGATCTTATCAAAGGTTAAGGATGATTAGAATTCTTGTGTGCATGAGTGGATTTCATCTAGTTCTTCATATTGATCATATAGACATTTTGTGTTTATGATAGGAAAATCTAAGAAGTTATTTTATTGACATCACCATTATTGGATGAGTCTAGGGGAACTAGTAATATGGTTGAGATCACATTAGTCCCTAGTTATTATGCACCAAATTTAAAGTCATGTGATGAAGCACGGTAGAAGATATGGGGATGCAAAGTTGACTACTCTGAAAAAAATCACTAAGTTTCTATACTTAGCCAAATTTGCAAAAGGGTTCAACAGATCCAAGTAAGCATATTGATGAGGTTAGTGTTCACAAATATGAAGGTTCTAGTAGAAAATGATCATATGGTTTTATTCATTTTTGTGCCTATTTTCTATGTGCTAAATCTTAGGTCACACAACATAGCACAAAAAATGTTATGCTTGATCAAGGTTGGGCTCCCAGGCATTTTTATAGTGTTTTCCAACACTTAGTCAAATTTGTAGGTTGCAAGATAAAGCTAAGTAGGCACTTTGATGATGCCATATTTTTCACATATGAAGGCTTCAAGAGAATATGAATATATGGATGGAATCTCCTATGTAAGAGGATCTTATATGCTAAATTTTAGGTAATGAAACTAAGCATAACAAGAGTTATACAAGTGCAAATTTAGCCATCTAGGCATATGGAAATGGTATCCATACTTGGTCAAAATTTTCATAAGGTCCTATAAAATTGTCATGTTTTTACAAAGATAATTTATGGGTATTTTCAAAGGAAATAGATAGAATATTTGTTATGGGTTTTTCATGAGCATCTTGAATATATGGTCAGCAAGTTCAAATGAGAAGGAATGAGCTTAGAATTGAATTATATTTACTCTCAAAAATGTGAGGGTTTCTCAATAAAACCCTAAGGCTTTAAGTCATGGCATCAATAAGATTTTATATTTTGATGTTGACTACAAATAGCTAGGACCCAATAGATTAATTTATATCTTAAGCCCTTGTCATCATTATAAAATTGGCCCCTTAGACCTAGTAATTATAGGCTCGAGCAGTGATCAAAGGACTTATATTTCATAAGTCTTAGACTTTATATATATATCCCAAATTAATCAATAGCTGGCACTTAATCATTTGCTAAATATCTAATGAAGTGTATCAAATTCAATTTATCAAAGGCACCTTCAAGTAAATGCACTAGTGACAAGTGTCACATTCATAAAGCTTGTCAGATCGAGACATAATGAGCATAAGCTTGTCAAATATAATGATCGAACTTGTCAAAAGATCTGATGGTGAGTAGGTGATCATGCAAAGGAGATCCAATGAAGTGAGTGGACTTAATGTGATAAAGTGGTTTAGTTTTAACCATAGATAGAGATAATGTTCATGCACTTATGAAGATATAACAACATATGGGAGCTTAGATTAGGAAGATCAATAGATGCATTTTAAACTTGAAGAGTTGAAGTTTGGAAGTGTACAGGGATCCAATAGAGCACATAATATTGTTAGATATGGATCAAATGGACACATTTTAAATTTTATTCATTTAAAAAATACCATTAGATCGTGGTGTAAAAGATAAGATCAAAAATCAAGATTTAAAGTTATGATCAAACTAATGGTCAAGCATTGGAACATGCAAGAACTTATAATTAATCTATAAATCATGACACAGATAATGAGTTAAATTTTTATGATCAATAAAATCAATGTAAATATACATGTGCATAAGAATAAGAGTCTAGCAAATATTATGATAATAAAAGACTATGAATCATAATGATGGTACATGAGTTCTAGATGTAGGAAACTTGTAGTTCAAGAAATTGGAACTAAGTCCAAAATTGGCATGGTGTGTTACAATCTAAGTGTGAACACATAGAATAGATGAATACCTAGATCAAATGCACACACACACACACACACACACACACACACACACGTCATCTAGGATACAGAAAAATATGTTAAAGCTATTTTTATTTCCATTGAGCATAGTTGAAGAGGTAGAGAGAAAGAGATTGATGAAGTGTGTCGAATATAGATATATAGAGACATAAAAGTAGAGAGAAGAGAAGAGAAGAGAAGAGAGTGTGCATAAAATAAATAGTTACATATTAGACCTATAATAGAAAATATAAGGATTTGATTCATATATGAATCTATGCTATAATTTGGAGTTGTAATTATATAGAATAATTTGATTAGTTGGTGTTATTAGATAAGTTGAGTTGGTGCTCAAATTAGGGAGTGAATTTTTCCTTAGAGTTAAATCTCTTAAATTAGGGGATTGGTGTCTCCTTAGGTTTGGTGCCCTTAAACATTGTAACTAGTTAGGTTCCTTATTATGAGGCTAGATTATAATGGTAGATTATAATAGCTATTCTCATGGTGGTTTTTACCATATTAGGTTTTCCACAGTATATCTTGTGTTATGTTTTTTTTTGTGTGATCTCTACATATAGTTTTAATCTACATTAAAAGATTTTTAAAAATACTAAGTTAAACAATATATTGATTCACCCCCTCTCTTAGTATTTATTTATGTTCTAATAATTGGTATTAGAGCCTTGGTTCCTTAGAAGAAGATTAATCATCTCAGGTAGATCTTGGAATGGTAAACACAAATGACTTGTCAAGAAGGATATTCATCAAACAAGGCACCCTCTTTGATGAATTAAACTATGCATTTTGGATCATAATAATGGAAGCATATCTATCTTCATTAGGGTTTGATGTATATATGTCTATTGTGAATGGATATATAACTCCTACTATAACTCCTATTGATCAGGTTGCCAAGAAAGCATATGAGAGTAATGCCAAGTCTAATAGTGTTATTCTATGTGGAATATCTAATTTAGAGTTTATCAAAGTGATGCATTATCAAAATGAACAATATATCTTGAAAAAATTGAAGATCATCTATGAAGGAGATGACAAGGTAAATCAAGCCAAGCTAAAAACTTACAAAGGCAAGTTGAAAGCCTTAAAATGAATGAGGAAGAGAAAATTGTAGACTATCTCCTCAGAGTGGATGAAATAGTCAATGAAATCAGAGGCCTTGGAGAAGAGATGAAATAATTAGTCATTTTCAATAAGTTCCTAAGATCTATACCATTAAGGTATGACTCAAAAATATCTACAATAAAAGAAGCAAGAGATCTAGATAAACTCATTGTTGATGAGTTGCATGGAACCTTCACTGCATATGAAATGAGAATGGGAGAAGAAGACACCTTAAAGAGAGAAAATACATTCAAATCATCTAAATAATTTGATTTCTAATAATTTTTAGAGAAGATAAATGAAGAAGAATAAGTATGAGTGAACATCTACTTATTGACGATTATAATTGAGGAATAAAGCTTAGGGTTCCATACTTTATTTGAAGATATAAATCTTGTCTTGTGGATAGGTTTTTTGGATGCATAAATAGGTTGTGTATCCTAGAGTTGATTTGTATTTGTTATCCTTACATACCATAATAATCTCTTATGAATCACATTGGCCAAGGGAGATAATGAGGCTCAATGGGTTCATCTTCAAGCTAAGTATTCCTAACTTTATTTCTCCTTTATAAGAGTAGATAGATAATGAAGTTGTACTTATCTTCTCATACATTAGGATTCCATATACATTGACATGAGTATTTTTCTTCTATGCATGTTTAGTTTAGTTTTTTTTTTCTAACCCTCACTTTGTACCATAAGATTTAGTGTGCACTAGATTAGATTTACTTTCTTGTTTATTAGCATAGGTGAAATATTAAACCTCAAGACTCTTTTAGGGTTCTTATATGATTATGTTATACTATAGGCTTTGGAACCCTACCTCACATGGTATATTATGACAAGTGATCCCCTAATTAATTTTATCAGATCCCCATATTGCTCATGTTCCCACTTAATAAATGTATTCCCAATCAGAAGTGTAGGTATGCTCTATCTTTTCCAAGATAGGATTGATTTATAGACATGATGCATTTATAATTGCATACATTTTGGTGAACACAACATGAAACTAACCCTTGTAATATTCATTTCACTTTATTTCATTCTTTTTGGCATTATTTTAATCATATATATGTCATATTGGATCGACTTTGTAGACCTAGTTCTAATCTTTGTGTGCAAGTTTTTAGGAATAGGCAACTAGATCAACTTAGATGACCTAGTACAGATTTCTAGAATTTTAGACTTCTAGTTTAGACTACTAGGTTGACCCATTCAATCCTATACACTTTTAAGAATTAACATGCTAGGTCAACCCTGGTTAACCTTATACACTTATAGGCTTCTATAATAGGTCCCTATATAGCTTGATCAACCTAGACCTAGTTAACAAGTTTTTCCAGTATTCTTCAAGGTTTTTTATTAGAAACATTAATTATTTGAATATTTAATCTATCACAGTTATTTTTTATCTCTCTTTATCTTTCTTTTACTATCTTTTCTTTCACAATTTGAAGTCTTCAAAATTGCCCCTACATAGTCAACTAGATCGACCCTGTCGACCTAGTTTTATGTTCTGTGTTGTCTGAAATAACTAGGTCAAGCTTGGTTAACCCTATTCATTTTCATACCTTAATTTCAGAGTACAAGTTTGACCCTACTGACACTATTCTGTATTTTGTGCATAAAGTGTCAACAATATACCTTATTTTAACTTGAAATTAATCTATATATGCTAGTAATTAGTTTACGCCTTCTTTTCTTATTTTTTTCATGCTTAAAATAGTTCACATAGTCTAATTAAGGTTTTTTTAATTAATCATTTAGTTTCATTGTTTCTATTTTATGCAGATATTGCCAAATCACATAATCTAAATAAGCACTTTAACATTTGTCTATCCAAGACCAACCTACTTGGATTTTATCACCAAGGGAGAATCTAACTTGATACTCTAGTCAAGTATAAAACATAGTTAATGGTATATTCTAACTAAGCACCTGACACCCTTATCATTTTGGTGTGTGAATTGAGGGGGTAGGCCCCAATACCAATCATGTATCATTGCCACTATAATCTCTTTCATCCCAAACTACCTAAAACCATCCTCAAATTTCTATCTAGTTCCTTGCTTATAGCTAACTTCCCAACACATTTAAAATCATTTATTAATGATCTAATAAAACATCTTAGGTTGACCAATTAGTTAGTTCTTTACTTTCTAAGTTGATTGATTGCTCCTTGCTCAATTATGTGTATAAAAACATGTATTAGCTAGTGTTAGTGCAAGGTTTTGAATTATGTGCCTGAATTGGATTAGCTAACATTGATCCAATTGATTTTTTGTTTCCCTTCAATTCTTAATTTTGTAGATTAACTACAAAAAATATATTTTTTCAGTTCACAACTTGTTACAAACTTTATTTTCTTTCATGTTTATTGTACTAGGTCAACCCAATCAACCTTATACCTTTTTATAGCTTTTGTGCACTATATAGGATTGACCTAGTTGACCTAGTACTATTTATAACCCCTTTTACCTCTTTTTCCAGTCTCTGTGCACTATACTAGATCGACCTAGTTGGCCCTATACTATTTTATAGTCCTTATTTTTGTGTTAATTCAACCTAGTCAACCTTGTATTATTTCAATCACTTCTTGGTTCTTTGATTTCTCTTCTTTATTCCTTTCCCTTCATCATGAACTTTCTATTTGATAGTGATACTGAGTTGTAGTTAACATACATGATGAATCTTACCAATCCTCATAAGGTCTCCCATAGATAGAGTAGGGCTCCTCTCTTGGATGTTAGTAATGTTTCTATTACCACTTGCTCAATGAACCTCTTCACAACATAAACCTCTTTTCTCACTAGATAATCAATATGAGTTAGATTATGCTCTAAAAATGCTCTTTTTTATCTCCAAATTTCCCTAACATTGAGGAAAGGATCCTTCTACCATTTATAATATTATGATTACTGGTCAAGTTGAAGAGCCTCATTCACCCACTCCTACATTCTCAACTAGATTTGGGGTTACCACTTTCTTTTATTCTTAGCCTCTTCCTTCAATTACGACCCCTTCTCATACCATGACTTTTTTCTTCTCTAACTTCTTTTACCTCCATGCCTAGTATATCCAATAACATGGTAGGTTCTATATCTAATGGGCCTCTCTTAAGATCCACTATCCTTAATCCATCTACTAGTTCTTTATTTACTACCCAAATCAATCATTATTCTAGTGCTTCTTACTCTCAACCACTCACTAATCCATCTTTTGCTACAGAATCAAAATTTACCACTAGTACATCTCACTCTCATAATTTTTCTCAAGATCCTATCAACACTAATAGTGATACCCAAGCCACTAATACTAATTCTAAATCCAACCCTAATGTTTCTAATAATTATAATAAAACACATCAAATTTTTTTTCAAACTCTCAATCAAAGGAATATATTTCAAGCTAATAACATAAATAAAATGATGAGAATGCAAAACCACCTTCTTCACCTTCAATCTCATTTACTACCAATGGCTTGGGGAAACATAACCAAAATGTTTCCCCTCCTCATATTTTATAATCTCAAGGAAATATTATTCCTCAACCTCCTTTAATAAAAAAAAAACATCAAGCATATTCAAAATGAACCTATTACTACTCAATTTAATAATATTAACATAGGAGGTATAACACCTACAATTTATTATAGTGGATCAGCCAATCCTACCCTTCATCTTAAGACATTTGGAAATATTTATAAGGATTGAATAAAATTAAACACCTTTGTTTCTACCAAGATCCTTACAAAAACCCTCATAGGTAATGCCTTGGATTAGTATAATCAACTTATACCACATTCCATTACTATTTTGGAGGATTTAGTGAATGCTTTAGTGTAATAATTCCAAACTAGTGATCTTCCTGAAAAGACTTTGGATCATTTCATAAATTACAATAAAAATGAAAATTAAACCACTCAATCCTTTATTAAAAGATGGAATACTTTGTCAAATAAATGTGAACATAACATGGCCGATGATAATCTTTTCCATCTCTTTACCAATTCTCTATTTCCTAAATTATAATATCAAGTCCACACTCTCTCCACATAATTTGGATGAGCTTATTAACCAAGATAAATGCCAATATTTCCTAATGAATAAATTTGAGCCACCTTAACCTTTTGTAAGTCCTCATATATTACTTAAGAACAAAAATCATAATGTTATTGGTGATGGTGTTATCGATTCTTATGACACCATTCACAATGTTCAAGTCATCATTCTTAACCAATCTTTAGAACTAACTCCCCCTTCTAAATAATATACCAATCCTTATTTATCTTCAACAAACAACATCAATGTTCATAAACCTCTATCCTTAGCTAAATTTCTTAAGAATTTGTGCACCAAATTTCAAGTCTAAGCAAAAATTATCAAAAAGATAATAAAACCCAAAACATGATGTCACAAATAGGAATGGATAGAGATAAATTAAAGCAATTAGAACATTCTTACCATCCTCTTTACCTTCTCATGCCTCCATTCTAGGATTGAAATTCAAATGATTTGATGTGAAATGCCTTATTATTGGATTTGCTTGTGATACTTTGATAAACAGCTTCTAATGGATGTATGATGGAGACAATGGCTTCAAATACACACTATAAGGATGTTATGGATGCTATAAGAGTGATAAAAGGCTTGCTAGACAATTTCTTATTAGTTTCAAGAGTAGAGGGATAGATTAGTTTTATAGGCAAATAGGGGGAAGATAAATTATTTGGAGTTAAGTTCAAAAAAAGTTTCTAAGTCATAATGAAACTAATTACACAGTGTAGAGCTCATCGAGAGCTTTATGGCACTTTTAATGATTTCTAAAATGGAAATTATATGCTCAAGATATAGCTTGCTGAATTTTTATTTCAATAAGGAAATAACGTGTCAATAAGTGACGTGGCATTGTTTGCATGAGACACATGGACCAATCAGCCATTGACACATGGCAGTTAGTTTTGTACATTTGTGCAAAAAATTGGTTGGTGTTTGCTTTGGTTTCAACCTCTTTTCTTTGATAGGTGGTCATATGGAGAACCATGGGCCCCGTTATTGGCTCGTTGGGGACCCTCAGTGAGGGTTGACACACTTGATTAAAGAGGGGTGCCTTGGCCTCCATCTCACAATGCATTGCATTTGGATTTGATTTTAAATCGTTATATTGTGCCCACCAGATGCATGTGGGATAATTAAATTGTATGTTTTAAAGCTTTGTAATTTTCCTTGGTAATATTTTACTTATCAAGCCCCATATGTCACATGGGAGAAACTGACATGCCACGCCACCTCTAATTACTATGCCGAGTCCACATAGCTCGAGATAATGATAACTTTGGAGACCGTGAGAAATACCAACTCTTAATGCCGAGTCACAGCTTGAGAATGGGTCATCAAAATGCATACTTCATGGAACATGAGAAGAGGATAGGTCACTTAGCATATATAATAAGATTAGTGCACTACCAATGTACAAGCTAAGTATGGTGCCTTGAGCCCACCAAAAGGGGCATCAACATTATTCAAGTTGGCTGCCATTCTTTTTAAAGACTTGAAAACCATTCCAATTTGCCAATATGGGACAAAAGATAAGCTAAGCATTCAAATAGAATGGGAAGAGACTTAAACCATGGACCTACCAAGTAAAAGGGATAGGCCTTGACCACTTGAGCTACAGGTTCACAAACAATATATAAGCTATGAACTTGTATTTGAATTTAAACGTTCAGTCGACTGTGTATTTTTATTAAGAGATTTAGAGCTAGATGGAAGCTTGGAGATAGCTACCAACTGGAATTTTCTCAAATATCTGACCTTGTACATAGTAAGTAAGCCTTTTTAATTATGTTTTGTAACTAAAAAGAGAATGTCATTATTATTATTTGGATAGACCAATAGTTTGAGTGAAGGGACCAAAGCAATTTCAGAAGGGGATTAAAGACTGAGGAAGGATTTTGTGTGATCGAGCTTGAGTTTATCAATATAGGTGGACGTCTTGGATAGAGATCAGACCTAAGGGAAGTTGTGCAGCATTTTGAATAATTTGTAATCCATTTTTTATGCAAATTTAATAGAAATGGTCCTCACTATTGGGTGGACCCAGAGACGTAGGCAAGATATGTCAAACTCTAATATCTATTTCATGTGGTATCTTGTATTTTATTTGCATGTTTTTTTTCCATTTTAGATTCTAATTTTTAATCAAGAATACATGCACAAATTTTAAAAATTGACAATTTACAACATTTGATTTAAAACAAAAACTAGTTTGATTAGTGAATGGAAGTTAAAAGTCATTTGACAGTTCTAATCTATTTTGATAATTGAGAACATTTTTGCCAAAAAATTTACAAGTTCTTTTGAGTATTTTGAGAATTTGTTAAGTTTGAGAAATTCAGAATCCATAGATTTTAAACTTCACTTTGAGTTTATCAGTGTAGTTTATGGATCAAATTGGTATCAGAGTAGTTAGAAAGTAGGGATAACTTCTAATTATGATTTGACAATTTATTTCAGTTTATTGGTTATCAGTATTTCACAGTTGTGGAATCAGTGTGTTTGCAAGAAACCATGGGCAAGTTGTCACATAAATCCAAGATAGAAGAGCTTGAAAGCATCAATACCTAGATCTAGGAATAGAATGCTTTCTTGAGAGCTCAATTATACTCCTTGGATGAGGAGATTTCTATTTTGAAATCAGAGCTTGAATCTAAGGATGAGCTCTTAATCAAATTGTAGTGTGGTGAACCAAATAAGGCAATACCTTCTACTTCAGATGCAGAGACTATGACTGAATGCATTGTAAGTTATTCACCACATAATTCATCTACTTCTTCTTTCCATTTAGATTTAGATTTAAGTAATGATGCTTTTGGTAGTTTTGAACAACACACTAAGGGTATAAGATCCAAATTTTTGATGAAAATGGGCCTTCATGGAAGAGGTCTTGGTCAAGATGGCCAAGGAATTACTAACCCAATACAAGTAGAGCATAGACCTCTTCATGCAGGTTTGGGTTACACTAGTGAGTAGGTGGAAATTGGAGAAACTTCCTCCATGGCTAAAGCAACACAAGCTTCTAATAGAAAAGGTTTGAGGCCACTAGTAGAGCATGAGCAGTGTAAGAGAACACATAGATGAGGTATTGAGATTCCACCTCCTAGTTCTTATACTAGAGTTAGCACTAAATCTTCTGATCCACTTTTTATGTTTGAGAAATTTGGATTTAACATTTAGAAAATGATGCAATCATTCCCTTACATTTTGTTTGGGATGCATAACCACAGTGTTGCATTTTGTTGGAAGAGGCATGATTTGATTAAGCAGATTTTAGGTGTTAAATACCATTCTCATCATGGCAAAATGAGAAGAGGTAAAAGGGAGACCTCACCTAAGAAGGTTTTATGCATTCATTTCCATATGAATGGACACCAGATTGATCATTGTTTTAAACTTCAATCATCTTCTCATTTTAGACATAGTAAAACTAAGATGATTTATCAACCTATTAATAAGGTCAATGAAGTTAAATCAATCCATAATGATGTTACGAAATCCACTAAGGAAATCAAGTTAACTAGGCAGAAAATTTGATTAAGTGGATTAATAATGCACTTATTTGTCAAAGCATTGTTAAGAATTTTGTTAAGGGAAAGAACAAGCTTTGATGATGCATTATTAGAGCATGTGAGAACACTTTGATATAGGTTCATCATTTGAAGTATTTCAATTCTCATGTTGAATAGCTCTATGTTATGGAATCTCCTATTTATGATGTGTGAGTTATCTAGAGGACTTGAACTCATTTGATTAGTTGGAAATAATATTAGAATACATGTTGTGAGTTGAGTTAATTCCTTACAACACTTGACTTATATTTGACTTCTATTTTTATAATGTATCTATTTTTGGCACATGGGTGTATAGATGCATTGTAAGACCCTATGGGCATGTTTGGATGTTAGGAAATATACACTTTGTGTTGTTTGCATTTGCTTAGAATATAAGTACCATACCAGGGCATTGTATTGTAACATGTATACAACATTTATTGTATGTTTTTTGCATTAAAAAACTTGTTTTGTAGTTACATTAGGAATTTTTTTAGTTATTGATAGTTCACCACTTTACAGGGTGTGACATGGGCAAACAGTTTTGATATGTTGTGATTAATTTATTGGCAGTTGTAGCTTCCTTTACTCATGCCATGTTGTAGGAATTTTCACTTGTGTTGAGAATCATTTATTTTTCTAATTTTTATCACTTTTATGATTGGGTCCTGTGTGATGTGATGCAGTAGACTAGTTATCAATTTTCAAGAGATACTAGACTTTTAGAGACCAAAAGCCTCTTTTGTAGGGAGGAGTGATCTGGAGTTCAGTTCAAAAAAAGTTTCCAAGTCATGATGAAACTAATTTCATAGCGTATATCTCATCGAGATCTTTCCAGCACTTTTCATGGTTTGCAAAATAGACACTGTATGCTCAAGATATAGCTTGTTGAAGTTTTCTTGCAATAGGGAAATAATGTGTCAAAAAGTGATGTGGCATTATTTGCATGTGACACATGGACCAATCAGCCATTGAAATGTGGTAGTTATTTTTTTACACCTGTGTAAAAAAATTGGTTGGTGTTTGGTTTGGTTTTAACCTCTGGTCTTTAACATAAGGTCGTATAGAGAATCGTGGGCCCTACTATTGGCTCGTTGCAGACCCTCAGCGAGGGTTAACACACTTGATTAAGGAGGGGTGCCTTAGCCTCCATCTCACAATGCATTGTATTTGGATTTGCTTTTAAATCATTATATTGTGCCCACTGGATGCATATGGGATAATTAAATTGTATGTTTTGAAGCTTTGTAATTTTCCTTGGTAATATTTTACTTACCAAGCCCCATAAATAACATGGGAGAAACCAACATGCCATGCCACCTCCAATTATTGTGCTGAGTCTACATAGCTTGAGATAATGATAACTTTGGAGACCATGAGAAATTCCAGCTCTTAATGTTGAGTCATAGCTCGAGAATGGGTCACTGAAATGAGTACCTCATGGAACGTGAGAAGAGGATAGGCCACTTAGAATATATGCTAAGATTGGTGCACTACCAACATATAAGCTAAGTATGGTACCTTGATCCCACCAAAAGGGGTGTCGGCATTATTCAAGCTGGCCACCATTCTTTTTAAAGACTTGAAAACCATTCCAATTTCCCAATGTGGGATAAAAGATAAGCTAAGCGCCTAAATAGAATGGGAAGATACTTGAACTGTAGACCTACCAAGTAAAATGGATAGGCCTTGATTACTTGAGCTATGGGTTCACAAATAATATATAAGTTATGAACTTGTATTTGAATTTAAGCGTTCAGTTGATTGTGTATTTTTACTAAGAGGCTGAGAGCTAGATGGAAGCTTGGAGTTAGCTACCAAATGGAATTTTCTCTAATATCTGACCTTGTACATAGTAAGTAAGCCTTTTTAATTATTTTTTGTAATTAAAAAGGGAATGTTATTATTATTATTTGGATAGACCAATAGTTTGAGTGAGGGGACCAAAGTGATTTCAGAAGGAGACTGAAGACTGAGGAAGGATTCTATGTGACCAAGCTTGATTTTATCAGTGTAGGTGGAAGTCTTGGACAGAGATTAGACCTAAATGAAGTTTTGAAGCATTTTGAATAATTTTTAAGCCATTTGTTGTGAAAATTTAATAGAAATGGTCCTCACTATTGGGCAGACCTAGAGACGTAGGCAAGATATGTCGAACTCCATTATCAATTTCATGTGGTATCTTGTCTTTCATTTGCATGTTTTTTTAAATTTTAGATTATGGTTTTTAATCAAGAATACATGCACAAAGTTTAAAAATTGACAATTTACAACATTTGACTTAAAACAAAAACTAGTTTATTTAGTGAATGGAAGTTAAAAGTCATTCGACAGTTCCAATCCAATTCGATAATCAAGAACATTTTTGCCAAATAATTTACAATTTATTTTGATTATTTCAAGAATTTGTTAAGTTTTAGAAATTTAGAATCCATAGTTTTTAAACTTCACTTTGAGTTTATCAGTCTAGTTTATGGATCAATAAAGGGTCTAAATTGAAATTTGGGCTTGTGAGATATAGGGCTAGGATATTTCCTTGGAATTTTTAATTCCATGACAATATATAGAATTAGATAATTCTATATAATGGGATAATTTGGGGAATATTTCTAGAATCTTCCAATTCTAGAAATCTCCCCATAGGGCTTAAGGTCTTAGGAAATGCTAGTGTAGGGTGGTAGGTGGGTGGTTGGATTATTTTTGAATTTAAAATTGACTAGTGGGATTAGGGAGTAGGTTAGTAGGTAATGGGGGTTTATTAAAGGCTTAATGAGAGGATTAATTGATCTTAGGATGCGATAAAGTTTATGTGGGATATAGGAATGGGATATGGGTACTAGGATAATAGTTAAAATAGCTAGGAAATATAAGTATTAGGCCAAATTAGCAAGAATTAGTATAAATAGTGGGGTGAGCATATTTTAATTCATACATTTTCCCCCTCTTTGAAAGGGCCTTGTGAATGGGGTGAAGTGAAAGAAGTAATGGTCTTTCAAAGAAAAACCATAATTTTAGATGGTGTTAAAATTAGTAGGATATGAGGATGCCCCCTTGAGGGAGCATATAGAGAGAGAAATGACCTAAATGGTTACTGAAAATGATCATTTAGGGTGGGATAAAATCCATTGATTAGATAGATGCCCCAATAATGATAATAAAGTGGCTTAAGTGATGGGTCTATATAAGCAACAATTGTTTAGAAAGTGATAAGACAAGTTTGATTAAAATAAGATGGGTTTGAATGGATGATGGATCTGGTAGCAAGGATACATGCTACTAGAATCTCAAAAAGAGATAAAAGGATAAAGACAAGTGTTTGGGGATAAAGAGCCACTTTGTATAAGAATAAATGCTTAAAATGATACATGATTGGTAATTGATAGATCCAATTATGAGATATTGATAAGTGAAAAATGGTGGTTGAGCTATCCCTAGGTACCTAGAATGGGACCAGGTGTTACCTACATCATCTAAAAATACCTCAGGCTAATGTAGTTATAGACATGGGATAATAGGAATGTTAATGGGGGTGGGCAGGTCATGCCCCTTGATGTTAGGAATAGATGGTAGGATAGGATAGGATTAGTTTTTAGGGATAAGTGGGTATGGGGTATTAGTAGGGGTCTTTTCTATTTATTTATTTTGCAGGGGGGGGTCATATGGGACAAAAGAGTTAAGATGGGGGTCATTTTCATTATTTGTCTTTGGTGAATAGATCTATGGAGCAAAAGAGATGTATCGCATTCCTCAAGCTTCTCACCATGATGAGAGATTTTTAGAGTACCAAAGAGATGCCAAGGTTAGACCACCAATGAGTAAACAACTTTTTCATCTATGATTTTTGTGATTTTTATTAGTTTTTGTAGATTTTAAAGTGGAATTTTTTAGAAATGAATGCCATCCATTTCATTTTGATAATCTTGTGACTAGAATTTTTTCCCTCAATCATAAGGTTATCAATGTAAAAGGCAAGGTTGCTAGGGAAAATGGTGGGATTTCAATACCATAGGTAGGGGAATGGTGGGATTACAATCCCATTAGCAAGGAATGGTGGGATTACAATCCCATAGATAGGGAATGGTGGGTTTGTAACACCATGATTAAGAAATAGCGAGATTACAATCATGTGAGTTATGAATACTAGGATTGTCAATTAGGTAAAAAAATAACTAAGTGATGGGTAAAATAAGGTTAAGTAGGGGTTAAATAGGTGGAAAGGTAAGATTAGATGAATGAAAGTAATTAGTTAGAGGGATTTAGTTGGTTATATGGACTTAGGTAGTCAAGTGGGTGATGTGATGGGAAGGGATCCTTAGGTAAGGTTAAAGATGAGTGTGTTAGATAGGTTAGGTGTATAGGTATGTTGACTATTTAGAATGCTACGAATACTGATAAATAGGAATTGGTTTTGGTGTAGGAGGATTTGTGCATATTGGTATCCCAATCATGACATCATGAGATACTACTTGAGATGTGGTGCATGACCCCTGAGGATTATGGAGTGCTCAAGTTGGTTGGTTTACATGATGTGGTGATGATGACACCTATTCATATTGATCAAGATTTGATTATATCATTGGTATAAGGATGGTACTTGAAGATGAGTACCTTATATTTTATTACTAGAGAGATTACTATGATCTTAGAAGATGTCTACAGGGTTTTCCATCTATCCATGCAAGGAGATAGGATTTATTGGTGATTATGGACATTGATGTGGACACTACAATAGCTAGGTGAAATCTTGAAAATATGGTTGAAAGATAGTTATATCAACCTATAATTATGCCATCATAAGGTTAATTTAGATAGATTGACATTAGTAGTGATGGATCTTCAGTCTAGCATCTTGTTTCTAGACAAGAGTGGATGATGGTTTCATTTAGGCTTGGGGGATGTAATGGCCGATACGGTGCATGATCATTGAGTGTTTACTTAGGGACCTATTATTGTAGTGAAATTATAAAGGGAGTTACATTTGGGATATTATAGGTGTGAATAGAGTTTTATCCCATCATTACTTCTTTAGATTTGGAGGTAGGAGTACATTGTGATCTAGTGGCCATTAGGTACATTAGTAGGGTTAAATCTTGGTCAACCCATGGATTTTTATTGGCAGGTGATTTTGGGAGTGCATCTGGGTCATGCAAGGGAGATGCACTACTATAAAGAATAATTTTATAGTCTAAATCCAAAGCATATTATGTCAATACCTTATAGAGGGATTAGATTTGTCTAGGTGAATGAGGCATGGACACAATACATGCCTACACCATGTTATGTGATAGGATGCTGGGATTATATTATTGAGTGATATCGACCAAATTAGGTTTAGTGATAGTTTGGATTTATCTAGGGTGTCTTAGGTCTTGAACACTTATTTGCATGTAGCGAGCAATAGAGATCACATTGGGGTAGGCCAACTGAGAGACTTGATGCCTTGTTTGAGTATGGTATGATAGTACCCATTCAGTGGGATTTTTATATGCCCATTTCATAGCTGAGGGTGACATCAACTTATCTAACATGGTGGTAGTCATGAATTCTGATCTGATTGACTCAACCTCATGTGGTGGTTTAAAGGGGTGTGGTGAGATGGGTGATGCAAGAATAGGCTAGGATTCAAAGGAAATCAAGATATAAGAGATAAATGCCCACACATATAGTACAGGATGGAGGAGGAGGTTAGGATGTGATGGATATGGATAATGATGGTGGGATTGTAGTAGTAGCATAGGTAGGGGAATAGGTTTAGGTACTAGTAGGGTTGTAAATATAAGGAGTAGCCTAGCCACAGACTCATACAGGCAATGGTAGTGGTGTGGGTCCTTCTCAACCACCAAGATTAATTGAGGATGAGGCACTAATAACATGCTTTAAAATGGATATCTAGGCTCATTTATTCAATATTTATGAGATTACCCATAAGAGGGATCAATTATAGGCCTACCTTTAGGGTTTGACTACCTAGGGAGATAGCTAGTTGGTGTAGGCATAGGGGTAAATTAGTGCATTACAAGCCCAGATTGATTAGAGAGATGGGTAGATGAAGCATCTATAGTCACAAGTTATGGAATTGTAGGTGTAGGTGATATAATAGGATACTCAAATTGTTGCCTTGTGATCACAAATTACATAGAGGGATATGCAACTTGGGCATGTGCAAACACAAATTACAACACTACAGAGCTAAGTTGCCAAATTTTGGGGTTAGATTGCATAGATATAATCACATATATAAACATTGGTTGGATAGTTGGAAATGGTAAAAAGGGATATAGATGTGGTTGATGAGGGTTTGAGAGGATAGGGGATGATGGGGGTGATGAACCAAATTGTATTGCTCACTTGGGAGACCCAGTACTATAGGATGTTATATGATGTTATAGTTCGAGATGGGTAAAGTGAAAGTTCCTTTCATGTGATTCAAACATATATGTAGTAGCCTTTTAGTGGACCACCGAGGCCACCAAGGCCCTAGCTTTGATATCAGATTCTTATATGTATAATGGATTTTTGTATATTATATCTCATTCTTTCCCTATGGGCATTATGTGATGGTATCATATATTTTGACATGGATTCCATGTGGATAGTGTATTTTGGACTATGATATTTATATATATGATGATAATTTATAGTGATGTATGGATATTATTTATTGTCTCATGGTTATGAGATGCATTTATTTTTTTTATATGATGAGGACATATATATGAGATATGATGTGATCTCTGATTTAGATTTAGATGTTATCTTTTGGCATTATGAGACATATGGATGATGTGATGATGATGTATGGATATTATGGATGTAGCATTTTATTGATAACATAGTGATAGATATTTTGCATATTTATATGATTCATTATGAATGATGTTATATATGGGATATTATTTTGCTTCTTATGTATGTTGTTATAGTGATGATATTTGAGATGTGTTTATGGGTACATGACATGGTGATATGTAGATAACAGTTACACATTATACCATCATAGGGTGATTATGTTATAGAAGATTAATCCCTTATTTAATTCACTTCATCTAAAGTGTTAGTAGTATAAATCCTCCTACACCATGGAGGTAGGGTGATAAAAGGATAGGTATTGGTGTGTCGGTCCCTGGATGAGGGTAGATGGGATGAGATTGATTAGGATAGGATAGGGGTCTTTTTGAAAAAAATTCAAAGTATGGGCATATATAATCCTTTTTAATGTTGCATGTGTATGTGATATGTTAAGGACATGATAGGTCCTAGGCATGATGGTAAAAATGTGTGGGGAACACCATTTAAGCGATGACCCTTTCTAAAGAAAACCTTTAGGGGTTACTCATGCCATCCTTGTTCCCCTAAAATCTAATAAGATAAAATAAAAACATATGCAAAACTATTCTAAATAAAACATTCAAACATGTACATATTATGCAGCATACACACATAATTACACAAAATGGATTCTAAGACCATGATTGTAAATGAGTGATGATATGATTGCAAGTGGATATGGAAATAGTATTGAATGATGGGGTGAGGATTATATACAATAAATACCTGAAATGTAGCTCATGTTATAGTGAAGGTCTGACCAATTTTCAAAATGTGGGTCATCATGACCCCTCAAGAATCCATAGTCATAGTGTATGCGTAGAGAATTAGGAAGAGATTTTTTAAATACCATGAGCCTCCTAAATGATGAGTGTATGTGGGAAAGGTGTGAAATTAGGGCTTAGTGATAGCAATATGGGAATGGGGATACGATGTCACTTGTGAGGCTAAGAGGATAAATTTATGCCAAAGAATATTTAGGATCACATTATGGGAATGATGAGAATATGATGGAGCTTGGGGATAGATATATAGACCAAGTTTGGATTAGTGATTCCATAGATCCCTCCAAAAAATATTTTTTGACAAGCCATGTCCTTTTATTTAAATTAAAGTTATTGTCTTGTATTTTTGTCTCAATATTGATGATAGATTCCCACTATTGAGACCAGGGTTAGAGTTATTTTTACCATGATGCCAAAAACCAATTTTCATCAAGGTACTTAACCAAGGTGCCATTAAGATATTTTTCTCCATTGGATGATTTTATTTTGAAGGATGGATGGGGTGAGGTAAATGGATATGAGGTACCTCATAGATGGAGGATAATGATACCTGGATCAGGTATAAAAAATATTTGAGATGCATAATATTCATGGGATCATCCAATTCTTCTCCCTCAAGCATGGATAACTTATATTCTCTTGATCCAAACTTGACAATAATGATATAGGAACCTAACCAAATGGCTTCAAACTTCCCCTTATTATCATGTTCTATATTGGTGTTATTCTAATTTTCTTTTTAAGATTAAGTCATTGATCTCAAACTCCCTATCCTAAATCTTCTTTTGATATTGACCCTTTAATTTTTATTTTATTTTCAAAAGTGATCCAAAGCCTTTTATCTCTTTTCATCAAGGAGTTCTAATTCATGAAGCCACTCTTATTTGACATTATGGTTAGTAATGATGCTTTAAAGTGAAACATGGAGAGAGGGGAGTTCCACTTATAATAGATATATGGATTCAATCCCATATACCAATGCATATGTAGTTACCCTGGTAGGTGTGTAGACACTTGTTTTATAAGACCATAGTGTTGGATATAATTGAGTGTGCCAATTTCTTCTAGATTGATTAATGGTCTTCTTCAAAATCTTAATAAGGGTCTTATTAGTTGTTTATGCTGGTTCATTACATTGAACATAATATGTGGAGGAGAAATGTTGTGAGAAATGATATTTTTGACATAGGGCCTCTACTTCTTGATTTTTGAATGATTTGCCATTATCTATGATTATATTAGCAAGTATACTAAAATGGAAAATAATCAGATTGAGAATAAACTTGGAAATTTAGAGGCCTATTATGTAATTAAGTAGTATTGCTTCAAACCATTTAGTAAAATACTCCATAGCTGTGATAATGAATTTATGATAGTTTGATGACATAGGATTTATTTGGCCAATTAAATCTAGACCCCATATAGGAAAAGTCCATGGACTCATAATGGGTTGTAACTCTTGTGTAGGAGCATGGATGAGGTTTCCATGCTTTTGATAAGCTTTACATTTACACACATACTAGTAAGAATAATGATCCATCATTGGCTAGTAGTAACCAATCTGGAGGATCTTTTTAGCTAGGTCCTTTCCACTAATGTGCCCTCCATAGATACCATCATGGACTTCTTTGATTTCTTGGGCTACTTCCTCCAATTTTAGACACCTCAACAAGGTACCATCATAGCCATGTTGATAGAAGGTACTACCAAGGATGGTGTATCATGCATTATAATGGATAAAGGCTTTACATTGATGGTAATTAAGGTTGGGGGGAAGGATATTGTCATAAAGGTACCTATAAATATCATGGTACCATGGTATACTAGGATCATTGATTTCAAAAATTTGAATTAGAGTCAATGATTGATAGGTTGACATGATCAGATGCATGATCAAGAAATTACCTTCTAGGACATCTTTAAGGAGATTAATAAGTGAGACAATAGTGGCCATAGAATTATCTACCTTATTGCTTCCTTGTGGAACCTATTTAAAGGTGATGGTCTGAAAATTAGTCTTTAATTGGTCCACTTTAATTGGTCCACTAATTATTTATAAGGAAGCAACTTATTGTTCTTTGTTTGGAATTCACCATTGACCTGTTTGATAATTAATTATGTATTCATGAATACTTGTAATTGTTGGATATTATATTAGATATCTAGCTGAAGTCTGAATATTAAAGATTCATATTTTAAAATATTATTAGTACATGGAAAGGCAAGGCAGAATGATTTTGGGATGAGATCACCCTAAGGTGTGACCAAAAGGATACTTGCCCTAGGTTCATGGGAAGTAAATGAGCTGTCAAAGTATAATTTCCATCCATCTGCTTGCAAGGTATTTAGGATGGACTCATCTAAGAAATTGATTAAAATTGGCTTAATCACTTCTAAAGGTGCCTTTACTAGTTGATATGCAATGACCTATCCTTTTATAGCTTTTTGATTTATATACTCAATGTCAAATTCACTAAGTAGCATGACCCATTTTTTTACTTGTCTTGTAAGTTTTGTTTTGGATAGTAAATACTTTAAGGGATCAACCTTTGCAATGATCTATACATGATTATTGAGAATGTAATGTTGGATCTTCTATGATACAAAAACTATAGCTAAACATTCTTTCTCAATAGGATTATAATTTATTTCATATGATATTAATGTGTGACTAAGGTAATAAATAGATTGATCCTTACTTTGATCATTGTGTTGTGTGAAAAAAGCACCAATGGTGCATAGAATTATTGAAATGTATAGGATCAAAGGCTTTCTCATAGTTGGTGGTGATAAAATAGGTGGATTCACCAAGTATGGTTTTAATCCTCTAAAATATTGTTAGCATTCTTCATTCTAATGGAAGGTTGTCCCCTTATGTAATACATGAGTGAAGGGGTGACACTTATCAACCAACTAAGAGATAAAATGCCTTATGGCCTAAAGTTTTCCCTTAAGGATATGTAGCTACTTGAGATTATGTAGCGATGGCATTTCTGTAATTACTTTAACTTTTGTTGGATCCACCTCAATGCCCCTTCTTGAGACTATAAAACCCAATAATTTTCCTAAAGTTACTACAAAGACACATTTTTTGGGATTCAACCTTACTTTATATTCATGTAATCTCTCAAAAATTCTTTGAAGGACCACATGGTGCTCTAACTGTAGATGATAATTCCCTATAATATCATCAACATAATCTTCTACAATGTCATGCATCATATCATTGAAGATAATAGTCATTGCCCATTGATAAGTGGCTCTTGCATTCTTGAGACCGAATGACATGACTTGATAACAAAATGTCCCCCATGGTGTGATAAATGTTATTTTATGTTGATCTTCAAGGGTTATTTTGATTTTATTATACCCTAAAAATCCATCCATACAGGAAATAATTTCATATCCAGCTATAGAATCCATGTTCATGTCAATGTTAGGGAGTGGGAAGTCATCTTTAGGACATGCCTTATTAATATCCTAAAAGTTGGTACATATATGGATTCTACCTTGTGGCTTTATCATGAGAACAATATTAGAGATCCAATCTGAATAATTGATTAGGCATATGAATTCAGCTTCCAAGATTTTTTATAATTCCTTTTTGACTAGTAATGCCACCTTAGGATGCATCTTTCATAATTTTTTTGATAGTTTTTGAATTTGGAGGCACAACTAGGTGGTGTACCACTAAATAAGGATATAATCATGGCATGTCAGTGTAGCTCCATGCAAATGTATCAATAAATTATTTTAGAAACTTGATAAGGACTTAGCATTATATTATTGTAAGAGATGCCCCTAGTTTCATTATTTTGGGATGTTTATCAGTTCCAATATTGAATTTTGTCACCTCTTCAATGAGTGAGGGTGATTGATCTTGTAAATAAGGTGGTAAAAAGATCTTTAGAACATCAAAAGTGAAGAAACTTAGAAGTTTAGCATCAATTTCAAAATAATTTGCTAAAGTGAAGGAGCTACATGGGATTTCATTAGGTTCTTTGCAAGGATTTCCTTCTTCTTAAGAGCATTCATCTTTCCCTTGACTTTGGGATATTTTTTGTTTTCCAAAATATGTTGATTGACATAGATTGACAAAAATCCCTTTTTGTGATCTCTGGACGACATGAAATATCTATCTCTCATGAATTCTAAAATGGCCTCATCATTTTGAAATGTATCAAAGGTGGGCTCCTACTTTGATTCCCAATATATGAGGGATGGATAATGGAGGGAGACATTGATGGTGGATATAATTGGTATTGGGGAAGAGGCTGGTGGTATCAATCTCCTTGAAGTGACTACAGATAGATCCTATCTCAATGTCTTCATCAGAGAGAGATGACATATTGGTTAGGAGAGAATCCATAATGATGATGGTGAGGTCATCATCATATAGTTTGTACCCTAAGCCAAAATTTTGTGGATGTTCTTTAATAATGATAGGTTTCAATCAGCTTTACTCTTACTTTCCTAATCCTTTTCCTTTGTACTACATATTTTACATAATTTTTTGGACTCTAGGATAATTTAACTTGGGAGAGATGAGGACTTCATCATCTAAAATGATCTAAGAATCATATGCATCATCAATGTACTCATTAATCATAAATCCAATACTTGAAAAAGCTATTGGCCCAAACTAATATTTAATGGGATTATTCTTCCTCATACCAAGGACCCATAACTATGGGGAAATAAGGGGAGTTTGTCAATGTAAAATGTTTTATATTCATACTCCCCATAGATAGTGGACATGATTTTAATCTTGGTGATATCAGGCATTAGATTAGATGTGGACTCTAGTTGATCAAGAGACATATATTTAGTAGCTATCAAACTGAGGATAGAGTTTTTAGTGCCAAGATAAGGTGATAAGGATAGTGCCTGATCCATCTAGTAGCTATCATGTTCTATGACTCTAAGAATGGTGACCTCCATTCCTAAATGAGGAAACTTTAGGCACTAATGGAGGGTGGATGGTAGAACTTGAATTTCATGAATCCATGACCTTTTGAGCAACATGTTATATGGTTGGTCCACATTCACAACATGTGCTAAAGTTTGATGAACTACAAGTCCCATGGTAATAGAAAGATAAATAGTCCTAATTGATGGTCTCTCATTATCATCATAAGCTTTAATCATTATTAGAGTGGGCCCAAGTGATGGCTCTGAGTATCCCAATTTCTTTAAAAATTCTATATTACACAAGTTAAGTGTGGAACCTCAATCTATGAGGACATAGGAAACTTAGTGATGAGAGATGGTAAATTTAATGTACAATGGATAATGATGGTATGGGACAACAGGGGGTAGAACTTAGGTACTAAAATTAACTTGTTTCAATGGGGATAAATGTGTCACTAGTGCCCAAAACTTATTAGTATCTAAGGTCATTAGGTACGTTCAAATCATTCAACACTTGATTCAATATCTCCCTATACAAGGCAGATGTTTTCATAAGTTCCATAAAAGATATTTAAGTGGGATTATTCTCTAATTATTTAATGATGTCATAGGATTTATCTGAACTACTTGGTGATTTATCAGTAGATGAGGTAGAGGGATCTTGAGGGGGTGCCATGGGAATTACAATCTTATTATGTTGAGTGGTGATAATGCAATCAGCGATAGCCTGATTAATTTTTAGGTGGGGGATGGAGGTAGAGTGGATTATTTGATCTTGAATATTTTTATGTTATTAATATAATGGTAGGGAACATTATGATAATTAGTGCAATTTAAAGATGATGCTTGATCCTGGTCTCATTGGGGTCTTTAGTTCTTTTATTCATGCTTTGAGAGAGGATCTTTATAAATTCCAAGGTTTTGATTTGTTAATTGATTTGATGGTAATTCTCCTTCAATATTGATATCACCTCTTTCTATTAGGTTTTGGAAGATAGTGTTTTAATTGCATGCATTGCTCGGTATCATGTCTTTTTACCCAGTGATATTATCAAAATTTGTCTTCATGGTACCAATTAGGTTTTAGTCGATGATTGTCCACCAGTCTAATCTATGGTAGAGTAATCATATTAGCAATGATTGATTGTTCCAAGACTATTTTGAGTGATACAATCTTTTAAGTGGCCTTCTACATGTGTGAGGTTGAGGCTTGCCTCATAGAAATTTGATGCTAGAGACATTAGGGTATTGTGTGGGGACTTTCCTTTGGATTTTTTGCACATGTTGTTTCTTATAATATGTTACCCCATCACCCAAAACATTTTTATTCTTGTTGAAGACCTTGGGTTTTCATGAAAAGGAATTTTCCTCATTAAGAATGTGCTCATTTTGGGAATATAGTTTATGGTTCAATTTTTTATGAGGGATTTTACTATATGCATCCCATTTTTATGATTTTATTAAAGGACTTGGCACACTATAATTTCAATTGATATTTCAACTCTACATTAAGGTTATCTACAAAAAAATTAGCCAATTATTTTTTTAGGAATAGTACATCTTAATTGACATGACAGGCTATGCCATCTCTATAGGAAGTATACCAAGCTCTCACCATTTCATTTTTTAGTATTATAAAGATAAATGGTGGAAATGTCTATGCTCTATGTTTTATGAGAAATGTCTAACAAATTGCTTCTTCACTTCTCCAAAAATAGAAACTAATCCTTTTGTCAAGTGCATGAACCATTCAAAGGTTGGCCTGGTAAGAATCTTAGGAAAGAGTCACAATAAATAGGATTATTCATAGGCCACTTCATGGAAAGCCATAAATAATAATTGAACATGGTCTCTAGGATTTAGATTTCCCCTATAATTTTCAAATTTGGGTATTTTAAAATGTGAGGGAAAGGGGATTTGTAAAATGCTCATGTATTATGGTGACGAGTAAAAGTCTTCATGTCTATACTTGTGGGCTTGTGATCTAGGATCCATTTGTTGGAGAGTCTCTTTAATCATTTTCCATTCTTAGGTAAAAGATGGATCCCCAAGAGGGTTAGTGGTTTAGTTTTGAATTCCTTGAGGGATGTGAGTGTTATGGGTATTATGAGTGTTATTTGTGTTATTGGTATTATTTGGATTGTTAATGGTGTTATTATGGTCATTTTTATTTGTATTATTGTGTTTAGGTGATGGTGGGCATTTATTTTGATGCAATAAGTTAATTTTTTGAGTAAATTTATCTAGGTGATCTTCAATGATAGCATTTTTCTTATTAACCTCATTGTGGTTGTTATGAAGTGGTTATGGATGTTCCTCTTCTTCAATAAATCCATGGTCTATGACTTCTTATCAAGGATTAAGATTATCATGTTAATGGGGTGAATTTGGTCTTAATGGGCATATGATATTATGTAAGAGGGTGTGATCAAAGGTGGAAGGTAAGGTGCCCCCTATTTCTATAGCATAGGCTAAGACATGATCTTGGTTGTCATAAAGATAGTAGTCAATGAGATTCCTTACTTTATCATTTTAGAGGGGGTTGAATCTTTGTGTATGTATATCACTATGATTTTCATCATATTACTGATTTGGGTCCATCATATTCCTTAATGGATTATTGTCTTGGTTGGAACATTGACCAATTTGAATTTGACCTTAGGTATGGATTACCATTATGAATGATGGTTATGACAAAAAGTGATGGATGAGATGGGAGTCTTCAAATACTATTTTCCAACTAAATACTAAAACCTTTAGTGGTCAATTGGATGATGAGATAAAAATATGGGTGACCAAGAATTACCAAAATAAAATGTCCTTCAAGAGACTAATCTAGCAAGGATGAGAGAAAAGTGATAGGATCAAATATTTTTTTCTACTAGCAAATGGATAAGTTGATAGGTGTTAAAGGACAAAAGTACTTGATAGAGATAATTATGGGTGATATAATAGGATCTTACAAGACTTTGTATAATGATAATTTAAAGTCAAGATAGATGATAATTAAGGATCCAACAAAGGTGGGTGACCACGTAAGACCTTAGTTTTAAGATGAAGTCTAGTATGTAAAGAGAATGGAATGGGGTCAAGAAGATGTATGAAATGAATGAAGGATTTGAATAAAACACCAAATCCAGGTAAAAAATAGGGGTGGATAAGTGATGGATGAGTGGCAATATTTACGTATAAATAGTGTGTGGTAAATAAATATGGATACTTCAAATGGGTATTAAGGATAGATATAGAAGACTAAATGATTATCAAGACACCCAAAATAGATAAGAGAGAAGATGAAGTTTATATAATTTAATTTATGTGGATGTGAAGGGGAATGAATGCTATGGTATGGGTTTTATATATGAAAATTTCTAAATGGATAGAGGATATGATGATATATACAAACTAGTTTGAATGAAGCAAGGACACTATTGTGTGATAGGAGGATTGGATGGTATATATATATATAATGTGGTTATGTGGATGGAGTAAGGAGGAGTGGATATGGGACAATGGGATGGATATTATACAAATGGATGTGAGGTAAAATTCTACTTAATATATCCTAAATAAATATGAGAGATTATAGCTATATGAGGATGTGGGTAAAAATGGATACTATAATTAATATGATATGGATGAGTAAATGTGAATGTATATGGATATGAAGTATATAAAAGGAGGTGTATGGGTGAGTTAGGTGATGGGGTGACTAAAATATAAGTATGAAAAAGGAATGGAGACTAGATGAAAATAAGAGGTAGACAATAGAGGGGATGGATAACAATATGGCAAGTAGATTGTACACTCTTTGTGTGGGGTAAGTGGTGTGGATGAGATGAATGAATGAATGGAGGAGTGTATTATAAAATGGATAGAGGTGATCAAAATAAATAAAAATTAATATAAAAGTGGATGGATACTAGGTGTTATGGAATGGTTATATATGGAAAGGAAGTAGGTAGGCTGCAATATGATAATGAGAGATAAGTAATAGAGATGATGGATAATGTTATGGAACGTGGGTGTATGAATAAAAAGGATTTTTTAGATGTTGTTATGAGATTATGAATGAAATATAAATGTGTTATGAAATAGATAATAATAAACAAAAAGTATTTACGAGGGGATAGATACTAGATATTATGGAATGAGTATAGATGGGGAATAATATAGGTAGGATGTAGTGTGAAATGGGAATGAGAGATAGATAACAAGGAGGATGGATAATGGAAAGTGTATGAATATTATATGTGATAGGGTAATTTATAAAAGATGACAAACAAGAAAAGGGGTATGAAAAGGAGGTGGATACTAAGTGATAAGAATATAAAAAGAGATGGACTTATTAAGATGTATGTAGAATGATAAATATGAATATGTTATAGGTGGAGGATATGTGGAGGTGTGATAATAATTTGTCATAAAATAAAAGTAATTGATATAGTGACAAATAATAGGTGTGAATGAGTGTAGATGGGATAGATATAGAAAGACAAATGTATGATGAATTTGGTATGACTATTGGATAGTGTGGTAGTCAAGGATTAGTCAAAATACACAAACTATTATGAAAGAAAGATGGTATTATATGGGGATGAAATGGGTATAAGGAATGTATTATGTGAATATAATGGTCAACTAAAGATATGTTATTTGGAATAGAAATGGATCTCTAAGGTGGATACTATATGGGTGGTGAATATAGGGGAGATGATCAAGTGATGATTAAAGAAATGGGTACTGTGAGAAGGCTAGATATGAAAAGTCAATGGAAGGATAAAAGAGAATGTGCTCAAAGAGATTAAAAATATGATGAGATGATGATATATAAGTATTGGTGGACATGTCTAAACAAGATGGGGGATGAATTAAGACCAATATGAGTATATACAAAGACACCATATATGAAAAGGATGGTGACAACGATGTATAAAGGATAATGGAAAGACAATGAGATGATGATTAATATTAAAAAATGATGATAACCTAAATATATGGTGAGAAAATAGGATGATGATGGAATAAACAATGTTAACCTAAAGGTTTCTAAGGTATCACACAAGATATAGGTGTGGCCAACTTGGGTAGAAAATAAAATGGGTCTCATCACAACACAAGAATAACCATACACAAGTACAATCCTAATTATTAAATTGTATGGGTGTGTAACCTAATGCCCACACCATCCAATGGCTACACAAATGAAGTTGTAGGCTAATGACCCATTATTGAATCAACTAAACACTTTTGACCTTCTTGTACTTGATGGATACTTCAATTTTTTTACTGATGCCTGTAGTGGAACACATGTTATAGTTGTAGTCCCCTACTCTAAGTTATAAAAAATGATCTATGGGAGTCCTTGATATACATGATGGTATGTTGGGGCTCAATTTTGTATAAGAGACTATCTAACTACCTAGGGTCTTGGAGCTTGATCGCCTCTCACTCTATAGAACCCTTTATGGGGAATCCCACTTAGGCCATAATAATAGATCTACTTATATTTATACTCTACTAGAATATGGAGTTTAGTTAGAGTGTGGTGGTGAAATCCATGACACTAACCCCTATGTACTAAGCTACATGTGTGGTGATGAAATCTATGTCACATGTTAACCTGAAGGAGGGCTCAACAAACAAGCAAACACATAATATGATTAATTTACCATTCTAATTACCTATGTGTGTTTGGCACAATATGAAAAATTATTTACAAATCAATACACACTCACACATAAATAAATAAGTATTTATAAGAAACTAGAAAAGATCAACAATATTCTTGAATCAAAAGATATTTCAATAATACAATTAAATTTAAGACAAAAATGCAAAGTGGCACCCCTCCCTATAATCAAAAAAAGGTTAATTATCTAATTGGGGTATCTAAATCTCCAATAAACCTATAAAAAAAGTGTTATAAACTTAATTTTTAATAATCCCACAAGTCACTGCAATAGAATGAATACACAAGGCAATCTCGTGACTAGAATACACAATCTTGCTAGTGGATTATCAATCCCACAAGTAGCTAGTCATGGGTTTGCAAACAATAAACTAACTACCACAGTTAATGAAAAAATCATGACCATCAAGCAATCCCACTAATCTAAATAACAAGGCTACAACTAACAAAAAATTATAAGTAACGGTATTGAAGATCTCAAGAAAAATTGTGAGTGTGTGTGTGTGTGTGTGTGTGTGTGTGTGTGTGTGTGTGTGTGTGTGTGTGTGTGTGTGTGTCCTAATAAAAAAGAAGTCTACCAAATTAATTATAGGGCTTTGGTTTATATATAATTATTTGTGATAAAAATTTCTATCAAAATTTAATACTAATTCTAACTATCCCTAACTACAAATATACTATTGAGAACATCAAATATGTTATTTTTAGGGCAAACCCATGACTAAGTCAGTCACGGTATTATAAGATGGGGCTAAACCAATTTGAAGGGTGAATCCTCAAACAATCTATCTACTCTTGTACTTTGTATGGACCCTACAAGAAAAAAAACACCCCTTGTGATTAAAATGTTTTTAGATATGGAAGGATGTTAAGTTGTTTGTATTAGAGAATGCTTAAATTATATATTAACAAAAGGGGAAAAAAAATTATACTTGAAACTTAAAAACTTTAATATCCTTCTTGTTAGAACCTAAAAGCACTAAAAATGACAATATAAAGGTGACAGGGGTAGTGTTTTACTAATTTGGGATAGAAGGGAAATACCATAACTAATAATTACAATCCTACAACTTTCAGGTCAATACCACAACTATCAGACTCACGGGTTTGTCAAAAAGATGCAAAATCTTTCATTCCCTACAACCAAAACTCTATATAAAACCAAACAGGGGAAAAGGAACAAATATATCTATGAAATTAAGATAGGAGTGATATAACGACCCCTAAACACTATGTTTATCAATATCACTATTGGAAATAACAAGGCTACTATTGCCACAATAATGCCAAAACTAAGATAGTCATGGTTTTGTTGAAGATGCATGATTAGTTGATCTCTGAGGGATTTTATTCCTATTATTTATACAGAGATAGCAATAGTAAACAAAACACCTATAGAAATAAAAAGTCAGTAGAAACTAGCTATAATCTAAGCCTAACTATTACTTTCAATAATATCACTATTAGGAATAACAAGGCTACTATTGATAGAGAAATATCACTACTAGAGAACTCACAAGTTTGTTGAGAATGTCTGATCAGGTTGGATTTTGAATATTATCTTCTTGTCCTACACACAGAATCAATAACAAGAGATAACACAACTAAAGAGGCAAATGGTTAGTAGAAATAGGTCTAAATTTTTATCCTTACTATATAATTGATAATATAATTGTTATCAATGATGATATCACTACTAACAGGGCAATCCCATGACTTTTTTAGTCATGGTATTGTCAAAAATCTAAATACCCTACTAAAACCTATAACCTCTAATGGCTTAACTAACAATATCATTATTAGTGTTAATAATTACATGATTGTAATACTATGACTAGCAAGGCAATGTCTTGACTCACCCGAAATGTGTAAAATATTAAAAATCCACTCTTAAATCCATGTACAGTTAGTCTTGCAATCACTTAGATCAATTCCAACAATAGTATTAGACTAAATAAGGGAGGTTTCTCCCACTATGGTCACCAAAATGTGCACCAAATTTCAAGTCTAAGAAAATATTATCAAAGACATAATAAAAACCCAAAACTTGATGGCACCAATAGGAATGGATAGAGGAGATAAATCAAATCAATTAGAACATTCTTACCATCCTCTTTACCTTCTCATGCCTCCATTCCAGGATTGGAATTTAAATGATTTGATGTAAAATGCTTGATTATTGGATTTTCTTGTGATACTTTGACAAACGGCTTCCAATGGATGTATGATGGAGGCAATGGCTTCAAATAGACACTAGAAGGCTATTATGGATTCTATAGGAATGCTAAAAGACTTTCTATAAAATTTATTATTAGTTCCAATATTTGAGGGAGAGCTTAGTTTTATAGGCAAATGGGGGGAAGATCAAGGGTCCAAATTCAAATTTGGGCTTTTGAGATCTAGGGCTAGGAAATTTCAATGGAATTTTTAATTCCATGGAAATCTCTAGAATTAGAGAATTCTAGAGAAGGACCCAATTTGGGGAATATTTATATAATCTTCCAACTCTAAAAATCCATAGGGTTTAGAGTTTTAGGATATGCTAGTGTAGGGTGGTAGGTGGGTGGTTGGATTATTTTTTAATTTAAAATTTGCTAGTGGGATTAGGGAGTAGGTTAGTAGGTAATGGGGGTTTATTAAAATTTTAATGAGGGGATTAATTGATTTTAGGAAGGGATAAATATTATGTGGGATATATGAATGAGATATGGGTATTAGGCTAATAGTTAAAATAGTTAAGAAATATATGAATTAGGCCAAATTATCAAGAATTAGTATAATTAGTGGGGCAAGCTTATTTTAATACTTACAGTGTCTACACCTCTTCCATGGGAGCTTGACCCTACTCATCCTATGAAATATTGGTATGATCCTATCAAGTATTATTGGTTTCACACTAGTTGGGGTCATTCTTATGAGACTTATAGATAACTTTGTAATTTACCTATGGATTTTCTTTTTGGTCCTAATTTTGATCATGATTCCATCATTCGAAAGCGTCAATAATCTTATGAAATTACTTTCAAGGATTATAAAACACATGATAAAAATAAAGACTTGAATCAAGCAGATGTTCATTTATATATCTATAAATACCCTCTTCTTAATCATCAACCAATTCAAGACACCCAAGATAAGCCTACCCCTTACACCAATAATGTATAAAGTCTTGTTGAACCAACTTCCAAAGAGAATGTGGTTATCATGACTAACATGCAAAGGGTGGTGGATTTCATTTATTTTTAGCCTATCTACACTCCATCTATAACATATCATGTTATGTAAGATCCTTCTCCAACTCATTAAATGAGTTGGGTAAAGATGACATTATTACTTTTGATGATCTAATTTATGATTTTCCCTTAGATAACATTTCCCATTATATTTATACCATTCTTCAATCATCTAATACTAATGATAGTCAAGCTTATACTAAGACTTCTTCTTCCAAATCTCAAAATTGACTTGAACCAACTACTTCATAATCTCAACATGATTTACAACCTTTTCTTAAACCTTCTTCTTCTTCTTATCAAAAAAAAATTCAATGCACTTCAGCTCCTCCTTCCGAGGACCTCCTTAAACATTATGCACCTATATCTAACAACCTTTTTATGGGCTATGATGAGTGTGATCCCATAGTGGAACTCACTAATATCTCATCCCAAATTACATTCATTGAACTTATGAGTGCTTTGCCTCATCATAGAAACTATCTTATGCAACTACTATTTGAGATGAATGTTCCTTATCCTCCCCTAGTATGATGGGAGGTAGCCTTATCTGGATCTGAAAATAGTATATTAAAATAATGTGAAGATATGTCTATCTATTTTTATGAAACTATAGACACTTCTCTTTCCTTAAAATATCCCATAGCTTTTATGATTCTTGACAAGATTCTACTTTGTGTGGATGATCCTCCCTTATTCATTAGCATCCAAATAGGTGATATCCAAGTTAAGCATGCATTGATTAAAGAGGTTTTTGGAATGTGTGTCACTTATCTTGATTTCATTAAGACTCTTAGGTATTTAGAATTCAATCTCAAGTCTACATGCAACACATGCCAAAGATACGATAGAAGGCAAATGCCTCCTCTAGGTTACATGCTGCTTCTCATTACCATCCCACCTATCACTGTCTATATGAAGGTGATGATATTTAACTTCCCTCTTTCTTATAACATCTTGATTCATAGTTGTGGACTCATTTCATGAGATTTATTACTTATTCTTTCTATCAATACATTAAATTCCCTCAAAATGGAGCCATTTAAAGGATTCAATGTGACACTAACCCTTAGAATTTTGAACAATTCTAAGATCATGGTGTCTTCAAGATTCCTACTCTCAATCCTTTACCTATCATTACATTCTATGAGTTTTAAAGTATTAACTTTCCTATTAATTCAACCAAAGTTTATAATGGGCATCTTGATATCATTAGTAACATTCCTCATAACCTCTTAGATTTTGATGATGATGACCCTAGTGGGATTAACTTAAAGATCAAAACTTTCAATCTCTCACCTCATATCATCTCATAGCTTCCTAATTACTTGTAGCCTCACTCTCACAAACCTCCTTATGATGACATTCATGTAGTCTTGACCAAGACTAATCATTATATTCACCATACTTCATTAGATGACAAGGTTATCCCTACCTGTGTCATTGACCTTTACACCCTGGATTACAATGATGGTTATTCCTTAGATGATCTATTTTTAATAAATATTTTACAAGCCCATGATGATAAGATTATTCATTATCATTCTTCTTTACTTGAGTAATTTTTTTCATCTCATCATTTATAGGTCTTATTTTTTTGTTTTTTCCTCTTTATCATAGGGTAGAGATGGCATCAACACCTCTAATTTCTAATTAGCCACATTGGACTATACTCATGGATCATGATATGACTAAGCCTTACCATTTTACTAGGTACCCTGACCCTCATAGCTAATTTACCCCTAAGATTAGTGAAACTCTCTATAGACCTTATATAGATCCCACCCCTCCCTTAATAGAGCCTGTTATAGTTGAACCTATTTCCACTCCTATTGTTATTAAGCCTACCCTTGTTTTTAATTCCATTACTCCTTATATTTATTATAGTTCCATTCCTTTCTCATCATCACCCTCCCTTGGTGAAGGTTTTCTTTCATTACCTAAGATGGCTCATTTACCCACCAAATGGATCGAAGAGCATTCTCTAGCTTCTTCTACTCCTATTTTACCTCCTTTAATCAGTGCTTCTACTAAAACCACTCATAAGAATATTTGTTACTTCTATGGGATAGAAAATAATTCTTCCACCCATTATCATAAGTTATAGAATTTTATTAATGCCTTACATCCTTCTTCCTCATCATCAGACAAATCCATACCTCCCTTGAAGGTAATTCCTAAATATCTACCCAAGTATGGTGAGATATATTATCTATGTCATATATGTGGCACCCATCATACCAATCATTGTCACATCCTTTAGTAACATCTTAAGGATCACCTTATAGCCATTCCTAGACTTTTTACCACTCCTCCTATGGGTCATTACCATAATAAGGCTCCTCATTTTTCTCCCATGGCTCTACCTCTAGTATTTCTACTACCTCTTATGGTCCCTTCATCACTTTTTGTGCCTTTACCCATGATTCCTTCACCTGTGGACCTTCCCTCACCCCTAAATCCTTCTCCATCGATGATTCCTAAATATATTATAGAGCATGTTATCATGCATTCTCCTAACCATCCCTTGCCTAATTTCCCTCCTCAGCATGATCCTTTAAGCATTCCTACTTTTTCTATGGAAGAGATTAGAAAAGAATTATTTGCCCAGTATTCATTAAAGATTGATGAGACATTAACAGCAGTTCATCTCTAACTTCATAAAGATTTATTTGATATCTTGGATAATGTGTGTGGATAGATTTATCAATATTGATGAGCACATGCATGGTGATTTCACATTTTCATTTGGGTTGAATGTGTGTTCTAATCTTTATTTTTATCTATTATATCATTTGACACTATGTCAAATTTTTCCTTATCATTTATGGTGATTTCTTACTTGTCATACTATATTTTACTTATCTTATCATTTATATTTCATATATGATTATCTTTATTTATCATTACTTTCTCTCTTTTGCTTGAGTTTTTCTCAAAAGTCTTATTTTTCCTCTTCATGATTGTTTGCTTTCTTATCTCTATTTTACATGGTTAATTATCATTGTGACGTGGTTATACAAACCCTATTCCCCTTGGTCATTTTATTGATTTTACCATGTGATCAATTATCAAATAATCCTAGTCATTACTATCTCCTTACACCGATCCTCTTTTTGGATCTCCTTTTTCCCTTCTTCCTTTTTCAAAAACTAAACATATACATGGTTGAGACTTGAGATCACATGTTAGTTAATTGTCAAGCCTAAGTATCCTAGTTAGTTTTTATCTTTGGTTACTTAGCTTCCTTTAGCCTTATCCTATAGCTCATTAATGTGTATCATTGTATCTCTCATGACTGTTCATTCCAAATCCATATAGAGGAGGAATATTTAAAAAAAAGTGCTGTAAAAATTTAAAAGCCAAATCATTTTAACAAAAAGTAATGATGTCAAGAGGAAAATTTATTCTTAAAAGTCTAATGACACTAAAATATGTGATTCAAAGAATATCTCCTTATTTTAGTTGAATATCAAACTCCACAATTGGCCTCACTATAGAGATGAGATACTTTGGGGTGTGGTAGGCTAGTAGATTAGAAGAGGAAAATAAAAAAATATTTTAGTGCTACCTAATTTCTCACACAAGTACCCAATATTTGTAGTAGATTGATAGCTCTATAAGGCATCCTAAATAATGGGAAACATATTATGGAAAGGTAGGTCCATTTTTATTTTCCTTATACCAATCTACCTTCATGAGTTGATCTTAGTAGTACGCCTATTTTCCTAAAAAGATTTGCGTCTATAGAAAACATGTTTCCTTTATACATAGATGACCACTAGTCACTTATTGTCTTCTCATGTCCTTAGTATGCCTCCTATCTCCTAAGGTCTTCTCATAAGATTCTTAAGTCTTATTTTTTACATTCCCTTTTTCATTCCCTATATCCCTCATATTTCCTCTTGACAAATATTCTTTTGTCTACTAATCACTCCCCTTGAGATTTCATTTGTGAGTTGCATCATAAGACCATGGATAGTACTTGGCCATCCTCATAAATTACCATATTTTACTTCCTATTACCCACATCCTTGATTACATAATTTTTCCTATTTATTAAACCCTAGTGGCGTTCTATTTATGATTTTTAGTGTAAGACCATAGATAAGACCTGACATTCCCCATAAAAATTTTCAATACCCAAGTCACAATACAAAATTACATGTCAAATATGAATATAATATTCAATTGATTATGAAGCTACATGTCATTGACATGCTTCCCAGCTTGATTTAGTATGTTTTATACTTCATTTTTATTTTGCCTTTTTATCTTCATATTTTTTGAGTGCATGTAAGAATAAAACCATTTTTTGAATTTTTCATACTTCTCAACTTGAATTAGTGTGATAAATTTAAGACTAATCTTATACCAATTTTGTTTTTCTCTTATACTTTCATGCATGATTTAGTATAATTGGTTGACTTAATTGATTTTTTCTTATACTATTTTTGCTCTTTTACATACCTTCTATTTTATTACATTGTTTTTCATACTTTCCAATGTGAATTAGTATGATTTTACTTATTTTAATTTGGTGCAAAACTATTTCACTTTGGTTTAAAAATAAATCCCTTTTTACCATCTCATTTTACCATTTCTTGGTTCTTTATACTTTGTCATTTTCTTGTTATTACACATTTCCAAACTTGAAATAGTGTGTAGTACATTTTCTTGATTGATTATATTTTTCCAACTCCTTTTTACCTTTTTATTTTTAACCATGCATGTGTTTTTCATAATGCTATAAAAGAAACCACATCTCATATATTTCTTATAACATATTTAACAAATATAAATACATGTGGTAGAAAGAAATATATCCAAAGCATCCATATCCAAAACAATAATGAACAAACATAATAAACAATAATGAAAACATACACAACCAAAAATAATATGCCAAAATGATCCACATATATATCTCATGAATTTTATATAACATATACAACCATATACAATGCTCCAGCTCTATGGTTGGGTCCCATCATGTCTATCTTGTGGCCTAGCCATGTTACCTACTGAGGCCTTAGTTTGACTCCTCTGAATATTATATTATAAGGAGGTTTCTTCAGATCTCAATCCCTCTACATATCCCTATAGTTGTGATACCTACACCTGTGACTCTGTCAACTCCTTATCTAGCCTCTCCCTATCTAGCATATCATCTCTTTACCATCCTAGCTCATTTGGTCTCTAGATCTCTTTTTTCTCTCTTTCACAAGTAAAATAAATAAATGATTTGTCTTTTCCCCTATTTTAAAACGCTTTTCAAAACTCAAAATATTCAATTATTTTCTTGTAGATTCCTTCTTTTATCTATATCTTTGTTTTTACTCATCCATTTTCAAAACCATAAAATGTGTTGGATTAGTGATGACATAGAAAATATTTTCCACTATCATATGCCTATTTTTCAAAAATTTCAATTTTTGGCTATTTTTTGCACTAACTTCTATAGGTTCACCTAGTATTCTTCACAATGGATGCCTTCACATCTCTTGCAGTCTACTTCTTTATCTACAGCACTAAGGTAAGCAAAGGTATGTTTTTTTCAATTTTGTCATTTCCTTTATCTTATTTATTTCTTACTATACTTAGTATCAGCATTGTGTGTTATCATGATTTATTTCTCAAATCACCATCTTATGTTGTTCTTATGTGACATGTGATGAGCTTCAAGTGGGGCATATGTATACACATAATATTTTCAAAATTTTATTAATTAATGATACTTTGTATCTTGTAATATCTTGTCGAGTCTTAATCTATCTGAGTACATGCCTTAAGGGGTGCATTGGGAAATGGGTGGGAAGACCATGGTGCTTCTTAAGATTGTTTTCCCTTTTGTCACTTGCCATCTACATATTCATCTCCTAAAATAATTAACCCTAAGCTTATTTTTCTTAGTTATACTTATTCAAGTCATATTCCTCTTTCCATCCTCCTTTTCTTACCTTAATTCATTTTTAGACTATTGGTTGTACTAGGTCAACCATGGGTGACCCTATATATTTTAAGGTATTTTTCACTTTTTAGGTTTGTTAGCCTTTCAGTTGACCTAGCTCAAACCTAGTGAATTATTCTTGAAAACATATAGGGTCAACCATGGTTAATGTTATACATCTAAAATTTTTGAGAGGATTTAGGGAAAGATCCACCTATATATACAAGTTCATTCCAACCATTTTATAGAAGAGAAGCAAAAAAGAATAAGTGTGAATGAACATCTACTTATTGACGATTCTACTTGAGGAATAAAGCTTAGGGTTGCATACTTTCTTTGGAAATATAGATCTTATCATATGGATAAGTCTTTTGGATCTATATATAGGTTTTTTATCATAGATATAATTTTTCTTTATTGTCCTTACATACCACAACAATCTCTTACAAAGCACCTTGTCCAAGGGAGAGATTGAGGCTCAATGGATTCGTCCTCAAGGTAAGTATTCTTAACTTTATTTCTCCTTTATAAGAGTAGATAGATAATTAAATTATGCTTCTCTTCCCTTTAATTAATATTATTTATACATTTACATATGTCTTCTATGCATGTTTAGTTTAGTTATTTGTTTTATTTCTAAGCCCCACTTTATGCCACAAGATTTGGTGTGCACTAGATTAGATTTACTTTCTTGTTTATTATTATAGGTGAAATATCAAACCTTGGAAATCTTTTAGGGTTGTTACATTATTTTTTTAGACTATATGCTTTGTAATCCTATCTCACATGGTGTATTATGACAAGTGATCCCCTAATTTGGTCTAGTGGATCCCCATATTGATCATGCTCCTACTTAACAAATTTATTCCCAATCAGAAGTGTAGGTATGCTCTATCTTCTTTCATCTATAATTTATTTAGAGATATGATGCATTTATTATTGCATATAGTTTTTATATGGTTATTTTATAATGATGTGGGTAACCTTTTTGAAGTATAAGTCTTAGGCATTTGAGATATTCAAGATATTTAGGGACATGGTGGAGAATGAAATTAGATGAAAAATCAAATGATTAAGATCTTTAAAATGTGGATAATTCACCTCAAATGAGTTCATATATTATTATTATAAGAGTGGGATCAAAAGGCATTACTCTATAAGGACACCATAGTAGAATGGAGTTATTGAGAGAAAGAATAGAACAATCAAGGAGATGGCTAGAACAATGCTAAAAAAGGTTAAGTTACCTAATAGATATTAGAGAGAAGTAGTTAAAATAGTAGTATATATCTTGGATAGATTTCAAATTAAGTTAAATACTTTAGAGCTATGGTATGGAAAGCATGCCTCTGTTAATTAATTTAGAGTGTTTAGAAGCAAATGTTACATCAAGAGAAAGGAAGACAAATTAATAATATTTGAGTCAAGATGTGATGAAGGAATACTTATTAGTTATTCCACTCAAATAAAATCATACATATATTATAATAAAAGGCTACACAATATTTAGAGAGAATCAATGTCAAGGTTGAAGAAGGATTGAAACATGTTGAACCTGATAAGGAAATTAGTATTGAAGAATCAGATCTTGAATAAAAAGTAGATAATGAAGAAGTTAAGGAAATTAATGAAAAGTCACCTAAAATATTTTTTAAAAAGGATCATCCTAAAGAGTATATAATTGGTAATAATAATGAAAGAGTTCAAACAAGGAGAAGAGTTGCAATGAATAAGGAGAAAATAAGTTTTTCTCTAATGTCTAAAATTGAGCCTAAGAGCTATGTTGAATCCATCAAGGATGAGAATTATCTAAAATCCATAGAGTAAGAATTAATCCAAATTGAAAAAAATAAAAATTTGTAGTTAGTTCCAGGACCCTCAAATAAAAATGTGATAGGTACAAACTGGGTCTATAGAAACAAGCTCAATGAGGATGGAGTTATTATAAGAAATAAAGCAAGATTGGTGTATAAAGTATATGGACAAGTTGAGGGCATAGATTTTGAGGAAACATTTGTTTCAATTATTAGATTGGAATTTTTAATAATTTTTCTAACATTCTCTGTTTATAAGAAGTTCAAAGTCTGCCAAATGGATGTTAAGTGTGCTTTTCTGAATGAAAACCTAGTAAAGGAAGTCTACATAGAATAATCAGAAGGTTTTTAGTTATCAGAACAAGAAGATTAAGTGTGTAAACTAAATAAAGCTTTGTATGGTCTAAAACAAGAACCTAGATCATGGTATTCAATATTGGACCAATACCTACAACAACAAGGTTTCAACAAAGAATGTATAGACAACAATTTGTACTTCAAATCAAAAGGTGAGCATATGTTTGTTATTGTTATTTATGTAGATGACATCATCTTTGGTGGTAGCAATAAAAAAATGTGCAAAGAATTTTATACACAAATTTAAATTGAATTTGAGATGTGTATGCTAAGATAAATTTCTTTCTTTCTTGGTTTACAAATAGTAGAAATTGATGAAGGGATATTTATATCCCAAACCAAGTATGAAAAGGAAATATAGAAGTTTGGAATGGAGGATATAAAATTAGTTAATACTCCCATGATAATTGGATGTAACTTGAGTAAAGAGGATGAGTCCCTTGATGCAAATCAGATAATGTATAGATCACTGATAGGTAGCTTTTTATACCTAACTACATCAAGACCTAATATCATGCAAGTAGTGTGCATGGTTACAAGATTTTAGGATTCTGCCAAAGAATCACATGTCAATGTAGTGAAAATGATCTTTAGATACATCAAGATCATAATTTGTTATGGTCTATAGTAACTTACAATTAAACATTTCACTTTGACAACATATACAAATGTTGAGTGGGTAGGAACTATGGATGATAGAAGAAGCACTAATGGTGGTGCATTTTTTCTTAGAAATAGACTTGTTTCATGGTTGAGTAAAAAGTAAGAGTTAGTTACTCTTTCTATAGTAGAATCAAAGTATGTAGTAGTGGTGGTATATTTTACTCAATTCTTGTAGATGAAGCAAACTCTAAAAGACATCAAGGTAGAGTAAAAGTCACCTATCTCTATTTTTTTTGATAATTCAAGTTTTATTAATATATCAAAGAATCTATTGATGCACTCTAGAACCAAGCACATATCAATCAAGTATCACTTCTTAAGAGAGAAGGTTACATATCAAGAGGTCATAATGGAGTATGTGCTTACTCAAGATAAATTTTAGACATGTCCACCAACCCTCTTCCCAAGAAACAATTTGAGTATCTAAGACAAAATTTGGGAGTGGTGGCTCCAACATCATATCACTAGATCCTAGTGATAGGGCATGAGTCTAGGGGGAGTTTCATTTAAGTTTTGTTAATCCCTAAAAGAAGAGATAAAAGGAAACTTAAGTATGAATACTTTTGCAAATTTATAATGAGTTGATGGCTATAGAATCTTGGATAAAATCCTTTATTTGATAAAGGGGGAGAAAAAATTGCATAAATAGTGAGAAAGATTCCCTTTGAAATTGATGTCAAAAGGGGAAAAGAAGGGAAAATTCTCTCTATAAAACTTTGGATAAAAAGTGAAAATGTCAAAGAATAAGTAGAGAAAGTGTCCAAGTTGATTTTAGGCAAATGTGTCATTGCCTAAGGGGGAGCAAGTTTGGTATGAATAGCTTCAGTTCGTAATCATCAAAATCTAATGCAAGCAATGCCAAAAAAATATTATAATATTAGAAGATCAGAGCATTTGGTTTGTCATCAATGATAAAGGGGGAGATTGTTAGAAATATGATTGTCATTAATGTCAAAAAAGACTTTATGAGCATATCATTGATATCAAAGATTGAGTATTATGATTTGAGGATGTGAAATGGATATTATCAAAGGTCAAGGATGATTGGAATGCTTGTGTGCATGAGTGGATTTCATCATGTTCTTCATATTGATCATCTATACATTTTGGGTCTATGATAGGAAAATTTGAGAAGGCATTTTGCTAACATCACCATTGCCACATGTGGATAAATCTAGGGGAGCTAGTCATATGATTATGATCAAATTAGTCCCTAGTGATTATGTGATAGATTTGATTTCATGTGATGAAACATGATAGAAGATATGGGGATGCAAAGTTGGCTACTCAGACAAAAATTTCTAAGTTTCTATACTTGGTCAAATTTACAAAAGGGTTCAACAAAGCCAAGTAAGCATATTGATGAGGTCATACTTTGCACATATTAAGGTGTCAAGACAAACTGATCATATGATTTTGTTAATTTTTATGCCTATTTTCTACGTGCTAAATCTTAGTTCATGTGGCATAGCATGACAATAGTTATGCTTAATCAAAGTTGGGCTCCCAAGCATTTTGACAATATTTTCCAACACAGTCAAATTTATAGGTTGCAAGATAAAGATAAGTAGGCACTTTAATGATTTCATATCTTGCACATATGAAGGATCTAGGAGAAAATGAATATATGGATGGAATATCCTAAATAAGAGGATATTATGTGCTAAATTTCATGTCATGTAACTAAGCTCAACAAAAGTTATGCAAGTGCAAATTTAGCCTTCTAGGCATATTGAAATGGTCTCTATACTTAGTCAAAATTTGCACAAGGTCCTACAAAGTTGTCATGCTTTAAAAAATATCATTTATGGACATTTAAAAAGGAAACAGATAGAATATTTGTTATTTATTTTTCATGAGCATCTTGAATATATGGTCAATAGGTTCAAATGAGAAGGAATGAGCTCAAAATTGAATTATCTTTGCTCTTGAACCTGTTAGGGTTTTTTAGTAAAACCCTAAGGGTTTAAGTCATGAAATCAATAGGATTTTTTATTTTGACATTGATTGGAAATATCTGAGACTTGATAGATTAAGTTATATCTTAAGCCCTTTTCATCATTATAAAATTGGCCCCTTCAACCTAACAATTACCAACTCGAGTAGTGATCAAAGGACTTAATATTTCCTTAGTCTTATAATTTATATTTATCCCAACTTAATCAATGGCTAGTGCTTAATCATATGTTGAAGATATAATGAAGCATATAAAAATTAATTTGTCAAAGGAACCTCTAAGTAAATTCACTAGTGATAAGTGTCACATTCATAAAGAGTTTTAGATAGTGACCCAATGATCGTAAACTTGTCAAAGATAATGATCAATCTTGTCAAAAGATATGATAGTGAGTACGTGATCATGCAAAGGATATCCAATGGAGTAAGTGGACTCAATTTGATAAAGTGTTTGAGGTTTAACCATAGATAGAGATAATGTGCAAGCACTTATAAAGATCTAACGACATGCAAGAGCTCAGATCAGGAAGATCAATGGATGCATTTTAAAATTGAAGAGGTAAAGTATAGAAGCGTACAGTGATCCAACAAAGTGCATAAGCTTAATTGAGATGGATCAAACATAAACATTTTAAATTTTATCCATTTGAATAATTACCATTAGATCATGGCACGAAAGATAAGATCAAAGGTCAAGATTTAAATTTATGATTAGACTAATGGTCAAGCATTGGAACATATAAGAACTTATAGCTAAGCTATAAATCATGACATAGATAATGAGTTAGATCATTGTGATCAATAAAAATTGATGTAAATATGCATGTGCATCAAAACTAGAGTCCAAAAAATGTTATAGATAGTAAAAGACTAGGAATCATGGTGATAGTGCATGAGTTTTATATGTGAGAAACTTGTAATTCAAGAAATTGGAAAGAGTCCAAAATTGGCATGGTGTATTATAGTCTAAGAGTGAACATATAGAAGATACGAAGACCTAGATCAAACACATGTGTGTGTGTGTGTGTGTGTGTGTGTGTGTGTGTGTGTGTGTGTGTGTGTGTGTGTGTGTGTGTGTGTGTGTGTGTGTGTGTGTGTGTGTGTGTGTGTGTGTGTGTGTGTGTGTGTGTGTAATATAGAAAAAAAATCTAAAGATATTTCTATTGCCATTGAGTAGAGTTAAAGAGGTAGAGAGAAAGAGATTGATGATGTGTGTCAAATAAAAATATATAGAGAGACACAAAAGTAGAGAGAAGAGAAGAGAACAGAGTGTGCATAGTATGAGTGGTTATAGATCAGACCTATAACATAAAATAGATGGATTAGATTCATTTATTAATCTATGTTGTAATTATTAGCCAATTTTCACACCCAGTTTTGACTCTTTCATTCTAGCTAAGTGCAACATTCTTAATTGGTTTATCCCCATAGCAAAAAGTGTCAAGTGTTATTTCCTTTAGAAGCCTTTGTTCGGTATTTTTGCAAGTGTTATTTTGGTATTTTTTCTCAAGTGTTATTTTTTTTTTAAAGAATTGTTTAATAATTTTTATTTGAAATAAAAAGTCTGAAAGAATTGGTCCATTTCAAGCTTTCCAAAGGGTCACTTCAAAAATTTTGAAGGGCACATTTCAAGATTTTTGAAAGGCATATTCAAGCTTTCCAAAGGAAAAGTGTCCTTTGAAACTTTTTTAAAGGCTTTGTTCTTTCAAATAATTGGTCCAATTCAAGTTTGTTGGAGGGCACTTTCCAAATTTTTTGAAGGAATTATTTTAGATATTTTGTTTCAAACAATCTTTCTGAAGGGTCTTTTTTCCATGAAAGTGTCCAGTTCAAGATTCTCGAAGAGACATTTTCAATTTTTCTAAAGGGTATTTTCTCTTCCAAAGGGACACTTTCAAAAACTCTAAAGGGACACTTTTCAAGCAAAGGGACATTTTAAATCTTTTCAAAGGGTCTTTTATCAGGAATTGGTCCTTTGCATTTTTTAAAAGGAACTATTTCAAACATTTTGTCCAAAATAATCTTTTCAAAATAATTGGCTCTTACATTTTTTTGAAGGAATTGGTGCTCTCTCAAAAATTCTAAAAGGTCCTTTGCAAAATCCCAAAGGGACACTTGAAAAAAGTTTGAAGGCTCTTTTCTCAGGAAAGTGTCCAGTTCAAGATTTTCAAAGGGACATTTCAAGATTACTAAAGGGCATGTTTGAGCCTTTCAAAGTGCACTTTTCAAAGTATTGAAGGATATTTATATCAAAGGAACAGTCTACTTGTAATTTTAAGAAGGGGCCCAAATGGTTATTTATTAAGGAGAAAAGGGTCCATGGGAAAATTGTTTAGGAAAATGCGGAAGCAAATATCTAAGCAAAAACCTTGATAGAATGGTCCCAGTAGAATGATGGTTATATGGATGTCAAGTTTAAGGTGATGAGCTAGCTATTGGAATTTAAACAAGTGGGTCCTAGGTAGATCAATGGTCCTCATTCAAATGCTCAAAGATCTAAGGGCTCACATTTTTCATCTGCCAAAGCAAATCAGAAGGTTTATGTAACCATTGATCAAGTCATGATCTAAGTTATTTTTTATGGCCAATTAAAGGAATAATCAATTATACATGTAGACTCCAAGCAATGCCTCTCCAAAGCCAATAGAATGAAAGTGACTCTTCCCTACCCCGTTTCACACCTCAACAATCCAGTGAGAAGCTATTAGCATTAAGAAAAATCTACAAGTGGAATCTCATTTACATAACTAATTAATGCCATTACTTGGCCCAAAAATATCTTATTTATACTAGTGTAACCATTGAGAAAGCATCTTGGAGAAATCAAGCTAGTTGTGTAACCACTTGAGGTGACATGGATGAATCAAATAGCCCAAATGAGCATCATTTGCAAATATGTTTGTAGTTAAAGATGGAGACTCCTAATAGATTGATTAGTCTTTCTAGCACCAAAGGCCTCCTCTTCTCACTTCCTTCCTACTATAAATATAGCCCTTGGGCTAGTGTAAAAACACACACACCGTGTATGATGAAGCCCTATTAGATTTATGTTATATTTTTCCTTTAAGCATTAGTATAAGTCTATTTATTTCAAGTTTTTGGACAATTATCTAAGTGTGTAAGAGATGTATAGTGATAGTAAGTGATGATTTTTTATCCTTCTATCCTCTATCCTTCATTCCTGAGCAAGTGTTCTTAGTCTAACAAGTCATATAGAGTGTGTTCAAATATGTTGAATTGTTGTAAGTGTATAATTGTTCTTGGAATGTGCAAATTTTGCCTTTCAGTTCATTTTCCTTGTGTCATTTTACACATCTCACCTCTATACTAAAATACTTGTGTAAGAACCCCTTAGAGCTTAAAAATGGTCTATGTGTTTTGTTTTATTGTGCATTAGGATATTACATTCACATGGAAGATAATATCAGTGCATCACCAATCTTAAAGTAGGTTTCATTTTGTATAAATTATAACTTTTTTCCTTTAGATCAAACTAGTTTAGATAGAGATAGTTTTGTAGAGATACATTTAGAGAGATAGCCCTTTAAATCTAGAGGTTCATTTCCTTTATAAGTATACCCACATGCCTAGAAATGTTCCAACATTGTCCAGATATAGAAGAGGATTGAAGACTCTCTTCTAGGGTGAAATATTTGGAGACAACATATCTAGCACACCTAGTGGGACCAATTATTTACATGTCAAGGTGAATGTTAGCCTTAACAAGCCTAAGGTTTTATAAATATTCTTAATCTAGAAATTGGTGACTCCAAAAGGTGAGAATCTCTAGTTATAGATCAAGCTTCCCACATTATACTTCATGGTCCTCACTAGGTCATCAAGGATTTTTGATCAAGCCCCTTTAGCTAAAGCTCTTCCTGAAGGACAACACCCTAAACCATTCCTATTGCTTAGATATCCTGGACAAGGAGGTTTTGAGGAAAGAAGAGAAATGGATAGGCAAAAACCTTTCTTAGCTTTTCACACCCAAAATTTATTTGACCTTCTTGCATACGACCCTATTCTACCTAATTGTACCAAGAGTCTCCCTGGTTTTAATCGAGAGGGTCTTATCACCCTATCTAAGCATATTAGGGACATCTCAAATTATTGTAACTTCCATAATGTCACCTAAGCCAACATAGCCATTATATTTCTTTCCATGTCTCTAAGAGTTAAGGCACTTAATTCATATAGAACTTTGGAAGGTGGTTGCATTACAAGTTGGGATGGCTTTAGGGAATTATTGGTACCTAGATTTGAGAATAAGAGTGACCATACTTCATTGATCCATCAGTTGAACATGATAAAGAGAGGTCCTAATAAATCCATGAGAGATTTTAATAAAATATTTTAAAGGACATGGCATAGGTTTCCACCTATCATGATCCTCCTTTGAGCTTTGTGTTCCCCACTTATCTCAAGGATATTGGTACTAATATGGTGGTAATGTTATAATCAATGAGAGTATTCACTCTATCAAACACATATGAGATAGTTATTGAAACTAAGAATAGCTTAATACAAGTTGGATTCCATGCCTTTGTTGTCTCATAGTTTGGTTGAAGCTCCAAGCGTAACACAAGTTCCTAACATCAATGTCAAGCTGAGAACCTTTCCCAAGAAGATGGACAATTTTGTGGATAAAGATGAAGAGATTTGGTCATTATGAGCTCAACTCAAGCAAGCTCAATTTCACGCAAGTGCTCCACCTAACCCTCAATACTATCCTTAACAAGGTTATAGATCTCCACCCCAATGCAACTACCAAGGAAGAGGAAAATTTCAATAAGGTTTCAATAGGCATCTCAATGCCTATAATCCTAATTCCACTCCTTCCATGAAGGCTATTGTTCTAGTGCATGCTAACCTGGTCTAACGGGAGGATCATTTAGAACAATGGGGATAACCTCAAGGTCAGTTTATACATGATGGTGAAGAACATAGCCAAGCTTTAGCTACATAAGAATAATCTACTCCTTACATGACATTAGAAGAAGAGAAACTCATGTAAAGGGATATTCATAGAGAAGGTAGTAGCCAGAGTGTAGGTATGATGAAATTTCAAGTGAAGGATGATTATGTGTTAAATCAAAGCACATCAATTGCAGCCAACACAAGATCCAAAAAGAGATCTCTAGGAGATGTTCTAGGAGTACATGTGACTCCAAGTGATGCCTCTCTAAAGACATAAAGTGTGAATCCTAGTGTAATAGCTACTACTAATCATGTTCCTCAACAAATTTAGAATACAAGTAGGGTTGTCAAACCTATAATGAAACAAGTTTATACTCCCTCACTACCTTCAATAATTCAAGAAAAGGTGAATACTTCCCCTCTAAATAGTGATGATTCTTTGAATAATACCAAGATAAGAATATATCTTTGGGAAGTCTTGTATATGCCTAGTCAGAAGGAACTTTTACAAGAATAGCTTGCAAGCATTCATGTAGCCCCTCAAACTTAAAAATACAATAGTGTGACCCTTACCAATTCTCCAAGTCATGTCTTAGAGCCCTCCACCAAATCTGAAAAGCCTCCACCCTTCTACCTGACACTCATTATGAGGGACAAATTGGTTCACAATTTTATTGTAGATAGTGGAGCTACTACCACTATCATGCCTAAGGTGGTGGTTGATAATTTGAGATTTAAGTATGAACCACATATTAAATTTGTGTTATAGCTTGATGGGACTCAAAAAAGATAGTGGGATTGGTCATAGGTTTGAAAGTATTTCTACATGGTTTCCCAAGTTTCCCTATTATACAAGACATTATGGTGGTAAACCTTCTAGCTCATTTTGCTATTTACTTGTCAAGGGACTTCATGACTAAGATAGGAGGATACCTTTACATTGACTAGTCTTTTCTAGATTTTAAAACATGATATGGAACCAAGGTGACTATAATGACTCAGCTCTTAGAAAGGTTTCATATTGAGCCATTTATGGAGATAAGTTCAAATCAGAATTGTCTAATTAGCAAAGAAGAAGAATGTGTCATGGATGGTGAAGCATCCTCCACCCTTGAAGGTATTTATGATCTTTTCCTTGATAATTATAACACTAAAATGCATGGAATTGATCCATATGCTTTCATATAAGAAATTGATTTGCGAGTTTATTGTATACACAAAAAAGATGTTTCAATCCCTTCACTCACTAATGAAGACCATGAACTTGAAGGAATATGGGAAATGTTTTTTGATGGCTCAAGAAGAAAATTAGGTGAAAGACCTAGTATTATGTTAGTTTATCCATCAAAGAATCAATACTACTCATAATATATATTCTATTTTAGCTACACCTATAATATGGCAGAATATGAAGCCCTAGTTCATGGCCTCTAATGGGCAAAGAAGAGAGGGATCAAGAATTTGAAGGTTTATGGGGATAGTGAGTTGGTCATCCACCACATGAGAAATCAAGATAAACTAAGAATCCATTTCTTAAACCCTAAAATCATATGGTATGGGACCTACTTGAAGACTTTGATGCCTTCAACATACAACCCATACCAAGGGATTCAAATAAACACATTAATAGATTGGTTGCCATAGGAGCACAGTTTGATGCAGTTGTTGATGTAAGAAAGGAGAAAAAATAGTCCCATATCAAGGTCATTTTGATGTCTTATATTCTAGATAATTAAGTTTCAAGGTAGGCATTTTAAATTGATGAACACATTGCAAACTTCTTACAAAATGAGGTAGGATTCTCCTAAAGGAACCTAAAGAGATTGCATGATCAATATGAAGAACAAGTTATTCAACTAAAGACAAAAAATATATCTAAGGGGATGATTACTTTGGAAAGTGTTTTCAATGAAGATGATAAAAATAATAAATAAAGAGTGAGCATGTCAACAAAAGAAGAGAACTATGAAAGAGTCATGATTTCTAAAGACAAGCTCTTGAAAATTGGTAAGGTATGATCTCTGTCTGAGAGGCAGGCCTTTATTGAATTATGCAAAGAGTTCCATGACATCTTTGCTTGGGAATATAAATATTTAAAATGGTTTGATATAATTCTATCTCATCACACCATTTATTTATAACATGGAGCTAAACCATTCAGGCAAAAGCAAAGGCCTATCAATCCCAAGATAAAGGAAGTCATGAAGAAAAAGCTGACCAAGTTGATTGAGTCTAGGATTATTTTTCTCATCAAACACTCAACTTGGGTGGCTAATATTTTATCTATACAAAATAATTTTTAAGGTGTGGAGCTAAAAGCTTCACCATATGATTGATTTTGCAAGTTTCTGGTATTACACAGTCACCGGCATCGGTCAGGAGCGACCGACGTCGATCAGGAGTCAACTAGGAGATGCCAGCATCAATTATGTTTGGTTGACATCGGTCAGGTGCAGATAGGTAGGGACCGATGTCAGTCACCTGTGCATCTAGAATGCTATTTCCATGGATAGAACAGAATGTTTGCATGTTAGGATTAAGTGATAGTCTTAAGTTCGCATCTCTATTATTAGTAAGACTATTTAGAGCCCTTGATTAGGAGGTGCATCTAATGACTGTAGTTGTATGCTCATGTTTCCTAATTATTATATAATAGGATAGATCTTCATATCTTATTAGACACAATTGTTGAATTGGTCAAGAACAGTACAGTATTGTATATGTGTATCAATCCAGGTTGTTGGAGTTAATTGTAATTGAGAGAGAGAGAGCTCTTGAGGGAAAGAGATCTATACCTCTGAGAGAGGTGTGGAAGAAAAGAAGTTTCTTCAATTGTATTCCTTCTGTAAAGATTTTAATACAAGTTTTTAGGGTGGTTTCTTGTATCTCTTTTTCTTATTATATTTTTGATTCTAGTTACTTATCTTTCTGGTTTAATTCTGCATTTAATTACTTTCATATTGTAATCAACATTGTTGGTTGATCCCCAACAAGTGGTATCAGAGCTCAGGTTGACTAACAAGTGTTTCAGATCTGGTTAGTGTGTATTGATTATAGGTTACTCATAGGTATTTCTGTTTGAGTGGGAGAAGCAATGGCAAAAGAAGGTAAACTGAGAATGGAGAAGTTTAATGGCAAGAATTATCAACATTAGAGAATGCAGATAGAGGATTATCTGTATCAAAAATATCTATACTTACCGTTAGGTGGGATTTCAAAGAAGCCCAAAGACATGGATGATAAAGAATGGGAATTTCTTGATAGAAAGGCTCTTGGATCTATAAGATTGAGTTTGGCATCTACTGTGATATCTAATTTATCACAGGCAAAGTCTACGGTAGAGTTAATGACTAATTTAGCAAATTTATATGAAAAACCCTCAGCTTCAAATAAGATATATCTTATGAAGCAGTTATTTAATTTGAAAATGCAGGAAGGTGGATCTGTATCTAATCATCTAAATGATTTCCATGGAATTATTAATCAATTAAGTTCAGTAAAAATAGTGTTTAATGATGAAATTAAAGCTCTTTTAATATTATGTTCTTTGCCTGAAATCTGTCATAGCTTGGTAATGGCAGTTAGTAATACTGCATTTGCTTCAAATATTTTAAAAGTAGAGGATGTTTTTAGTGTAATCTTGAATGAAGAAATTCGCAGGAAAAGTACAGAGGAAACATCAGAGAATGCTTTAAGTTTTGAGAGCAGGGGAAGGCAAAAAGAGAAGAGCAAGAAAGGGAGATCAAGGTCTAAGTCTAAGGTGAGAGGTAGATCCAAATCCAAAAATGGCAGGAGGCCACAATGCTGGAATTGTGGAAAGATAGGGCACATAAGCAAAGAGTGCTGGTCAAAGCCTAAGGATGACAATCAGCATGAAGGTAAAGAAGAAGCAAAAGTTGTAGGTATTGCACAAGATGCTCTTATATTCTCTTTGCATAATAATATAGAATCTTGGGTATTAGATTCTGGTGCCTCTTTTCATGCTACCCCTAATAGAGAATATTTTAGTGACTATGTCCATGGAGATTTTGGAATAGTTTATTTAGGGGATGATGAGCCTTGTAAAATTGTTGGAAAAGGAAAAGTGTAGCTGAAAATGCAGAATGGCAACACATGGGTTTTGAGAGATGTTATACATGTTCCTAGCTTGAAGAGGAATTTGATTTCTACAGGAAAGTTAGGGGATGAGGGTTGTACAATAACTCTCACAGCTGAATCTTGGAAGGTTACCAAGGGTGCACTTGTAATGGCCAGAGGTAAGAGAGTATGTACTCTCTATTTATGTAATTGTGTTATTAATAATTCTCCTTCTGTATTATCTACTTCAAATGTGGATGCAAAGTTGTGGCACTCTAGGCTCGGCCACATGAGTGAGAAGGGAATGTCTATTCTTAAGTCAAAATGTAAGCTTTCAGATTTGAAAAACATAGATCTAGATTTTTGTGAGCATTGTGTGTTTGGAAAACAAAAGAGGGTGAGTTTTCTTAAGACTGGGTCAATAAAGAAGAAGCACAAATTGCAACTTGTTCACACAGACGTGTGGGGACCAACTCAGGTTGCTTCTATTGGAGGATCACGGTTATATGTGTCTTTCATAGATGATGCTACAAGAAAGGTATGGGTCTATTGTATTAAGAAGAAATCTAATGTTTTTGACACTTTTAAGATTTGGAAAGCTATGGTTGAGAATGAAATAGGCAGGAGATTGAAGTGCCTGAGATCTGACAATGGTGGTGAGTTCTACAGCTTTAAGTTCAAAAGTTATTATTATATGAATGGAATACGTAGGCAAAGGATGGTTCCAAGGACACCTCAGTAAAATGGAGTTACTAAAAGGATGAACAAAACAATATGGAGCATGCAAGGTGTATGAGATTGCATGCTAGTTTGCCCTTAGAGTTTTGGGTAGAAGCTATGGATACTATAGTGTACCTGATTAACAGAGGACCCTCTATAGCTCTGGATGGTGGAATTCTAGAAGAGACATGGACAGGTAAAAAGGTAGATCTCTCATTTCTCAAAGTTTTTGGTTTTGAAGCCTTTATGCACGTTGATAAGGAAAATAGAAAGAAGTTGGATGCTAAGTCTATGAGGTGCACATTTATTGGCTATGGCTCTGATGATTTTGGATTAAAGTTTTGGAATTTAGGAACTAACAAGATAATTAGGAGCCATGATGTTATTTTCAATGAAAAAGTGATGTATAGTGATCAGCTCAATAAGTTGAATCAATCTAGGCAGAGCAATAGAGAATTGGACGAGGTGACAGTCCAAAATGAACTCGTGGGAAAAATTAATCACAAACAAGAAAACACAGAGACCGATGTCGATCATGTAGGAACCAACATCAGCAATATAGGAACCGATGTCGATCATACAGTGATCGGCGTTGGTCAAGAAGGAATTGACGTTGATAAGGTAGAACCAACCTCGGCCAGTAACAGGCTTGGAAGTGACTAAGGTCGGTCACTGTCAGAGAATTTGGGTAGATAGCATGTTGTGAATGAGTCTCAGACGCCCATCAGGAGGTTAGAAAGGGTAAGTAAACCTCCAATTCGATATTCCCCTTCATTATTCTATTTATTGCTAACTGATGGTGGAGAACTAGAGAGTTTTGATGAAGCAATATAGGTGGAATCCAAGAATCAGTGGGAGTTAGGCATAAATGAGGAAATTGATTCCTTGAGAGAGGACCAAACATGGGATTTAGTTGAGTTTCCAGTAGGAAAGAAGACACTGAAGAATAGATGGATCTACAGGTTGAAGGAAGGTGAGAATGGATAGATGAGATATAAGGCTAGGTTGGTAGTGAAAGGATTTGCACATAAGCCAGGTATTGATTTTGGTGAGATTTTTTCTCCTGTTGTTAAAATGACTTCTATACGGACTGTATTGCCTTTAGTTGCTATTGAGGATTTGCATCTTGAGCAGCTTGATGTTAAGATAGCGTTTCTTCATGGAGATTTGGATGAAGAAATATATATGGATCAGCCAGAAGGATTTGAGGACAAAGGTAAGGAGAAGTTAGTGTGCAAATTGAAGAAAAGCTTGTATGGCCTCAAGCAAGCTCCTAGACAGTGGTATTTGAGATTTGACAGGTTTATGACTGAGCATGGCTACAGTAGGTGTCAATCTGACCATTGTGTGTATTTTAAGAGATTAGATAATGGTAGATATATTATTTTATTGTTGTATGTAGATGATATGCTAGTTGCAGGATCACACATGTAGGATATCTCTGAACTTAAGGTGAAATTAGCTCACACATTTGCCATGAAGGATTTGGGAGCAGAAAAGAAAATCCTTGGCATGAGTATTAAGAGAGACAATAAAAATCATAGGTTGATTTTATCTCAAGAGGATTATGTGAACAAGGTGTTGAAACATTTCAATATGCAGGATGCAAAACTGGTAAGCACATCTTTGGCTGGACATTTTAAATTGAGTAAAGAACAATGTCCTAATTCACATGATGAGGTAGAGTACATGAGTAGAGTTCCATATGCTTCCATAGTAGGGAGCTTAATGTATGCAATGGTGTGTACTAGACCAGATATTGCCCAAGCAGTGGGAGTTGTAAGTAAGTATATGGCCAATCTAGGGAAGGAGCATTGGAAAGCAGTTTAGTGGATCTTTAGATATCTGAGAGGGACCAGCAGTAGGCATTTGTGCTATGGAGGTCTAGATACTTCTCTACATGGTTATGTAGATTCATATATGGCAAGTGATTTGGATGGTAGGAGAAGCACCACAGGTTATGTTTTCACTGTTGGTGAAACGGCGGTTAGCTAGATATCAAAGTTGCAAAAGGTTGTTGCCTTGTCAACTACAGAAGCAGAATATATTACAGTCACAGAGGCTAGTAAAGAGATGATATGGATGACATGGTTCATGGAAGAGCTTGGAAAGGAGTAAGAGAGTTGCAGATTATACATTGATAGTTAGAGTGCAATTCATTTGGCTAAGAATTCAGCCTTTCATTCAAGAACCAAGCATATACAGCTTAGGTACCACTTCATAAGATAGGTATTGGAGGATGGTGAGTTGAAGCTGGAGAATATCCATACAGATAAGAACCCTACTGATATGTTAACCAAACCAGTAACAAAGGAGAAGTTGAATCTTCATTCAACTTTTATTGGTCTTCATGATTGAGTTTGAAGATGGAGGAGTTAAAAGATATTGCTGTACAGGTGTTGGTGTAGCTATTTATCTCCAAGTGGGAGATTTTTAAGGTGTGGAGCTAAAAGCTTCACCATATGAGCGAGTTTGCAAGTTGCTGGTATTACACAGTCGCTAGTGTCGGTCAGGAGCGACCGACATCGGTCAAGAGTCGACTGGGAGATGCCGGTGTCGGTTATGTTCGGCTGACGTCGGTCAGGTGCAGATAGGTAGGGACCGACATCGGTCACCTATGTGTCTAGAATGTTATTTCCATGGACAGAACAGAATGTTTGCATGTTAGGATTAAGTGATAGTCTTAAGTCTGCATCTCTATTATTAGTAAGACTGTTTAGAGCCCTTGATTAGGAGGTGCATCTAATGGCTGTAGTTGTATGCTCATGTTTACTAATTATTATATAATAGGATAGATCTTCATAGCTTATTGGACATAATTGGTGAATTGGTCAAGAACAGTACAATATTGTATATGTGTATCAATCTAGGTTGTTGGAGTTGATTGTAATTGAGAGAGAGAGCTCTTGAGGGAAAGAGATCTAGAAAGAGATCTATACATCTGAGAGAGGTGTGGAAGAAAATAAGTTTCTTCAATTGTATTCCTTTTGTAAAGAGTTTAATACAAGTTTTCAGGGTGGTTTCTTGTATCTCTTCTTCTTTCTATATTTCTGATTCTAGTTACTTATCTTTCTTGTTTAATTCCGCATTTAGTTGCTTTCATATTGTAATCAACATTGTTGGTTGATCCCCAACAATAATAATGTAGTGATCATACTTTGTGTGGATTTTTGAGACCTTAATAGAGTGTCTCTCAAGGATCATTATCCACTACCTTCCATAGAACAAATTATGCAAGTAATTTCAGGTTCTCAACGCTTCTCACTTCTTGATGGTTATTCAGGTTACAATCAAATACTAGTGAATGAAGAAGATCAATTCAAGATAACCTTGACTAAAAAATAGGTGAATTTTTCATATAAGAATATGCCTTGTGGTTTATCCAATACTAGAGCTACATTTAAAAGGGTAATGGACATGGATTATAAAGGTTTGATCAATAAGTTTCTACTTGTGTACCTTGATGATATAACTATTTTTTTGAAGGATGATACTAATAATATGTAACATATAAGGCATGTGTTTTATAAATTTAGGGAGTATGAAATATCCCTTAATCCAAAAAAGTGCATCTTTGTTGTCCATGAAGATAATTTATTGGGTCACATTATTTCAAAATAAGGCTTGTCTATTGACCCTGAGAAGATTGATGTTATTCTAAGCTTGTCTTTTCCTCAACACAAAAAGGAATTCAAAACTTCTTGGGGAAAATAAACTTTGTAAAAATACTTATTCTAGGATTTGTAACTATGGTAAAGGCTATAATAGCTATGCTCAAGAAGAACCAAGATTTTGCTTGGACAAAGGAAGGTAAGAGTAGTTTTGAGGTAATCAAGCAAGAAATTGCAAAATCTCCTACTCTCTTGAACCCAAACTTTGCCAAATATTTCATACTCTATACCTTTGTTAACCTTGATACAATATCAACTATGCTTATGCAAAATAATGATGAAAAGTTAAATCAACAAATTGCATTCTTCAGCCAAGGACTAAAATATTATGAGGTCAAGTATACATTTGTTGAGAAGCAAGCTCTAATAGTGTTAAGAGGATAGTAAAAATTTAGACACATGGTTTCAAACAACAAGATACATGTCATGGTTTCTCATCTTAGCACCAAGGAGTTTCTCCTAAGAAAATACCTTAATGAAAAGAGAGTTGGGTGGATTAAAAAGGTGGAGTATGATGTGGACATTAAGGTGAAAAAATTGGTAAGAGGAAAAGGGTTAAGTGAGCATTTAGCTTTATGTTTTCAAGAGACAAAGGAGGAATTCTTGATCAACCAAGTTCAACCCCAACTAGGTAATCACATACATGTTCAAAGTTGGACATAAGACATCATTAGTTTTATTTAAAATGGTGAGAGCCCCAATGGGTTAAATAAGTCTTAAAGGAGGTATTTTAGATTGCAGACCATTCCCTACTATCTTTTAGATGGTGTTCTATTTAGAAAATATGTGAATGGTGTGATGTTGAGGTTTGTTAATAGTGATCAATTTGATATGCTACTGGAAAATTTTCACAATGGTATAGATGGAGGTCATTTTTCTCCTAAGATAAAAACTACAAAGATAATGAGGGTTGGTTACTATTGGCCTAGTCTTTTTAAGGATTGTTACCATTAGGATAAAATGTGTCCTCAATGTGCCTTCTTTATAGGTAAATAGAAACTTGTATCCCTTCCATTGAATCCTATCCAAGTAGACCAGCCTTTCATGCAATGGGGTATTGATTTTATTGGTGTGATCAACCCTCCTTCAAGTGTTAGACACAAATGGATATTTATTGCTATTGACTACTTCACAAAGTGGGTAGAGGCTGTTGCATTGATGGAGGCAAGTGAAAATGTTATCTTGGAGTTTTATGAGAGAAATATAACAAGGTCTAGAGTTCCCCATGTTATCATTTCTAATAATGCACTTGCTTTCATAAGTGATAAAACTTTTGATTGGGAAAATAGGAATAGAGTTTACTTGAGTACCTCATCCAACTATTACACTCAAGGTAATGGATTGGCTAAATCTACTAACAAGAATCTCATCAAGATCATCAAGAGGACATTGGAGAATAATCAAATAGCATGGAATAATAAGTTGAAGATAACCTTATGGACTGATAGGATTACTCCTAAGAGATCAATTGGTAATTCTCCCTATGTGTTTGTTTATGAGAGAGAGGCTAGGTTGTCCATATTTCAATAACTCCCTGCTCTATAACTTGCACATCAACTAGAACTACTTGAAAATACTCCAATAGAAGTCAGATTGATAGAACTAATGTATCTACAAGAAGTAAGAAATAATGCACACAAGGCCATGGAACACCACCAGGTACTCATGAATAATTCCTTTGACAAGAGAGCAAGTGCAAGAGTGTTCAAGGAAGGTGACTTGGTCCTAAAATGGGATGAGGAAAGAGAAAAACTAAGTAGACATACAAAGTTTGACACTTTATGGAGTGGCCCTTACATCATTAGCAAGTGTAAGCAAAGCAACTCCTTTCAACTAACCAAGATGAATGGAGAAGAATTGCCTATCCCTATATATGGCATACATCTTAAGTTTTTCTATTAGTCCTTGTAAGTCTATTTTGTAAATAGTAGTTTAGGTGTGTGTTTCCTTTGGTTTATTGTTATGATCCCTAAGTGCCTTGTAGCATAGTGTGTTTCCTTCCATTTGTTTAGTGTGTCTCTGCCTTTGTGCGTGTGAATCATCTAGCTTGTGTTTTTGAGCCAAAATTCAATTCATGTCATTTTTTTTGGTGCCTATATGCATGATTCCATACCCAATAGAAGGATTTAGGCAACTAGTCTTAGGCATAGGAGGCATGCCTCCCCTAGGAATTGCCAAGAATGTTAGCTAATTTTCACACCTAGTTTTGCATCTTTCATTATGGCTAAGTGTAGCATTCTTAATTGGTTTATCCCCATAGCAAAAAGTGTCAAGTTTTATTTTCTCTAGAAGCCTTTGTTCTATCTTTTTTAAAGTTTTATTTCAATCTTTTTGATTAAGTGTTATTTATTTTGGCAAGGAATTGTTTTAGACTTTTTGTCTGAAATAAAAATTCCAAGGAATTGGTCCATTTCAAGCTTTTTGAAGGGTCACTTCAAAAAGTTTGAAACATTTTTTCTCATGAAAGGGTCCTTTATAAAAAGTCTGAAGGGCACATTTCAAGATTTTTGAAAGGCATATTCAACCTTTTCGAAGGAAAAGTGTCCTTTGAAACTTTTTTGAAGGGTTTATTCTTTCAAATAATTAGTCCAGTTCAAGTTTCTCGGAGGGCACTTTACAACTTTTTTGAAGGAATTATTTCAGACATTTTGTCCAAAATAATCTTTCCAAAGGGTCTTTTTCCCATGAAATTGTCTAGTTCAAGATTCTTGAAGGGACATTTTCAATTTTGCCAAAGGGTCTTTTCTCTTTCAAAAGGACACTTTCAAAAAGTTTGAAGGGAAACTTTTCAAGAAAAGGGACATTTTCAATCTTTTCAAAGGGTCTTTTCTCAAGAATTGGTCCTTTGCCTTTTTTTGAAGGAATTATTTTAGACATTCTATCCAAAATAATCTTTTTGAAATAATTGGCTCTTACATTTTTCTAAAGGAATTGGTGCTCTTTCAAATAGTCCAAAAGGTCCTTTACAAAAGCTCAAAGGGACACTTGCAAAAAGTCTAAAGGGTCTTTTCTCAAGAAAGTGTCCATTTCAAGCTTTCTGAAGGGACATTTCAAGATTATCGAAGGGCACTTTTCAGAGTCCCAAAGGGTAAGTCTATCAAAAGAATAGTCCACTTTCAAGTTTAAGGGGCCTAAAAGGTTATTTCTTTCAAAGAAAAGGGTCCATGAGAAAATTATTCAAGGAAAATGTTGAATCAAAGGTCCAAGAAGAAACCTTGAGGGAATGGTCCTAGTATAATGGTGGTTATATGGACATCAACTTCAAGGTAATGATCTAGTTGTTGGCATTTAAACAAGTGGGTCCCAATTAGATAAATGGTCCTCATTCAAATGCTCAAAGATCTAAGGGCTCACAATCTTTATCCATCAAAGTAGATCAAAAGGTTCATTTCACCATTGATTAGGTCATGATCTGAGTCATTCTTTTTATGGACAATCAAAAGAATAATCAGTTGTACACATAGACTCCAAGTGATGCCTCTCCAAGGCCAATAGAATGAAAGTGACTCTTCCCTACACTGTTGCACACCTCATTAAGCCAGTGAGAAGTTGTTATCATCAAGACAAATCTACAACAAGTGGAATCTCATTTGCATTACCAATTGATGCCATTACTCAGCTAAAAAATATCTTGATTTTGCTAGTATAACTATTGGGAAAGCATCTTGGAGAGAGTAAGCGATATGTGTAACCACTTAAGGTAACATGGATCAATCAAATGGACCAAATGAGCATCATTTTCAAAGATGTTTATAGCTGAAGATGGAGACTCCTAATAGATTGATTCCTTTTTCTCACACCAAAGGCCTCTTCTTCTCACTTCCTTCCTATTATAAATAAATCCCTTGGGCTAGTGTAAAAACATACACATTGTGTATGGTGAAGCCCTATTGAATTGATGTTACATTTTACCTTTAAGCATTAGTATAAATATATTTCTTTCAAGTTTTTAGACAATTGTCTAAGTGTGTAAGAGATGTATAGAGATAATAAGTGATGATTTTCCATCCTTCATGCTCGAGCAAGAGTTCTTAGTCTAATAGGTCATATAGAGTGTGTTCAAGTGTGTTGAATTGTTGTAAGTGTATAATTATTCTTAGAATGTGCAAAGTTTGATTTTTAGTTCATTTTCCTTGTGTCATTTTACACATCTCATATCTATACTGAAATACTTGTGTTAGAGCTCCTTAGATCTTGAAAATGGTCTGTGTATTTTGTTGTATTGTGTATTAGTATATGACATTCACGTGGAAGATAATCTCGGTACATCACCAATCTTAAAGTAGGTTTAATTTTGTATAATTTATAACTCTTTTCCTTTAGATCAAACTAGTTTAGATAGAGGTTATTTTGTAGAGATACATTCAGGGAGTTAGCCCTTTAAATATAGAGGTTATTTCCTCTATAAGCATACCAACATACCTAGAAATTTTCCAACATTGCCCAAATCTAGAAGAGGATTAAACACTCTCTTCTAGGGTGAAAGATTTGAAGATAAAAATAATCTAAATTTGTATCTCCATAGAATAATTTGATTGGTTGGTGCCATCAGATAAGCTAAGTTGGTGCTTAGATTAGAGAGTGGGTGCTTCCTTAGAGTTGAAGTTTTTAAATTAGGGGATTGGTGTCTCCTTAGGGTTGGTGCCATTAAAGATTATAACTAGTGAGGTTATTTATTATGAGGCTAGATTATAATGGTAGATTCTAGCATCTATTCTCATGGTGGTTTTTCCCATAATGGGTTTTCTATGGTATATCTTGTGTTATGTGTTTTTGTGTGTGTGATCTCTACATATAGTTTTAATCTACATTAAAACGTTTTGAAAAGGACTAAGTTAATCAATATATTGATTTAACCCCCCCTCTTAGTACATATTTGTGTTCTAATAGAGGTCTCCTCCATGATATCATAGGGGAATGTAGGTACAACAATAACACTCCATTTCTAGAAAACCTTCTTTTGAACCATCACCTATAGCCACTTTATTGGCTTGCTTGAAGTTGTTTGTTAGTGGTGGAAGTCATTATCATGGCATAGTTAGATGAATAAATAGAATCAAAGAGGTCTTCCCAAAAGTAAGGTAACTTCCAAAATCTCCAAGACAACCATGTGGAGTAAGGTTTAACATTTTTACTTAGTCAGGAATGTAGAATATACACCTATAAGCTAAGTATAGTAGACTTAAGAAGGGAAAGAATTATTGTTTCAATAGATCAAAGGCCAAGTCAATTAAGGATCTAGGTATATAAGTCTCATTCATCAGTATCTATTAGACCAACAATAAGGGTGAATATATGCAATTATGGCCTATGAAACTAATACAATGCCCTCAACCAAATCATGAAAGTAGCAAACATAGGGTTTCAAGTGCAAGTTGGTCCATTCAAAGAAAGTAGAATATATTTATGCATAGGTTCCAACCCTTAATAAACCTCAATCATATGCAACTAGGATGAGGTATGTGCATCACCTAAAACCCATCATAATTCAAGCCATAGACAAAGAAAGGTAAACATAGGGTTTCTAGTAGAACTCAGTTAATTTTCCCTAAGAGGGCATTCATATGCATTGGGAGCACCAAAAGTTACAGATAGAATAATAATTTAAGGAGATGAGACCTAGGGAGGATTAATAGATATGTATAAGGACTATAAAATTAGGTTTAGACCTAGAGAGCCTTAGGGGAACAAGAAGAATTAATTACATTTGAAACTTATACTCGACCATATAGTTTGCAGGCAGTATGAGACTTATTTGATCAAAAAATGATCATTTGACGCATTTATAGGTAGAGTTAGATCTTTAAAATTATAGGAAATGGTCCTTTTGAGTATTAAAGGGAATACAATCTATTGTCTTAATTATATAAATAGTGGGTATACCCACTATTTTGTCTCAAACTAAGACATTTATAGGCAAGCAAATAAGGTGCTAAATGGACAAAACCAAGTCTTGGGAGATTTACAAGTGAAAAGGATCCCTCAGATGGATTTAAATTAGTGAAACATGGTTTAAGGTCCTAATATTCCTCCAACTAGACTTAACACTCAATACTATAGTAAATTATCTTAGTGATAAGCCTCAAACATAGTCATATAGGCCTGTCTACAAACCTTAGTACTATATCAAAACTCTTTCAAGATCTTATAGTAGGTTATATGATCAAGTTGAGGAGTATTATTATGTCTAGGCCCTAATTAATATATTTTAGGTGGAAAGAAGTGTGATAATGTCATATTATATTCAAAATCTTGATTAAAACATTCAAACCTACAAATAGTCTACCCACTCCACCTCAAAAGGTTTTTGAGAAAATACTCTTAGGATGTTTTAAGTACCCCTATTCACTAAAAATACATGATAGATTGATTGGAATTTGGAGGCTAGTTTTTATGAGTGAATGTTAAGAAGTTAACCACTCAAAAATGGCATGCAGACTACCCTAAGGTCACTTTGTGACATTCATATCTTCATCCTCCCTTTGCATGGGAACCTAACCTATTTATGGAAGTTGAGGATATTAGTACCATTTATATTTATGTCATTTTTTTTCTAGATTGGACTTTTGTACTTCATGAACTATCATTAATACCCCTAAACAGTCATAAACCTCCCTAAAACCCTAGGCAAACCTAGTTTGAGAAAACTTAGTATTTTAGCACCTAGAACCTTAAAATTACTTGGTAAGTTTATGGAAGGTCAAGATCACTTAGAGATGAATCCACCTATGATACCTAATTGTATAGCCATGGCATGGAATCCTCAAAAATAGGCACCTTATTAGGGTTTTGAGAAATATGAAGGGTGTTTGATAGTGCAAAGTGATTCCAATCATTGGGATAGTAATTTTGGAACTTAATTAAACTCTTAAATACATAACATGGTTAAGGATTTATCTATAGTGGTTTATGAAAGTGCATCCAAAACTACCAGGCTATGAATGCTTAAGAGAGATGAAATAGGCAACTTGGAGAAGTGGGTTTTCAAGTGTCTAAAGCTTATACAAGCCTATTTCATTATTGGAGGTGTTGTTTTAGGCATGAACCACACTCACACATAGGTTATCAAGCTCTTTTTTAGGTTTTATGGAGGTCAATATGCAAGCATATAGGCAATTAGGCCTAATAAGCCTAATTGGCATATGTTGTCATCAAAGAAAATTAAATTGGCATTGAGAGACTAATAAAATGGGTCAATTCAAGGATATTACATTGATAAATAATCCTTTGAAGGGAATTCAGTGCATATTTCATAGCTATAGTGGAGGAATAAGTTAGTTTCCTTAAATTTACCAATTTTCTCTAAAGGAGTATGGGTTATTAAATGATCATTGTGGCCTAATTCATGATTGTAACTACCATAGGGGAGAATGGTGGACTATTTTAAGTATGTTTAGCCCTTTCATAAGGAAAAATAAGTTTTAATCAGCCTCCCTTATCTAGTTTCTAATGCCAACATCTCATTCAAGGAGGTCCAACACATGGAGAAGCTAAAAGGAGGTTTATGTAATTGTTATAACTACTATTTTGAGTGGAATTGGTCATTTATGACCCCTTATCCACTTTTATAGGCTATAATCTCCTTATTCTCTCCTCACTTATTTTATATATTCAAGGCCTTTTGCCTTAGTTTGCATCCCTCATGCTAGTATGAGGATACTCTACCATTATTTATATGTATGTATCTATTTAGATTGAATAAAAAAAAATTGCATTACTTTAATGGTGACATTCTAGTGTATTCATACTTTTTGATATGCAAATGTGATGGTTTTTTTTCCCTTGGAGGTCCTTGATAACTATATGTCAAGGAGGTGTCTTGTGCAGGTCATATGGAGTGTAGAAGGGTAGGTAATGGAGTCTTGAAGTGTGATATGACTAGTGAGACTATTCTAGCAGACCTAATTGTAATAACCTTGGTATTCCATTTATCTAGTACAACCTCCATATGAAACACTTGTGCATAGGATTCATGAAGATGGATGCTTGTTTGTATTTAGCCCATTAGTGTGTTTAGAGTTCAAGATTAAATGAGTGGACAAAATGATTATTAGGTGCATCATCACACTTTAGGATAGGTTTTCATTTATGTAATCTTATTTGCCCCTTTCCATCCCAATTTTTTAGGTCTTAGAGAGAGCATTGGAATGAATAAATCAAGGGAGCTAGCCCTTTAAAATCTAGAGGTCTGACCTACTCATTAAGTAACCCATAGCTTAAGGTCATTCCCATGTTAGCCTTGGTTTTGGGATAGGACATGAACACTCCTCTCCTCAACAAGGGTGAAATGTAGAGTCTCTAATAGTACTATTACCCCACAAGATAATTTGACTTGAAACCTCTCCTATTAGTCATATCATTAGAAAACTTGTTGACCAATTTTGCATTATTGGTGCATTTATTTGTTTTATTGAATTTACTTATATTTATTATCTATTATTTTAGTGTATTAATTACTTATTTTAATTATTTTATTATGTTTATTAATAATTTTCACTAGATAAGATAAGCTTGCTTAGCTAGTAGTTAATTTAGACAGTTATCTTGTTATAGTGGAGTTCCACTCCACTATTCAAGGTAAGATAAGATAAGATTTCTTAACTAGTAGTCAACTTGTGTTGATCATTTACACAAGTTGGAAACTTATCTTATTAATGTTGAGTTTCATTCCACTATTCATGTAGTTAGATATCAGTTGAACTACATGTGTTGTGTGAGTTCCTTAATCTTTATCATGCATGCCTTTCTCTATATAAGTAATGGATATTTGTGTATTTAACATTAGATTAATATTGAATTATAAGAGTAATTCATCATATTTGAGTTATTTATTCATTTTAGTTATTATGTTGGATATATAGTTATTATTTATTACTATTACTAATTTATCTCTTATTTATGATTTCTAATAGATTCATTAGATCTTGTAGCTAACTCTAACATGGTATCAGAGTTATTTTGAATCTATAGATTGCTAAATATTTAAGAGAAAATATCTAGATATAGGATCATTTTTTTTATTTTATATATAGGCATAAATTGGATCTTTGTGGAGAATTTTTGAGCTCACCATTAAGTTCAAAGTTCCTGAGATAGTCAAAATATTCTATAATTATATCCAAATTGGGCATAGGAGGCAAAATTGACAAGGGTTTGATCCAAAAGCACCATGTCCAAATCTAGCAGGTACTTGAAAATTGAAGCATTTCTAAGCAAAATGGTCTTCATGATTGTGTTTGAAAGATGTCAAAACCTATAGATCCATATAAATTTTTTCCAATTTGGACATAGTCACCCTGAAAGGCAATTTTTTTTCTCCCAAGTATGGTTGTATGGACTATACGGACTATGCAAACCAAAAAAAAATTTGGCGGGCCTCATAGATCAGTAGGTAGATTTGAAAGGGAAACTTCAGGAGCCCAACATTTGAACATCAGAAGGTATTTTTGAGCGATTTTTTTTTAATAGCTTAAAATTTTGTGCTCTTCATTGTTGTACTTTTAGTTTTTTCCAATTTTTTCTAGATTTTTTCAGAATTCAAATTTATCTACAGCAGCTCTTACCTGTCCTCATTTTTGTAACTTCAGAGGCTCATAAATTTCACATATGACCTCGTATTGAGGTCACCTTTTTTTTTAAAGTTAATATTTTTTTTAGCACAACACATTGGTGTAGAAATTTTTGTAATAAAGTGCATATTTTTTTTACTTTTAGACTATAAGGCCTAATTGAGCTTTTTGTAAACTAAAAAAATTATAATCCAACCTTGTAATTATACTCAATTATAAAGTACCAAAAAAAATAATTACTGAGTGGGACAAAACTAAGTAATTCAAGAGGGTTTTTTGGTGTGTTCTACATTTTTATTTCTTCTTTTTGACAATTTATTTATAAAGGCATTGGGGGGAATCATAAGTTCCCACTATTAACAACATATAATTATAACATATGGAAATAAAATGCTTGGAATGCATTAATGATGTTAGGATATACGCCTTACATAATAACTCTTCTTACTCCACCTATTGATGCAAAAGAGTTACAACACTTTCTCTTTAAAACTACTAAGGTAATTGGATGCATTCGGTCTTACATGTTTTTACATTTGAATTTCCATCTTGACAAATATACAACTCTAAAAGAGGCTTGACATAAATTAGCATCATTGTTTGGAAAAATAGATGAGGTTTATGGTTACCAAATTGACAACGAATAATTAGTTTGGATCCTAAAAATTATGCTACAATACAAGAGTACATCACTAAAGTCATAGATCTTATAGCACAACTTTTTGAATGCAAAATTGATTAGAAAAAAGATATTCAATTGATTTTTAGTGTCTTATAAAAATTAGGTCCTGAATATTCATCTTTTGTCTCTAGATTTCATACTTATAGGCTCACATTGGGTAAATCATATCAAATGCTCACCTTTGAGGTATTTTCTAAGACTCTAATGGATAAAGAAGAAATTTTAATAGCTATAGATCTAATCAAGTCATCCAAATCTCAATATCTAATTATAATTCAACCTTAGCATAAATAAGTTTTAACATCAGCATCCAATATAGGTTCAAGTAAAAAGAAACAAAATAATCATAATAAGTCACAGAAAGATAATAATAAATGGCAAAAATCTTCCTCACAAAGAGATTATAAATCCACTAATAAGAAAGGATATTCACAAAAAAATACTGGCACTCCTTGCTCTTATTGCAAAAAGGGGTTTCATAGTGAACAAGATTGTTGGAAGAAAGAGATTGATGAACTTAAGGGTCTTCTCAAAAATAATAACATCAATCAATCAAAGGATTCTTCCACTCCTTCAAATTCAAGGAAAGGGAAAGCTATGGCACTAGTTGCACTAGAAAATTCTCCCAAGTCATGGGTAATTAACTCAGGTGCTTCTCACCATATGGGTTCTGATCAAGAACAATTTTCTAGATTAGAACTAAGTTCCTTGCCTCATATTCTTATAGGTGATGATTCTAAGGTAGATGTTATAAGAAAAGGTACAGTTGATGATGATAGTGATGTATTTGAGGATTCCTCTATGTGTTAGATTTATCAACTAACCTTCTCTCTATCTACCAAATCACTCACTTTGATATTGGTAGGAAAGTTGAGTTCACACCTGATTCTATATCAATCAAAAAATTGGAGGATAATACCTTAGTTGTAGTGGGAAAAGTTGACAATAATACTTAACTTTATTCATTCTCCCACTTTGTGCCTCAGTCTTCCTCTACAGCTTTTCTCTCACATAATGATTTAGTGAGCAAGCTATGTAATGATTGGTTTGGTCATCTGAATTACCATTATTTATAATAGCTTAATTAGTAGGAGATGGTTACCAGACTTCCACAAATTCATTTTTTAGGGGGTGTATGTCATGCTTATGTCTAAGGCAAACATCCAAAGGATAAGTTTGATAAAGGGAAGGTTTAGAGGGATACACAAGTCCTCGAACTTGTTCATAGTGATTTAATAGATCCATTACCTACTTTGTCTTTTATTAAAACTTGTTATGTTCTCACATTGATTAATGACTATTCTAGATATACTTGGGTTTATTTTATAAAACTCAAGAGTGAAGTATTTGATAGATTTCTAGAGTTTAAATCTCTAGCATAAAAACAATCTAGGAAGTATGTCAAGATCTTTCACATAGATAATAGGAGGGAATATGTGAACAATAAGTTTGAATAATTCTATGCTCTTGAAGGAATTGATCTTCAATATTTAGTTGTATACACACCTTAGTAGAATGTTGTAGCAGAGAGGAAGAACATATTATTAAAAGAGATGGTGATTTATACGATTCATGCAAAATCATTAGTACCTAAGTACTACACAAAAGTGATTAATTGTGCTACATATATATAGAATATAGTTCCTCATAAAGTTTTAAAAGGGATAACACCTCTTGAAGCTTGGTGCAAAAAAAATCTATATGTGCATCATTTTAGAGTCTTTAGCATTCTAGAATTGGCTCACATACCTTCAAACAAGTGCCATGCTTTAGAACAACAAAGCTAAACTTGTATATTTGTGGGATAACTTGATAGTGTTAAGGGATATTGGCTCATTGATCCAGATTAGAATGAGCTTATTATAATGAGATGTGTTTACTTTGAAGAAAGTCCTTTAGACTTGTCTTTTAACATTTTGCATTATTCTTCCTTAGAAGAATTAGATAGTAGTGATGATGATACTCTTGCTTCATCTACTCATAGGGATGATGAAGTAATACCTCCCTAGTAGGGTTTAGCAGTTCATGTTCCTCCTCCTCCTCTAGATCCTCACCCATTGATACCTTTGTGGGATAGACATACTTTGGAATATGTAGACCCTCTTGTTATGGATCCATCAAATAGAAGGAAAACACCATCACAGCATGATCCTCCACATTCCTACATTGCCATAGCTTCTAATCCACAGTCTTTTTAGGTAGCCATAGGGACAATTGAGTGGGATTCAGTAATGAAAGAAACGTATGACTCATCGATTAGAAAAAACACTTGGAATCTTTTTCTTCTTCCTAAGGGAAGAAAATTAGTATAATGTAGGTGGATATATCAGACTAAATTTATAATGGATGGAAATATTGATAAGTATAAAGCACACTTAGTGACCAATGGTTTTTCCCAAGTGGAAGGCATTAACTATACAAAAACTTTTGCACCTATTGATAAGATGAATTCCATTTGCTTGATACTAGCTATTGGTGTAGCTCATGGTTGGGTTATACATCAGATGGATGTGAAGAAAGAATTTCTTCATAGGGATCTTCATGAGGAGATATATATGGAGCAACCACAAGGGTTTGTTTAGGATTATTCATTGGTGTGCCACTTATAGAAGTATCTCTATGGTCTAAAATAAGCCCCCAGGGCTTGGTATTCCGAGATGGACACATTTCTTCTCTCATTTGGGTTCTTAAGATGTCACTCAGATCTGGATGTCTACATTCTATGATAGGAAGATTCACTATTATACTTAGTTATCTATGTTGATGATCTCATTATTACAGGGAGCACAACATTCATCATTAGTAGTGTTAAGACTGCACTTCATGATAGGTTTTCTATGATAGACATGGGCCTATTGCACTATTTTATTGGGATTTAGATATCATAGCCTTTTTTTGGGATTACACTTTCACAGACCAAATATTCCATGGACTTGTTAGCTCAGTTTCACATGGTTGATTGTAAGCCTGCACTAACTCCTTTCTTATTTGGAGTTAGACTTAAGGTTCATTATTCTACTCTCTTGGTTGATGCCACATTGTATCTCCAGCTTGTAAGTAGCCTCATCTATCTAACTCATACATAGCCTAACATTTCATATGTAGTTGTTATAGTTTCATGCTTTATGCAGACACCACATGAGCTTCATTGGAGAGAAACCAAGTGCATTTTGAGCTACATTCAAGGCACTATCAGATATAGGATACACTATATAATAGGTACAAGTTTAGGCTTAGTGGAATACATAAATTCTAATTGGGCTAGTGATTATGATGATCATAAGTCCACTTCTGGTTATATGTTTCACTTTAGATCCAATCTCATTTGTTTGCAGATCAAAAAGAAAAATGTTATTTCTCTTTCATCTATAAAGACTAAGTATCGTGGCACTATTAATGCCATTATTAAGGCTATTTGGCTTCATAATATTCTCACTAAGCTTGGTGTTCTATTTTAGAAGCCATCAATCATCTATTATGACAACCAGAGCACTATCTAGATCTCAAATAATTTGGTTCATCATTAGAGAACCAAACACATAGAGATTCATATGCACTTTATCAAGGAGTTGATTCAGGTGGAGATCATTGATCTTTAATATGATCTTATGGAGGAGTAGATTGTAGATATTTTCACCAAAGCTTTCACTAAGAGTAAGTATCTTCACTTGTGATCTCTTTTGGGGGTGCGGGACATCAATTCTTTAAGGGACATCAATAATTCAGGGGGGTCTCCTAGACCTTCATTTTGAGGAGTTTTTTTTCCTTCGAGTTTTATCCTTTCCTTATCTATTTGTATATAGTAACTAATATGGATACACATTATTGGTACTCTTATCTATATATCCCTACCTAAGCTTCACTTATGGGGGGTGTTGGTGCATTTATTTGCTTTATTACATTTACTTGTATTTATTATTTATTATTTTGGTATAATAATTAATTATTGTACTTAGTTTATTATGTTTATTAATAATTTGCACTAGATAGGATAAGCTTGCTTATCTAGTAGTTAACTTAGACACTTATCTTATTACAATGGAGTTTCACTCTACTATTTAGGGTAACATAGAATAATATTGCTTAACTAGTAGTTAGCTTGTGTTAATCATTTACACAAGTTGGGAATCTATCTTTTTAGTGTGGAGTTGCACTCCACTATTCATGTAGTCAAATATCAATTGAACTACACGTGTTGTGTGAGTTCCTTGATCTTTATCATGCACGCCTTGCTCTATATAAGCAATGGTTATTTATGTATTCTACATTAGATTAATATTGAATTATTAGAGTAATTCATCATATTTGAGTTATTTAGTAATTTCAATCATTATCTTGGATATACAATTATTATTTATTACTATTATTATTTTATCTCTTATTTATTCTTTTTATTAGATTCATTAGATCAGGTAGCTAATTATAACATGCATGCCAAGAAGAGTGATGGAAAAGTGAAATTGTTTTTAAATAATTTTGTAGACTTCTAAAGTATATCAAACATCAATATTATTTTAGGTAATTTGAAGAGAGACTTTATAATCTTGCCACATGTTCCACACTCCTCTATAGGTCATAAAACTACCAAAATCCTCCATTTTTCATCTATTTTCTTGATTTTAGCATATTACCTACAAGATTTTAGTTAGGACTAACATTCCTAACATGGATCTAGCATATTGGATATTGAGTAATATTTTAGAACATTTTTATACCAAGTAAAATCATACCACCTTCATTAATGACTCAAATGTGACCCCTAACATGACATAGGTCTAAAGATGAATGTGCAAAGAAAATGATACATTAAATAATGTCAAATAAGACCATGAAAATCCCTATAAGACCCTAATAGACCCCTATACAAGTTTTGAAGTATAGGGGGTTGACCTATTTTGACTTGTGGTCAAAATAGTCAATGATACCTTTAGCATTATGATAATATTTGATGTTATATCAAAATACATACTTAAAAGCTTATTTATGAATGTGAGTCTTTTCATGGAAATTGAGGTATGGAGGATAATTTTGGTGTTTGAAAAATTGAATTATATCTTTGTATCAATTACTTTGGAGACACTTAAAATTAGTCACCAATGTTTTCATACTGGACTTCAAATTGATTCTTATCAACCTTTGCAAATTAAGCCTAAGAATCACTCGATGTCCCAAATTTGCTTCTGCATCACTCATCAAAGTTAATAATCTCATTGAGACATCTTTAATTGGGGTATCCTACCATAAGTAACATTAATCTCTCACATATTCATCTCTAAGTACCATATGACATCATAACATGTAATTTGGCCTATAAACCTATTAAGTCAGGCAAGCACACACATAAATAAAATATTAAACTTGTTATAAGCCTAAAAATAATTAATTAAAATGATAAACCAAATTAAATACCCAGTTTAATTACCCATGAGTAATTAATGAAATTCAAAAATGCAAATATCTTAGCTTTTCATCATTGCCTTTTTTGAGTTATCAAGACTTGGAGAATATCTCAAAATAGCTCACCTATGCCTATTCATTTTAAATCATGAGGTTTTGACACATTTGAAATATAATAGGGTTGATTAACTCACTTAGGCTAGGTTTGGACCCATTCCATGTTTAAACTACACTCTAACTCACCTTGGGTTGGAGTTATTTTTTAAACCTATAAATACAAGCATTTGCCTCTTCATTTGGAAAGATTGGATAGAGTAAAGTTATAATATAGGTTTTATAGAAAGATTTGAAACAATAGTGTTATAATTCCAAAATCATAAGCCAAAACATCATGCCATATCAAATCCAACCATAGTGTCAAGAAGATAAGGAGATAGCCAAGCTCTCTTGCCAAAGACTCTGTGAGCACAAGCCGAGCAAGCCACATGATAAATCATTTAGAGCATTAAAGGAAGGTAAAGATATTGTTTTTATTTACATTTTAGTTGTGCTTTTCATTTTTTTTTGTTTATTATTCTTCCATTATGATCTAGGCTAGATATGTTATCATGTTAGTATGTTTATTTCATTGTTTTATGTTCTAACACAATACTAACCTCCTCTCTACATCAAATTACTATGATCATAAATGGAATGCTCAATGGGACTCTAAGAACCCCATGTATTAAAGAGACCAAGATGCAACTCCAAAATTTTCAAATGAATGCTTGAAAATCTTAAAAATTAGAGTTTTAGCTTTGTTTTTACTATATTATTTTTTTTGGTCTTCACTTAGATTTACATAAAGATCGGCATCAATTTTTCCTAATTGGTATCGATCCTTATTAACCAAAATCAGTATTTATAACTAACATTATTCATTGTATGCATCCCCATAATAGACCTCAACACTGTGCAGAACATCAAACTAATAGGCCATATTTTGGAACATCATTTTGGGTCATTCAAACTCCATTTTTGATGATTTGTTTTTTAAAACCATGTGTTTTTCCTAAATTTTTAGAATATGATATCATTTTATGTTCAAGTGACATATATGTTTCACAAAATTTTGAAATGGGATTTTGAATCTTTTTAACACTTCTAATTGATATTTCTTGGTTTTATTTATTTAAACTATTTGACTAATCATATTATTATAGGTTTTGAGGAGTTTTTATGCTAACATTGACATAACTAATTTTTTTACCTCATGTTTGTTTTTTATTTAGGTTCATAGGGAACCAATCTCAATCTCTATCAACTAGTATTGATTATCACCAATCAGCATCAGTTCCCTAGTAACTAACATCAGTCATAAGTGAACAATATTAATCTCTATGTTTTTTAAATAGGAAACCTAAGAGCTATGTTTTGAAAACTTATTTGTTCATCATTAAAAGTTATTCAAATTAGGAGGAAACTCTTTAACCTTTACAGGTCTATGGTGGGAATATAACATGAATTTATAAGTTTAGACTCATGAACATTTCATTTTAAGTGTTTAAAATGAATTTAGCTAAGTATTGAACACTTTATTTTGGTACCTAGAAAGAATTTCTAGGTCTTCAACATTTGATTTTAGTGCTTAAAAGAACCTTGAATTTCTAAGCCTTGAACACTTCATTTTAGTGCCTAAAAATAATGGTTAAGTCTTAAATATTTATTTTTAGTGCTTAAAATGAACATATGTGTTTTTACTTAAAGTTGTTTTGTGTAAATTATTACAAGTTTTTCAAATAATCCAAGGGGCCTAAAATTTTATCACACATCTCAATTTGGTGCCTAAAAGAAACATTCACTTATATTTCAAATTTATTGAAAGTGTTTATTAATTCTATTTTTTTTGTGCAAAATTAAGAGTGTGTGTATGCTCTCCCTCCATCCCCTATAAGGAACTCAGGTAACCAAAAGTGCCTTTTCACTTACAACTTGTGCTTAGTCCAAGGCATAGAAATAATGTTGTCTAAGATCTCTTCAAAACCTATATGGTTTGGGTGATCTAAAAATAACCTCTAAAATCTTTCCACTTAGTTTTATTTTCATGCAATTTGGATTTTGAAGGGGATTTCATAGCTTCTTAATGAGTTCTTTAGGAAAGTATTCACCTAGGGTTTCATCTCCCAGTAGTGTTTCAACCCCACTCCATGATGGGGTATAAAAATCAAGGTATGCATACTATGAGAGCCAAGAGGTTGAGTAGCTAACCTCTCCTTTCATAACAAAGGCCCAAGTCAAGTCTGGTTAACTAAGGGATTCTACTAAGCAGTTTATGAATGGAATCACTATGCAAAGGAATAGACCCTTACATAGTAAGTTAACTGATATGAACTCAATGGATGTGATGCATCTCTAGTGTTAATCACACTTGGGACCAATCTAGAAATTTAAAAACTATAGTTTTAATCAACCCCATTTGACCAACCTTATCAGTTATACGATATAGGATGTTACCATTATATGTTATGTTATTTCATCCTTTTATTTCTTGGTCTTTTGAGTCTAAAACTTTTGCTTGTTTATTCCATGTCAAAATGAGTTATTTTTATATGTCATTCCTTTGTTTTAAGAGGCATTATACTGGCTATTTTGTTACACACCTTTACCTTAAAAATTTTACCAAACTTGTTTGTGTGTGTCACTTGATTGAAATGAGTAATATCACACAACCCAAATCATTTCAATATTTTGTGCCTTTTGAGCCTTGAAACAACTATTTTTTAGATCTTTAAAGTGAGATAACATTATTATGGTGCTCAAACTTATTTCATAGACTTATTTACCTTGTACCCAATGTTATTTTTTAGAACCAATGCCATGTATGTCTTTTGAATCTTTGTTTTGTGTCATTATGTCATTTAATTTTGTCTAGTTTATTATTTGTTTGAAGATGCATATTTTCCTAAGTTGAGTTTCTAATTAACCTTTCCAAGTTAAAATTTAAACATTTATTGATTTTTGTTTATGTCTTGCTTAATTAGGGCTTAGACATCAATATTTCTATTTTGGGTTGTGTAACTTAGGTTAACTCATTACCCAAATTTGAAAACTGTTGCTTAGATCTTTGCCTAGTGTCATTATGTCATTCAATTTTGTCTAGCTTGTTTGTTTAAAGGAACCTAGTTTTCATCATTGTTTATGCCTTTATTTGGGATAAAATATCCAATCTCTCCATATTCCTTTTACCTTATGCCTTATGCCAACTGATCAAGTTTTTGTTTGAATTTTATATGCCTAGTCTATGCCAAAGTGTTCCAAGTTTGTTAGATTAAAATATCACCTTTGCTTAAAGTCTAGTTTTTAACATCACATTTAGCCAAAAGTTCTAGCACTTTCCTTGTTTGAGCCTAGATTTTGACATCGTATTTGGCTAAAAGACCTAGCAACTTTTATTTTCCTAGATTAGATCTATTTGGAACACTTTGTCCTTAGAGTTTGGTATGTTGGTTTTTATTCAACCACTTGAAATTTTGTGTGTGAGATATTTAACGTTAGACATATGACATTAAATTGTTTTATACCAAGTTTTATCATAGACCTTTTTGGAGATACAGCTCCCCTAAACCAAGTTAGACCAAGTTTAAACTATTTATCCTTTGGATAGTTTTTTTAAGAGTTTATATAACTCTAGGACTTTTTGAAAAATGTTTATCATGGACATGGATATGTCTTGTTACACTTATGGTGGAAAAAGGTACAATCTAATATATGATATAATAATCATATAAATTATTTGGCATGACCAATATGGTGAAGAAGTGATTTGTGAGATAGATTCTTATCCTCCTTACAATCCTCAATTTGGGGAGCAAAGTCAAGATACTCAAGAATAGTGTTCAATGGTACGTTATTTTGGCCAATTGATGCATGATTTTTTCCATCTCATTTATCATGGTATCTAATCCCCCACCTATATTTATAACCCTCTTTTAGACTTCATGAGCCACCAAGCTCCATAGCATCCAAGGAATACCTTTCCATTTCAGGACCTTGTCCTTTGGCTTATGTGAGTAACCAAGCTCCACAATGACCTACGATTACCATTCCAAGACCTCATCCTTTATCTTGTGTGATTAATCAAGCTTCATAATGCCCTACCATTACCATTCTTGGACCTCATCCTTTAGATTGTGTGAGAAATAAAGCTCCATGATGGCCTACCATTACCATTATAGGACCTCATCCTTTATCTTGTGAAAGCAACCAAGCTCCACAATGCCCTACTATTACCATTCTAGGACCTCATCCTTTAACTTGTATGACCAATAAAGATATTCAATTTCCTATCATTATTCAACTTATAGTCATTATTAATCTATTACAAACCATTCCCCATTTTAGAAAACCCCTACCAATTGTCCATCCCCAACCGAGCCAATTAGTACCTCTCTAATTGAGCCAATCATTTGATGACCAAGTTGTATTAAAAACTAGTATTTTACATTTAATTTAAAACCAAAGCCAAAATAACCAACCAATCTATGATTTTTTTATTAAACCAACCATTTTTGATGAGTCAACTTGGGATAAATCACCTATTGATACTATACCTATTGTCATGGAGTCTCACTCTGATGAGCCAATCTTTGTTGAGTCACTTCTTAATAATTATAACTAATTTTGGGAAAATCATTACCTCGACCATATGATTATTTTTCAAGAGCTTCCTTTTGAAAATCCATTCTATAAGGAGTTGTCGCTTAACCTTTTTCCCATCATTAAGGAGTCTCACTTTGACAAACTAGTCTTTGTGGAGCCCATGATGCCATCATAGGCCATTACGTTTCTAAAACTAAATGTTCAAAAAGACATAATTATAGTAGTGTACACACTAGATGGAGGATCAACATTGAGGTTAGGTTTTATTCTTGAACCAATATCATATTTAGCATTAGAATCAAAATCAACATCAGTCTCAACATTAGATTCAGAGTCCCATTGAGTCAAAATTAGAACACATTTATGGTTATTACAATATTGGTTATGCATGCCTTTTAAACCAATTTGAATACATTTGTGATCCTTATATGATTTTTGAGGATGATTACTTCAACTTAGACAAAAGTTCTCCTCATCTCTTATATGAGGATTGTGTTGCATCCCCCCATTCTATTACCATTACCACCAACCAACCTAGCCATTTTATTGGCCTTCCACCTCCCACAAGTGTTAATTAGGAATAAAAGAATCATACCTTGTTGAAATACATCCATGGTGACATATCAATTGAATAACATCAAGGAGGCCAAGACCAAATTCATATAAAAGAATAATAATCTCCTAGTGAAACCTTTTCAAAGGTATTATAAGACAATCAAAGTTCAAACTCATCATCTCCTAATTAAACCTTTTTAGAGACACTAAAAGATAATAAAAGTCAAAAGTGAACATTCCTTAATTAAAACTTCTCAGAGGCACTATGGCATAATTAAAATAACTTCATTAGCAAAAAAATATTTAAGGTACCAATAGCTGACCACAATAGTTTTTCGCTACTTGATGAAGACATTATCAAAGATCAAATCATTACTATTAGGCTCTTATTTTTGTATGTAAGGTTTTTCATCAGCATGATAGACACATTGATGTGAGACATCATTTTGAGTAATGATGACATTTTGGCATCTTGGCACCAGTTATAGGAATCAATATACACCTTATGCCAGTTGGTAGGTGGCTAACCAATTCCAAGATTTACAAGGCATCTTCCAAGTTGGGAAACACATGGAGACTACAATGTGAAGCTCTTAAGGTGATAGAGCTAGTAGAATGATCATCAAGGATCTAGTCCAACACCTGGCATGTGCATTCTACCCTAGCAGAGGCATTTTTGTAGAGTTATAAAATAAGCTCAAACTAGTGAAGAAGATTATGTGAACCTAGTGTAGTGAAGCTTTAGAGAATTTAAATTGGTCTTATATGCATTGTAACAATTTCCATTATACTTAGGACTAGTTCAGATGCCATAAAGGCTCCATTTATATATACCCAAGCTCCCCTATGAGCCTTTAGGTCATATATAGATTGAGCAAAGCATGTATTCTATTTTTTCATTTAGCTTGTTTTAGTGTTTTTAGGCCAAATTGTGTATTTTAGGTGGAAATTGGCCAAAAGCCTGGTTGGAGGTTATCAGTGGCCAAATTTAGGTGCCTATAGGACTAGGCAAATATCTCATAATATTTATCAAAAAATAGGCTAAAATTATCATGTTCAATGGGCGTGAGTTCAAAAGAAACTATAATTAGTAGAGGGCATGATGGATTAATATATTCAATTTGAGCAATTTCTAAAAGATTGAATTGGATTAACTTTAGATCGATGCTAGCAATGAAGTTATTAAAAAAGGGTTTTTTTTTTAAATTCCAAAGTTTGTGATGTTTTTGAGGATGTTCAAGCTCTCAGGCATGAAACAATTCAATAATGGTTTCATCACTAGGAAAAGTGGTAATAGTACCATAATACTCAACATCTACTTTGAGATCGAGAATATGATTACCATGGTGATCATATTTAGAATGTATCTAATGTACATCTATGGCCTTAGCATCTAATGTAATCTTAGGAGTAGGAGGAGTAGGTTTATTAGAGAAGATTGGTGTGTCATTAGTTTCATTGATGGGGGAAAAATTAGATGCAATGATTGGATATGGAGATGGTATAGAATATGTAGGAATTTCTAGATGTTTGAAAGGTAGGATTGGTTCTACCACCCAAAGAGTATCAATAAATTAAGAATTAATGGGAGGTACATGACCTTTAGGAGCTACTTCAAAGTTTGTGGAAAAGTTATTAACATCATGGTTGAAATAATGTATTTGGGCTAAAGTTTTCTGATAATGTTAAACATCCAAGTCATGGGATTGATCTTGGTACATGATGTAGTTATCATCATAGATTGGAGAAATCATACATGCTTGAGATTCAAGAGGAGTTTCAAAAGGGGAGATTACTATATCATTTAATTTGCATGGAGACATGATTAAAGTATCATGGAATAATTTGGCAACTCCATAATCATTACATGTGAAGGCATCTTTTGGGTAAAAAAGATATTGAGCATTGCATGGATTGGGGATATCAGTCATCTCATCAATGATAGGAAAAGTGTAGTTATAAGGTAATAAATAAGGAAGAATCCACTCTAATATGTAAGGAGGTACCTTAATAGTATTGCAAGTATGTTGTAACTTATTAGGTTCATCATCATCTAAATTAGTAAGAGTGACCTATAAATCTTGATTAATATTGATGAATTCAGGTAAAGGAGCATTGTTGATTGTTGGAATGTTAGGAATGTGATATTGAGATTTCAAATTGGGAAGTTGAATACTCAAAGGGTTAGGATCGACCTCATTTTAATACTATTTAAAATTATGTAGGAATTTGAGGTATTGGCTACTGGAAGAAGCAATGACCCTCATTCTATGAGTTCAAATTTGGTCTAGGAGTATGTTGTAATATAGGGTAAAATCAAGGACCATAAGTTTAGTTTGAATAGTATTAAATCCAATTGTAAGGGGAAGCCAAATATAACCAAGTGGATTTTGATTAGTTTTATCAAATCCATAATAGGTTAGGTGGGTTTGCTTGAGATGTTCCTTATTATATCCAAGTTATTAGGTGAGCCACAAAGATGTCACATTAATACCAAACCCTTTATCAATTAAATTTTTATGAATAAGAGTATTATTAATAACTATTTTAGTGAATAGTGGTGGATCATCGACATGAAAAATGATCATTTCATTAATCATGTCTTTTTCAATAAATTCAATGGAAGGTTTGGAATAAGGACAAATGGATTCAATGGTATGCATGTTGGTATGTTGAGGCTCAATAGAGGGTGGTTATTTTTTGATGGAAGATGGGTCTTGAATTTCTTGTAATTATTGTAAGAGGAAATTGTGATGATAAGGGGAGGTATGTACTAACTCCATAAGGGTAATATTACAAGGAATGGATTTGAGTTCTTCTATAAAGTTCTAATGGGATTTAGAAGAACCAGTGCAAGGTTTAGGAGGTAAGGTATATTTCAAAGAAATGGAAGTGTTTGGAGGTTTGGAAGAAGGAGAGGGTTCCTTGTAAGATTTCAAAGATAAATGAGCGGTTTTAGTATCTTTGAAAATTTATTCTTCCAAAGATGGTTTCTTAGGTTTTGTGATAGAATCTTTATGAACTTATCTATGATGATAGTTGACCTTAGCTATGTTAACATACTGAGAATTATTTTAATATTGGTCATAGTTAGCATCAATAGCACAAACATCCTTGGTAGTTTGTTGAGTGTTAGACGTGGGAAAAGATGTTTGGCTATTATGAGAAGAAACTTTGGGATATTTTCATTTTTAAGAAGTGGTGTGGTATTCTTGATGATGGATTTGGATCATGGCTTCATGATTGAAGGAATCACTAATCATATAGGAGACAAAAAATTTAGCAAGCCCTATACAAGTTTCATGGGAATGACCAATGTTAGTGTGGAACCAACAAAATTTATTAGGTTCATACCATTTACGAGGATTATTAGGATAAGTAAAGGGTTTAGAGAGTAGTAAGAATTGTTTCATTTATTGTATAATTAGTGGTATGTGAGAATATGGGGGATTGTCATCTTTATTAACTCCTAGTTTGGTTTGAGGAGTATCACCAATGATGGTGTTACTATAATTTTGAAAATATCCCTTAAGAAATTTGGTATTAGGTTCAAATTACTTCATGAGGAAGTCTTGACATTTGGATTGGTCAAGAGCTTTATAAGAGTTTGAGGGGCAAAAGTTCAAACCTTATATTGAAGTGAAGGAGTTAAAGCAATTATGAAAAGTTTAAATATATTATCATCATTCATGTTATGGTTAGTATTGTGGGCCAAATATTTCCGTCATTTGATAAAATCATGAACTGATTTGTGGGAGATTACTTAGCATTGATGAAATGGCTAAGAAATTTTTTAGGAAGGTCATTGTGTTGAAACTCTTTAACTATAGGATTGACTAAATCCTTGAGTTTATAGATGGAATGCTAGAGAAGTTTGTTGTACCACTCTAATACATCACCAGTGAAGGTTTTAAACATAATTTTAGAGGTGGTAAAATTATTAGTTTGGATCCACCTTTTATAAATATTGCTAAATGATTTAAGAAAGGATGCAGGGTCTTTAGTCCCATCATACTTTATAGTTGGAGAGATATTACCAATATCAATAAAAATTACGAAAGGAGATAAAGGCTCATTTTGTATGTTTTTTAAACATTTTGTTATTCATGATAGGTTGAGGAATAACATTTCTTGAGTCATTTATAAGAGGTGGAGGAATAAAATTTGGATTAGTTTGAGGAGTTAGAACCATAGGTTGATTAGCCATATTGATCAAATGACATTATAATTACATTATTTGAGGGGTGTTATATGTTTTCATTATGTTCATTAATTTTATGATTTATGCAATAAGTTGAGTCATATCAATTGGTGGGTTGGTATTTATAGGAAGAATCCCCAAATTGGTATTAGGGGGAGGCGTATTGGGATGTGAATTACTAGTGGGATTATTAGATAGACTTGTGTCAATTTCTCCCATAATGTGTTGACAAGTTTCAAGTTGAGAATTATCTTGATAGATATAAAAAAGATAAAATCAACCTAATTTATCTTGAGGTCTGATTTTAACCATGTTACAATCCATGGATGGAGGGGAAGAGGTGCTCCAAGAGTGAGGGTTCTCTTGGGAGGTAAATAAGGAAGAAAAGAATACCCCATATAGTATCTAAATGGATTCAAGTTATCTAAGAAGATTATAATATGGTTTTTCATGATTTTTTGAGGAAATGAATAGAATTTTAAGTAAGAAGAATGATAAATCTATAATAGTGAACTAAGTTATCAAAATAGAGAAAGAAGTCAGCTAGACAAAGAACTAGATTGGCTAGATAGAAGAGCAAGGTCATAAATTAAATATAAGGTCAAATGGGTCGATAGAGTACTACTAAAAAGGGGATATGAAGAGTATAGAGTTGACTAAGTTGACTATGTATTGTTGAATAGAGGTTGAGAAAAGTATAAAGTTGACTAGGTCAATTATGTATTGCTTGACAAAAGGTAGAATAGATATATAAGACACAACCATGTTGGTCAATTATGTACTATTGGAAGGAAGAAAGATAGAATTTAAAATAATGTATTGATCATAATGATATTATTCTAAAATAGATTAAAATTTTGAAATATAAGTGATGCAAAAATTTAAAGAAGACACACAAACAATTGGATCAATGTGAGTGATCTAATTGGAGCACACAACACAAAACCTTGCACTAATATTATCTAATACAAGTTTTTGAAACATAAAACTTGATTATCAAAGATAAAACAATCAACTTAAAATTAAATTTTAATTAAGTGATCATCTTAAGTGTTATTATATTATTATAAAGTATTGACTTAAGTGTAATATAAAATTTGGCTAAAAATAGAGAACTAGAAAGCAATCTATGGATGGTTTCAGGATGTGTAGGCTGAAAGGGATATATGTTGGTAATGGTACTAACTTGGTATTGGGGCCTACCCCCTCACTTCACAATCCCACAATGATAAGGGTTTCAAGTTCTTTTTTCCAATATATACCATTAACCACATATTTATACTTAGCCAGAAAACCAAGTCGGCTTCCTCTTTGGTGATGAAATCCAAGTAGATAGGCCTTAGAAAGACAAGTGTTAAATGCATTTTCAATATTGTGTGATTTGGTAGTATGTGAAAATTTGAAAAATAGTGTAACTAAATTGTAATTTGAAAAACCACTTATTAGACTATGTGAGTTACTCTAAACATACAAACAACTAAAAATGAAAGTGTGAAGTAATTACTAGCAAATAGTTGTTAATTCCCAAATTTAGAATGGTACAGAGTTAGTTTAGATGAAAATGAATGTAAATAGTAAATAATAGAGTTGACAAGGTTTATATTTTTATATAGAAGCAAATTCTTTAAGAACAAATTCAAACAAGTCAACTAAGTCTACTAGGTCGACTTAGTTGGCTATAAGGTTAAAGTTTTGAAGGATGCTAACTTGTATAAAATAGAAGTAAATAAATTACTAAAATGATATAAAAATTAAAGAGATGAACCTTTATGGGTTTTAAGATGATTAGGATTGAAAATTTTATGTTGAAGTGCCTTAAATGTTTATTTTATAATTCTAGAAATTAAATTGAATAGTTTGACTTAGTTCTACAAAACCTTGTGTGCTAAAGGAGAATAAGATGAATAAGTTGATTTACTCAACCTTGATTTTTTACCTTAATGTTGGTAGATAGAAATAAAATTTTATATTAAACCTATTCTACCTTGTATGTTTATCTAGAACTGAAGACATGTACATGAAGAACATAGTCATTATAATGTGATTGTGTGTTAAACCTATGCACAAAAATTTGGAACTATACTAAATGGTTCAATACAATATCACAAATATATAAAAATAATAATATCATATAAATTAAATAATGAAATAAAACCTATAAGGTTTAGATTCATGTTGGGCTCACCAAAATGTATGCAATGGGAAATACAACAGATCTATAAATTAATCTTATCTTAGACAAGATAAATCCTACTTACACTTCTAATTGGGGATACATTAGATAATAAATTTCATGACCAATATGGATCTAATATACCTATACAAGGATCTATTACCATAATAAATTCACTATGGAAGATTCCAAAGCCTCCATTCAATCAAAACTATGCAATAACCCTAACTAGGTCCTATGTTTTCATATTCACTAAAATAATAGCAAATAAAGAAAAAGTCTAATCTAGTGCTCACCAAATCTTGTGGCATAAATTGAGAGTAATAAACATAAAAATTAAACATGCGTATTAGAATCCTAATTAAGTTATGTATACGTAAGACCCTAATGCATGTAGAGAGTAATATATTCAAAAGTCATTACTTATGCTACTTCTAACTACTAAAGAGATCAGCAAAGTTAGAGATACTTACCTTAAAGATAAACTTTTTGAGACTCAATCTCTCCCTTGGACAAAGGTGATTTTCAAGAGGTTTTACTGGTTTGTAAGGATCATTAATAAAGGCCAAAGCATCCAAGACTTCTCCACAATACAAGATTCTTCTCCAAGACTAAACCCTAAGCTAAGACTCCTCAAGTAAAATGGTGGAAGAATATATTGTAAATAAGTGAAAATGAATAATTAAATCTTTTTATCTCTCTAATAATGGTGAAATGTATGTATTTATATAGGTCTATCTAACCCTAATTCCTTCTTAAAGTTTAACTGGGTTGATCTAGTATCATTATTGACAAAAATAGATTAGATCATGGACTAGATCAGTTAGGGGGTGACCTAAACCCTTATAAGTTTTATCAATAAGAGTAAAAGGTCAATGGGGCTGAATATGTAACATACACCATTAAAAATGGGTTTTATGTTAGAGAAGAGCTAATGCATGTGGTAAATGACTAGAGGAGGGTGAAAAATAGGAGGCCAAGCCTAGGGGAATATTTTTAAGAGTTGGTTGAAATGATAATAAGTGAAAATAAGGTAAAATAATCCTATGAATCATTAATGGTATTCCCACCCCTTTCCTAATATACCCCTTAAGGCGTGCACTTAGAGAGATTGAGACTCAACAAGTTCCTACAAGATATAAAGAATTAGTAAATAATAAAGTTTGAAAATATTATGTATATACAAAATCAACTTGTCTTACCATGGTCAAGGTCTGATTACGTATGAAACTAAGTGTAAATGACTCCATTTCCCAATGAAAGGATAAGAATACTAGTTTATTTATCATAGTAAGCATGTTACCCCTATGAATCACCAATTGTTTGACCAATTTTTGACCCCAAGTCAAAATTGGACAACCCCTCTAAATTGAAACTTTTTATGGTACTATAAAAAATTATATGTGGTCTTTTCATGGTCTTAAATGATCTTAAATAGTCTTCATATGGTCACATTATTCATTTATTATCTTGGTCCAAAGTTTGGTATAATATAACTTGTCTAGTCATAGGGGCCATTTATAAGGTCTTGTTGTTGTCAAGTGTGGTCAAGATAATAACGTGGTTTAGAGTTAGTTTAAAGGTTTCTTAATGTGTCTTGGAAGTAATAAATTTATGCATTAACCTCCTATAATTTTTATATGTGCTAAAAAATTCATTTTTTCACCTTTTTGGCTAATTTGGAAGAGTTGTATGTACCTTTCCAAGATGATGTAGAGTTTTTCTCCCTAGCCTACAATTCCTCTTACACCTTACTTGAAAACTTGTCAATCGTCCTTGGAAACATTACACCTATTTATCCAAATGGAATAAATCACAATCCCTTGATTATCAAGATTTCAAAAATATTTAAAACATACAAACTCATTTATACAATTTATATTAATCCACCTTTATAATTCATCACTAACAAGATCTCTTAATGCCTTGTTTCACTATGTTATTGTGACAACATGCCTCCATAATCTCTTTGAGTGCATTTATTAAATTATAGTTTATGAATCTTAAAACATTCTTATTATAAATCTTTTAACAATATCCATTCATTCTTTACCTTTCACAATGAATTAAAATAACTCTACACCATTCTACATACCCTTACACAGTTCTACTAGCCCTATTTGTTTGCATTTATGACTTGTAATGCACTATACCTATTCATTTTGAAAATCCAACAACATATCCCAACACCTTCTTTCAAGATACAATTCACTACAAAGTTTCAAATTCTAATTATGCTGATAAACTACTTTTCTACATGAATTTAGGCCATTGTTTAGGCCTATTAGGTATTTCTAGTTCTTGAATACCATCAATCCTTAGAAACCCATACTACCAGGTTTATACAGTCATATAATTCTATAAATCAATTAGAACACATGAATTTTGACAAGACTATAAATTTTTATGGTAATTTTATGGTTACAAATCAAGATATGACCTAAACCCTAGATTAGGGCTTCTTGGGGTCTATGACAACCTGAGAAAATTATCAATTCCATTATGAGTGTGTTTAAACATTTTAAAAGACCAAATAAAGTTTAATAGGACTGAATAACCTTGTTCACATTTATTAATCATCATATAGTGCCTAACAAACCATCATCCTACCTTTCAACTCCAAATTACATTTGATTGGGTCCACATAAAGGACTAACTACAGGTCTAAAAACCCTGTCTAGAAGAGTAAAATACATAAAAAGGTAAAAAAATTATGAGAAAATCCTTCCACTCCTAATAACTTACCTCAATATCCTCAAGTCCTTAGTTACCAACATTAAGATCACTTTCTTCCAAGAATCTTCCAATGTTCTCAGTTTTAGCAAACACTATATGCTATAAGAACAGGGGTTTATATGGCAACTATCTCAACATCAGATGATTTCCTCACTCTTTAATCATATTTTGGAGAAACTTTCAACTTCACTTCTTGTATTATAATTAACCATATGATCTTTTCTTGATTAATAATAATTCCCACCTTACATATATAGAATCACTTTCCCAAATAGGGGTTTACTCATAGTATGTATCTAAATACTAAAAGCCTTGACAATTACATAACCAAATACTTGAGAACTAGAGGAGAAAAAACAAATACATCACCATAAGAATATATATATGTGTTAAGTCTAAGTTCATACAATTTTGTTTCTTTGATCATATAATGCATAAACATAGATTTCCTAAGAATGTAGGGATAAACAAGTTTAATCATGCATATTTTTTACTCGATACTAATACAAATCCTTAATCTATAAATGCCTTCAAATTCATACTTAAAATCAATAATTTTTTACATTTAGATTCACATTAATCTTTGGTTCATGATATAAACATAGATTAATATAGTCTTTATTCATCTTTCTTGGCAGACCTTCTTCTTTTCCCTTCTTGTCTGCCCTATTTATCCTCATCTCCTCTCTTCTATGACCACCAACACTATATACTGCTATATAAACTAAACTCCTAAATACATGATTAATAACTATTTATTGATAAAGAAACTCTTCTACATTTTCCAAACCCATGTAGGGTGGTGTATATCAAGACTGCCACCTCACACTATCAACATGACTTATGACTTCTAACCACTATTAAGACCTTTTCTAAGATCACAAGGTCTATTACAACATTGTTTAAATAATTACATACTGTTAAAACTCACTTAACCCACCTATACCATATAAAAACACTCTCAACTCCTCATAACAAGCTTGAACATTCAAATTAGAAAAAGGCAAAAAAATTAGAATTCAAATTTGACTCATTGTCATGGCTCCAAATCACATCCAAGTTCATTTTTTTAGCATTTCCTAAGATGCCCCTGCATAACAAGAGGTAAACATTTCAATAAAACTCCTAATGTACCTAATATTAGAAACAAGTTTGATAAGGTATAGGGATGGTCAGAGACTGACAAAATCTATAGTTTAATGCCTAAACTAAGAAAACTACCTATTTACAAGCAATTTTGGGCACTTTTACAGACTTTGAAGATCTACTTATAGGTAAAAATAGATTAAGAGTGTCCCTTGGGATTCCATAAGTCATATTCCATCTTTGGACCAAGTTTTAGGTCATATATATGCTTCAAACATTCTTTCTCCTCCATCGTTCCTTCCCTTCACTAACTTAGAAAGTTATAATGCAAGTGGATGGTACGGCTAGAAAAGACAGAGTTGGGAGATAAAACTATGGCCATTATGAGGAGTCATATTTTGGACTTAATTTGCACCTATGGATGGGGTTATTTAGGTTTTTATTATGCCTATTTTCACATCCCCTAATTTTTCTAAAAAAATAAACTAATACTCTTATCTACCTTAGTGATGACCTAGTCATAAAATTTAAACTTGCAATCGAAGACCCTAAGTCAATTAGTGTTATTTATGAATATGCATGATTTCAATTAAATGATTTGATAATTATCATATGTTTTGAATTTTTTTTTACATTATAGTGGTTTCAAAAAGCATTTGTGGACTAATGAATAAAATTGGCATATTTATATGATCAAATAAATGCTTTTATTATTTTAGTTATAGATAGATCGACAATCAAATTATATCATTTTAAAAATTAAAGTTTCAATTTTTAAAAACATAACTTTTCCTAATGTTCTATCAAAATTTAATGCATTATATGATTTTCCATGATGGTTTTCAATTATCTTCATTTGAATAATTACAAGTATAAATATTGGCATTATAAATGATGTTTTTCATAAGTGGAATTTGGTTTAAAATTTAAACCTAATTTATTATGAATCTAAGGATTGTCAAATAATCCTAAGGAATCTAAGTTTTAAATCTAAAAAAAAATCCTAAAGTGGTTATTCATAAGTATCGTCAAATAATCCTAAGGAATCTAAGTTTTAAATCTTAACAAATTATCCTAAAGCAGTTATAAGTTTATTCCTAAGGTTTCATTACAATAAATCCTAACCTAAGGTCATTTATCCTAAGGTTTAATGATACAAATAAATCTATTGGGCCTTAAATTCTCATGGTAATTTTGAGGGTATTTTTGATTCAAGGCATGAAATCTTATGAGATAAATGATTTATTTCAAAGGTTAATTTGATTAACCTAGGATATATTCATTATCGAGACATAAAGGTTTTATGAGTTGTCAAGTGAGTTGGTAGTTTCATGGTACATGAATGTTGTAATGTTAAGTTAAGTTAGCAGTCCATTTGATAAACTTCATGGCATGCTTGGATATGAAGGTGAGTTGATGAAAGACACTATAGAGGCTTTGAGATATAGTAAAATCAAATGGAGATTTAAGGCATTTAATGTATCTAATACATGCTTAGAATCTTATAAATTGGTAAGTCTTTATCAAGTATTTTGGCATTCATTAAATTTGATAGTATAGCCAATTTGGTTGACGAGATGATAAATACTAATCTCAATTTGATAAGACCAATGGTGATTGAACACGTAAGCATGGTAGTTACATCGAAGGACTTGGCTTATAAATAACATCAGTTTCATTGTTTTGGTCATTTTTTGAAGCTTTCTTTTGAAAGTGTTACTCTACTAGTTTAGATTTTGGAGTTACAGATAGAGATTTATGAGAGTAAGGTTGCAAGAGAGTGCATATAGGTATGTCGTGAACAAAATAAATAAGTTTTGAGGAATACTTTTAGTTGTTTTGAATAGTCTTTCTATTATATGGAAAATAATATGGTTTCTGGTCTACATGTGATAAATTTCATTAAAACTATATGTGCATATATACATATATTAGTTCTCATTTTCTATTGGTTCATATTGTTATAGTTGTAGCTTAGCTCATATTTTGTATTTCAAAATTTTAAGTTTCATAAATACATGATTTTTTTAAGGATGATCTCTATAAATGTTTATTTTCATAGAGATATTTGATGGATTCAAAATTATTTCTTGGAGTTTTGTGAGGAAACTTTGTTGAAAGATTATGATAGGTAGAGTTGTTTCATGTAATAATAAATAATTTTTTAATGCAGAGGGTTATTTTAAAAAATATTAATACATTTTTTGGGTTATATTTTAAGTCATGAAAATTTTAAGATATTAATTAGTTAACAATTTTGGGAAAATTGTGATATGTGGCTTTTCTAAGTTTGGTATAATGTCCTGATAAAAGAATGGCCCTATTAAAAAAGATATGATATTGAATGGTTTATGTTGATATTAATTTTTTAAAGTTTTAGAAAATACATACAGTTTATAATGACATGAATGGAGCTTTTTCTTTCAATGATTTTGAAATGGTTCAGTTTGAGGAAATTATTTAGTCTATAGTTTGAGAATGATACATATTTTGAGATGACATTCATACAGTGAGAGCAGAATGCAAGAGAGTATAGGCAAAGTATTTGAAAATAAATAAAGAAGAATATAATTATATGATTTCTAGTTTATCATGATAATAAATGGGAGATATATAATGGGTTTATATTTTATTTTGAAAATTGATTAAAATTCCTTTTATTGTACAAAATCTGCAAAATGATCACCTACAGAAATTTTCATGGTGTTGAATTTAAAGATCAAATGATTGTCCTCACAAACCAAAAATTATGCAGTTTGACAATCATTTGAACATCAAATCTAAGTTGGTTGAAAAACAAATTAAAAATTTTATTTTCATAAAATTTAAAGTTATTTTATGGAGAGATTTGGTTCATCTTTCATGTGATACAGTCAATATATTTTTACTATCAAGGTATTTCACAAAATAATTTGTTTTCAAAAGCATGTTATTGCACATGGAATAAAGAGTAGTGAAGTATGTTTTTTTAGATTTGGTATATTTTTTTATATTAGATTGATTATGTATGCAATGTGTTTTGTGTGTGTGTGTGTGTGTGTGTGTGTGTGTGTGTGTGTGTGTGTGTGTGTGTGTGTGTGTGTGTGTGTGTGATATTAAGTAAATTAAAATACAAAATGGAATTAACATAAAGATGAATTTCATTTAATATGATATGTTGATTATTTATTGATTAATTGATATTTTAAACATTCTTAGTTGACTAAAAATAGTCCCCCATCATTAGGAATACCTGGTCTAAATTCAAATATTTGATCTCTTAAGACTTATAAAAGTCTTAAATAATTTTTAATTTGTAATTGCCAAATTAATTGACTTTTAAACTCAATTAATAAAGTTGACAAATAACTAACTAAACTTAGTTATAACTTATTTTTCAACCAAATTTGGAGGTTTAAAAGGAGATCAAGGATTCATTTGAAAGGAGGAGGAGGAACAATACAGGTATTGAAGACTTACACATTGTAAAGTCAATCATTTATCTCTCTATTCTATACAACTTCTCTGAGATAGTATGACTTTTATAGATAGACAAATGGTACTTTTTTTTACACTTGAGTATCTGTCTTAGACAACATATGTATATCCAATTTTATATTGTCATTTATAACTAATTATCTGAATATTGTCAAGTTTAATATTTTTTGATGATTGCAGCTTGTAGTCCTATATGTAGAATCTGAGTATTCAACCTAAATAATGATGAGAACATCACTTTTTGTGATATATTTTTTACCTAATTAATTATAAAGTTATCTTTTGAAGATATTTTTTTATGAAGGATGTTTGTTTCTCAAATAAAATTGATCTATTTTGCTAAGATGACCCTCTTTATTGAGACTCACACATTTTTTTATATTTTATTTTAATTTCACTTTGACTTCTAATTTAATTTAAATATGATTTTAATTTAGTTTCTAATTGTTTAATTTTTTATTTTAAATTAGATTTATTAACATTAATTCACTTTCTTAAATAGTTTTTGTATTATTCAGATTTCTTTCTTTAGTTTATGTTAGTATTAGTTGGTGTTATTTTTAGTTTAGATTAGATTTCTTAATTAGTTGTTAGTTAAGTTTCCTAGTTAGTTGTCATTATTTAGGATTGTTAAATTATGCTTATTTTTATTTACTTATTGAAGATTTGTTTATAAATTGATTTATTATATTATCTTCAATTGATCTTTCATGATTCCTTTGTTTATTATTTTTTATGATTATCTATGAGCATGGACATAAGATATACTTTTTTACAATCTAAATTTTCTATCCTTCAACAGATTGTCTAATTCATAGATTTTATTTTTTGGATAGGTCAGATAATGGTTTATATCAGATGTGAGATTGAGTTATATAATATTGAAGGAATGATTAGCTTCTTGGATCGATACATTATTTATGAGTAACTCTTCTTGACATAGTTAATTTTCATGTTATATTTGATCAACTTAGTAAATGTTTGTAAACTTGATTTATATTTAATATTAAACATAGTAATATCTAGAACTTTAAAAGTTCCTTTTGTACACTTTAAGATTGATTTTCAACCATAGGTCCCTTACGATTAAACTAGTATAATTCCATATTAACCTTCATGATAGGTGAATGGGTTGATTCATTGGTGTGATAGTTTTCACCATCAATAGCTACCTCTAACTAAACCATAAAATAAGGACAACCCTAGGCTTTGGTTATCATGTAATGAGGTTGAACCTCTGAAGAAGGCCAACTTCCTTTTGATGGATCACCTAGACTAATGTTATTACTTGGAAAAGGGATAGAGAAGGGGTAAAGGGTTATTAAGAGATCTAAATAGGTGATGCAAAAAATTGAATGAGAAATCACATGAGTATGAAATAAACACTAATGAAGCATAAGACAATTATAGCTCACACAATCTCACAAACTAGCTAATTACATAATTTTTTCATAAACTAGGCTCACAAGTAATAAATGAAGCAAAGAGGAATTCTAAGATTCATACCAAGAATAAATTAATAGTAGAAATAGCATGAGTTCATACCTTCAACTAATCTAAAAACACCTAAAAATAGGCAAAAAATAAGTACAATGGACATGGGAGACACTCCTTTACAATGGCATCATGCATAAGCTTGTTAAACATAGTTTAGAGGCAAGAGATAGGTAAAAATTATCTTTATTGCTTCAAGATTTCTTTCATACAAATTTTGACATGGTTTTTTTCCTTGCCAAATAAGAGTCTCCTCTTTCAGATATCTCAAAGAGCCTTTTTTAATGAGAAAGAAAGTGTGATATAGGATAAGGATGAGAGATAGAGAGAAGTGAGCAAAATAGAAATCAATAAATGAGGCCTAACCAATTTTGATCAATTAGCATTAATCCTACTTCCTAATTAACCATTCATTAGTTCCAATAGTTTTCAAGTTATTTAATTAGATGAGAAACATATTAGAAGACAAAACTTTATTGTTGAGGATGGTGATCATGATCTACTAAGAAGGAAGAGCCTCTAAGATTATAAAAATTCATTTAATGTTCCACCTACACTCTCCAACTACCATATCTCTCCCTTGGATTTCTATGTCATCATCTACTTGCCTTCATTATAAAGATAATATCCTTATATCCATGGACCTAACCAAGCCATGACTATGTTTATTTTAAGCAACTACATGTGTTTCACTTGATTTCTTACTCTATTTTTTTTTGTTTTGAAGGAGGAGAGAAACAACAGATAAGGGGTATGTACCTGGTTGGACATTGCACCTATTGATATCTAGATAAAGTGGGAACTCTTCTTTGGCAAGGGAAGAATGACCTAAAAATCACATTAACTCAAAAAAAAAATATGTTAATAGAAAAGTAAGGGGTTACTTGGCGAGAAACTAGTCCCAAGAAAAGAATATGCTTCCTTAAATAGATGTTAACCCTTATTCGACATTCAAGTTCATTGATAAAAGAGAAATTACAAATAGTAGATATGAAAATGATGTTGATGAATAATAAAAGAAGTATAATCTATGGTAGGGTTGATATTATCAAAATAATGGTTCTAAAATGCAGTAGCCTCATTAATAACCTCCTAGATTATGACTAACTATTCTTATACATCCTCGAGATGGGGTGTGAGAATAACAATGCAAATGGATAGCGCAAATGCAATGTCCCTTTGATCGGTAAATAGAGGTTGGGGGACAATAGGAAGGTCAAAGACACTATCTATCTCATGTGCAATTCCTAGTAGGGTCACCTGCATGCAATAAACAAGTTAAGGTTAGGTCTAGAAAAATCAAAAAAGTGTTCAGGTACAGGTCAAGGGATGGCTAAAAGTCTGAGAAGGTGAAAGGAGGGTCAAAATAACAATCTATAATTTTGGGTGATAGTGACCATCATCAGTTAGGGTAACTGATGGTGGTTATATTAACCATCGATGGTTGGGTGATTAGTGGCGATTGCTATAACTAGTGATGGTTATGGTAACTATTAGCAGTCACCTGTTAGAAACTTGATGGGAAGTAAAAATGAGATATAAATAGGTAAATAAGGGTCCATTAAGGTTGTATGGGTAGTGTGGGCAAGGGAAAAGAGGTAAGAAGAGTATTCAATAGAGAACACACTTATAATAAACAAAGAAGGATAAAATGAAATAGAGAAAACAAAGTGAGGTACCTTTGCTCTAAAGATTTGGATGGTTGAATGCTTAGAGGAATATGGGTAGTGTAATTGTACCTTAATGAGAGAATCACATGGACAAAGCTTCAGGTTGATAAATTACTACAAAGAAAACAAGAGAGTCTAGATACACAAATTATACTCCCGCATCTCCTCCATGAGCCTTGTATTTATAGCACAAAACTTCTTGAATGAGGAGAAAGAGTTTCCAAATTAAGAAAGGGAAAGTTGTTAAGCTGGTCCTAGATAAGTGTGATGGACTGATGAAAATAAATCCATGATTTTATACAAGGGAAAGTTGTTAATTTTTTTAGTGCAAGCTTATTCACAGCTAGAAGTTTCTAATTTGATGGGTGAGGGTACTTTACTATCAATGATTAGGCTAACTATCAATTATTGGTCTAACCATTGGTGGTCAACCCTCTTGGGCTAAAGTGGTGGAATTCAGGGTGTAAAATACTTTGTTTAAATTTTTGTAAAAGGGGTTTAACTAGGTAAAAAGAAGAGTTAACTAGGTTAATGGTCAAGTTAGGTTGAGAGCTAGGACATGGTGATGCAACCTTAAAAATGATGTAAGGGATGTTTTTAAGTATCTACATTTTCCCCCTTTTTAATTTTTAGTTTTCGGTCAATAAACTATAGAATAAAAAATGGGAGGTTGACAGTCTAAGGTTAGTTACCCCAAGTATGGGAGGAGGGTATTCCCCCATAAACCAAGAGTCAATGAAGAAAATTGGGTCATGGTTTGATAAAAGGAAAGAAGGTATAGGTATGCAACTATGTGCACAAGGTGTAATAAGAAGCAAAGGTCAAAAAATCATGCAAAGACATAAAATGGCTAGTGTTGATAATAATAAGTTTGGGTTCTATAAAAAGTGACAAGGTAATAAATCCCTAGCAATGGTCATAGTTGATTGGGTTACACATATCCAATGTCCTAAAAAGGGTTAATGTTTACTCAAGTATCTAGGGTAAAAAGTGCTCTCAAGAAAAACATGAATAGGTGGGTTATGTGCAAAGTGGTGTAAAACATTTTCAACAACGCCAAGTTGGTCAAAGTGGTCAATAATGATCAAAGCAAGGTCATTGTAAGGTGTATGAATATGTGTGTTCTAAAAAAAGGCCAATGTTGTGATAGACATGGGAAAATGGGTGGGTTGGTTGGGTTGTGGATGGCCAAGCTAACTCCTGATGCACAAGGCAAGAGGATGTTGCCTACATAGTCCCATGGACAATTCATCCAACATGGACATCAAGCCTAATGTAGTTTTTATCTCAGGTAAGGGTGACTCTTGGATAAGGGTAATAATAGGGGAAATAGGTTACCCCATCAGGGTTTAGAAAGGTAAGGGTAAGTGGAAGAAGGGAATAAGTGGAAAGGATAAATGTAGGGTGATTGAAAAAGAAGGGGAAAAGAAACGATCGATGATGATTACCAAACTGTTGATGATTGGGTGGAACCAATGGTGGTTACCTAACCATTGATGGTTAGGCTAGCTGATAATGGTTGTATTATCCATCGATGATTATGGTCAAAAAGCACTAAAACTGTGACAAATGTGATTTGGAGGGTGAAATAGGTCATTGTTTATCTTATTGTGTGAAATTGGTAGAGTGTTTATCATTCAGCATAGTATACAAAGAGCATTTGTGAGTGTGTGGAATCTAGGCAAGGTGTCAAGAGGAGATTGGTTCATTGAGAGCATGTTCACAGGCAAGATGTACCTTAGAGATGCACCAATGATAGGGCATTGATTGAGGATGTGCCACCAATTATGGAATGAGGTGGGTATTTTTTTTAATTGATAAAAGCTAATTAGAGTTTTAATTAAGACTTAAAAGTTTACATAGTGTGGATATGTGTGTGAAAAGGAAACCTAGGTTTTAGGTTATTTTGGATCAGTTTTTGTGGTCATGAGGGGAAAAGGAAGGGCTAGGTAGAAAATTGACTAAAATTAATGAGGGGAAATAAGAAAAAATGCAAGGGGGAAGGGGGTTTTAATGTTTTTGGGTGTTTTAGGGAGGTTCGAGGGTTGACGCCCATGGGCATTGGTCACCCATAGGTGACCATTAGCAGTTGACCCAATCGGCATTGATTGACCCTAAGGGTATAAAATTCACCCAAGGAATCATTGATGGTCGATAAAACTATCAATGGTTAACAAAAGGGCTTTGTTAAGGTTTAGATTAAGGGTTTAAGGTTTAGGTTTTAGATTTTAGGATTTAATTTTGAGAATTTAGGTTTTTATATGCTAGGTAGGTGAGAAAGTATATTATAAAATAGGATATGGGTGGGTAGAAGAGGATAGTCGGTATCATGGTGGAAAATGAAAAGGAGGTAGGCAATTTAAATAGTGTTTATCTTAGAGAAAGGTAGGGAAAGTCTATCAATTATTTTAATTGTCATGTTTAGAGGGATAGGTTCGTACTTAATTTGTGAGATTATTGTTTTTAGGCACAAGAGCATATTCAGTTGTGGGATCATATTCCTAAGATCTTCCCAGTAGCTTGATATGCAATGATAGTTGAGGATTGGTGTCATATAGAGGTGGTGGGTTTTGTGGTGATGCACCACTACCAACATCTATCAAGGGATGTTGCCATGATAGTCACCTTCATCAAGAGATGGGACTCGATGACTAATACCTTTTTGTTTTTGATAGGAGAGATGATGATACTATTGGAAGATGTTCATTAGATTACACAATTACCAATCTGAGGAGATCCCATTTATCAAATAGAGGGGGATGAGATTGATGAGTGTTTATAAATGCTATATGGGGATGATATCAGTGTGGTATAGTTTAATGCTAGAAAATTTAGTATTAGATGACTATACTAGAGATCCCCAAGGGATAGACATTTGTTGACTATGTTGTAGTTAGTGGTTACCTATTATGCATTGTCAAATTCAATCAGAGGGAGATACCCTAGTGTGTTAATACGGGTGTTAGTAGAGTTATATCTAGGTGGAGTTATATTTGGATAAGCACAGGTATTACTAATGTAGATATATAGGGAGCTATGGGGTTTTTGGGAACACAAATGGTATGGCATTAGTGTGGGGTTTATGATCCATTATTGGGCATATGAGCACATATGAGTGATGTGACCATTGGTTTTACCAATTGTGGGGTATTTATTAATGGATTATAGGGTTATTTTTACCAATAGAGGAGAAAGAGGGCCCTAATAAGAGGAGGCATTAGTACACATGACCTAGAGTGGTTCAAAGATGCACTAGAGAGTTTGGTAGATGGAGACATAGTATGGAGGCTATATAGGGAGTGGCCTACATGAGAGGGCTACCAGCATCATACATTGTCTTTACAAAGCTGGAAGTGGATCTAAGAGTGACAAGAGGGATAGACTTAGTGTATCCTATTAAAGAGGGTATGGTGATAGTTTAGATTAGTATAGGGGATCCCTCTTGATTTTGTATGGTACAAGAGGGAGGATTCATAGTATCCACTTCTAGAGCCATAGCCACAGGATGAGGTTTTGGATTTTGAGGAGCTACCATTGATGGGAGGTGATGATGATAAGATGACACATGACTACCCTACATGGTTTAAAGGTATATACTATGATGGATTTTGGTTTGGGAGATGGTGATAGGGCCTCAATAGATGTAAATCAGAGATAGGGGCTAGCATAGCAGGACCCATAGGTGTTAGTAGCACTAGCAATAGTGCAAGCCTAGATAGCTACATTACAAGGGTAAGTTGTAACTCTTTAGGGTCAGGTAGGAGGAGTCATAGTGGAGAGAGACTAGGCTCATACATAGATCATATCTTTATAGGGGTAGATAGTGATCTTACAAGGTCAAGTGATTACATTGATAGGGGAGCGAGACCAGGTGAGGGTCTTTTTTGATTTAGTGACCTGAGAGAGAGATTCCTTAAAAGTGCTAGTATAGCAGTGATAGGTACATCACCTCTCAGATAAATCACATAGACTAGGTATCATGTAGTGATATACAAAATGAGGTATTATGAGGGCATTATGTTAGCACATTGTCATAATGATTTGAGATGGGGAAGGTATTAGCTGAGTGTGTTATATGGGGTAAGTTTGGGGACCCCAAGGTAGTGAGTCAGTACGTAGGGCCTCTACTTAGTATAGTTGTAGGTATAGGTACAGGTGCAGGTACTAGAGGGGCTAGTAGTAGTGGTATACTAGGGTCATGATATGTATATGATCTATTTTTGATACTAGCCTATGTGTTGAAGATGTGAGATGTATTTTAAGTGAGAGTTATGATGTATAGACATTATATAATACATACATATATATATATATATGATATGGTTTCATTTTTAAATGTGTTGATGATGATTGATATATATTTGATGTTCGTATTTAGATGATAATGTATTTGGGTATTTGTTAATGCTAATTATGATATGATAGATAGATCAGGATGTGTTGATTGGTGACGATTCTTAATGGTTATGATTGATTAATTAATATAGTGATAGTATAAAGTATGTTTGAATAATGTTATTTATAATGGTTAATCTAGTGTTTTGATGCAAGGTTGGTTAATTATGTTAGTGTATGATAAGTGGGTTGGTTTTGAATGTTAATGCTTTGATTTATGGAATGATTTTGGTTTTAATAGGTAGGATATGTATGGGTGACACCAAAAAGGGGGTATGTTGGATTCACTGACAAGGATCTTATTATACCCCATAAGGAGTATTAGAGCTTAGTGAAAGTGAACCCTTTATGCACATCAAATTAGCATTTACCTAGTATTAAGGTGTGTCATATAAACACCATGTGTCAAGTGAGCTCAGAATCATTTGATTTATAGAGGTGATTATGAAAAGGGGAGGGTAGTGATAGGTATGTGGGGAAGAAGTGTTAGGTAGGGAACCATGTGTGGGTTCACCCACCCCTTTACTTAGGTGATGCCTAGAACTAAAATAGACTAGTCCATGTCATGAAGGGGTAGACTGATCAATGTGGGAAGTCTACCAATATTAAAAGAGAACCGACTATGATTCATTTGGGATAATGTTGAATTTTTGATAGGGTCATGTATTTTTATTTAAAAGAGGTAAAGATAATCAAGGTGGGAAGCTTCATTGAGTGACAAAATAGAGCTGATTATGGCTGCTATTATTTATCATGTTAGCTTAGCCATCCTTCGGGGGAGTGGTCTAGGTCTGAGTTTCAATAGTTTTCCTTTGAGGGAGCAGTCTATTATTTTATTATTTAGGTTATATCCATCCTTTGAGGGAGCAATCTATTTCTTTTTCTTATGATAATGGACCCAAATAATATGTATCCCAAAAATCTTGAACTTTTGTTTTAGATATGGGTGCATCTATTTGAAGCTTAGAGATAAATCATTTGTAAGGGAAAAGTTGTGCCTCAATATAGTGGTTATGTGATAATAAGAAGGGGTCTTAAAGAACATGCTGCCATGGGATTCTATTTAACAATAGACAAAAAGTATCCATGAGAACCATGCCATGGGTAGAGCTGTGGTACCCATGTTTAAGATTGGATGAAAAAGCTTGACCGATAATCACACATATCTAGTGTAACCACATGTCACTAAGAGGAATAGGGTAAGAGGATTAGGGAAGTGAGAAGTTATTAAAATCAAAGGACAAGCTTAAGTTAGATAGCTGGGTGTGTTAGAGAGGCCTTAGCAATAGAAAGGGCATAAATGTGAAGCATTTAGAGGCTCAAAGTTTGGTTTGCCTTCAAGAGAGGACAAACAATAAAGTCCTAATCTATACTTATGGTTTAAAATATAGGGTCCAATCCAGTTGAAGGCAAACTTACTCCTTTTAGTTTTCTCCATGTTAGTGACATGTTGGTTTTCTTTGAGGACAAGGTCTCCAATGTTGAATTATTATATTTTCAAATGTTTATTATAGGCTCATTTGATATGATCTTGATAGATACAAAGGTGATTAAGGGAAACAAGGAGATGTTCATCAAGGATTTCTAAGTGTGCTAAGCATTCCTGATGATAGTCACTTTTAGAAAGAATCTCCTATAAGGATATACAGAGAGAAGGAATTTGGACTTCAAGACGTAGAACTGCCTTGGCTCCAAAGACCATAAAAAAAGGTGTAGAACCCATAGCAATTTAGATAGTATGTAGTAGGCCCATAAATAAAATGGGATATGGAGGTACCAATCCTTGCCTAAATAATTGACCACCTTGGTGATCATTTTGATGATGTTTTTGTTAGAAGCTTCAGCCTATCTGTTAGCTTTTGGATGATAAAGGGAAGAAAAACTTAAGTCAATGCCAAAAGCCTTAAAAAGTTCCTGGACCTTTTTATTCTTGAAGGATTTTCCATTGTCAATGATGATTTTATGAGGGACATCAAAGTGGTAGATGATGTGATGGGTAATGAAGTCAATGATTTTTTCAACTTTGATTGAGATCAATGAAATGGCTTTCACCCATTTAGTGAAATACTCTGTGGTAATGATGATATATTGGTGACATTGAGAGGAATGAGGATTGATCTCACCAATAAGATCAAGATCCCATTGCAAGAAGGGCCACTAATATGTTGATACCTAGAGACCATGAGGAGGTGCATGATGGAGGTTAGAATGTTGTTGACATTTGATGCATTTATTGGCATAGTCATAGCAATCTTGATTAAGTGTAGGCCAATAGTATCCCAGGTAAAGAATACACTTTGTAATAACCAAACCACTGAAGTGTCCTCCACAGATGCCATCATATACTTAATGGTGTGAGAGGCTTCATTTTTATGAAGGCATCAAAGAAGGAGGCCATCAAAGCCTCATTTATAAAGAATGCCCCCTAGTATTAAGTAGCAAGAGGTGCTTTGAATGAAAGTTATATGAGCATTTCTTGAAAGATTGGGCAAAAGGACACCAATATTGAGGTAGTAAAATATTTGGTCATACCAAATGTCTAAATGTGATGTTTCCACTTGTATAATGTTAGGAAGATCAAGACTGAGGTAAGATAGGGTGATAAAGTAGTGTATGATGACAAACAGTTTAGAGTCAGTAGGTTGGGATGGAATTTGGGATGCAAGGGAAGCCATTGTGTCTAAAATTTTGTTTATAAAGTGAGGGAATGATTGAATGGTATAATGGTTAAATGTTGTTAATATTTTATTAGTAATTTGTTTATATTTTAGAAGAACATCATTTTTGCATTGATAGGCTCTTGTGATTTGGTTGATAATAAGTTAAGAATCTCCAAAGACATGTATAGTTTTGATTCTTAAGGCTAGGGAAGTTTGGAGACCTATGATCAAGGCCTCATATTTAACTATATTATTGGTGCATTTAAAATTGAGTTTGAAAGAAAGAGGGAGAGTTTCTCCATTAATGGGAATGAGGACTATACCAGTACCCCCACCCTTTTGACATTTAGAACTATCAGAATACATAGTCATTTGATAGGTGGGTTTTTCTAAAGAAAGAGTAGCTATAGACTCATCTAGAAAGGAAAAAAGAGGAATTTGATTATTGGGGAGAGGGGATTTAACTAGTTGGTTAAAAATGACTTGTCTTTTAATGGACATTTTCAAAATAAACTCAAGATTGAACTTATCTAAAAGCATAAGCCACTTATCCATACATTGGTTATGATATAGCTTAGAGTGCATATAATTGAGGGGGTTAGTATTGGTAAGAATTTTTATGGTTAAGAAGATAATGATGAAGTTTAGAGGTGACAAAAACTAAGGCAAGGTAGAGCTTTTCTAGATGGGTGTATCATGTTTCATAGTTAATAAGGGTGTGATTGATGTAATAAATAACCTGATCCTTATGTTGGTCATTACAATGAGTCAGCATGGCTCCCAAGGAATTATCAGTGGCAGATAGGTATAAATAAAAGGGTTGATCTTCCTTTGGGGGAATAAGGATAGGTGGAAAAATAATATACTCCTTGATTGCATCAAAGGCTTGTTGACACTCTTTGGTCCATTTAAAGGAGGTATCTTTTTTAGGAGGTGGTGAAAGGGTTGACAGTGATCAGATAATTGGGAGTTAAAATGGTGGATTGACTAAAGTTTGCCTTATAGGCTACAAAGTTATTTTAAGTTAGTAGGATGAGGCATTTATATAATGTCTCTAACTTTTATAGGGTCTATTTTATTCCATGAAGGGAAACAATGAAGCCCAGGATTTTTTTTGATAAGACCCTGAAGAAGTATTTCTTTGGATTGAGCCTAACATGATAATGGATAAGTTTTTCAAAGATGATGGCTAAGATATCGAGGTGATCCTAGCGATGTTTGGATTTTTTGAGAAAATTATCAAGATAGTCTTCAACTATTATATGAATCAGGTCATGAAAAATGTAGGTCATGGCTTGTTGATATATGGCTCCTGCATTCTTTAATCTAAAAGGCATGACACAATAGTAGAAAGTTCCCCATGGGGTGATAAAATATATCTTATGTTGATCTTGGGGGGCAATAAAGATTTGGTTATATCTCAAAAATTCATCCATGAGGGATAAAATTTCATGGCCATCAGTAAGATCAATAAGTTGGTCAATGTTAGGTAGGGGAAAGTCATCTTTTGGGCATGTAAGGTTAAGATCTTGGAAATCCACACAAAGGCAGAGTCCCCTAGTGGGTTTAGTGATAGTAAAAATGTTAAATACCCATTATGGATAGTAAATAGGTTGAATGAAATTAATAGATAGAAGGTGTTGATGGTTAAAATTTGTGCTTGATTCTAATCAACAACAATGGGAAGTTTCAAGCTGTGGGATATTGTGGCTTGAAACAACCTCCAGATTTTAGAGAAGCTGGTCTCTTCTTTTGTATCAAGTGTTTGGGGGAAAAGGGATAGGAATTAAATGGAAATGCAAATGAAAGAAATGAAACCTAGCTATGGTGATGCGCCTGAGTGTAATTATGATCCTAACTTGAGCACAGTGAGACTATATGTAGGATTCAATTACATTTAAGAGCAGACAAGTGCATGATCAATGTAAAAGATTGAAATAATAGAAACAGAGGCTCACAATAGGAACTTATTTTGCTGAGATATAGAAAATGTCAACAAAGGCATAGGGTTCAATCTTCTTATAAGAATCTTCTAATCACATAAGAGACGCAGCAACATGTACAGTCATGTAGAACTTTCAATTCAAGAAAATGAGACAAAAGCAAATGACATTCCTAATCACAACTCTAGAAAATCTATAGTATAGACTACTTTTGCAAATGACATAGATAATATCAACAAAGGCATAGAGTTCAATCTTATTAATTCATTTAGACCAATAAAAGGCAAAGAAACATGCACAGTTATATCAACTTTGCAACTCAAGAAAATGAGACAAAAGCAAATGATATTTCTTAGTCATAAACTGTAGAAAGTCTAAACTTAGAAAAGTCCCCCTCTTTTTTTACAATAATCCTAACCCCTCTTTATAGCCTCAGATTTTACAAATAAAATAGCATGGTATTTGGTGCATTCAATGCCTTGGATGCATCCTAGTCTTATCAAGAAGGGCCATGCTGGGACGCGGTGGCTGCCTTGTCTACGATATGGTGATTCCTATCTAGTACCTCCTTTCATGCCTAAATTTCCTCATTCCATCACCTGCTTAGCCACTCGACTATCTATTCTACCTCTACTTATAGGGGATAAATAGATAGCCCTTTTAATGTTTACAGGCTCCACAAATCTACTTGATGCACTGCTCCATCTACCAAAAATAAATCCTACCGAGTTTCCCTCCATCTCACCTTGTGGCAATAGATACATGGAACACTCTGTTCTATTGAAATGGAAGAGGACACAGTCAATTTCTTGAAATTCTCCTTATTACTTAGAAGGCACTAGAGAATGACACTTGGTGCTTTCTACCTAATTTATCGAAGACATGTGGCTCTCTCTGCTTCTCTATATCCTGTTCAGGAATGCTCCACCTTCGACACCTATCGCAATCCACTTATTCAATACTTAGCAGTTTTAACAAAATAAAACTCATCACGTTCCTTGCTCGAGCAAATTTTGAAAAAGGGGATGGATACACGTGGTAGTCTCTGCATGTTTTTGGGAAGATACATGGTGTCTTCTGCTCCTCCTGCTAGGGGTATGTGGCATCTTCTACTTCTTTGGGGAATGGAGTAGAAAGGGGCTCAAAAAGTGACACTTGGAAAACTCCACTGCTCTTTGGCACTTAAACAAAATGAAACAACACCCTTTTGCCCTCTAAAAAGGTACTTGACCCCTTTGATTTTTGGGACACTCTCTTAAACTTCATGATGAACCAAAATGGTTCAATGGTTCAATACTATGCGCCATTTACATGTTAATCGAGGTATTAAACCCAAAACATTGAACCATTACATTGAACCCAAGTGTTGAACTAACTATCTTTTGGAAGTTGACACATGGCAACTTCTACCTTCCTCTAAAAAAGTAGTCCAAGGTCTTTCCTGACTGCCACCTAGCACTTTCTACCCGATTCTGCTGCTTAGCTTATTGAAATCCTTTCACCGAAAAAATAGATGAAATGTGGGTGCCGATATGAGATGCAGATGCTGACACATGGTGACTTCCACTAAGTGGTTATTGGATACGTGGCACATTCTGTAGCCTTCTTGAAAGTTATGAAAAGTGTCTCAGATGACACTAGTTGGTCGGCTTCGTGTTTCAGAAAGTGACACTTGGCAGCTTCTGCTTGATTTCAACACTTAGGAAAAAAATGAAAGGAGGAAACAAAAAATGGGAAAGAGAACCCATGCTTGGATTATGCCACTTGGCAGCCTCTATTGCACTTTGACACTTAGATGGAAAATAAATGCACATTCTACTCCAAAACTTTGCTACCACAACCAAGGTATGTGGGAACCAAAACTACAGTGCTCAACTGAAAATTTGAAAGCAACGTAGAGTAAAAATTTACTCTACAATTATTGGTGACCCTCAGGAATTTTGAGCCTACTCAAAAAGAAACCCAACTAATGCTCTATCAAAATTTCAAAATTTTATAGCTTCAAAAGTGTTGTCTGGTAGATGGACCATTCATGGTCAAATAACCCTTGTTCTACAATTCAATGAAAGCTAGATCAAGGTTAATGATATCCTTATGTGAAAAATTTTGCAAAATCTAGACTGTAGCTTTCAATTTGAATTCTAGCTAGGAAATAGGAACTAGAATAGCTTCAACTTCTAAGATTAAGGAATCATCCCACATGTCCTAGAAAACTATTTGTCCTTTTATTTGGCTAGCAGCAATGGTTCAATTTGATTAACCATCAGCACTGTGTTGGCATCCAAAAACATAGAAGGGAGGCCTAGTTGCACTAGATCTTCAATATGTTGTCTCATCTCGTTGATGGCTTCTTTCATGACTTCAAGAAGCTCTTTGCAACTGTTGGCCGTAGCATTGCAACTGAGCACCTCATTGACCCATTTAGCGGTGACCATTCTGTCAGTGATTCTCGTGGCTACCAATGTTGCATCCATTACATTGTAAAGCTTCTGCAACAAGGTTTGGGAGTCTGTGACTCTGTTAGAGACTGTAGCTAGAGTGTTCTTCACTGAATCTTCCACCTTCTCACATAATTGTTATGCGTTGAGCAAGAAGGTGAGAGATGTCCTGAGCTAAATAATCTCTAAGGAGATTCTTTTCCACATTGATTTATAGAGCTCCTTTACCAATTATATCACTCCAACACCTTTTGGCCTATTATCCAGCTCTAGCATCAATTGCACCACTTTCTGTTGCTCTGCTTGGAACTGGGCTTGAAAATCCATAGCCTTATTTTGTTCATCTAGCAGCTTCTACTACATTTGGGTAACTTGCAGCTGATGTCCTTTGAGTCTTCCCTACAATGTTGCTTTCTCCCTCCTAAGGGTCATTGATGCATCCCTTACATGCATGAGCTCTACTTTTAATGAATCATTTTGGGCTTGGACTACTTGGTGAGTCTGAAGGGAAATAGTATCTTGCAATTGTTTATTTAGACTTGCTATTTCATTATCTTTCTTATTTATTTCTTTAGCCAAACTGTTATAGTTTGCCTTTTCTTTGGCCAAATCAGCCTCCATCTTCTATAGTCTTCTTGATGTTTTCAAATAATCCTCCATGACTATAGAAGTGGATTTTTTCAATAGATCAACTCTGTCTTGGGGCCTGAATAAGGACATATCAATGGCCACTGCATTCATTATATAATCCTCTGGCTACATCTATTCGTTCGGCTTGATGACGTTGGGTGACAAATAGGTCACCGTCACTTGCTACTGAATAGGGTCAAATTGTGACCATAGGTGTGGAAATACTAATGCTTTATTCTCTTTAATTTTATTTTTCTCCAACTGGGCTTCTCTTGCCTTTCTAGCAGCATCGGCCTATGTCTGGAAGGTGGAAGGGGATGCAATGTGTCCTCCCGCAAAAGGATATCCTTGTGGCAGGCCATATTGAAGAGGTAATGGTTGGCTATGGGTGAGCTAAAGGGGCACCTTTTTGGGAATAGAGGGGGAGAAATGGGTTATTGTTAGGGCATGAGGCATCAAGGATGGGGTGAATTGTGAAATGGGAATGGCAGAGGTAGTAAGAGGTGTCATTTGGCTAAGTGGAGGCATCACACTAATAGGGGAAGGAACAAACTGAGAGGGAGGAGGAGGAGTAATACTTACCTAAGGGGGAATCATAGTGCTCTATAATTGGCACTGTGAAGGTTCCTCTTCCTCCTCTAAATCAAAATGGAACTGCACCCTCTTTCTCTTCCTAGGTGTCTCTAACTCTGGCTATGTCTGCTTCCCTTCCACATCTACTATTATCAGTGGTGCTTGTGGAGAAATGAGTATTTCAATAACATCTAATGATGGGGAAGCTTTTGGTGGTGAAGACACCACACTCCTTTGTTATTCCACGGTGCTAAGTGGCTGGGGCCAGGTTGATGTAGTGACTGCAACTATAGCTTACTCTGAGGCATGTGGTTGTTGGCTTGTTCCTGCTCTAACTTCCTGCCCTATACCGAGTGTTGGTAATTGGCTTGTTTTTGGGCTAGATGTAGGGGAGGGATGACACTCATCCCAAATCTCCTCCCATCTTTCATATAAATCCACACTTTTGAAAGTGTGGGTGGTTTGAGAAATTTCCTGCCTATATTTCCAATAGGCTTCAATCTTCTCTGCATCCCAATCTTTGTTCTTCAATGTCCTTCTCACCAGAAGTCATCCTGAATTTGGGATCATAATCCCTTTGCTTATCATAGAAGGTTTCCCATGGCCTATTCTGTGGCAGGGGAAAATCTGTCAATTCAACATAAATACCAAGAGCATCCTCTACAGGGTTTTTTCTGGTCTCCAAAAAAGGGCAGCCTTCATGTGCAATCCTGGCCCCAATCCTATTGGCCCTTACCCAGGAAGCTATGTAACCACTTGGGTCATAAACCCATTTGTCTTCAACTAGTAGGAAACCTAGGAAGGCCAGCTTTCATAGCAGCACTATCTCAGCATCTCTAGCTTCTAGGCTTATGTTGCCTACCATCCATGGGAGATTATACATTTTTCTCTTCTTCTTCCTAGAGCCATAATCATTATTGACTACTAACACCTACCTGGTGACTTCCAAGAATCCCAACCTAAGATTTAAAATCTTTGATAGAAACACTAGTTCCCCACAAAATCCATGAACCCTTATGATCATGTGGTGGGACCCAAAATAGAAGTCACACAGGATTAGACAACTGACGAAGAGGTTTAAAACACTTATAAATAACCTGTTTATGACAGGTTCAAGGCTAAGGCAAAAAAAAGTGGGGGTAATGAATAGTTTCAAAAATCATACGGGTTACTAATTCCTGATAAAATGTGTGTCCATGCAAATACAAGGATGTTCCTTTGGGGGTCAAAATCTGGGTCATATATGTTCAGATTCATATGTTGGGTGAAAAGATCAGGGTTCTGATACAATATGAGATGGAATAAATAAGAGGAATACCTAAACACCCCTTTTGATTTGAACTAGGTCAGATGTTCCACCATTGAAAAGGCAATGTGCTCTGAGAAGTTAGAGTCGATACTCCTGTGTCTTATTGACTATCTTCAGCCTGAAAAGGATGGCCATTTGTTCTGCATACACTACCATGTCATCCTTCATGCCAAAGATGATGGCCATCATTGACAGTGTGTCTTGGCTAGCTGGCATGAATTGAGCTCTTGGTGTAGGGAGCATGGGTACCGTAGTATCACCATCTGCCATTTGTAACTCAACCCTCAAAAACCTTGTTTGAGTATTGACATTTTCCCACATCCTTTGCATCCTATCAATAATGGGGAATGTAGTGGTATTGTCATAATGTAGGGCTATCATGTCCCTGGTAGTTTGTGGGGTGATCTGCACCATGAAGGGACCTTGTTGAATGATGCAAGATGGTGCATGGAGCAAGTTTGCACATAATTCAATCAAATCAAGGCATGGATGCATAGTTTGGATAATGAACTGAGCTATTTTTGACGTCTACATCCTCATTCTGAATGTCTTATATTGCCCTACTCTGGCCCTTTGAAGATACCTTTGGTGTGCCCCTTCTCTAAGAATCTTGCTATTGGTTTTTTGCAAGATTGGATCCATGATTCCATCTGTGTAATCCTTCATTTTTGATGGGTCACTGGCTTGACCAACTCCTGAGATTTCAATTCTTGAATAGGTTCTCGACAGTTGCACAAGAGCTGAAGCATATGATTTACTAGCAAGCAACCTATCAAGAGATCTTGATGTCCCAACTCCTTGTTATGAAGATGATGCTCTTGCCATCTCTATATCTTATATGTAATACCTGATATGAACCTTGTGCAAGATAGGGACACTCTTGCTAAAGCATATTTTACTAGGTGCTAAACAATTACAAGGAGCAGGATATTTTCGTAGATGCAAAAATGCTTGAGAGTTTGTAAATTTTAAAACTTGCTAAGAGATATTTATAGACCTATCAAGTCTCAAATAGCATTAAATTTGGATGACCATTAGTAGATCCTACTCAATCTTTTGGAAACAGTGAGGTGGACATGCTATACAAGTTGTGGCACAAGGTACCTTAGAGATTTTGAAATATTTGGGAAGCATTTAATGTGGCAAAAATTTAAAGAATTTAAAAACTTTCTAAGCCGCCAACTCTGTGTTTAAAATACTTATTTAAAAGGAAAGCGGGAAAACAACGGAAGACAAAAATAATGCAGGAATGGGAAACTACCTAACTACATTAATTAAGCATTTTTATCTTCCTCCAGGATCAAAAACAAAATTTCTAATGTCTTCTTCATGATAAGCCAGCTTATGTTGCCATACAAGTGATTGAAACGGGTATCTTTGGTGAAATGTTCTCTGTGTAGGCCACACAGATTTGCCTGTATTTGAGTGAGTCTAAGTCAAACATGCTTTCGACATCCATAAGATCTTCTTGTTCTTGGAAGCCCATCAAATATTGGCTCTTGATGTTGGTATGTCTTACCAGGAAATCAATGACGGTTTGCTCATCAACAGAAGCCTTTTGACCTAGATCATTTATTGACTTAACTTCTTATGCTTCAAACTCTAGCTCTATTGCATTATCCTCCTCTTTCATGACTTTAACCTCTTGAAAGGATGATCTTGAAAGAGTGCAATAATTTTGCACATGTAATTGAGGCTTAATGTTGTTTTGTTAATCTATAACCAATTCATAGCTATCTTGCAAAATGGTATAACTGGACCCAATAATTTCAAACAAATCATTTAAAAAATAATCTATGGATTGTCCATGTTCTTACTCATTATCTTGTGAAGTGAGAAGAAAGTCTAAGATTATTTCCTCTTCATCAGCATTCCAACTTGCATAATTTCTTGGAGAAATAGGAGCACTCATATTTACTCTCTATACTGGTTGAAACTGATTGACTATTCTTCTTGGACTAATTACCAGAGGTGGTAAAAGAATACATAAATTTGCAACAGACTGTGATCTGGTGACTGCTCTACAGCTCTGACTCCTCGTAGCTCTCTAGTTCATGTGGTCTTGAAAGAAACTTCAAGACTGGTCCCACCGGGCATGCCAAAAACTGTTGATGGTTAAAATTTGTGCTTGATTTTAATCAACAACATTGGGAAGTTTCAAGCTGTGGGATATTGCGGCTTGAAACAACCTCCAGATTTTAGAGAAGTTGGTCTCTTCTTTTGTATCAAGTGTTTAGGGGAAAAGGGATAGGAATTAAATGAAAACACAAATGCAAGAAATGAAACCTAGCTATGGCGATGCACCTGAGTGTAATTTTGATCCTAACTTGAGCACAGTGAGACTATATGTAGGATTCAATTACATTTAAGAGCAGACAAGTGCATGATCAATGTAAAAGATTAAAATAATAGAAATAGAGGCTCACAACAGGAACTTCTTTTGTTGAGATATAGAAAATGTCAACAAAGGCATAGGGTTCAATCTTCTTATACGAATCTTCCAATCACATAAGAGACGTAGCAACACGTACAATCATGTAGAACTTTTGATTCAAGAAAATGAGACAAAAGCAAATGACATTCCTAATCACAACTCTAGAAAGTCTACAGTATAGACTACTTTTGCAAATGACATAGATAATATCAACAAAGGCATAGAGTTCAATCTTCTTAATTCATTTAGCCACATAAAAGGCACAGAAACATGCATAGTTATATCAACTTTGAAACTCAAGAAAATGAGACAAAAGCAAATGATATTTCTTAGTCACAAACTGTAGAAAGTCTAAACTTAGAAAAGTGCCCCACCTTTTTTACAATAATCCTGACCCCTATTTATATCCTCAGATTTTACAGATAAAATAGCATAGTATTCGGTGCATTCAATGCCTTGGATGCATCATGGTCTTATCAAGAAGGGCCATGTTGGGGCAGGGTGGCTGCCCTATCTGTGGCATGGCAATTCCTATCTAGTACCTTCTTTTACACCTAAATTTCCTCATTCCATCACCTACTTAGCCGCTCGACTGTCTATTATGCCTCTGCTTATAGGGGACAAATAAACGGCCCTTTTAATGTTTACAAGCTCCACAAATCTACCTAGTGCACTGCTCCATCTACTAGAAATAACTCCTGTTGAGTTTCCATCCATCTCACTTTGCGGCAATAGATACATGAAACACTCTATTTTGTTGAAATAGAAGAGGACACTTAGTCAATTTCCTAAAATTCTCCTTATTACTTAGAAGGAACTAGAGAATGACACTTAGCACTTTTTGCCTGATTTATCAAAGACACATGGCTCTCTCCACTTTTTTATATCCTATTTGGGAATGCTCTACCTTTGATACCTGTCGCAATCCACTTCTTTGATACTTAGCAATTTTAACAAAATAAAACTCACCACATTCCTTACCCGAGCAACTTTTAAAAAAGGGAATGGATGCACGTGGCAGTCTCCACATGTTTTTGGGAAGATACGTGGTGTCTTTCGCTCCTCTTACAAGGGGTATGTGGCATCTTTCACTTATTTCAGGAATGGAGTAAAAAGGGGCTTAAAAAGTGACACTTGGCAAACTCCGTTGATCTTCGGCACTTAAACAAAATGAAATGACACCCTTTTGCCCTTCGAAAAGGTACTTGACCCCTTTTATTTTTGGGACACTCTCTTGAACTGCTTGATGAACCAAAATGGTTTAATGGTTCAAAGGTTTAATACTGTGCACCATTTACACATTAATCAAGGTATTGAACCCAAAATGTTGAACCATTACATTGAACCCAGCTGTTGAACTGACTATCTCTTAGAAGTTGACACATGGCAACTTCTACCTTCCTTTGAAAAAGTAGTCCAGGGTCTTTTGTGACTGCCACCTAGTGCTTTCTGCCCGATTCTGTTGCTTAGCTTATTGAAATCCTTTCACTAAAAAAATAGATGAAATGTAGGTACCGATATGAGACGCGGATGCCGACACATGGTGACTTCTGTTGAGTGTCTATTGGATACGTGGCACATTCTATAGCCTTTTTGAAAGTTATGAAAAGTGTCTCAGATGACGCCAGTTGGCCAACTCCGTGTTTCAAAAAGTGACACTTAGCAGCTTTCACTTGATTTCAACACTTAGGCAAAAAATGAAAGGAGGAAACAAAAAAGGGGAAAGATAACTCATGCTCATATTATGCCACTTGATAGCCTCTGCTGCACTTTGACACTTAGATGGAAAATAAATGTGCGCTCTACTCCAAAACTCTGCCACCATGACCAAGGTATGTGGGAACCAAAACTGCAGTGCTCAACTAAAAATTTGAAAGCAACGTAGAGTAAAAATTTACTCTACAGAAGGCATTAAAGTTCTTCTTTGACAAGAAGAGATATGCAGGGATGGATTTAAAAAAGTTTTTGCCAGACTAGTTTAACCTCAGGATGGGTGATGGTGTTATGAAGGGAAATGGATGGGTTAATACCAGGTATATCCTAATAAGACCAAACAAATGATATGTTATGGTCATCAAGGAAGGCTGCATAGTTTATTTATTCCTTAAGAGTTAAGGATTGGCTAATCTTGACAATATGAGGGTTCTCCTGAGTACCCAAATTAATTTTTGTGGTTGATTCATTTATCATTGTTTGGTTTTCAAGAGGGAGGGATTTTTAAAGAGAAGAATCCTCAATGCCTAGATAAGTAAGAATAGATTTATGATTTTGACATTAGATGGTGTTAATGGTAGGAAAATTATGCATGATTATTTTGGGGTGAATGAGAGGAATGGTTTTAGTTTAACCCCCTATTGATAAGTTAGGGGACCTAAACTAATGGTTTTGATCAAAAAAAATTAGGTGGGATGATGTTGTTATCTTCAAATGGAGTTGGTGAGGGTATAGGTTCTTCATATTGGAAATGTTAGGTTGATAAGGGTAGAAGTTCCATGAATGGGAGAGGTGAGGTTGGTAGTTCCCTAAATGGGAGAGGTGGAATTGGTGAGGCTGGTGGTTCTCCAAATGGGAGAGGTAGAATTAGTGAGGCTGGTGGTCTCCAAATGGGAGAGGTGGGATTGATGAGGTTGGTATGGGCTCTTTTAGGGGAACATACCCTAGGCTAAAGAACTCATGAGGTTATACGTTTTGATAGCAGGAAGTTCATGGGGTCCTTATTCATAGAGGTCAAATCCAAACCCTTTCCAAGTACATCAATGAAGGTACATTTGGGTAAAGGTCAGGTTGTTAAGATAGGAAAAGTTGGAAGTGAATGGTTGAATACAAGGCATGGTGGTGGGTGAAAGAAGTAGTTTATCAAGTCCCCCATAGACAAAATATGTTCTATTGTTGGGAAGATCAAAGGGGACAAGGGTAGCAATATTGGGATCAAAATATGGATCATTCTAAAGTTTCCCAAATTCATGTGGAGAGGGAAAAGTGTCCAAAGCTAAAAGTTCATATTCCCTAACTATAAGTCATTGGAATATGGATTACAAGGGGTACTCAACCAGGATTTGTGATGAAGGAATAGTTGAACTAGTGGATGCTTCACTATTGTTAAAAGTATAAGTGTTGGTGTGTTGGTTTAACATGGTGGTTTGGCTAGCGGTTGGCTATGAAGAGGGTGTAGGTGGAATAAGAACATCATATTACAAGAAGCAAAAGGACTTGGATTGACTTTGATTGTAATGACTTATCCCTCTTGCTCAAACTTGATGTAGCGATGAATAGTAGAAGGGATGCATGCCATGACATGGATCCAGGGGTGATCAAGTAACACATTATATTGAAATTCACCCTCTATGATGTAAAATAGTTTAGGAATGGTTCAAGGCCCCAAACTGATGTGGAGAATAATTGTCTCTAAATTAGTGGCCAAGGTATCATTGAATGATAGAAGAACCACTGAGCTTTCTGACATGATGTTTTTAGGTAGTTGAATTTGATCATAAGCATGGGAGGAGATGATATTAATACTTGTTCTTCCATCAATCATGACCCTTTTGACATGTGTATGATAGATGGATGCTATGATAAAAAAAGGGGGATCAGTATCTTCACTATGATATGGTGGGATTTTAGATTCTTGAAAGGTAACATTAATAACATGTTAGACAACTCCAATCAAAAATGCAAAAGGTTGGGGATCATCTAGTTAAACTTTTATGTAATACATTACTTTGATTAAAGCTTGATGATGTTGAGGTGAGGTGTTAATTAATTCACAAGGAATCATTTTTATAGGCATTTGGTAAAGTTTTTTTATCACCAAGCATTAAAAAAATGAAGGTACATTAGAGGAGGAAGGGGCTCCCAAAATGGATACCTTAGGCTTGGATGGTTGTGAAGGTGAAAGTGTAATCTATTGGGTTTAGTTAGTTGGTTGAGGAGGTAAAGGGTAAGACTATGTAATGGTGTCCTTGGCTTTACGCTTTTCATTTTGTTGAACCCCTTTACCCTTATCCTTCTGTTGGGCTCTAAACTGAGTTACCATATGAATAGTATGGATAATGGGAGTAGTTACTTGCTTTGGTTCCTCTGCTACACTCCTTGGTGGGATTAGAGAAGAAGATGATTGGTAAGAAGATTGGATAGGTGGTAAAAGAGGAAAAGGTCTTAAAGAAGATTCATCCAATAGATTATCCTCCTCTAAAAGGCCATGAATGATAGTTTTGAGAGATTTACAGTTCTTTGTATCATATCCCAGGGTTCTATGGTAAATACAAATTATATTGTCATTCAACCAGGTTGGCTTTTGATGGGTGGGGTTAAAAGGCTTGATGAGGGGTAAGTTAATGGTAGAAGCTTAGAGGATCCTTTGTAATATTGTTGTATAAGAATTTGATAAGTATTTTGGAGATGGTGGGGTTTATTTTTTTGGTTTAGGTTTCTTATTGGGTAAAGGATTTTTAATAGGAGGTATGGTTGGTGGGGTAAGCCTGGCTAGAGGTTTTGAATGAATTATCTTAGTTGTAATTGGTTTATAAATTAGGGGTCTAGATGATAAGGATTTAATATATGGGAAGGTGGATGGGGAAAGGTTGGTGAGGAATGATGTTGAACTAGTAAATGGGCTTGTTATAGGTAAAGAAAAGGGAGATGGGTTTTTGGAGGAAGAGTAGGTTATGGGAATGGTGGAAGGATGTGGTCCTAAAATAGAAGGTAAGGGTGAAGGAGATATCATGGTTCTTCCCCAAATTTAAGGTCTTGGTAATCCCTCCCTAATGAGCTTAATTGGATTAGGTTTTGGTTGGATTGATTTGGTTAGATCCAGTCTCAAAGGAGGGTGAGTGGGATTTGGCATGGGAGGGATCACCAAGGTCTTGATTGGCTTGGTAAAAGAAGCATAAGGTGATTTAGAAATTTTATATAGGGTTAATTAAGGTGGTCCCTTGGTAACTTTAGGAGGATTAGTAGGTGGAGTTGTAATGATAGGCTTGAAAGTGGATTCTAGTGAAGTAAAAGGTTTAGTTTTATTTTGATATGGGAGCACAAGATGATGCCAAAAGGTAGCTCTATCAAATTTAGGTTGGGAGGTGAATTCTAAACTTTAAACTAGCTAAGAGAAGGGCTTATAACTATGAATTAGTCCCTAATCATTAGCTTCAAAGTGTAAACCCTTTGGGGATGAAGAAGTAGCAGTTTCAATATTGTTATCCTTGGTGGAAGGTTCCAAAGGCAATGGTTGGGTAGATATGGGTATTTTTTCTTGAGAGATGGATTTCAGGGAAGATATAGATGACTTTGTAAATGGTTTGGTAAGGGTAATGATTCTAGGTGAAAGGATTGGTTTAGCTTCCTCTTTGATTCATTTATCCAAAGGAATAAGTGGTTTTTCAAGTTGGATTGGAGGAGTGAATAAAATGGTTGATGGAGTAATCATCTCCTTAGGTGTTTCCACCATAGGAGGGGTGGGTGAAACCATTATTTCATCTAAATAAGTGGAGGGGATAGTCACTTCCTTCATTTGGGAATTTGAAGGGGTCAGTGATAGGTGGTTCTCCTTAATTTGGGTGATATAAGTAATAACTTCTTTGACAATGGGCACATTACTGATGACATTGATTCCATGTGCTTCATGTGAATTGGAGGATTCAGGTTAGTTTTCATGGTGTTGGGTTGAAGGTGGATGGTTTGGAAATGGTTTTTAGAAAATATCAAGGGATTGTTTTGAAAGAGCATTTAGGTTATCAAACACAAGCTCCCCTTTATCAATTAGGTCATGTACAATGCTTTTAAAAGTATTGTATCTATCATTATCGTGTCCAACAACTTGATGATAGCCATAAAGATCATTCTCATTATACCACCTAAGAAGGGGGAAAGAATTATAAAATTATTGAAGGGGCTTGATGGGTAGAAATTGGATTAGATTGGCTTTGGGTATTTTTTCCAACACCGATTCATAAGATTCTCCAATCAGGGTAAATGGTTTTGAAGAAACCCAATTTTGAGTATAATTTTGGTGATTGGAATGGTTATTGGTTGGAGGTGTTTGGTTGATGGGTAGAGGAGGTGTAATTTTAATAACAATCGAATGTACTGATGGTTTCACTTTATAATTGTTTGGGTTCTTAGCTTTAGTGGAAGATAACTCTGTGGATTTGAAATTATAAATTTATTTCAAAGCTTCAACTTCCCTTCATCAATAGCATGGTTTTGAAATTTATGAGCCATAGTAAAAGCTTCATTAGAGGTACTAAAGGTTTACACTTGGAAAGTTGGATAAATGTGTTTAGCACAACCCCAAAAAAATAATTTGATTAATTTGAGTTGAGGTAATGGGAAAGTGAGTTGATTAATGAGAGCTCTCCATCTAGAAACAAAATCAACAATGGACTCATCTTCAAACTGTTTGATGGACTATAGCTCTGTAATGGAAACCTTTTTAGATATGTTTATAGAAAAGTGTTCTAAAAACATTTTCACCAATTGAGAGAAAGAAAAGATAGAATTAATGGGAAGAGTACTATACCAATCAAGGGCAGCCCTGGATAGTGACATGGAAAAGGTTTGGAGAAGGAGAGCATCATCATAAGTGATCAAGCAACACACATGTCATAATTCTCTTAAGTGTTCTTGAGGGTCCTCTTAACCTTAGAATTTATAAAATTTAGGCAATTCCCATTAAGAAGGATAAGCATGAATAGGTACGGAGGGATGGATAGGCTCATTAAAAATTTGGTCATAAGACAAAAGATTGGTTGAGGCAGAGATGGATGACTCCAGACTAGTCATTTTGTCCATGAGCATTTTGATTAGGTCAGGTTGGGGTTGAGAAACCAAATAATTAAGAGGTACATTTTGTTAAGGCTAGTTCATGATAATGTAAAAATAGGTAGCATATGGTAATGATGAAGCCACATATTGATAGGTGGTGTTAAGAGGTTGAGATGGTAGCACATAAGAACTACTTGGTATAAAAGGTTTTTTGGTGGTCGGTATGTACCCTTATAGGTTAGGGACATATTGGTAAGTTTTCATAGGCACATGTTGAGGAAAATATGTGGTTGGTATGATTGAGGTAGGAAGAAGTTAGGAAGGTTGAGGTTGGGTGGTTACCCTAGTGCTAATTAGAGGAAGGTTTAGAGGTATGGAGACCACTAAGTTTTGAAGTGGAATTGTGGTTGAAGGATTGGTTTAAACCAAAGGGAAGATAGGAGCTAAAATGTAAGATACTTCCATAGTAGATGGGGTGTAGGTAACTAATGGTAAGGTTAAACCCCCATGGGGTGTAACTAGTGGTGTTTGGTTGGGTGGTGGAAGGTTAGTTTGGGTTTGGGTGGATAGGATGTTGGAAGAGGTATGTGTTAATGGATGGGTTGAAGTGGTTACTTACATGACGTGGGATGGCATACCAAGAGAAGGTTTGAAAAAAATAACTGAAGTGAGAGGATTATGATAAGGCAAGGTGTTAAGATAGTATTACAAGGCAACTGGATTATTGTTGAGAAAGGCAGTGAAGTCCAAATCTCCTTTAAATAAATTTGGGATTCTAAAAGGAGATGGTGGTGGAGGAGAGTGGTGAGGTGAACAATGGGGAGATTTATCTACATCTAAGGTATAATCCATAGATGAAGATGAAGTTGGTGGTTGATTATTTTGATTTTTCACTTGTTGTCTAGTCAAAACCATATAAAAAATATGAAAGTAGACAATGAACCTTTCACCTCAAATAATTAACAATCTAAGAAAAGTCCAAAGAAAACAAAGCACACACTAAAATGTAATTAATCATAGGATTTATTTTAAATTGCTTTTGGCTTATGCCTTAAAGAGTGTGAAAGGGAAAATTGGCTTGTGATTTGGGTGCTAAAAATCCATTTAAGGATGGTTCTAGGTTAAGTTTGGGTGCTCAAAAAAAAATTATTGGATTGAGTATGTGGCCTAGTACTAGAGGATTTCTCCCTGCACTTCACAAATCTGAATACAAGCCAGGCTGCTTAGCCAATAGATACCATTTGTCTAGAGTTTATACTCCACCAAAGAATAGAGTGGGTCCTCCCCTTGGTGGTGAAATCCAAGTGGGATTGCTAGGTAAGGTAAGGTGATCCAAAGGGTGATGAAATCCCAATGGGCCTTGTCTCAAGTATGTTTTGATGTATTCTTTGGTGTAATGGTTTACAAACTAAGATATAATCAATAGGCACAAGAGATAGTGAATGTGAGCCTTTGACCAATAAGAAGGTCTTAAAATGAAAAGGCACATCCATGAGAAGTACTTACCAAGTATACAATACTAAGGTGTTATATAATTCAAATTTAGTGTCTACAACACCTTCAAGTTTAATTTTTAACATTTTAGCTTCCTCCTCTTTTGGGATTATTTATAAATGGTTCATTCAAAATGCCATTAATTAATCTAGGTGAACTAAGAATTAAATAGGAAAATCAATGGATGCACTTAATTTTAGCTTGAAAGGAAATATTTGGTTTCTTTGAATATGAACAAGGAATAATGCAAGATGACAATGCAATCTATCCCTAAAATGAATTTTGCACTCTTTTTTTTGGTTCATTTTGATTTTAGAAAAGAAAGTTAAAATAAATTTTGTATTTTTAAGAATTAAAGACTTGCAAAAATGCAATAAACATGAGATTAACTAATGCAACTATATGAAATAAATAGAATTATGAACCCTTAATGGGTCCCACCAGGCATGCTAGAATGTTTCACTCGATTTCTTACTCTAATTCTTTTTGCTTTAAAGGAGGAGAGAAATAATAGATAAGGGTGTGTACCTGGTTGGACATTGCACATGTTGATATCTAGATGAAGAGGAAACTCATCTTTGGCAAGGGAAGAATGACCTATAAATCACATGAACTTACAAAAAAAATATGTTAATAAAAAAGTAAGCAGTTACTTGGTGAGAAACTATTCCCAAGAAAGGAATGTGCTTCCTTAAATGGATGTAAACCTTGTTCAACATTCAATTTCATTGATAAAAAAGAAATTATAAATATTAGATATGAAAATGATGCTAATGAACAATAAAAGAAGTATAATCTATGGCAAGGTTTATAATATAAGAATAATGGTTCCAAAATGCAGTAGCCTCATCAATATCCTCTTAGATTATAGCTAACTTTTCTTCTTCATCCTTCAAATGGGGTGTGAGAACCATAATTTAAAGGTATATCTCAAAGGTAATGTCACTTTGACTGGTAAATAAAGGCTGGGGGATAATAAGAAGGTCAAAGACACTATCTATCTCATGTGCAAGTCCTGGTAGGGTCATCTACATGCAATAAACAAGTTAAGGTCAGGGCTATAAAAATTAGAAAAGTGTTCAAGTATAGGTTATGGGATGGCCAAAAGTATAAAAAGGTGAAAAGGAGGGTCAAAATAATAATTTATAATTTTAGGTGATAGTGACCATTGATGGTCAAGGTGATCAATGGCAGTTGTCCTAACCATCGACAGTTGGGTGATCGGTAGTGGTTTTTATAACTAGGAATTTTTATGGAAACTATTGGTGGTCACCTATCAAAAACTTGATGGGGAGTAAAAATGAGCTATAACTAATTAACTAAGGGGATGGAAAGGTTGTATGAGTAGTGTGGGCAAGGGAAAGGAGGTAGGAAGAGTATTCAACAGACAACACATTTACAATAAGCAAAGAAGGATAAAATGAAATAGAGAAAACAAAGTGAAGTACCTTTGCTCTAAAGAGTTAGATAGATGAATGCCTAGAGGAATGTGGGTATCATAATGGTACCTTGATGAGAGAATCATATGGATAGAGCTTTGGGTTGTTAAATGCTTGCAAAGAAAACAAGAGAGTCTAGATGCACAAATTTTGGTCCCATATCTCCTCCATGAGCCTTGTATTTATATCACAAAACTTCCTAAATGAGGAGAAAGAGTTGCCAAATTGAGGGAGGGAAATTTTCTAATCTATTTTTGGATAAGTGTGATGGACTGACAGAAAGAAATCCATGAGTTTTTGCATGGGAAAGTTGCCAATTTTGTTAGTGCAAGCTTGTTCATAGCTAGAAGTTTCTAATTTGTTGGGTGAGGGCACCTAACCGTTTATGATTAGGATAATCATTAATGGTTTGTATAAACATCAGTGGTTGACCCTCTTTTTACAAAGAGGTGGAATTCAGAGTGTTAAATATTTTTTTAAAAATCTATGTAAAAAGGGGTCAACTAGGTAAAAAGAAGAGTTAACTAGGTTAATGGTCATGTCAGGGTTGAGAGCTAGGTCATCGTGATGCAATCTTAAGAATGATTTAAGGGATGTTTTTAAGTGTCTACAACATGATCCTACTAAAAATGGATGATATGACTATATCAAAAGATAAGACACTCATTTCATAATCATAATTTTTCCCCTACTTCAAACCCTAAACATACGTCTACTATAGATATAAACCAATCCCATTTATTGGTTTTCATATAGTCATAATTTTTACAAAGACCCACCAGGATTAGTCCAATAGTTAATATCCCACTTTGATCTCTATTAGGTTTAAATAAAACTATTTTACCCTTGAGCATTATAGAATCCAAGAGCTCATTATACACATGGATTCTTTTTGAAGAATAATGAGCACAATCATGAAATAACACTACCACCTTAAAAAAATGGGGATTATAGATCCTAAATCTTTAAACCAGGGTTTTAAACTGAGCTTTAATAGTGGCCTATGAATTTGAAAAAATTGTTCTAGCTCAACCTAGAATGCATTTTGATATCAGCCTTACACATTTACATACCCAGGTCTATAAAATCCTTCAATCCAACATATCTACCTGCATGGAATTTCCTCACCATATTGTTTATCACATTTAAAACATGACCATCATTGCCCAAGACACATGTCTTTATCTCATGACTTTCTAAAGTTGGATAAAATTCCCTCCATCGATCTCCTTAAAAGTCTCTTAGATTTGACCTTTATCATTATTGTTGATATTTTATATTCTTTCTAGATCATGCCACTTGGCAACTCCGCATTGATATTTATCTTGGCCTTTTAAAATGTGACACTTAGCAGTTTCACATGCCTCTTATGGACCCTACTGTTAGCCTCCATTTGGTTAATGCACTTATGCCACATGGTGGCCTCATGTACAATATAGGCTCATTGACTTCTTGGCTTTTCTCACACCATTTATTTGTTCTAGCATGATTAAATATTCTCTATTGATCTTTGATCTACTAGATAAAATCTAAACCATTGATTTTTATTTGAACAATATGATTAAATAAAAACTATTGATCTATTACAAATTTGTTATAATTGAAACACTTGGCACCTTCATATTCATTCTCGAGAGCTTATGACTTATTTACCTCATGCTTACTGTTAATCTTAAACTTCATCATTAAATATGCACCATAGGTCTTCATTTAACTTATTTAATTTAGCCTTTTAATGTGGATTATCAATCTACATTTATATGCAAGAATACATACCATCAATCTTAATCCATGATCTTTTGACTTATTGACTTAGTGAGGTCACCTGCATGTTGTTGATCTTAGAGGTTGGCCCCCAAGATCGTGACACTTGTCAGTCATGTATTCAACTTCATCCCTGTTGAGGATTTTTTAAATCCAAATGGCTATTCCTTGTGGCTTTAAATTGACATCCCTAGGCACGCCCCACACTTCTAGATCATCTTTTAAGGCTTATATCTTGAGATAGAAAATTCATCAAGACACCAAACTTGTAGGGGATGTTCATGGCACAAATAATATTATTTTCATGCAATTACTTAACCTTGGTTGATTTCCTAAATACACTTATCAAATGTACAACCAAACTAACATGTTCATTCCTATATGATGTGTTATGATGGTCTAGCTTCTCTTTAAGCTTTGGATAGTCATCTTTATTCCTCTACCATTGAATAATTCATTCAACAAGAACCCTACTCAGATTTGCACACAATATTTAGGCAAAGATTAATATGTGAGCCAATTTTGACCAACATTTTTGGTGACCTCCTAGGATTGTATCCCTATTATACAATAAACTAGTTGCCTTGTTTGATCCATTAGGCATACAACATCCTAATTCTTTACTCCCAACTAATATGAAATGATACAAGGTTTTCCCTTTTTTAAAAACCTCTTCTTGAAGCAACAAGGAAAATAAGAAACAAAACCAACCTTATGGCCAAGGCACTAGGGAAGGGAAACACACAACTAAAAATATGTGCACGAGGCACTTAGAGGAAAACATGAAAATATAATCTAATATATACAAGGCTATAAATTATAATTACTTTGCTTCTAGATAAAATTGGAAACTTTTAGAATCACTCACTTGTAATGGACTAGGATGAAAAGTACCTTGTTTTGGAGGCACCAAAATTGGTGAACCAGGTTGCTTGATTTCCAATTATTTTGGCATGCTCTCCAACAAATGAAATGGGACAAACATGTCTCCAATGTAGACATATTGGTCTAAGTCTTCAAATCTTGCTTCATGTTGGACTATTGGAGCACTTGTAGTATTGTCACTTGATGGCTCTTTTGAAAAATCTTCTTTAAACCTAAAAACATTGGTACCACCTTCAAGTGACACCTCGTCTTATGATTAATCAACTACTTCAACCTTATTCACCCATGGCTGATCAAAATGGCATATTTGTCTCTTAGTAACCCCTTGAAGAGATTCCACTTGTTCATCTACCACTTCTAACTCATTGGTTGGGTCATCAAGACTAACTCTAATCATCTTAGTCAACTCATAATTACCTAGTAACAACATATAGATTACCTCCAACACTTCAAATAAGTCCTCATAGTTGTCTTGTTCAACTCCTTTATACAAATTTGAAGCATTATTGAAGACATCATGTTGCAAGGCTACTGCATCAATCTTTTCAATGTCACCAAGATCCAAACTATGGTAACTAGATTATTTTTTTCTCTATAAATAAGGGAGGCTCATCATTATAAGCAAGGTCTAACTCATCATGATTTTAAGGATCTTCACTTATTGCTTTTCAAAATTGCATCACTTGAGAAATTGAGATGTCTCCTTCATCAAACTCACTCAATATATCATCTTATTTTTTAACTACAAGTGAGGGTTGATTTGACCATCCAAGGTCCAAAACATCACATATACCTTGCTCAATATTTTATTGGTATTTTTCTATATCCCACCTATTAGGGTTACCTTCATTTGACACCTCATCTTAAAGTGAAAAAACCTATGGTATCTGGATCTAATCTTCCTTTTTATCTATGTAGAATAGGCAATTAGTTGTCCATTTAAGGTCTCCCCCATGTTCAGTGTGAGGATTATCCTGTTCAAGCTCTAATTCATTAGTGTCAAATCCTTGACAATAAGGTTGGTCCAAATCTAATTTTTCCTCCTCTGAATGAAGTGGGCTACTTATCATGATATCTTCCTCATAGACACTTGAATTTTCCTCTTTAGGCTCACCTATGAATGAAAGCTCCTCCTTTATCTTGTGTAAAATAGGCTCTTTCTTCAAGAGGGATATGGTGGGAGGGTGAAGAATTTTACCTTGATTATAGCTTAAGAGATAATCCCACCAACTAGGGACTCTAAAATCTCTTTTAGGTGGTTCTTGGGGAAGGGAGAGAGAGTCATGGAACTCTTGTAGGGAAAATTCATTGAGCTAAGGTAACACCTCTCTTCCATTTTGTTCAACCACTAACTCCTTCTCTTGAACTGGTTCTTCAAACACCATATTTGACACCTCTTCTTTCTTCTTAAATCTCTCTTTGAATGATTTCCAAGAGGGAAATGTGTCAAATGTAGGCACCTTTTCTTGATTTTGAATCTCTTCATTATTTTTTATGTTTAGATTTAACTCTTTTATTTGCCTACCATATTCTCTTAGAATAGTTTTTCTTTAAAGTGGATAGTGGATTCATGAAGATAAAGAACACAAGAGGGTTGTTATGAGGTATAAGAGGATTTTTGAAGATGATAAGTAGAATTTTGGATCTCAGCAATGTAGAGAGGATTAAAAATCAAGTTAGTTAAGTATTAGTCCATAAATAATGAAAAATGCATAAAGAACTAATTAACCAAGCCTATTTATTCCTATGGGAATTAAAAAGGATATCAAGAAGCACATGAAAGAAAGCAACACCATATTACATTCCCAAATGGATTTACCATACCCATGTGGCTCAAAAAGATGTTCTCCCTTGATCAAGCATCCTTGTCTTTATCAAAAATGGTGGTAAGCTCCTTCAATGCCTCAAGAACACTCCATAAAACCTAGGCTCTTGATTAAAAATCACTAAACTAGCTATCAATGAAGCTTGCAAACAAAATCTATGATCAAATTCAAAACCTTGTGGAAAAAATTTAACATTATAACTTTGCAATATTCAAGCCTAAAATTCATGTCCATGGCCTCTCTATTTATAGATTTTTGAGATTGGTCAAGATCAACCATGACCATCTATCTCAAGATTGAGATGTGTGGCCATGGATAATCCTAATATTTTGAATTAAATACATAATTATCTTCATCATGACCTTGGAAGAAGGGGCATTGAAGAGGCATGGGTAACCCATAATCCTAATATTTATGGTATTTATGGCCTAGGGGTGTCTTCCCAAGAAATGAAGTCACCTGATGATGCAATTAGGAATCAATTTTCAAAAATAAATATTCAACAACTTTCATGTAAAATCCACTTAAGCTCTTGATTTGGATTAATTTTCTTTAAACAAGGTTAATCAACATTTGTGTAATTATTTGAAAATTAGCCCTCAAATAATCAAAATCATCAAAAAGTCATATTAATGGGTTGTAATTTGATTGGAGAGGAACTAGGAGGTGATGTTAGATGTGTTTGAGCTGTATTCCCATTTAGGATATTTTCAACACCAAATAGCAAAGATACATGATGTGTACCAATGAATTAGAAGAAAAGAGTTATCCAAAGCACTAAATGGCACAATTATCATTTTTGATTTGAAATGATCTTATCAAAGTTAGTTGGATTATAAAATGTATTGCCCTATTTAGGGATACTTTCACCTCAATTAGCACTTGTAAATGATAAGTTCTATCCATTTAGGGCATTTTATGGATTTTAACGTAAAATGTGCATTTGAGTGCAATTCGAGTAAGATTGAAAATTTTAATACAAATGGTGTTAGGAATTGGATGTCTACATTTTGCTCCTATTTGAGAAGGTATAGCAAGACATTTAGGTGAAGCAATGTATTTTCAAAGAAAAGATTTGTCAAGAATGAATTGGAATAGACCCATGATGCCCCCTCAAGAGGACATACTAGGATGGAAGAAAATGAAGGACTTGTTGGGTGAATATTTTGTCATCAACTAACTGATGACAAAATGGGTATATCAACCATAGTACAAGGAGATTTACACCATGAAAAGTGTGGGTTTACCAAATCTGGATGAGGTAAATCTCACCTCTCATCAAGGGGAGGTTCCCTATGAATATTTATGCGCTATACGTATATATATAATTAAGCAAAAAATAATAGGCAGGGTGGTATAACAGCATCCACCTCTCTTTTTTCAGAGGTGATGTACAAGGAACAAGAGAAAGAAATCTTGGTCATTGGCCAACAACATTCCTCTTCTTTTAGGAATGGTATCCAGCATAGAGCAGAAAATCACCTGAAGTAAGTAACAAAGGTCACAATAAAACCCATGCAAGCACAAATTCTTTTGTTGTCTCCTTCATTGATTCAAAACAAGCGTAACAGTAGAATGAAATGAAGCACAAAGTCTCTGCCTGAAACTACAAAAGATAAAAGAATCACAAAGATAAAAGTAGCTCAAAGTCTCTCTTATACCTTTTAGAAATGCCCTCAAATAATATCAACACACTCACTTTGCTTATTAAATCAAACAAATAAGAGATTATCAGGAAATAGGACATACAAACTATTTCCTAAATAACACAGATAATTTCAACACAAAGTCTGAAATAAGCTTGCTTCTCATTCATTTAACAAAATATGATTTACAAGTTGAGCACAAAGTCTCAAAAAGTGTTTCAATTTCGGCAAAAGTTTTTTTCTCTCAATTATCCAAGATATATTTACAAAAGAGGTCTCCACTATATATAGGGAGAAACTCTCAAAATTTAGAAAATATTAAAATACAAAAATATCTTAGTCAAAGATGACTCATCTTTGACTTTGATATATTTTTCCAGATTTTTTACATGTAATTACACATTAAAAAATTGCATGCACTTTTCTCATGACAAAAGTGCATAAGGAAAGAAGAGAGCAAGGGAAAAAACTTTAGCTCCTACCACCAGACTTCTTCAAATGAGCATCGTACATAGCAATGGATGCCTGAATTCCTATACTGTCTGGTGCAACTGTGTTCTTGGAGATGACTCTGGCTCTAATTCAAGCATCCTTCAATGCTATGATTGCCTTAGCATGACTAGTTAACCTAGATTTTAGATTATCTAGAGTTAACTGAGTGTTTAAAATGTTATCCACAGAAGTCATTGAGAAGGATTTCTCTTCAAAATCTCTTTGAATCATCCCCTTGAAACTTTGGATCATTTCTTTGGCTGAAAGAAATTGGTTATCCCTAGAAGTTAGGTTGTAAGGTAGTTCTTCCAGTCTATTCAATAGGCCTATGTCACTCTTCTCACTAGCATCCTTGGAAGATTTGAGATCTTTAACCAACTCTTTGAGTACATGTATCTTGTATATCAGTGACTCCTTGATCTCAACATAGGAATCCTTGCTAGAAATGACACTGATAGATATCAAAGTGATTTTCTTCAGATCCTTCATCTCCCTCCATTTGCTAAGATATTTTTTTGTACTATTAATATCCTGAGAGATAAGAGAGACAAGGTCATCTAAATCTACCCTCACCTTCTTCATCTTGTCTATCTTTTTTGCAACCTCTGTAAGCAAGGAAATTCTCTGAGTGTACATTTTTTCAACGTAATCCTCCAGCACTTTCCCTTTCAAGTAGGTTTTTTCTACCTTTTGAATGATAGGGTTGTCTATAGAGAAGGCCTCCAGAGTCGCCGCTTCAGGGGGAAGAGTGAATCTCCTTATTACTGCTATCAACTTCTCCATCTTGGCCTTATAATAGTCTTTCATCTCCTTTTCTCGATCAAATTTTTAGACCATGATGTCCATTGCAGACTGTAGATCACTTTTTGCACCTTCGTGAGTAACTTTGCCATGTCCAACACGAGAGATGGAATAACTGCTCATTTCAAAACCCTCAAGGGTTACGTCCTGTGGAGGCTTAGCTATTTCTAGAAATTTATGTCCCTTTTCCTCAACTAATTTTGAGAGGATCCTTGGCCTCTTAGGAGCCTTACCTTTCACTGGCACTATTTTGCCAAAATTGAAGTCATCTACAGAGATGGCTAGCTTCTTTCTTTTAGGTGTGAATGCTGACATCCAAGGTGGGAGAGAAGTACTTATTGTGGCAATAGTTCCCATAGCTGGTGTTACCATGGCAATGTCTGCATTGCTAGTAGTAATAGTGGTTGTAATAAGAGTAATAGGCAAAACTGTACCAACCATTGATTCTGGCTCAAGCACAGAACTTTCTCCCAGATTGAAGGAAGGAGATGCCAAACTAGGAATAGATCTAGAGGAGCAAAGAGTATCTCCAAAAGTGCCCTAAGGATCACCAAATATAACTCTAGAAGGAGAGGCAGCTCTAGAAGAAGAAACACTGATAGAAAATAGAGGAGAAGGAGATGCCACAAGAGACTAAGGTAGAGAAGGAGAGATGCTTTTAAGAGGTTGTGCCCCTTCTTGAGAAGGTAGAGGTTCAGTCCTTTGTTGTTCTAAAGGTCAGTTGCCTGTCTCCATTTGTTGAGTTGCCTGCTCTTGGGAGCTTTGTTCTGCAAATCCCTTAGCCATTGATTCTGGCTCTTCAATAACTTTTTATTCTAAGCTTGTGAGGCCTAGATGGGGAAGAAATATCACCTTTGTTCTTAGTCTTATTTTTTGCCTTCTTCCTCATCTCTACTTGAAACTCAGCCTCTGATCCTCTAATAAACTCTTTCAGTATAATCCCTTTGGCTACTAACCAATCATTGGTGTTAGCCAATATTGGCTCAAATCTCTTTCTCAGAGAAGTTAGCTCTTTTTGAGACCACTGAATTTGAGGAAGAGGGGAGTCAGCAATCTTTTTGGCTAGGTACCTGTTATTGATAATGCTCCTATCATAGACCAGATTGGAGGGGATCTCTGGAAGCTCCAAATACTTAATTTGTTCCAGGGTCAGCCTGTTATAGTCCATCCTCTTGATTTCTTCAGCTATTCTCAGGTCCACCCAGATGTCTTTGATCATAGGCTCATGAAATTGAGTCTTTCATCTGATCATTTGTTTGACACCCCTATAGTCAAATTTTTCCCTTCTCTTAAATTGTTTCATAGTGACCAGCTGCATCTCTATTTCCATGACTTTAACTTTGGCTACTGTCAAGATAGAGTACCTACCAATTTCAATTGAAAACTTAAAACTTGGCTTTTTTAGCTCCATCTGCCTAGCATGTACAATAGCCATTTATCAACAAAGCTCCATCAGAACTAACTTATCAGAAGGAAACCTAGGGAGCATATAAGGATAGCCTTGGAAAAAGCCAACCTAAAGATAACTGAAGGTGGGAAATTGAAGGAACATGCAACCATAGTCATTGACGACCGTCCAAGCCTCATTAGATACTCTCTTCTATTCAAGTTGAGGGTTGAAGAGGCATAAAAATATGGCAAAGAAAGCATCATTTACCCTTTTGAAATGGTGGATCGATCCTTGAAGTGTTAACTGGGGGTAATATGAGTAGACTGGGGTGGTCTTTCTATTCCCTTCAATTGTCAAACCTAAAAAGATTTGCATCGAAGAAGTTATGTACACAAGGTACAAAGTCATATAGAACTTTGAAAAATTTTATACCTCGATTAGCTACTCGTGAAGGGCATTGCTAGTCTACTCACCCCAAAATATGACCTACTTACCCTGGAGGATGATCTTGATGAACGGATACATCCACTCATGGAACTGTGAGGAAGATAGGAGGCCTCGCACTCTGCTGAGAAGGCTGATCAAGTCACTAACTTCTTCAATGAAATCGCTCCTTGAGAAGTTCCATGGCCATCTAGATAGATTGGTTTTGGGTGTCTTTAGATACCTATTATTCATCACTTTCTTTTCCCTTTTAGGTTCTTTGTCATACTCCTTCTGTGCTTCTACAAAGTCAATCCTCAGCACTTTGGTAGCAGGAGGGCACATAAAGACTTTGTCAATAAATTTGGGATCCAGCCAAATTATTACATTACCACTGGCATCTGAGACTGATCTTGTCTCTTTGTTGTAGAACTAGGTGCATTAGAGGACAAACTCTATATGATGTGCTGCCACTAGGAAAGCAGCAACCAGATGAATGTTACTTTCAATGATTCTTTTCATTTTGGAACTCGAGTTCATTACCTTAGTTCAGGTCATGAACTCGGCCATATCCACATGGCTAATTTATGTGTCTCTGATGTCATCAATGTTAGAGGTGACTAAAGTGATTGGGAAGATGCCCTGGTATTTATACTTCATGGCCTTTGATTTTTTGGGAGATGTTTCAGACATTGAAACTAGCCTCGATTGAATGGGTGCTGATGAGCAAGAATTCTCTGAAAGTACTGTAGTCATGATCACGCAATTAGGGAAAAGTGGGTGAGTTGGTGAATTCACATATTAAGTGATCATGACTAAGGAAGGGCACTTAAAAGGGCTGGGTCAAAAATTGGAAAAAAAAGGGGAGAAAAGGAAAAAGACAGAAAAGAGAAAAAATTTCTAGAGTTATAAAAATTAGAGGAAATAAATGCATGGGCAGTGAAATTTGTCGCCCCTGCATGAAGAAAAGATAAAGTGTAGAGGTGGAAAAATTCACTGCCCCTATAGGATCAGCCTGCATGGGCGGTGAAATTTACTACCCCTACAAATTTGAGGGGAAAGTGTAGGGGTGGTGAAATTCGTTGCCCCTGCACCTCTGCCTGCATCGATGGCAAAATTTACTGTTGATGCAAGTTTTAGGCAAAAAGGGCACGAGCGGTAAAAATCACCACGCATATAAGATCGACCTACATGGGCAACAAAATTCACCACTAGTGCAAGTTAAAGGTAGCAAGGGTAGCCAAGAGGCACGAGTGGTGAAATTCGCCACCCGTGCAGGTTTTTAGAAGAAAATTGTGGGAAAAAGGGAGGAGCGGAAAAATTTGCCACCCCAACATGGAAAAGAAAAGGGGAAGGCCGACAGGGAGGGAGAGAAAATGAAAAACAAAAATAAAAACCCCCAACAATAACAAAAACTTGAAAACAAAGCAAAGAAGAGGGAAGGAAAAGAAATAAATGCTAAAAATAAGACTTATCTAGAAAAATATGCGCACCGTGAGCACAAATCTACAAAAATGCACTTCAACTCATTCATTGGATCATCCAGAGGTAGAGGAGAGGAGGAGAGGAGGAATAATGAAGAAAAACAAGGCTGAAATTGGATTATATGAGGTGAAAATCAACCCCAACAACTTGTCGTGCATGGCAATAAATGTCGCGCATGGAAAATGAGGCAATGTAGAGGTAGTGCTTTTCATCGCCTTTGGAGGTTTATATACAGGGGCAACAAAAATTGCTGCCCTTGCAGGTAAAAAAGTAGGGGTGGTGAATTGCTACCCTTGCATCTCAAAGGAAAAATACACTAGCGGAAAATTTTGCCACTCGTGCACGAAAATGGAAGAAATGAAACACTAACTCTGAAAGAGGTAGGTTTTGGTCCCCTAGGCGTATTGAGGCTGTAATGACCTGCATGTTTCGAGGAAGACGTGATAACAAGACATTATGAAATTTGAAAGGTGTAGTTGGACCAAGATGAGAATGAGAAGAACCCATCTCGAAAACAAACTTTAGAGGGATGAAAGATGAAACAGATAAGTTTTGTAGGGGTTATTCCCAAAAATGAGCTAAGCTAATTTTAGAAATAATAGCTGGTTCCTGTTGAGGAACTTTTATTAATTAAATCGATCAATAGGAGTAGAAACCAGTCTCTAAGTGCCTTCATCCAAGCCATTAAGCTATGAAGTCAAGCTAAAAATGAAATAAAAATGAATAAAATGTAAAAACTATACATATATACAAATGGACCCATCTAAGCTTCAAAGATTGAACAGCTTCAGATGCTGCCCACTATGAGGTAGTGTGAATGGCATTCCATTTTAGTATTCTAGCAAGAAGCTAGCCTCACCACAGAGCTGTCGAATGGTGAATGGGCCTCTCCATAAGGAGTCAAATTTGTCATGCATCCCTTTTGGTTCTCACCTCTTGTCCCACAACAAGACTTGATCTCTGACTTGGAATTTGTAAACTTTAGCTTTTTTATCAAAAAGTTCTTTCACCGGGTGCTGATGTGCCATAATCTGATCCACCACCATGGTTTGTTGTTCATTTTGTTCAGTCAGACACATGATTCTTTTGTCAACTGAACTTTTGAAGGTTGAGTCTTCGATTGCTTTGGTTAACCTGAGTGCTGATAGTTTAAGGGTGATGGGGATCTCCGCATTTAAGCTGTATAGGAGTTGAAAAGGAGACATACATATAGATTTTTTGGATGTTATCCTATTTGCCCATAAAGCATCATACAATGCTTTGTGCCATGTTTTTTTATTATCATCTACCAACTTCTTGATAATAGTGACCAGATTCTTATTACTCGATTATGCTTGGCCATTTCCTTGAGGGAAATAATCTGAAGTGTGGGATAGGGTAATCTCATAATAAAAAAAAAATTGAGTAATTTCATGTGATGAAAAATAGGCTGCATTATCTATTACGATCTTGAGTGGGACCCCAAACTGGGAGATGATATTTTCCTTGAGAAAGTTGCACACCACTTCAGATGTAGTGTGCTTGGTTGGGATGGCCTCCACCCACTTGGTAAAGTAATCCATTGCCGTGATGACATAATCATGTCTGGCACTTGAAGATGGGTTGACTATGCTAATGAAGTCAATACTCCACTACTGAAAAGACTCCTCAATTACTACTAGCTTGAGAGGCAAAGCAGCCTGTTTAGGCTTCCCAATAAACTGCTAACATAATTCACACCTATGCACCCATCTGTAGGCATCCTAGAACAGTGTGGGCTAATAATACCTTGCTCATAAAATCTTGTGCACTATCACTGGTGCAAAAAAATGCCCTCCACAAGCCAAATTGTGAAAATACTCCAAGAGTTTATCTTGTTGCGCCTTATCAACACAATGAAGAAATGCCCCATCTAGGTTCCTTTTGTACAGACCATTATCCCATAGAACATAACTAGCAGCCTTTAACTTAACATTCCATTTTTCCTTATAGGAAAGATGAGCAGGACACTCACCATATGTCAGAAAATGAGTGATGTCAAAATACCACTCATCAGTAGTGGCAATAAAGAGGACCGTAGGCACGCCTTCAATCTCTATTTCTTTACTTTTTGCTTCATTTAGAATGTTGTTGGTGATCAACTAGAAAAGACCCTTTCCCCACATGAGTTTGGTAGGTTTAATGTCTAGATCAAACTCCTAAATCTTAGTGATCCAATTACCTCTCTTCGTACTAAAATCTTACTGAGTCAAAATGGATTTTACTATTGTATCAGGTATGAGAACTTTGGTGTGTGAGTTCAAGATATAAAACCTAAAATGCTTGACTGCTTTAACCACCGCGTATGCATGTTTCTCTATGTTGGAATATTTTAGCTCATGAACCTTGAGTGGACAACTCATGAAAGAAATAGGAGATTCTACACCTTCTTGGTTCAGTTAAATTAAAATGGCCAAGAGTGTATGTTCAGAAACATAACTGTATATTTTTAAAAATTTGGCGTAGTATGGACAAACCAAGACTGGTGCACAAGCAATTACTTCTTTGATTTATTTGAATGCTAATTTGCCCTCAGTAGTCCATCTGAAGGTAGCATTGCCTTTCATCATATTGATGATATGGCAGGTCTTCTCAGTGAAATTAGGAACGAACCTTTGGAGAAAATTCACCTTTCTAAAAAATGAGTGAATTGCAATTTTGCTGGTAGGCAAAGTAAGTTCCTGAATGGACTTGACTCTTTTTGAGTCAATTTTAATACCTTCTCAAGACACAACGTGTCTGAGAAGTTTTCCTTCAGTCACCCCAAAGATAGATTTCTTTGGATTTAAAGAAATACCATTCTGACAACAGCGTTTTAGTATTCTTTGCAAATGGTAGACATGGTCAAAACGATGCTTTGAAAACACTGTCAAATCATCCAAGTACACTAAAATGAACTTACCCATCTCATATTTGAAAGCAAGGTCCATTGCCCTTTGAAATGTGGTGCCTGCATTTATCATATTGAAAGGCATCCTTCGATAAGTGAATGTGCCCCAAGGTGTGGTGAAGGTCATCTTATGCTAGTCTTCTTTTCCAACTTTGACATGATTATACCCTAAAAAACTATCTAGCATTGATAACATTTCTGAACCTATTACCATTTATAGGACTTGATCCATGCTAGGGAGATGGTAGTTATCTTTTAAAGATAACTAATTCAAGTTCCTGAAATCCACATAGATTCGAATTACACCATTCTCCTTTCTGATAGGCACTATGTTGGCAATCCATGTGGAGTGATGGATTGAGAAAATTATTCAGGCATCAAGCATTTTTTGTATCTCAGCTAAAATAGTACCTGAGATTTTTGGATTATATTACCTGGACTTTTGCTTGTAAGGTACAGAGTTTTCCTTAAGAGTTATGTCATGGCAGATGTCATTCAGCCTGAGTGATTTCAGATCATCATAGGAATAAGCCAATACATCTATATATTTGCAAAATAAACTAGCAAGCTTAAATCTCTCCTTGGGAGTGCAGTATTTCCCAATGTTTACCATCTTAGGATCTCCCTTGGTTCCCAGGTTTACCTGATCAAAATCTTGAGAGGAGTTTGAATTTGTTCGCTGTTGTTTAATAAACCTGTCATGGTTATCAAACAATTTTTCTAGGGAAACCAGGCCTTTGGGAATCTTATCCCCCTTAAGCTGCAAGAAATTTTCACTTGTGTTCGTGTTTAATTTAGAAGTTGCTTCGCATCCCTGGAGTTCACTACCTTCAAAATGCAATTATTTGAAACTATCCTTTTGCTCCAAGAAGGCAATGATTTGCTCATCATTGTTGAATACTTGCCAATGACTGGAATTATCAAGTACACTTGGTCAAAAGACCCATTCAATAGTGTACTTATCTCCTTTAAAGTCTAGGTGGGGAACTAAGAGAGTAGCATAGATAGCCAATGCATCCGCCCGATCGTTGAATTCTCATGGGATGGCAGAGATGCTGAAAGTGTCAAAAATTTTGATTTGGTCCTAGACAAGATTGTGCTAGTGGTGCAATCTTTCATTTTTGGTCTAATAGAGGTTTCTTACCTGATAGACTACCAACTCGACATCCCCTTTAGCATGGAGTAGCTTAATGCCTTTTTCTTTGGTAGCCTGTAATCCAAGTAACAAGGATTCATACTCAGTTGCGTTGTTGGTGTTGTTAAACTGCAACTTGTAGGACAACGGAATAATGTCTCCTTGAGGAGACACCAACACAACCCCAGCTCCTGACCTGATATAAAAATAGTTGCCATCAAATTCTAAGGTCCATACCTCATTAGACACTACTTTTTCTTTGAAAACTTCATTTGGGGGAAAAGGTTCTTCCATGTGTTCATTTTGCTTTGTTGATTCTCTCGCTATGTCAGCTGAACATAGTTTCAAGTTATCACCTATAGGAGTTTCATCAGATGCCTCATGGATCTCATCTATAGATAGGAAGTAATTGCCCATGCCTGAAGACTCAAATAAAATTTGAGCTTCAGGCGTTGATGATCAGGTGACTACATACCTTGCCTCTTTTTTAGGAAGCAACTTCTCCATAACCCCTTGAATTGGGATCCTTGCTTCCGACAAGTCCATACTTAGCTTGCCTCCAACATCTTTGCAAAAAATTTACCCAAACAGGATGTCGTATGAGGCTGGAACATTGGCCACTAGAACTATCATTTTTATCCACATTTTTGGAAAAGCTGCGAAAGCAAATTGGGCATCTTTTATCTGACCAAGGAGGGGAACTTGCTTATTTTCCATAGAAAAACACCTCCCAAAAGTTTTGGTCAAAGTTAGTCTAAGGGAATCTGCTACCTTGGTGGGCATGACATTATCTGAGGCTCCAGAGTCTACTATGCAATTACTTAGTTTGTAACCATTTATTAGTAGGGAAACATAAAAAGGTTCTAGTTTCTCGGGAGCAACAGGAGGAGTCACGACAAGATTATTTTGGATAGATTTATCTTTGAGGGGATCATGAATGACCTTTAAAGAATCTTGTCCTATGAGGATGGCTTTGTTTTTCACATATTCTGCCAACCTATCAAATTGTTCTGGGTTAGCCCTCAAATATTCAATCTCTGTCATTTGGATTTTAGTCTTTCTAGTGTGATCAATTATATCAAATAATTGAAAAAAACTTGAAATAGAAGAAGGGAGTCCATCATCCAGAACTTTAGTAGGTGTGGCACTAGTCTGAGCAATAGAAGTGGAAGGTATGGAGTGATTGGAGGTACTTACTTTCTAGTGAGTTACTCAATCTTTTGATTGAGGAGGCAATGGAGTTCCTTGTTTAGTTATAGAAATCACCGATCGAGGTTCTTCTTCTACCTTTCCTTTATCAGTCTATGGAGCTGATTGATTTTGAGATTTGGTAAAAATAGCATAGGATCCATCCAACCCTTCCCCTTTACTTGCAGCTTCATCTTGGTAATCTAGGAAACCAATATTAGAGTCGCCAGCTAATTCTTATTCCTGATCATCAAAGAGATTAGCATCATCTTTTTGGTCCAAATGAGGTTGTAGTGAATAGTCATGTTTAGCCTCTAGGTAACCGACTGTTGAATTGGCAGGTGCTACTTCAATGGCCAATTTCCCTAGAGGGGGAGGCAAGCGATTTGGTTGCCCTTGGTTTTGGGTAGCATTACCCTGATATTTCTGATTTTAGAATGTTCTCCTGGGCATATCTTGATAGGCAAGAGCAGACGTACCTTGGACTTATAGACACCAAAATTGTGTCGACTCCCCTTGGTCCCTTACACACTTTATTACTTTAACATAAATTACTTATTTTAAATTAATGACATCACTCTAAACACCTCACCTTGGATACCTCATCCTTAGACCATTTATCACCCTATAACTAAGTCCTTCAAATCATAATTACCTAAGACCTATTCCAACTCTCTCACTAACTCTCGCACCTACTAAACTCGCCTTTTGATCATTCACCAATGGCAACTGAACTTGGTAGATGGAGGAATGGGCAAAAGGATAAAAATAGCCTTTTTACCCATTTTCTAGCTGCCGATGTCAGTCAACCGTCGACTGACACTGATAGGATTGCCAACATTGGTTACTTAAAACTAAATTCTAACCTTGGCTAGTGGCTGAATGCTAATTCACTAGTTCCCGAATCCAAATTCTCTGGGTCCCTGACTCTTTGCATATCAAAGGCAGACTTTGGGATGAGGTGAGAGGATTCGATCATCACCCTCTAGGCTATAGAAACTCTATAGAATTACTCCAAACATTGGATTAGAAGGTTGTACGAAGTCTCCTACATCATCTGCAATAGGAATTGCAGCGTTCTAACACCCTTGGTTCTTCATTAATAGAGTTAAGTATTCTTCTGCCTTTCATTTTAGTATCTTTAGAATGGATTGGTAATCAGTCAATTTGCTATTTCTGAGTACTGTTGAGACCAAACTCGGCTTTCTTCTTGGAGAGGCTGAAAAGCCTTCTTATCCTAACCCTCTTTTTACAACTACCTTCCACCTTTGTCCCTTTTAAGACTCTATTGACTTCCCTGTAACCCTACACAAACCTCCAAATTACCATACTCCTTTTGTTGACCGTAGACATAATCCTCAGACTTGTCCAAGGACCATTTCCCCTATCAACATCGGTAGCTTAATCGACGTCGGCAACATTGACCAACCAATGCTGACAAAACTATCGACATCAGTGACTATGGAAGACTGATTGTAGGATTCAGGTACGCATTATCTATTTCTCTTTCTTTAAGTCTTTCATTATTTCTTTCCATTATGACATTCTTTTCATCAACTAGTGGATTGTCATCCCTCCAAGAAGTCTTTACGCTTCTGAGATCGAGCATGTGCTTGGCAGTCCACCATATCTGTCTAACATTTTTTTTTAGTCTTATTCTCTCTACAGGTGTCTTCCTCCATAGCCAAAGAGGAGCTCCTTCAATGTCTGGATAATGGTGTGCAACTTAATCCAGGTACGTACAAACCCCTAACCATTATCTTTAGTTTCTTATTTCTTCTGAATGTAAAAAGCAAAAAATGTAGAGAAACATTCTGGCATGCCCGGTGGGACACTGGAGTTTTCCTTGGGTTCATTTCTTCTAAAAAGCAAACTTTCATATAGTTGCATTAGGGAAAAATTCTCTTCTTACTTCCTCTCCTTCTATCTTTTTATTTTGAAAAGAAATCATAAGCACAAGTTAAAAAGAACTTCTTTCTTTTTCTTCTTGTCAATCTTTTCTTGCATCTTAGAGTAGTGAAAATTCATGCTCTTAACCTTTTCCTCACTTGTTTGCATCTGAACAAAACATTTCAATTTGGTTTAAAAATACTATTGCATTTCATTCCTTCTTGAATGCATATTTAGCCCTCTCACTTAGTAATTAAAATGCAATATGAATAAAGCATAGTGCACATATGTTACACAACTAGACCACTTTCAAATTAAACATTTTACACATACTTGAGACAAGGCCCGACTAGGATTTCATCACCTAGCGGATACCTTACCCTTCCTGGTAATCCTACTTGGACTTCACTACCAAGGGGAGAACCCACTCTATTCTCAAGTAGAGTATAAACTATAGGGGAAGTATATATTGGCTAAACGACCCAGCTTGGCTCTGGGCTCATGAAGTGAGGGGAGCAAGCTCCTAGCACCAGGCCACATACGGAACTTAATACATATTTTAAGCACCAAAACTTAACCCAAAACCAACCTTATACTGCTTCTTTTAGTATCTGTTCTAAAAGCCTAATTCCCCAAACATATTCTTCTAAGGCATAAGCCAACACGACTCTAAAATTTATTCTTAGGAATTTAATGTTTAGAGGTTGCTTGCCCTCATCTACTTTTTTGTTTTTATCTAGTTTTTTTTAGCTGGTAAGGATGCATTATTCTGAGCTCAAAAACAACTCAAAACTTTCTTCTTTCTTCCAAAAACTTTTAGTTTTTTAAGTTTTTGGAAATGCACAGTAACTAACATCAATTTTTATACTAACGTCAGCAACTATCTTCACCAACATCGGTTATCTAACCGACATCAGCAACTTACTTCTCAGACATCGGTTTTTCTATCAACGTCAGTCACTGTCAAAAAAAATTTCTCAAACAGCAAGCTAAAAACCTAACCCTTTTGCTATTAAAAACAAATTCTAGTTTTTTGAGGCTGAAACATACAGTTTTTAAAACTTGAATCTATTTTGCTTTGGATGGTTTTGACACATAGTCAAACCAAAACTCTTGTTGACCATGCAAGGCAACAACCACTCCCACCTTCGCCTTCTATATCAAGTCCCCAAATGGAGTATAATTCAGAAACTAAACATACTCCTATCCAACCAACCCCAACTCAACTCCCTACTATTCCCAAAGGGGATCAAGACTTTGAAAGGTTCCTTGACCTCAATGTCAAGGCTCTTCAGCACTATCTCATGAGAAGTCAAACGTGAGATCCTTCAGGCAACCCAGTTTATGGGATGCCAACTTCCTTAGTCGAAATAGCAATCATATCAATAGCCTCCGTAACCCAACCCATGGTCACCCAGGCCATTGCCTTAACTAACAACCTGACCATGACCAATCTTCAAAGTGTGGCCTCTCTTATTTTTAGACCTACCTCCATTAGGGTTTTTGTATCCCCTCAACCACAAACCATTCAACAAAGTTCTACACCATTCCAGAACTTAATTGTCTCCATCCCACCTACTCTTGCACCCATAAATACAAGAGTGACTACTTATCCTTTGGCTAGTGTTGCCACCATCCAACCACCTTTGGTGACACCAAGTCAAGTTGTGCCTTCTAGCTTTATGACACAACCACCCTTGACTTCAACATCAGTCCCAATGATTAGTTACCAATATGTTTCACCTATATAAGTGTAACCACTATGTCATACACTCCACCTAACACCTTCTAAATGCCTTATAACCTAGGGGGTGCCCCACCTACAAATTTGTCAACTGATCTAATCAAGATGTTGATGGATAAGATGTCTAATCTTAAGACATCCGTTTTGGGTTCAAAAAATGTTCTCTCATATGAACAAATCTGTAATGAACCTATTCATCCTTCGGTCCCAATCTGACCATATCCTAGTCAGTGGGAACTTCCCATGTTTACTCGCTTTCAGAGTAAAGAGGACCCATAGCAACATCTACAAGCATTTAGACATGCTTTTTACCTTATAGCACATGATGATGTGTTATTACTATGCACATTTCCCATGTCACTTTCTGGTTCTGCCCTCGATTGGTAAAGTTCTATTACCAGTCACTCTCTATTTACCTTCACTCAACTAGCTCAGTTATTTCTTGACCACTTTTCAATCAACATCACTAAAAATGTCTCCATCATAGACCTATATTCTATTAGACAATTCGACGATGAATCAATAGCTGATTTTATTTCTTGATGTAGAAGTTTAATCAACCAACTCTCCTTTTCTTTACATCAACCTGAGCTCATTGAGCTCTTTTCACAAGCATGTGCCAAACACATCTCATCTACTTTGTAGGTCCAAACATTCCACACATTTGACGAAGCTTTCACCATGGCTAGGAAGTTTGAACTCTACGTTGTTGAAGAAAATGAAGTCAAACTGCATAGTAAAAATACTAACGCAAAATCCAATGACCCTCCTTCCAAATCTTCTTCCTCCCATTCCAAATCCAAGGGATCAACAAATTCTATGGTACTTAGATCATCATTATCAACCACAACTAACCAATCTGAACCTTCCACATCTCAAAGCATTACATGACAATTCCAACAATGATACATACAGCATCAATATACTCCAATAGGAGAATCATACGCATCTATGTTGGATAAACTAGTCAAACAGGGAGTCCTCAACCTCCCCCAAATTTGACCACCACTTCAATTTGATCCCTCACGTGCCACCACTGCATGGTATAGGGAGAATGACTTCTATAATTATCACCGTGTCAAAGGCCATGACACAAACAATTGTAAAACTCTCAAGAATGTCATTTAGGACATGTTAAATAAAGGTGATCTTGTCTTGGATAACACAAATGCGCTACCTAATCAAAACATAGACATCTTTATACAACCTTTCCCTAACCATCTCCCTAGTCAAAATAACATTCAGACCATGGCTGATGACTCCCAAGAGCGTAATATATGCACGGTCAACACGGTCTCTCCTTTTATTTCTAACCAACCTCTCCCACAATTTGAAGAGGTTAATCAGCTATTTCTTCACCACAGATAAAAGAACCTTCTTCTCCTATTAGTCCTCCATCCACCCCTTTCTTAGTCATAGGAGAATCTACTCTAACCTCCCCCATACTGGAGGATGCTTTGCCAATACCAACACCACTAGCCCCGCCCTCGTCCTTCCTATTACCCATGGAAGATCATACTTTTCCTGCTCTTCAACCACAAGTAGAAGGTACAATCATCCCTACCCTCTATCTTCTTAAGGAGTCACATTCTTCAATTCCTTCTCCACCAAGATAAGAAATTGACTCTTCACCTACTTCGATCGAAGACGATCTAGTAATGGCTCTCTCACACCTTTGGCCTGAGATCGCTACATCTAACACATTTTCGGTCTCACAACCACCCACATCTTTTAAAAAACCAAAGCCTTGTCCAACATCTTCAAAACCATTCTCTCAATTGGCTGAGAATTTAAGATTTCTCCATTCGAGGAACTTCAAGCATGAGGCATTGTGGGAATGACTTAAAGCTCCTTATCTTACACATCCTACTTCATCTCGTACTATCAACCCTTTTATGGCAAATCATCCTAAAGTCACTGACAAAGATCAAGATTTTACTTCTAATAACTCAAAAGCTCAACCATCCACATCTGAACCTAAACACTCACAAGTGACCACCATACCGAAACAAGTTAAATCTCTTGGTGTTCACCCCGTACTTAACCTCACTCACCCACAAGTGAAGGTAGACTTGAACCTCACCCCCCATACTAGTGGTCCTCACGCTGTATTGAAAAAAGCTACTAAACCATGTCAGAGAACTCCTCCCCCACCATCACCATTGCCTTTAATTTTGGGCCCACACCCTTCTACCTTCATAGGAGTGCTTCCTACTCTAGCACCTAACAAAAATAAATTGCCTCCCCTACTACCTTTACCCATTAAAAATATACCTCCTTCAAAAAACTCGGCACCTCATACCAAAAAAGTGCCATCTACACGAGTAGCCACACCACCAACTAAAAAGGTGGTATGGAAAACTCCTTTAACGACTCCTACAAAATAGAAGTTGTGAATCTCCACTACAACAACAAGCATAGATCCACTGGCAAGTTCATATGCTTTATTTCTACATCAATTGTTACAATCCTCTAGCATCACTCTCCCGCCTATTAAACCATTTTAACCTCTTGGATCAAAATCATTATGTTTCGATGACACCGAAATTTGCCTATATCATCGCACACCTGGGCATGACACTAAAAATTGTTGTGCCCTTAAGGTTATCATTCACCAATACATGGAAAAAGACACCCTTCTTGTTGAAGATTCTTTTAACAAATCACCAACACCTTCCCATATCTTTCAAACATCCTCCTTACCTTCATCAGAATCCCATCATCAAACTATGGTCCCTTCACCTCCTTCCTCCCCTTTATTTGAGATTAACACCATCAATGTGGCCACTAGGTCACAAACTTTAAAGGATAAAGCAAAAGAGAAAGTTGTTATTCCTTGGACCTACCCATTTGTCAAACCTGCTCAACCACCCAAACCCAAGATTTCTATCTTGGGTACATCCCAACCTACATCTTTACAAGCCATTCATAATTTTATGGTGAAACAACTTCACCAAACTCTAGTAAAGATGTCCTTATATGACCTCATTCAAAGCTCTCCAAACCATCGCCAAGCTTTAATTAAAGCTTTACAGGCAGTGGAGGTCCAACCCGAAGACCCTCAACCATTGGCTGCCTTCATTCAATCATTACCCACCACCGCCTCCATTACCTTTAGTGATTTTGAAATTCCTACCTCCAACTTGGAAGATCAAGATGCTGCCCTTTTCATCACAACCTACGTTGATCGAACCCGCATTAAGTGAGTTATGATTGATGGGGATGCTAGCATCAATATCATTTCCACCCATGCGTATGACCAACTAGCCCTCCCAAAGAATTATGTGTCAAAAACTGATGCAATTATCCATTCTTTTAATGATTCCACCGCCACTACCATTGGCACTATGGTCTTGCATATTCGTGTCGGCCCATGAACAGTCCCAGAACTCTTCTACATCATTAAGTGGGAATTCCAATACAACATGTTATTAGGATGACCTTAGATTCGTGCCATGGCCTGTGTCCCTTCTACATTACACCGTTGTGTCAAATTTGAACACGATGGTCAAGTCCATGTCATTCCCGCAGACCCCTCCCCTTTCAAGACATGTAACACAACTTATCGACACAATGATGTTCTCATACCTCTAAAAACATCGACCCAAATGCCACCTCCATCCACAGAAGCATCAACAAGTTCACAAATGATGGTTGCACCTACTCCTCCCCCTCAAGTGACTACAAAGGATCCCATGGAAGATACCTTCCAGTGGCTTTCACTTCGGGAGTATCGTTTGCTTACCCTGGACATTTTCCAAACTCTTCAGGAGTCTGGACAACTTCATTACAACCCAAATTATGACCCTCACATCAGAATGGTCATTCCATATGGTCCTCCTACTCTTCAAACAAATCTCATTTATGGAGGGCTAGACTGAGCTCTTATTGATGGGAACCCTCTTTCATCATCCCAACTATTCACTTCTAATTTCTCCTTTCTTAACAACCTTAGTTTTTCTCACACCTATCTTTATAGGTGTGTGTGGAAGGGTTTTGGCTTTGGATGCTATGAACAAGGTTCCCACCGGCCCGTTGAGCCTCCAAACGATGAGGTAATAAAAAATGCCAAGAAATGACATGGCTTGGGTTTTGAAGAACCTATTGAAACTTATAAAAACCCTCACCATGAACTTATCATAGAATAATCTCCTCCAATCTCACCTATTCCCCCATCCTCACCTACAGAGTCAGTAGTTTCTATCCCTCTTAGTTTTTTTTTTTTGCATAAATGCCATTCGCTTGGAACCCCTGACCTATCAACTAGGTGGGGTATCAAGGTCCCTTCCTCTAATTTATCCAGACATGATAGATAATGAATCTTCTACTATCAACACCATCCAATGCGTGGATGATGATGCCATACTAACCTACATGAGTGCGAATGATTCTTTCATTCAACGATCACTTTCTTTGGAAACACAGGTTATGTTAAATGAATCAACTATTGACATTAACCTCCCATCTTCCAATATTCCTCACATAATAAAGATTGGTCAATCTTTGGATGCCCAGGAACAAATCGACTATACCAAATTCCTTATAGATCATGGCAAAGCCTTTGCTTGGACCTATAGTGATATGCCTGGTATCGACCCTAACATTGTCATTCACAACATTGTCACAAATCTTGAGGCTAAGCCTGTCAAACAAAAGCTTCACAAAATGCATTCTCACATTGCACTAATTGTCAAAGAGGCACTTGAATGTCTTCTCTCTGTCTCTTTCATCCAACCCATTGATTATCTGCAATGGGTATCAAACATTATCCCTATCACAAAGGCAACTGGGGGAATTCAAATTTGTACCAATTATTGGGACCTCAACTTAGCTTGCCCAAAAGATGACTTTTCTTTACCTAACATCGACCAACTTGTTGATCTTATAGCCAGTCATGAGATGCTATCACTCATGGATGGGTTTTCAAGATATAATCAAATCTTGATTGCACCAGAAGATCAACATAAAACAACCTTCATCACTCCTTGGGGGACATTTTGTTATAGGGTCATGCCTTTTAGTCTTAAAAATGTAGGTGCCACATATCAACGCGCCATGACCTATATTTTTCATGATCTCCTCCATAAAATCATGGAGGATTATGTGGATGACCTGTTTAAGAAATCTAAACTCCACCGTGACCATTTAACCATTCTCAAAATCATATTCACTCGCCTCCTCCAATACAATGTTTGACTCAACCCCAAGAAATGTGTCTTTGGGGTTCTTTCTGGGAAGCTTTTAGGCTTCATCATTTCTCTTCATGGCATTGAGATTGATCCCGCTAAGATTCAAGCTATACTCAAGATGCCGCCACCTACCAATCTAAAGCAACTTCGCAGCCTGCAAGGGAAGCTTTAATCTATTTGTCGCTTCATCTCGCAGCTTTCTGACCGATGTCAACCCTTTCATCACCTCCTCAAGAAGGACATCTCCTTTAATTGGGATAAGGATTGCAAGAGGCTTTTGAGGCTCTTAAATGTTATCTTGTCTCTCCACCAGTCCTTATTCCACCTAAAGATGACCAACCTTTCTATCTTTACATCTCAGCAACAAATCATTCTTTAGGTGCCATGATCGCGCATCAAGATGAACAACATCGTGAGCAAGCGGTTTATTACATAAGTTGAACACTCATTGATTATGAAACTCGATATACTCATACCAAAAAACTTTTCTTGGCATTAGTCTTTGCTGCCTCTAAACTCCATCATTATCTTCTCAATCATAAAACTTATGTCATCACCCATACCGACCCTCTAAAATACATGCATTCCAAACCATACCAAAATCAACGTATGGCTCATTGGCTCATGCTTCTTGCTGAGTTTGACTTGGAATTCATTCAACAAAAGTCTATAAAGGGGCAAACAATCATTGATCAACTAGTTGATGCCCCTCTACCTGACAACCAACCATCTCATTATGAATTTCTCAATGAATCTATCGCCACACTTTCCACTAATGACATATTCTATCAAATGATGATGTTCTTTGAGGGATCTAAATGTCAACACAGTGGGGGTGTGGGGGTCATTCTCATCCCTCACGAGGGTGAGCCCATGCCTTTCTCTTTTAAACTTGACTTCGAATGCACCAATAACATGGCTGAATATGAAGCCTTAATTTTGGGGCTTCAAACTACCCTTTTCTTAGGCATCAAGACAATCAACATCTTTGGCGACTCACAACTAGTCGTTAATAAAATTAATGGTTCATTTCTTTGTAAAAATGAAGTTTTGCAAAGGTATAAACACCGTGTTGACACATTGCTAGAGTCTTTCGACCATTATCTCTTAGAAACTATTCCTCGCTCTACGAATAAATTTGCCAACACTATGGCCTCTCTCACCTCACGCATACGATCTTCATCTTCTTCTTCGATAATCTATGTTACGGTACACCATTTGGCATTACCTTCATATATCTCAACTAACATCAACTTTGTCAGCACTATCAACTCTAATTCATAGGATGTTTGGCATAAACAACTTGTGGATTACCTAACTTATTCTATTATACCTCCTGATCTCTCTAGCAATACATGATGAGCTTTTATCAAGAGTACTACTCGATATACCATGTTAGGGGGTCTTCTCTACAAAAGAGGTTTTGATGGCCTCCTTCTTTGATGTCTAACCTCCACTGAAACATCTCATGCCATCAAACAAGTCTATGATGGGATTTGTGGAGGGCATTTCAGTGGTAACTCGATTGCAAAGTGCATCCTTCGCCTGGGCTATTATTGACCCACTCTTCACCAAGATTGTAGCGACTATGTTCGGCATTATATCAAATGCCAACAACATGCTAACTTACTTCACATCTGTAGCCATGATTTACAAGTTGTTGAGGATTTTTGGCCCTTTTCACAATGGGGCTTCGATCTAATCGATGAGATTAACCCTCATTCATCTCTCTAACATCAGTCTATTATCACCGTGACTGAATATTTCACTAAATGGGTGGAAGTTATTCCCCTCATCTTCACTAAAGCTGACAAAATCATTGACTTCATCAACCAACACATCATCTGTCATTTTGGTGTACCTCACAAAATCATCACCGATAATGGCAAGTCTTTCAAGAATAAAACTATCCAAAAACTTTGTGACTCTTTTGGTATCAAACTCAGCTTCTCCTCACCTTATTACCCACAAGCAAATGGGCAGGCAGAGACTTCTAACAAAATTTTAACCAAAATCTTAATGAAGGTGGTCAATGACACTGGAAGGGATTAGCACATTCACATTCCCTTCGCTTTGTGGGCCTACCGCACTAGCATTCAAACCCCTACGAGTGCTACACCTTTCTCTTTGGTGTATGGAACTGAGGCTATCTTGCCTCTAGAAGTAAAAATACCCTCTCTATGCATATCTTTGCATGACATACTTTTTAATGATGTCTTCATCAAGATCGATTATCTCAACTCGAGTTACTTGACGAACATCATCTTGTCACTCTTAATCATCTTCATATCTACCAAAATCGCATCAAATGTGCCTATAACAAAAATTTGAAAGAGCGAGATTTTAAAATCAGGGATCTCATCCTTAAATAAAACCAACACGTGACCAATATGGAAAGAAGTAAATGAGGCAAGTTTTCTCCTAATTAGCTCAGACCTTATATCATAACACACAACTATGGATCAGGGACTTATCATCTATCTTCTCTTGAAGGCTGGCCAAAGCCTGAGCCCCTTAATGCCTTGCATCTGTGACCATTATACTATTAATCAATTACTCATTCACTTGATATTTAACTTGAGCTCATCTCTTGATCAACCCCTATCATCCTCATTCCTATTCTTTTCACCCCTTTTTCCCCATAAACATTAGTCAACCTTTTTGTAAAGCATGAATGCTTTGTCCTAATAAAAGGGAAACCCCTAAACTTATATAGTCTTGTCCATGACTAAAAGTTCAATCCAACAACAGAACATAAAACTGAGATGCCTATTCAAAGGTCATAAATTATAAATGTAGACTACTCCCTCGAAGGATAGCTACATAATAATTGTAATTGATAGACTGTTCCCTTGAAGGATAGCTATTTGAAGACATTCAACCATACAAAGTAAAATATAGACCAATCCCTTGAAGGATGGCTATGCCCAAATTTTGATACAAATAACACTCTCTCAGAAACTTCCTACATCGATCAGATTCACATATGACCACAAAATAAAACAACATCCCCACATAGACTTCCCGCATTGATCAGTCTACCAAAACAAAAATTGACTAACAAAATATTAAGTCATGGACTTGCCTATAGTTGTTCTCAGGGTCACCTATAAAAGGGACAAAGTTATCCTTGCTAAAAAGGGTTACGCTATCCTCACATCTCATATAATCAAACCTATTACCCCAACATACCCAAGGGATTTTGAGCTCACTTAACATCAAGTGATTTGAATACTTATCTAACACAAACAATGGTCAATGACGTAATGCATGAACAGGGATTTTGTTTGCAACAACCCTATCTATACTACCATCATGGTCCTTGTCAATGAAAGAGCAAAACACCTTTCACTTCTTACATACCTTTGCCACATCCAACCAAATCATTTTCTAAACCAAACCAAACCAAACCAAACCAAACCAAACCAAAACATTTTCTAACCATTAACATAACCTCATGATTTATTTAATGCAAATATCAATTTGTGTTATATAAATTATCATAGTCCATTCACATTAGTTTCTATGGAAAACAATACACATGGAAACTAACAACCAAACATAATTTATGTCAAGCATATATCATCACCAATACAAAAATTGCTGAAGCATAAATAAACTCATTTCTTTTTTAGCATACATCCATCACCAATATAGAAAATTGCTAGGGATGAAAAACCACGTAACCTATGTTACAGAATACACCATCACATAATATGGAAAAGGTTGTAACATCATCGTACACTCATCATTAAAAGCATGTACCATCATACATATGGGAAGTGTTAAACCATTAACATGACCAAACCAATTATCGACCTCTTTGACTCTATCTTCCCTTTTAGAGAGAACTACATTGGCCTGAGGCCCTTCAAATAGGGGCTATGTAGGCAGCACTCAGTTGACATGGGGTCTTCTAAGGTTAGCTCGTCCATTCCTTCATCCATCCATCTAATGGACCAACTATCTATACCAACCCAAAATCATGACCAAATAATCAGCCCTGACACTGAATGAGTTACCTAAACTTCTCATGGGGCACATTGGAGATCACATACATCTCCCTGACCACAACATATGCCACTTGAGATCATACCATGACTCAACCTGACTCGACCAATGACCTTGGAGATCGCGACTATCTCCTCAGACCATGACCACTTTCGAGACAACTTTGCCTTAGTTATTTTGATTGCATATATGCTACCTCACAAATAGTTTGCAAATTGTACGCAACCCACATTATGACCCTCACACGTATTGTCAGATCACGCTCCAGTTGATCCTCAATATTTGTGATTTTTTCATGTTTTCTAAGAGCACTTTCTGAGCTCAAGATACTTGGAACACGATGACCATTAGAGCTAAAAATTTGATTATTTAACCCAATTAGCTATGACTAAATGCTGGGGGGTAATTATTTCAATTTTAGCACTCCTCGACCTTTGATTGTGACAATTTGACCTATCTATCACGTGAAGTGGTATACACGTAATCCTAACTATTACAGCATTCACACTACAACTTCACCATACCCATCCACTGCCTATCAAATTGGCACCCGATATCAGGTTACCTTCTCTTGACTCCTGCTTTGAGGGGGAATACCTCATCCCACACTTGGGGTAACCTACACCTTATCCCATACCTATGGTAACTTACTCCTATTTTTGTCTTGTAGTTTGTTAGAACAACCAACAAGACAAAAAGGGGCAAAAGTAGACACCAAAATTGTGTCGACTCCCCTTGGTCCCTTGCACACTTTATTAATTTAAAATAAATTACTTATTTTAAATTAATGACATCACTCTAGACACCTCACCTTGGATACCTCGCCCTTAGACCATTTATCACCCTATCACTAAGTCCTTCAAATCATAATTACCTAAGACCTATTCCAACTCTCTCACTAACTCTCGCACTTATTAAACTCGCCTTTCATCCGTTCATCAATGGCAACTGAATTTGGCAGATGGAGGAATGAGAAAAAGGCTAAAAATATCCTTTTTACCTATTTTCTAGCTGCTGATGTCGATCAACTATCGGCTGATGTCGGAAGGATCACCGACGTCAGTTACTTAAAACTAAATTCTAACCTTGGCTGGTGGCCAAATGCTAATTTTTTGGTTCCTGAATCCAAATTCTCTAGCTCCTCGACTCTTTTCATATCAAAGGTAGGCTTTGGGACAAGGTAGGAGGATTCAATCATCACCCTCTAGGCTATAGAAACTCTACAAAATTCACTCTAGACATTGGATTAGAAGGTTCTATGAAGTCTCCTACATCAGCCGCAATAAGAATTGCAGTGTTCTAACACCCTTGGTTCTTCATTAACAGAGCTAAGTATTTTTTTGCCTTTCATTTTAGTATCTTTAGAATGGATTGGTAATCAGTCAATTTCCTATTTCTGAGTATTGTTGAGACCAAACCCAGATTTTTTCTTAGAGAGGCTGAAAAGCCTTCTTATTATCCTAACCCTCTTTTTACAACTACCTTCCACCTTTGTCCCTCTTAAGACTCTATTGAATTCCCTGTAATCTTGCATAGACCTCCAAATTACCAGACTCCTTATATCGACCATAGACATAATCTTGAGACCCATCCAAGGACCATTTCCCCTACCGACATCAACAGCTTAACTGACTTCAGCAACATTGACCAACTGACGCTGACAAAACTACCAACGTTGGTGACTGTGGAAGACTGATTGCAGGATTCAGGTATGCATTATCTATTTCTCTTTCTTTAAGTCTTTCATTATTTCTTTCCATTACGACATTCTTTTCATCAACTAGTGGACTATCATCCCTCTAAGAAGTCTTTACACTTCCGGGACCAAGCATGTGCTTGGCAGTCCACCATATCTGTCTCTAACATTTTTTTGTTTAAGTCTTATTCTCTCTACAGGTGTCTTCCTCCACAGCCAAAGAGGATCTCCTTCAACGTCTGGATAACGGTGTGCAACTTAATCTGGGTACGTACAAACCCTTGACCATTATCTTTAGTTTCTTTTTTTTCTAAATGTAAAAAGCAAAAAGTCTAGAGAAACAGGGCTATTTGTCTCTTTAAAGCTATCAATTCATTTGTCAATTTTTGTACCATAAGATCTGTAGTGCCTGTAGAAGAGCTTTCAGTAGATGAAGAGAATCTATTTTTACTAGGGTCTTTCCTGATCTTACCTACTAGGATAAGATCATCCTCAATCTCTGTAGCCAAATTTTGAGCCAATGCTAGATCCATAGGGCCAGCTCACCTCAACAAGAAACTTACTTCAAAACGCTGTGAGTTGATAAAAAACACTTGAGATTCTCCAGCGTGGGCTGAGCAACAGTTGGAATCCAGTTTCTTAACTTGTTGAATTTAGCTATGAAATCCCTCATGGGTTCCTAGGATTCTTTTTTCATTTGGGTTAGTTGTGCTAATAAAGCATGTGCATCTTCAGCAAGTTTAAATATAGCTTTGAATTTGGCTTTGAGAGTGTCCTAGTCAGTCACTGACCCAGCCTGCAGGTGGTAGAACTAATCCACGACATCTCCTTGTAGGGTTTTCACAAAAATTCTTACTGCTACATCCTCAAATTCCACACTGATTACACTTCATGCTATGGAGAAAGTGGCAATATGCTTGTTGGGATGAAATTTTTCATCACCAAAAAACTTAGAAATTTTTTTTCTAGAAATACGAGGTAGTTCATGCAAGGGTGGAGTCAAATTAAGAGGACCAAAGGAATTGCCCCACAGACCTTGAGCCATTATGATAAGAGGATTAAATGATGGGATAATGAATCTTGGTGGGGTATTTATAGGTAGGGCATGATTAACAGTAAGAAAAGAAGCTCTACCTTGCGTTGGTGGCCTGATAAGGTTAGGAGGAAAACTCCTAGACCATTGGAGGTAAGGTGGTGGAGAAAATAGATCAAAATTACTCTGTTGTGCCGACTCAAACACGGGGTTGAAAACACCATTGGCTCTCTGGCTTATTATGTAGCATTGAGTTTCCAGATTTTAAATGAAAAAGGGACCGAAACTGCTTCAAGTTGAAGCTTGAGGCTTCAAAATGCACATTCATAGTCCCCAGCAGAGTCGCCAAAAACTATTGCGTGAATATTTTGTCGTCAACTAACTGAAAACAAAATTGGTATATCAACCACATCACAGGGAGATTTACACCATGAAAAGTGTGGGTTTGCCAGATCTGGATGATGTAAATCTCTCCTTTCATCAAGGGGAGGTTCTCCATGAATATTTATGTGCTATATGTATATATATAATTAAGCAAAAAATAATACTCAGGGTGGTATAACAGCATCCACCTCTCTTTTTTTAGAGGTGATATACAAGGAACAAGAGAGAGAAATCTTGGTCATTGGCCAACAACATTCCTCTTCTTTTAGGAATGGTATCCAGTGTAGACCAAAAAATCACCTGAAGTAATTAACAAAGGTCACAAGAAAACCCACGCAAGCACAAAGTCTTATGTTGTCTCCTTCACTAATTCGAAACAAGCGTAATGGTAGAATGAAATGAAGCACAAAGTCTCTACCTAAAACTACAAAAGATAAAAGAATCACAAAAATAAAAGTAGCTCAAAGTCTCTCTTCTACCTTTTATAAATGCCCTCAGATAATATCAACACACCCACTTTGCTTATTAAATCAGACAAATAAGATATTATTAGGAAATAGGACATAAAAATTATTTCCTAAATAACACAGATAATTTCAACACAAAGCTTGAAATAGACCTGCTTCTCATTCATTTAACAAAATATGATTTACAAGTTGAGCACAAAGTCTCAAAAAGTGTTTCAATTTTGGCAGAGTTTTTTGCTCTCAATTATCCAAGATATATTTACAAAAGAGGTCTCCACTATATATAGGGAGAAACTCTCAAAATTTAGAAAATATTAAAATACAAAAATATCTTAGTCAAAGATGACTCATCTTTGACTTTGAGATATTTTTCTAGATTTTTTACATCTAATTACACATTACAAAATTGCATGCACTTTTCTCATGACAAAAGTGCATAAAGAAAGAAGAGAGAAAGGGAAAAAACTTTAGCTCCTGCCACCAAACTTCTTCAGATGAGCATCATACATAGAAATGTATGCCTAAATTCTTATACTGTCTGGCGCAACTGTGTTCTTGGAGATGACTCTGGCTCTAATTAAATAATCTTTCAATGTTGTGATTGCCTTAGCATGACTAGTTAACCTAGATTTTAGATTATCCAAAATTAACTGAGTGTCTAAAATGTTATCCATAGAAGTCATTGAGAAGGATTTCTCTTTAAAATATCTTTGAATCATCCCCTTGAAACTTTGGATCATTTCTTTGGCTAAAATAAATTGGTTATCCCTAGAAGCAAGGTTGCAAGGTAGTTCTTCCAGTCTATTCAGCATGCCTGTATCGCTCTTCTCACTAGCATCCTTGGAAGATTTGAGATCTTCAACCAACTCCTTGAGTACCTGTATCCTGTATATCAGTGACTCCTTGATCTCAACATAGGAATCCTTGCTAGAAATGACACAGATAGATATCAAGGTGCTTTTATTTAGATCCTTCATCTCCCTCCATTTGCTAAGATATTTTTTTGTACTGTCAATATCCTAAGAGATAAGAGAGACAAGCTCATCTAAATCTGCCCTCACCTTCTTCATCTTGTCTGTCTTTTCTACAACCTCTGTAAGCAAGGAAATTCTCTGAGTTTGCATTTTTTTAACGTAATCCTCCAGCACTTTCCCTTTCAAGTAGGTTTCTTCTACCTTTTGAATGATAGGGTCATCTATAGAGAAGGCCTCTAGAGTCGCCGCTTCAGGGGGAAGAGTGAATCTCCTTATTACTACCATCAACTGCTCTGTCTTGGCCTTATAATAGTCTTTTATCTCCTTTTCTCAGTCAAATTTTTGGACCATGATGTCCATTGCAAACTGTAGATCACATTTTGCACCTTCGTGAGTAACTTTGCCAAGTTCAACACGAGAGATGGAATAGTTGCTCATTTAAAAACCCTTAAGGGTTCCGTCCTGTGGAGGCTTAGCTATTTCTAGAAATTTATGTCCCTTTTCCTCAACCAATTTTGAGAGGATCCTTGGCCTCTTAGGAGCCTTAGCTTTCACTGGCACTATTTTACCAAAATTGAAGTCATCTGCAGAGATGGCTAGCTTCTTTCTTTTAGATGTGAATGCTGACATCCAAGACGGGAGAGAAGTACTTACTATGGCAATAGTTCCCATAGTTGGTGTTACCATGGCAACGTCTGCACTGCTAGTAGTAATAGTGGTTGTAGTAGGAGTAACAGGAAAAACCATACCAGCCATTCATTTTGGCTCAAGCGTAAAACTTTCTCCTAGATTGAAGGAAAGAGATGCCAAACTAGGAATAGATCTAGAGGAGCAAAGAGTATCTCCAAAAGTGCCCTAAGGATCACCAAATATAACTCTAGAAGGAGAGGCAGCTCTAGAAGAAGAAACACTGATAAGAGAGAGAGGAGAAGGAGATGCCATAGGAGACTGAGGTGGAGAAGGAGAGACGCTTTTAAGCGGTTGAGCCCCTTCCTAGGAAGGTAGAGGTTCAGTCCTTTGCTATTCTTAAAGGCTAGTCATATGTCTTTATTTGTTGAATTGCCTGATCTTGGGAGCTTTGTTATGTAACTCCCTTAGCTGTTGATTCTGGCTCTTCATTAACCTTTGATTTCTTAGAAACAAAGATGATTTTAGGCTTGTGAGGCCTAGATGGGGAAGGAACATCACCTTTGTTCTTGGTCTTGTTTTTTGCCTTCTTCCTCATCTCTGCTTGGAACTCAGCCTCTGATCCCATAATAAAATCTTTCAGTACAATCCCTTTGGCTACTAACCAATCATTGGTGTTAGCTAATATTGGCTCAAATCTCTTTCTCAGAGAAGTTAGCTCTTTCTGAGACCACTGAATTAGAGAAAAAGGGGAGTCAGCAATATTTTAAGCCAGGTACCTACTATTGATAATGCTCTTATCATCGACCAGATTGGGGGGGATCTCTGCAAGCCCCAAATACTCAATTTGTTCTAGGGTTAGCCTGTTATAGTCCATCCTCCTAATTTCTTCAGCTATTCTTAGGTCCACCCAGATGTCTTTGATCATAGGCTCATGAAATTGAGTCTTTCAACTGATCATGTCTTTGACACCCCTATAGTCAAATTTGTACCTTTTCTTGAATTGTTTTATAGTGACCAACTCCATCTCTATTTCCATGATTTTGGTGTTGGCTACTGTCAAGATATAGTACCTACCAATTTCAACTAGAAACTTGAAACCTAGTTTTTTCAGCTCCATCTACCTAGCATGTATGACAGTCATTTGTTGACAAAGCTCCATCAGATCTAACTTATCAGAAGGAAACCTAGGGAGCATATAAGGATAGCCTTGGAAAAAGCCAACCTAAAGATAACAAAAGGTGGGAAATTGAAGGAACATGCAACCATAGTCGTTGACGACCGTCCAAGCCTCATTAGATACTCTCTTCTATTCAAGCTGAGGGTCAAAGAGGCATAAAAATATGGCAAAGAAAGTGTCATTTACCCTTTTGAAATGGTGGATCAATATTTGAAGTGTCAACTAAGGGAATATGAGTAGACTGGGGTGGTCTTTCTATTCCCTTCAGTTGTCAAACCTGGAAAGATTCACATCGAGGTAGCTATGTACACAAGGTACGAAGTCATATAGAACTTTGAAGAAGTCTATACTTTGGTTAGCTACTCATGAAGGGCGTTACTAATCTACTCACCCCAAAAGATGACATGCTTACCTTAGAGGATGATCTTGATGAATGGGTACATCCACTCATGGAATTGTGAGGAAGATGGGAGGCTTCGCACTCTGCTGAGAAGGGTAATTAAGTCACCAAATTCTTCAATGAAATCACTCTTCAAGAAGTTTTGCGGCCATGTGGATAGATTAGTTCTAGGTGTCTTCAACCACCTGTTATTCATCACTTTCTTTGCCATTTTAGGGTCCTTGTCATACTCCTTCTATGCTTTTACAAAGTCAATCCTCACCACTTCAGTAGTAGGAGGGCACATAAAGACTTTGTCAATAAATTTAGGATCCAGTTGAATTATTATATTACCACTAGCATCTGAGACTGATCTTGTCTCTTTATTGTAGAACTGGGCACACTGGAGGATGAACTCTGTATGATGTGCTGTCACTGGGAAAGTGGCAACCAGATGAATGTTGCTTTCAATGATTCTCTTCATTTCAGAACTCAGGTTCGTTGCCTTAGTTTGGGTCATGAACTCGGCCATATCCACATGGCCAATTTCTATGTCTCTGATGTCATCAATGTTGGAGGTGACCAAAGTGATTGGGAAGATGCCCTGGTATTTTTACTTCATGGCCTTTGACTTTTTGGGAAACATTTTAGATATTAGAACTGGCCTTGGCCGAATGGGTGCTGATGAGCAAGAATTCTTTGAAATTACTGTAGTCATGAACACGTAATTAGAGAAAAGTGGGCGAGTTGGATAATTCACATATTAAGTGATCATGACCAAGGAAGGGCACTTAAAAGGGCTGGGTTGGAAATCAGGAAAAAAAAGGGGGAGGAAAAGAAAAAGATAGAAAAGAGAAAAAAAAATTTGGAGTTATAAAAATTGGAAGAAAAAAATGCCTGGGCAGCGAAATTCACCGCCCCTGCATGAAGAAAAGATAGAGTGTAGAGGCAGTGAAGTTCATCACCCCTACAGGATCGGCCTACATGGCCGATGAAATTTGCCTCCCCTATAAATCAGAGGGGAAAGTGTAGGGGCAGTGAAATTCACCACCCCTACACCTCTGGCCTGCATCGGCAACAAAATTTGCCATCGATGCAAGTTTCAGGAAAAAAGGGCACAGGCGGCAAAAATCACTACCCATGCAGGATCAGCCTACATGGGTGGTGAAATTCACTACCCGCGTAGGTAAAAGGCAACAAGGGCAGCCAAGAGGCATGGGCGGTGAAATCCACTGCTCGTGCAAGTTTCTAGAAGAAAATCGCAGGCAAAGGGGAGGAGCAACAAAATTTTCCGCCCCAACATGGAAAAGAAAAGGGGAAGACCAACGAGGAGGGAGAGAAAATGAAAAATAAAAATAAAAAACCCCAACAACAACAAAAACTTGAAAACAAAGCAAAGAAGAGGGAAGGAAAAGAAATAAATGCTAAAAACAAGACTTATCTAGAAAAATACGTGCACTATGAGCACAAGTCTATAAAAATGCACTTCAACTCATTCGCTGGATCATCCAGAGGTAAAGGATAGGAGGAGAGGAAGAAGAATGAAGAAAAACAAGGCTGAAATTAGATTATATGGGGCAAAAATTGACCCCAATAACCCATCGCATGCGGCAGTAAATGCCATGCATAGAAAATGAGGTGATGCAGAGGTGGCAATTTTTACCACCTTTGCAGGTTCGGATGCAGGGGTGGAAAAAATTACTGCCCTTGCAGGTAAAAATATAGGGGAAGCAAAAATTGCTGCCCTTGCATCTCAAAGGAAAAATGCACTGGCAGAAAATTTTGCCGCTTATGCATGAAAATGGAAGAAATGTAATGCTAACTCTGAAAGAGGTAGGTTTTGGTCCCCTGGGTGCATCAAGATTGTAACGACCTACATGTTTCAAGGAAGATGTGATAACAAGACATTACGAATTTCGAAAGGTGCAGTTGGACCAAGATGAGAACGAGAAGAACCCATCTCGAAAACAAATTTTAGAGGGACGAAAGATGAAATGGATAAGTTTCGTAGGAGGTTGTTCCCAAAAATGAGCTAAGCTAATTTTGGAAACAACAGGACTCTCAAAAATAGAGAGAAAGTGAGAGATTAACCCATGAAATAAATCACATCCAGATGAGCTAATGCTTGCACACATGATTACCATCAATGATCAAAATATAATTAGAGGTATAATAGGCCATAGAGATAGGGGGAATGGGAAAGATGCAATCCATAAATGTAAGGGACACACTATAAACATACCCAATTTGAGAGTAAAAGCTACATGATTATGACATTGATCAATCTTGAGATAAGTTGCACACTAAAATATTGCCATCATGGGCACTAGTGTGGAGAGATTGAAATTAGAGGAAAAGAGAGAATATTTTTCTTCAAGAAGGGAAGCACTAATAGAATGGGGTCTCCATAGAGAATATAATAAGAAGTACTCTAGTAGAGCAGATTTGATTGTGATAAAATAGTTTTGCCCCACTAGGGCAAATTTTGATCATTGATAAAGAATAAATAAAGATTTGCCCTTGTAGAGCAGATTTGATTATGATAAAATAGTTTTGCCCCAGTAAGGTGAATTTTGATCATTGATAAATAATAAATAATAAATAATTATTTTTCCCCTATAGAGCTGATTTGATTTAGATGTTGTGCCCCAGCATGGGCAATAGAAAAATAGTTCAAGGATATAATCAAAAAGATGGGTTAAAATAAGCGGGTACAAACATACATGTGATGGTGTAATGGCTTAGAAAGCCATATAAAACCAAGCATATGAAAATGCACAAAGTGATGAGATAGATGAAAAGAATAATAGAGATAGTTGAGCTAACCTTAATAGATATTGAGTGTTTTCTAAATAGTTCCATGGACTCATGTTCTAACATGAACTTTAGGCCAATGTAATTCACCCAAGTTTGGGAGAGAATGGAATGAGGAATGATGAAAAATGACCATGAATTGATTATACTTACAATTTATGCAAAGAGATTCATATCCAAGCATAGACAAAGAATCCTAAAATGCATGTTACTTAGAATCCTAATTCCATATCATGAGCCTAGGTCTTGCAAAGTATTCTTGAGAATCATTCATCAAAGCTGATGTTGACGTTAAGACTTTGAAACCTGAGCACAAAGTGCTTGCTATAGAAAAATAAATTAGGCATCATAAGTATGAATAAATTAAAATGACATAAGATTATAATTACGCTAAGCTAGTTCAAATGTGAATACCTATAACTAAGGATAATGCTAAAATAATGACCAAAACTAGAGTTACAGGAATTTACATTTAAACAAAAAAGCAAAAACTAAGAAAAGGATAAACATAAATGAACCTAACTTGAAATAAAGATATGATATTAAGTAGAAACAAAATGTTTAAAAATAAAAGTCAAAAATATCTTGACATCATGAGACCAAGATATGAATAATCAAGATCCATGTGGACCATCAAGGCATTCTTGAACACCAAAAAGCAAAATCAAATAGAAAAATAAGACACCAACAATAATCAAATGAACAAAATGGTCCAAGATAAGCATAATAACATAGGATCAAGATATAAACAATCAAGATCCATATGAATCATCAAGATGTTCTGAAACACAAAAGAGATAAGCAAAAATAAAAATCAAAGAAACACAAGACCAATAAAACACAAGACCATGAATGGAGATAAAAAAGAGAAAAGGATAAGAAATAAAAGGAGAGGTGCAAAATCATAATCAAAACACCAAGAGAACTCAAATAAATGCATACAAATAAAAACCAAGTTAGTGCAGTTTAAAGACAAATGTTTATGCATGTGCAGTAGAGGCATTACATTCTACCACATCATAACAAAGAATAATGATAGGATAATTACTTCCTAATTAAACAGGAATAATGACAAAATAAATAAGGGAATAGAAGAAAAATAAGGGGTTGGCCGAGCTAACTCTAGATGTATAAGACAAGTGGACGCTACCTACATAATTTCATGGATGCATGTTCTAACATAAACTTTAGTTCAAATGTAGTTCTCCCAAGAAATGGGATAGAAGAAAAAGGATGATCAAACTAGCATGATTAAGAGAAGAAATGGAAGATACAAAAAACAAACAAGAATGGTCTGGAAAATAAGAAGTTGATAAGATGAGAAAGAATGATCTTTAAAAATGGCAAGTGTGTCGGATAAGATGAAATGAACTAGTGTTTATGTGCTTGTAAAATGGAAAAAGCATTCAAACTTAATAGTTTCTCACAAAATAGTGAGAGTGTGGGATGGTGGAATGGGAATGTACAAATGTATAGAAGCATGAGACAATGTTTTATTCTTTTATGGATTATGTTTTAATGTTTTTGGTATTTTCAAGGTTTTTATAATGTTTTTAGTGTTTTTGGGATAAAACATGCATAAGGTGGGACCATCTACTCGAGGAGATGTTCATCCTAAGAGTAGAGGTTCTAATAATATAGCTAAGTTGACTACCATGGCCCATGCTTTCAAATCAATGAGAGAAAGGTTCTTGATAAAAAAAGAAAGAGCATCAAATAATTGAACTGAGAAGATGTGGTTGTTCACTTATCTGAAATTGCACAAAACTATCCTAATTAAACTGCTTTTTAAAACTGATACTGAAGATGTGCATAATGTTCATGAGACATAATTGAGATCATAATTTTTCAAGGGACAAAAAGTGTTCAAGTTTATAACATGTCTTAGATTAAAAAAATATATGCTTTTCAAAGAAAACAATACATAATGGGATGAACAATGTGTTTAGAGTACCAAGGTTTCAAATCCTTTACTATCAAGATTCATGAAAAGTGGACCAGGGTAGTATAAAATGTGTTTAATGTAAGATAAAAGGGTGGGATAAAATTATGACAACGCAAGTTACCCCCGAGTCAGGGGTTTTATAAATAATGGTTCAAATCTATTCATGCGTAGAACCTCTTAAGGTGTATGATGTTCATGGGCTCTGAAAGTTATTCACCATTAGGTTTAGCTAATTGATATGCTCCTGATCCATAGTTTGCCATGATAATATATGGTCCTAAATAATTAGGATGAAATTTGCCTTTATTTTTAGATTCAGCATTCATGTTCTTCTGGTTCTCTTTCAAAACTAAGTCACCAATTTCAAATTCTTGAGGGAGAATGCACTTGTTGTAACTTCTCTTTAATCTATTCTGATATGCTTGTAATTTTTTTAGGGTATCCAAATGATTACCATCAAGAATTTCTAGTTCTTTTAGTCATGAGGCTCTATAATCTTCATTATCTTCAATGTGCTCTAATGATATTATTAATGATGGGATCTCAATCTTGATAGGGATGATAGCTTTTGTGCCAAAAATAAGGGAGGATGAAGTAGCTCCAGTTGGGGTGTGATGGTTGGTTCTATAATCCCAAAAGGAAGGAAAGAGTTGCAAGTGCCAATTATGGCTAGCATCATTGACAATCTTTTTTAAGATGGCTAGAATGGTTTTATTTGATGCCTCACCTTGTCTATTGCCTTACAGGTTATATGGAGTGGATTTTTTGTGCTTGATCTTGAATTTTTCACAAAGAGATTTCACATCTTGGTTCTCAAAGGATCTACCATTATTAGATATAATACGAGCTAGGATGCCATATCAACAGATAATATGGTAATGAACGAATTTGGATATTTGTTTCCCTATAGCATAAGTGAGAGGAATGGCCTTAATTCACTTGGTAAAGTACTCAGTTGTAGTCAAAATGTGCTTATGGCTATTTGAAGATGTTGGGTTAATTTTCCTAATGAGATTGAGATCTCATGTTGAGAACGGCCATGGTGTTGTAATCAGCTACAATGGTAAGGAAGTTGCATGTATCAAGTTTCCATGCTATTGACAAGGAACACACTTTTTTACATAATTATAAGCATCTATCTCCATTTTGGGCCAATAATAGCCTATTCTGAGAAGTTTTTTTGCTAGGACTACACCATTGGTATGGGCCCCACACATTCCTTCATGAACCTCCTTTAGTTCCAGCTTAGATTCTCCCAAAGATAAAAAATGAAAAAGCATTCCATCATAACCTTTTTGATAAAGTGTGCTTCAAAGGAGAATATAATGTGTTAAGTGATAAACGAATAGTTTTTTTGGTTGTTGGAAACATTGGTGAGAAATACATGACTATGGAAATAGTTATAAAAATTTTGGTACCATGGTAGCTCAGGTGAGGGATTAGGATTAGCAATGGTGCATATCCTCTCTAAATCTAATAGAATATGTGTTGACTAAAGAATATTTTTAATCAAGAACTGATACTATTTAGCATTGTCATGTATTTATATCATGGAACCAATTTTTTCCATGGCATCGGTAGATCTGTTATTGACTCGTAGAACTTGCTCAAACTGCAAAGATTTAAAATGTGTCTTGAGGTCATCAATAATTTGTTTGTAAGGAACAAGCTTATCATCTTTTGTTTGATACTGGTCATTTGTTTGATTGATGATTAGATATGAATCTCCATAGACTTTTAAGCTTTGAATGTCCCATTATATGGCAAGGTAGAGCCCTACAACCAATGCCTCATATTTAGCCATATTTTTTGTACACTAAAATTGTATATGAAATGCTTTGGGGATCAAATACCCCTATGGTGTGATCAAAAATATGCTAGTTCTAGACCCTCAAGATGTGAAGGATCCATCAAAATAGAGCATCCACTATTCAGGTTCTTATGATGCTTATTCTATCATTATGATATAATCATCTAGTAGGTCAAAGTTGAGAGGTTGAGTGACCGTAATAGGATCTTATGCAAGTTGGTCTATAAGAACTTATCCTTTTATTGCCTTTTGATTCTGGTACTCAATATCAAACTCATTGAGGAGTATAATCTATTTATCTAAACATCCTTGAAGAGTTGTTTTAGATAAAAGGAACATGAGAGCATCTACCTTGGTGATAATAATAGTTTTGTTATTTAGCATATAATGTCATAATTTTTGAGTGGTGAACACCATAGCTAAACATGCCTTCTCAATAGGCATATAATTATATTCATACGATACCAATGTGTAGCTTAAATAATAAACCATGTGCTCTTTACCATGATCATCATGTTGAGCCAAAAGTGCCCCCAGTGCATGTTCTATGGCTGTTATATAAAGTAGTAGTGGCATTCCTTGTGTCGGAGGTCATAGGACTGGTGGATTGGCCAAGTATGTTTTAAGATTTTTAAATTCCATATGACAATCTTCATCCCACTAAAATGTTACCCCGTTCTTTAAGAGGTGGTTAAATGGGTGTCACTTATCTATCAATTGAGAAATAAACCTACGTATAGATTAGATTTTTCCTTCTAGACCTCATAACTATTTAAGATTATTTGGTGGAGGCATTTCCATAATAGCATTTACTTTTTTAGGGTCAACTTCAATCCCTCATTATGATACAATGAACCCTATAAATTTTCCTGATGTGACTCTGAAGACACATTTCTTAAGATTAAAGTGAACTTTATATGCATGAAGCCTCTCAAATATTCTTCATAGAATGTCAAGGTGTCCTACTCTTGTTCTTGATTTTGCTAGTATATCATCAACATAGTCCTCGACAATGTCATGCATCATGTCATGGAAGATGATAGTCATTACACGCTGATATATTTCTCCATCATTCTTCTAACCAAATGGCATGACTTATTAATATAATGTCCTCCATAGAGTGGTGAACATAGTCTTATCCTGATCCTTAGGGGCTATCTTGATCTGATTGTAACCAAAAAATCCATTTATTAAGGATAACATCTCATACATAGTAGTTGATTCGATAATCATGTCGATGTTGGGTAGAGAAAAATCATCTTTGGGGCATGCTTTGTTGATTTTATAAAAATTAGTATAAACATGTATTCTTGGGGTCTTTTTACTTACTGGTACTATGTTAAAAATCCATTTAGAGTAGTCTAGTGGTCTGATAAAATTGGCTTCTAATAACTTTTCAATCTCAACCTTAACCAAAAGGGTGATGTGTGGCTGCATCTTTCTCAAATTTTAATTGACTAGTTTAGCATCAAGTTGAACCACAAGATCATACACAACTAAATTTGGGTCCAAGCCTAGCATGTCAAAGTATGCCCATACAAAGATGTCTATATAATCCTTAAGAATGGATATAGTATGCTTAGGTTCTACTTCAGTAAGGGAAGCTCCAAGATAAACATTTTTAGAATCATCATGGGTTCCCAAATTCACTTATATTATGCTCTCCATAAGGAGTGTGGATAAATCTTCTAGAATTGTGGGAAATGTATGATTATAATCATCTTCTTCTACTATATCTTGTTGTTCCTCCCAAAGATCTCAATAATATGAAAAATTAGAATCTATCTTCTCAGGTAAAGGCCAATTAGCAAAAACCTCTAGAAACTCAAGGCAAGATGCTCAAATATCTGATGTCATTTTGAAGAGATGTTTGTACTAGTTATAGAACTTAGGCTAGATGGGATTTTTACATCCTAAGGGGATGAGAAAACTTTCCCACCTAGGAGTACCTGATACAAGTTTTCACTCAAAGTTTTGTCTTTTTCTTTACTTTTTCCTTGATTGACAAGTGCCTTTCAAAGAGGTTTTCACCTAAATATATCAATGTTTGTTCTTTATTATGACCAAGAAATTTTCCCTACCCTCCAAAGTAGGTAAAAGAATTCAATAAAAAATTAAAACCTTTCTTATGATCACCAATGGGGAATGCATCTCATAGGCCCATGTATTCTGAATTGACTCTTCATTTTGAAACTCATCAAGGCATATGACTAAATTTTGTTGATCCCAATCTATAAGTTTAGGAATGTAAAGGCATAATTTATAATGAGGGTTTACTTCAGGATAGGATAACCAATGGTAAATATATAATATCCTACTTTAGGAAGGGAATCACCACTAGGATGGGTTTTTGCTTCAATATGGGAAGCTCTAATAGGTGTTATGGTCAATATGGCATTTGAATCAAATAAATCTGAGTTAGCAAGCTCATCAAAAAGGCTATAATGGGACATTGTTTCACTATGAAGATTCTCATTACTAGTCACTTTGAAAGAGTCACTATCAAATGTCATAAGGTCATCCTCTAGTGGTTTAAATCTGAGACCATGATTTTAATTGATGACTCTAGCTAATAAGGGTTCTAAAATTCCTAGTGCCTATCGGCCAAGGCCTTTCCCTATATAGTCAAGATGATCCATTATATTTTTGGGGATAGGATACTTTAGATTTTGAAAACAATCAACAAGACCTTTAGAATATAACCAATCTCCCTCAGTAAAAGCCTCTCAATCTTTCTTTGGTGCAATTGTAGGTACAAAAACCATAGGAGGTTTTGGTTATTTCTTCTTTGGTTGCCAAATCTGATCAAGTCTATTAAGAGTCTAGAAATATTTAGGCTTACCAAATGTTTTAATGGATTTTGGTAATTTTTCAATAAGGATGACATCTTTTAGATGGTACATGGAAATGCCTATGTCTTTAATAATAACCTTTTTGGCCAAAGCGGTAGGAAATGGATCAGTTGAAGTGGAGGCTAGATCACCAAGGTCTATATAATTAGATGGATATGGATGAGAAATTATGGATTTATTCTTCTTTGCAATGAATTTATAACCTAGGTAATATTTATAATTATGAAACTCTACTTTAATATGTTTTTAGTATAGGTATGGCTGTTGATCAATGGGAATAGTAACCTCGATCCCATTATGGGGAAACTTAAAACATTGGTGAAGAGTAGATGAAACTACCTATACTTCATGGATCCAAGGATGACAAATAATTATGTTATAATTAAACTCAATATCCACAATATGGAGTAATGTATGATGAGAAATAGACCCAACCATGACTGGCAACTAAATTATACCAGATGACCCTCTCAGCATTGTTATAAGCCTTGATTGTAATAGTTTATATTTGAATGTCTTTATCCATGTAGCCCAATCATCACACCAATTTAAGAGATATGATGTTCAATCTTGAACCATTATCTATAAGAACCCAATTGATCTTGTGATTTGTAATTATTATCTCAATGTATAGTGGGGTATTATGGTTTGGGCCAAGGGTGGACATATCCTTTTGAACAAATGTGATTTGCCAAAATGAAGACAAGTGTCCAACTATATTTTATAACTAATCAAGGTTTATATCATTAGGCATAATAGACTCTTATACAAGTTTTTTTAAAATGGTTCTATAAACATTAGATGTTCGTAAGAGTTCTAATATGGAAATTTGTGTAGGGGTTTTATCTAATTGATCCATTAGACTATAAGGCCTTTGAATTGTGGATTGAACTAGTTTAGTCTTTGTTAGGATAGTATTTGTATTTAGAACCATTGGCACAATGTTTTCATTGGGTTTATGGAAAGAAGCGGTTGAAGGGCCCTTAATGGTAACCCCTGGGTGTCTAGTTATGACTACACAACCTAAAGGTGGAAAGGAGTTATTATAATTAGAAGAGAGGTACTATTGTTTAGGATTAGTAACCCATGTAAATGGAGTAGAAATATGATGATGCAAACCCAACATGGTATTACTAAGGGGAGAGGGTGCTAACCCTATAATGATGGGTTATGTGTTACAAGGATCATGAGATTAGCCATACGGTTTTATAGTAACAGTGGCAATGTGGGTTGTAGAAATGCATCCCATAATGTTATTATAGTCATAAGGTACATCATTATAAGCCACATTATTAGTATGGGAATTATGATTTTGATTATGCTCATTATGATTCTGACCTTGTTGTTGGTTCTGATTTTGCCTCTATCCTTGATTATGACCATTTTGATTATTTCTGGGTGGTGGTGGATCATGTCAAGGAAAGGGGTCTTTGTAGATTCCCATATCCTAATTTATGTCTTGATTAGGATCCAACTTAATTTCCAATTCACCACTTTCAATAAATTCCTCAATAATATGTCTTAATTGAATGTAATGATATGCACTGTGACCAGCAACATGATGAAAGTTACACCATTCATTCTCTTTGTACCAATCTAGTTTTAGCAAATCTTGAGGAAATGGCCTTGATACTGGCCATATAATCAAATTAGCTATAATGAGCTTTTATAAAATTATTTCAACTAATTCTCCTAACTTGTTAAAGACTCTACACTTGTTATGAAATGTCCTTCATGGAGGTTGTCTCTATAAACTAGGTAGTGGATTTGAGGGAGTTAATTATACATTTGGAGGAGGCATAGCCTATACTATTTGTACATGTCTTGTTTTTGTCACCCCATTTCCAACCATGTTCTTATTTTTGCTAAATCCCTTAGGCTTATCTTGCATAACTATTTGAGCTAGTGATTTAGTCTAATTAGAGGCTTGTCCTTGCACAAAAATATTAACAATGCCTTTAGCAATAAGAGCCTTCTCAATCTGCACTCTTTTGTCAATAATTTCTTCAAATGAGTTAGCACAAGCTAGTCATAGATTATGCACAACTTCAAGATGCAAATTTTATGCAAAGATATCAGCCAACTGTTTATCTAGCAAATTATGTTGAAAGCAACTTGCCAATGCTCTCCACCTTTATAGATATGCAAAAAAACTTTCACCATCACATTGCTTGGCTTTACATAAGTCAACAATGATCAATTCATGTTTTATGTTATATGAGAAATGGTTAACAAATTTTTTTGATAAGTTGTTCTAATCCACAACTGATCCCTTGGGTAGTTTAAGTATACAATCAAGAGCTTGTCTCACTAAACTTCATAGAAATAGTCATAGTAAGTGTTCACTACTATAAGCAACCTCTTGACACAAGATGAAGAATGCTTGTATGTGTTTACATGGATCTCCCTTCCCTTTGTATTTTTCAAATTTTGGTGCCTCAAAATGAGGTAGAAAGGGGTTTTGGAGAATAGATAAGTCAAATGGATAGGGGCATATCTCATCAAATTTGTACTTTTTGACTCTATTATTCATCTCCAATCTTTAGACAATTTCCTTCATAGAATTCCATTCTTTCATATTTGGTGTATTTTTGGATTAAATAATATGTTGTTGGGGTATAATGTGACCTTGGTTTCATTACTATTGGAGTGGAATGTGCCCCTAGTTTTTTTGTTCTTGGGGTGGAATGTGCCACTGGTTTTGTTATTATTAGGGTGGAATATGCCCCTAGATTTATTATTGTTGGGGTAGAATGTGCCCCTAATTTTGTGTGGATCTATAAGGAGCATATACCTTTCTATCCATGATTTGGTTTTGATTTATTTCTTGATTTGAGAACATAGGCCATTGATTCTTGGATTGTAAAACATTCCCTGAATTTGGTTGTTTTGCACTTTGTTGATTTTGTAAATTTCTATGTTTGTTTACCGATCTTTGGGTTGGTTGAAAAGAAATAGCAAAATTTTCTTGAGGTATTTCCTCAATTCAAATCAAATGTTTGGGTTTCTAATTTTTTAAAGTAACAAGAGTTTCTTGATGATTGAAGAACATATGTTCTATATCAAATGGAACACTTTGTAAGGTCTCTTGTGACTTTAACTGTTCATTTAGATTAATTTGATTCACTATGGTAATGTCCTCATCCAATATTTATTACATACCTTCAACCATATTTCCTTGTTCTTTCAAATCATTTTTATTAATTGAAGTGGCAAATAGGGAGTCAATTAAGTCTGTGACAATTTAATCTGCATATCATTGACATATTATCTTGAACTTAGCTAAAAGATCCAAATTTGTGGGTTTTGACTCTATTTATGTTTCCTTTCCTTTGTTAGAGGAATAAGGTATGCCTATTTTTTCAAAATCTTACTCTTTCCATCATTGTTCTCCTTCTCTAACTAAGGTATGCAATTATTTTATAGGAAAGTCAAAAGGTAATCTAGCACTAGATTTAATCAATCTAAGAAGGGTTTCATCTTGATCTTCTTGGGGTTGAAATTCATTGTAATCATCTTCATATCCTACTATCATGGGTATCATCAAAAATAATGGGGTTATCTTGACCATCATAAAATTTCTCATCTTCATAACTAAGGCCATAAGAGGCCCCACTACGAGTGAACCTTTGAGTCATGTCTAAAAGAGTCATTCAGTGTTATTGACTAACTTTTGACTAATACTTGGCACCAAAAAAAAGTATGCTTCGGTTCTTTCTTAAAAAAATAACCAAGGTGCCAATGAGACTATAAGGGAGGGTGGTTCAAGACCACACACAATTTTTAGAAGATTTAGTTCATGAATTTACTCAACCTCTGGTAAAGTTGAAATCATATAAATCAAAAGAAAGTAAGGTAACTCAAAGACCCAAGGTGAAAACTAATACACCAAAGCCTAGATCTATGTGATATGCTTGTAATGTAAAAGCTAATTTCAACTTTGAAAAGTTAACCCTAGAAGTTTAGAGGAAATCTCTCCAAATTATGAAGACAAAATGAACTAAGCAACTCAAGATGTAAAAACATATGTGAATCACTAAGTATAAATCTAGGACCAAATAGGTAGCACAATGTCACCACATGATTCCAGTAGGATAAAATATGTTCTAGGACTCAAAGCATGAGTGATACCCAACATGAATTTAGTCCACCAAGATGATGATGTGATTTGGAGTCTTAAAAAATGACCTTCAATCTAAATGGAAAATTGAACCCAAGTTAAAACAAGCTTAGTACGTAAATGGTGAACCCACTTTGACACACCAACCCTTAGAACTCAGAAAGGTTCAATTTCAAATGTGGATTATAGATGAAATATTTAAACAAATTAGATAAAATATCTAAACTCAATTGTGCATCATGACTATGCCAAAGTGGATGACATGACACAAAGTTTTTGATAACAATTTGAACAAGGGAAACGTGAATTTTCCATTTGGACAGCATAATGCCTCCCTTGCTCTATAAAATTAAGGACAATGTGATTTGGTTAATTTTTTTGAGTTAACAAGTAGTTTTAGACACAAATCAATACCAAGTAAGCTAATGAAAAAAAAATGTCTTAAGTCTAAACTGACAAGGTATGGGAAAATGGGTTCTACTAAACTAGCAAGGTTTCAATCATTCTAGGGGAATCAATTACACAATGATTTTCATCTCAAAAAATGCAAAAGACAAGAAAAAAAATTAGGTGACCATATCATTGGCTAGTTGTAAAAAGGTCTAGTCCTTTTTACAACCACTACATCATATTGTTCACTCAGTGTAGTATGATGTCCAAATGCAGATATGTCCCATTTGCAACTCCAAAGGATTTAAATGAAGTCAATGCTGGGAGGTGAAACCTTGGGTCAAAGCTTCCCTAAATAACTCATAGGAGATAATGACATCCCCCTCACAAGCCAAGTTTGCATGAAAATAAATAAAGTATAAATTAGAAAGACTTTAGGGTCATTTTCAATATCACCCAAACTTTGGCAAGTTTTTAGGGAGTACTTTAGGCAACATTATTTCTAAGCCTTGGACTAGGATATTTGCAATAGGAATGGTGATTTTGATTCCAAGGGTTGCCTAAAGGGGACAAATGGAAGAGCATACATGCAACATTCCTCTTTTTTCCTAACAAAACCTAAGTAAACAACTATTGCAAACAAGAATTGACAAGTGTGTTCAATTTTAAGCCCAAATGAGATATTTGGTGGTGTTCATTTGACCCCTTGGTCTTAGTTTCAAACTTTTAAAACATTAAATAGAATATCTAAATTCTTTATTAAACACCAAAACAAAGTTCCTAATTGATTTTAAAAATGCAAAAGGTGATTTAAATATGTTTTTATCAAATGTCAAGCTTGGTCCTACAGCAAAAATGTTAGCATGTCCTTTAGCTTTGAAGCTCTTTTTAGTTTGAAATAATGAACTTTGGGAAAATAGCTCTCAGGTCTATGTTTTAAGAAAAACATAGTGATCGACATCGATTATTAATACTGAAAATGGTTATTTTGGCTAACTGAGATCTAAGCAATGTCGGTTTTACTAACTGGCATTAGTTAAGCTAGGTAACTAATGTCGGTATTACTTGTTGAAGTTAGTTACTATGTAAAATTATGGCAAACAAAAATGGTAAAATAAAGTTAGAAAATCAATTTTTAAGAGTTTTTAAGGGTCCAAATGAATGTTTTAAAGTTTCAAAATGACCTTCTTTAGGTGTGAGATGTGTTTTGTCCCATTGGGTGTGCCAAGATGTAGAGAATATTACAAAGTAAGTTATTCAAGCATTAGTCCATAAATAATGAAAAATGCATAAAGAACTAACCAAGCCTATCTACTCATATGGGAATTACAAAGGATAGAAAGAAACAAATGAAAGAAAGCAACACCATATTACCTTCTCAAATGGATTAACCATATCCATGTGGCTCAAAAACATGTTCTCCCTTGATCAAGCATCTTTGTCTTTGTCAACAATGGTGGTAAGCTCCTCCAATGCATCAAGAACACTCCATAAAACTGAATCTCTTGATTTCAAATCACTAAACTAGCCTATCACTAAAGCTTGTAAGAAAAATATATGATCAAATGCAAAACCTTGTGGAAACAATTTAACATTATAAATTTTCAATATTCAAGCCTAAAATTCATGTCCATGGCTTCTCTATTTATAAATTTTTGAGATTGGTCAAGATCAACCATGACCATCCATCTCAAGATTGAGATGTGTGGCCATGGATAATCCTAACATTTGGAATTAAATCCATAATTATCTTCATCATGACCTTGGAAGAGGAGCATTGAAGAGGCATGGGTGACCCATAATCCTGATATTTGTTTCATTTATGGCCTAGGGATGTCTTCCCAAGAAATGATGTCACCTGATGATGCAATTAATAGGAATCAATTTTAAAAAATAAATATTTAACAACTCTCATGGAAATTCCACTTAATATCTTGATTTAGATTAATTATCCTTAAACAAGGTTAATCAACATTTATGCAATTATTTGAAAATTGGCCATCAATTAATAAAAATGGTTAGATAATCATATTTCTAGGTCATAATTTGATTGGAAAGGAAATGGGAGGTGATATTAGATGCATTAGAGCTATATTCCCATTTAGGATGTTTCCAACACCAAATAACAAATGTACGTGATATGTACCAATGAATTATAAGAAAAGAGTGATCCAAAGCACTAAATGGCAAAATTGTCATTTTGACTCAAAATGATTTGATCAAATTTAGTTGGCCCATAAAATGGATTGCCCTATTTAGGGATACTTTGACCTAAACTATCACTTTTAAGTGACAAGTTCTAACCATTTAAAGTGTTTTATGGATTTTGACCTAAAATGTGCATTTGACTGTAATTCCAATAAGATTGATAATTTCAACACAAATGGTGTTAGGAATTAGATGTCTACAAGTAATAGGTAGCTCAACAACAATCTCTTATTTTCTTTTAAATTTCTCTTGGATTGAATTCTAAGAAGGGAAGGTCTGAGGAACACATGAAGGACTTAGAACACTCAAAATTTCACTTGGAAAGGTCTCTTAGGGAAGAATGGATGGTATACATAAGGGTTGAGGTGGTATATATGAAGACACATAAGGTTGATGGATTTGGACCTATTGTTCTTCAAGGATTCTTAGGTTATCCTTAATGATTTGAATGAAACCACTTACATCCATAATCTTATTTGAGAAGCTTTTCCAATTTGCTCTCTTAAAATATGCCCATTCCTATTTTATTAGTTGTAATGCATTTATCATGTCATGAATGATATGATTAGGGATATCTTGACCATATCCCCTTTTTGTATTAAGGTCTATCAAGTACCATTCATAACCTAAGATAATTTTCCTCAAACTTGACATGGATTGGTTTGAAGAATAACTAGGGACATCTTGAGCTTGAGAAGGTTGATACACTAAATCTTGAGAGCCACTTGGGGTGAAGCCATGAACATTACTAATATGATATGAAGGATAAGGAAGAAAATAACATGCATTTTTATCAAGTGTAATAATACATACCAAATAATGATGATTAGGCATTTAGGCTAATAATACTAGCTGATAGATACTTAGAATCACTATTGATGTTTACACACATGCCTCTAAACGCTAATTAGGTGAAGAGAACACCAAAAATATTCACTCAGTGAGCAATGTAGTCCCACCAGACATGCCAAAAATTATTGTGGACTTATTTTTCACCCATAGAGGGGGTTCTTCAAGTTTCCTCCAACTAAGCAACAAAATGGGAACAATCCTAAGTTGTGGGTATTCTATAATGGGGTTGAACCTCCAGATAACATTAACTTCCTCTTGATGGATAACCTATAATAATACTACTACTTGGAAAAGGGATAGAGAGGGGAGTAAAGGGTTACCAAGAGATATAAATGGGTGATGAACTAAATTTAAATGAGAACTCACATAAGAATGAAATAAACACTAATGAATCATAAGATAATTATATCTCTCACAAACTAGCTATTTGCATAAGTGTTTCATAAACTAGGCTCACAAACAATGAATGAAACAAAGAGGAATTCTAAGATTCACACAAAGCATACATTAATGATAGAAAGAGCATGAGATTAGACCTAAAACTAACCTAAAAACACTTAAAATAGGCAAGAAAGAATGATAATAGACATGGAAGACATTCCTTCACAATGTCATCATGTACAATCTTGCTAAACATAATTTCGAGGCAAGAGATAGGTAAAATTTATCTTTATTAATTCAAGAGGTATTTCATATAAATTTTGATAGGGTTTTTTTCCTTGTCAAATAAGAGTCTCCTCTTTCAGATATCTTAGAGAGTCCTTTTTTAATGAAAAAGAATGGGTGATATAAGAGAAGAGGGAAGAGAGAGAGAGAGAGAAGCGAGCAAAACATAAATCAATAAATGAGGCCTAACCAATTTTAATCAATTAGCATTAATCCTACCTCCTAATTAACCATTCATTATCTCCAATAGTCTTAAAGTTCCTTCATTTTTTGAGAAACATACTAGAAGACAAAACTTTGTTGTTAGGATGGTGAGTCATGATCTACTAAGAAGGAAGAGCCTCTAAAGACTCTGAATATTCATTTAATGCTCCACATGCACTATCTAACTACCAGATATCTCCCTTGGATTTCTAAACCATCATCCACTTCCCTTCACTATAAAGACAAAATCCTTATATCCATGGACCTGATCAAGCCATGACTATGTTTGTTTTAAGTGACTACATGTTCCTACTAAAAGTGGATGTTATATTTGGATCGAAAGATAAGACATTCTTTTCATAATTAAAACTCTTCCCCTAATTCAAACTATAAACATAGGTATATTTTAGATGAAAACCAATCCCATTTATTGGTTTTCATATAGTCATAATTTTGATGAAGACCCACTAGGCTTAGTCCAACAGCTAACATCCCACTTTGATCTCTATTAGGTGAGCATTATGGAAGCCAAGAGTTCATTGTACACATGGATTGCTTTTGAAGAATAATGATCATATTCATGAAACAACACTACCACCTCATAAAAATGGGTTGATAGATCCTAAATCTTCAAACCAAGGTTTTAGACTGAGATTTAATAGTGGCCTATGAATTTGAAGAAACTATTTTGGCTCAACCTAAAATGTGTTTTGATCTCAACCTTACACATTTGCATACCTGGGTATACAAAATCCTTAGATTTGACATGTCTACTTATGTGGCATTTCCTCACCATGTTATTTATCATATTTAAAACATGACCATCATCACCCTAGACATGTGTCCTCATCTCATGCCTTTTTGAAGCTAGATCGAACTCACTCTGTCAATCTCCTTGGGAGTATCTTGGCTTTGACCTTTATCATTGCTATTGATAATTGATCTTATGTCTAGACCATGCCACTTGGTAGCTCTATGTTGATCTTTATCTTAACCTTCAAAAATATGACACTTGGTAGTCTTGCATGCCTCCTATGGACACTTATTTTAGTCTCCATTTGGTTAATGTGATTATGTCATATGGTAGCCTCACATGTAATCTAGGCTCATTGACTTATTGAATTCACTCACACCATTGATCTTCTCTTGCATGATTAAACACACTCTATTGATCTTTGATCTACTAGATCAAATGTGTATCATTGATCTTCATTTGAATAATATGATCAAATGTGGACTATTTATCTGTTATTAATTCACCATGATTGAGGCACTTGGCACCTTCACATTCATTCTCAAGATCCTCTAACTTATTGACTTCATGGTCATCATTAATATTCAACTGCATGATTAAACACACATGATATATATTCATTTGACTTATTTAAGTTATCCTTTAAATATGGATCATCGATCTACATTTGTACACAAAAATATGCACTGTCGATCTTTATCCATTATCTTTTGACTTATTGACTTAGTGAGGTTACCTTCATGTCATTGATCTTGGAGGTTGGCCTCCGAGATCATGACACTTGTCAACCCTACATTGAACTTTAGACCTATTGATGAGTTTTTAAATCCAAATGTCTATTTCTTGTGGCTTTAAATTGGTATCTGTAGGCACGTCCCACACTACTATATCATATTTGAAGGCTTATATCTTGAGATAGAAAAGTCATCAATACACCAAACTTGTATGGGATGTTCATGGCACAAATAACACCATTTTCATGTAATTATTCAACCTTGGTTGATTTCACAAATAAATTTATCAAATTCACAATCAAAATAACCTATGAATTCTTTCATGATGTGTTATGATGGTCTAGCTTCTCTTTAGGCTTATGCTACTCATATTTCTTCCTCCACCATTAGAGCATTCACTCAACAAGAACCTTGCTCAACTTCTCACACCACATCTAGGAAAAAATTCATATGTGGGAAAATTTTGGCCCAAAAGTGATAATAATATTGAAATTAGTGGCACTAGTTTACATAAATCATGGTCCCTTATTTATAAATAATCATTAAGAGTGCCAACAAGTCACTATGCCTTATCCATCCAAGTAGGGTCTGATTTTACTCATGTTTATCCACTTTAGATTTTGATGGATAATAATGGTTTTAAATGATGTTTTTAGAGGTCAAATAGATATTTTCCATGGTGGTTTCAATAGCCAATTCATCTCCATGAATTTTCTTTAATAAAAGGAAAAGTGTCTTGATTGTATGGGCATATCATCCTACTACAAGTTTATTTTAGTTTGTCTAAGATATTTATCATTTTTAAAGGTCCCAAGTACTTCATGATTCATTAAAAACATCCTCACTCTCCCATAATTCATGTTTTGTCTCTTGATAATTTTATTTGTAAATAATCTTTCAAGAGTTATCATGTCTTACCCTTTAGAAGCATAGTTAGTGTTCATGAGCAACCTTCTCTAGTTATAAATAAAAATGTGGGTCTTGAATGGCATTGAGAAGTCATTTTTATGAATGATATATCACCTTGAATAATAAAGGCTAAATAAAATGAAATTGGAAGTCTAAATCTATACTCTCAAATAAAATTCATAAGTGTTTCAGACACTCATAGGTTTGTAGACTTGTGAGTGAGCATTCATAAGTCTAGGCTCATGTTTGAGATGTTTGTAAAATGGGGAGAGGCATCATAAACCTATATAAATTAATTTCATATTGACAAACCCCTCACTTCCATCATCATTATAATAAGTTAATGAAGAGGACTCTTATTCTCATACACATACACATGAATTGATTGTATGTATAGGTCTATGTAGGGACCATGAAGTAAGTTTTGAAATGATGAAATGTTTAATCATAAATATCAATCCTATTAAGAATGTAATGATAATATGGAGAAATATTTGACATAATAAAACTATCACAAAGCTCATTAAATGTCTTGATAGCCTATGCAAGCAAAAAAAAGAGACCTACATGTGACAAACCTGTAGGTCCTCTTTTTGGGCTGAGAGCTAATTGCCAAGAAAGCAAGGATAAGTATAACTTAATACAAATCATGAGGTAAATCACAAATAAATCAATATATATTTATTAGTGGATATCGATAAATATTTGAAGTGACATAGGATCAAAGCATTCAAAAGGAATAAGTTTATAAGCCTTAATGTATAAACATAGGTTTATGTAAAGAATTGAGAAGGCAAAGGTTTGAAAATGTCATGAAGTATCCAATAAATCTTGTAAGGATGTGATAAGGAATTATTAATGATGGTTTAAATGCTTCAAATTTTCATGATAGAGTTTATATAGTTAATTTCAAGGCTTATGCATTCAGACCCCTCTAATCAACACCTATAGTTACTTTGATAAGGCAGTCTTGAACACTATAGGTTGTGAATTCATATTGAATTGAGAGTACATTTTAAAAGGATTATATATTATCAACAATAAAAAAATTATTTATACGATCACTAATGTGAAAATGGGACTCTAAAATAAAGAATACATTTATACCACCTAATACTAATAAGAGCAGGCCAAATTCATGCATGGAGGTTTGTGAAGGGGGTATCTCACATTGAATGATTTATTAATACCATTACAAAGATATGTAGTATTAATATTCATTAAAAATGTTTAAAAAACCTATAATTTTGTTTAGGCTTGTAAAACCTAAGTTTAAGAGCACAAGCCCATATAGATAGTCTGGAAAAGGTGACTTGATGGGAGTAAGGTTGGAGTCTAAGGACTTTTGAAGGTATATAATGTTATCATAGACCTTAAATAGTATTCATATAAATTGGAAGGAAATGGAGTGCCTTTAATATTTTCAATACCACCTCAAATCCATTCTTATATAGTCAAATGGATACATAGACCTACTTAAGTTCTTGAGAAGTAGTTTACTTATTTTGAAGATTTGAAGGCCTGTGAGAAGTTGAGTAAAGGAAAATCATTTAAATATGGTTTCATATGAAAAATTCAACTCCATTAACCCTTTATACCCATAAAAAATGTATACAAATATTGGAAACTCTATTCAAGCCTAGTAAGTCTAGGAATATACATAGACCTACAGGGGAAGCCATAAAAAACTAGTTAGTTAGAGTTGAGTTGATAACTTTGATGTTGTATACAAGTAGGGGTATTAATTCATTGTATTTTTTAGGTGCTTATTTTTCTATCCAATTCAGCTCTAAACTTGTTACAAATAGGCACAAACCTAGACTAATCTTGTAGTGCTCAACATTTGGCACTCGATTGCGATGGCATAAATTCACATAAGGCACAAGCCTTATACACTCACCCAAAGTACAGTAGAGAAAGGACTTGGGCCCATGTTGGGATAGTTTTTCCATGATGTAACTCTATCATCTAGGGACTTTGGTTATTATAAAAAATATGGTGGTAAGTTCATTGGCATAAGTCATTCTAGGGGAATCTGATCATATGTTAGGCACAAGCCTATATGATATGGTTATATAGATTCATGGGCACAAACCTTTGGTTTCCTTAGCTTATCATCATTCAATCACTTGGAGGGTTCAATGGAGTACTTAGATGAAGGTCTTAATAGGTATCATCATGAGTCATGGGGTATTTCTTATACTTAAAGCATTTCTATATAGAGTGTTGATGTCATCATAAACTAAATAAATGCCATGAATGAGCTAGGTTGAAATCTTGATAGAACTCAATTGTCATAATATAAATCTAATAATTTTATCTATTAAACATTGCACAAACCATTCTCCTTCTAATCCTACAACCATAACCATGTAAACTAAACTAACACTTATTAGATGCAATGCCATTCATCATTAATATATCTCAAATACATAGTATATATCAATAGAAATTGATCAAATGCTCATTTTAGAAAATCTAAAGGCCCAGAGGCTCACAGGTGAGCTTGGGCACTATAATGGAGAGCCCCAGAGGTGTCCATGCTAAGACTTAAGCTAAATTGTGAACACAACATACAAAATCAATCCTAAATATATTTTCTACTCCAACTCACCTCCTCTACTAACAAGGTTACGCTCGACTTTATAACATTTTGGAGCATCTTAGCACTAGGTTGAAGGGAGTATGTCAAGTGTTGAGTTATCACTTATTGTAATCATTCCACTAGCTCCACTATATTACTTCTTATTGTCACCAAATCTTACACCCTATAAGAGGGTGTTCAATCCTCTTCCAAATTTGGGTAACATGGGAACACTTCTAGGTATGTGGGTATACCTATAGTTGAAGTGAGCCTCTAGATTTAAGGGCTAGCTCCCTGAATGTATCTCAAAGTACTTTCATCTATGATAATGCTTGTTATGGGGAAAAGAGTTATAATTTTCATGAATTGAACCTATTTTAATGGATTGATATACCAAGATGTTTTCCACATGACCATCACATTTCATTCACTAAGAAATAAATCATACAAACTAGTCTCAAAGTCCTAAAGGATTCTAACATGAGTGTTTCAATATAGAGGTGAGATGTATGAAGCAACATAAGGAAAATGAACCAGAGGGTAAATTACACACTCCAAGGATAATCATACACTTTAAAGGAGCCTAACACACTTGAATACACTCTATATGACATGTTAGAATGAGATTTTCTTATAGAGTACATGAAAGGACAAGGAAAAGCAAATGATAGAATCACTAAACTTAACCATTCATCACTTTGCACACTCGAACAAGATATTCTTGAACTCAAAACTAGATTGATTAAATTATTCTAAGGAAAAATGTGACATCAAACTAATAGGGATTTTCCATACCAGGTGTGGTCTATCTTACAAATTCCAAAATGGTAGTTACTTATAAAAATTTTAGATAGAGGAGAAAGAATGAAGTTCAAAGGTCACTAGAACACATGTCCAATTGATAAATAGTTATATTATAGGGGACTAGAGTATGAAATAGACCATGAATGATTCCCAAGATAAATTTCTATATAAACCATGACAAACTCTCCAAAATGGTGCAGAGACTCTTCAGTTAACCTTTGTGAAACTGCCTTCATCATGGATCATCTCTCGAGCATTTGAAACTGAATTGGAGAGAGTTGACACATATGTACTATTTTATAGAGGTTAAAACATGATATTACAATAATAATATGTGCTTTTAACTACTATCTATCTTCTAGACCCCTGTATTCATCATTTTTAGTCATGCATTGCTTTCATGGACTTCATTCTTCATATTTGGTAGTCATTATTCATCTCAGGTCTTTGATTGAGCCTTCATGGTGGCATATGATTCTAAAGATCTTGCTTTGCTATAAAATCCTCAATCCTACATAGTTACACATGTCGCATTCCCTTGCCATGTTGCTCAATCCATTACAAACTATTCTTGTTATCATTTGGACATGTAGCCTCATCTTGTCCATATGAAACTCAATCAAATTTTCTTTGTTGATCTCATTTGGAGTCTCTTTTATTTAACTTTCAATGCTAACCATTGATCATTGATCCAGGATCCCAAGATTATGACATATGGTAGTATTGAATTCAATATGATCTTCTTAACCTTTAAATCTTACTCGCACCATTAGATTTGGATGTACATTCGAATGATAACCATTGGATTTACCTCCATTTGAATTCAAATAGTTACTTTATGAGAATTTATTTTGATGTCCATATTCCCCATCATTGATGTTCATGTGACTGTCATTGATGTCCATGCACCCATCATAGTTTTAACCCCAATGGTTAAATTTTGAGACTTTATTTTTACATTCACATGCCCATCATTGACATTTGTATGACCATCATTAACATCTACGTGCCCATCATAATTTTAACCCCAATGGTTAATTACCAAGGCTTGATTTTGACATATGCATAACCATCTCTATCTGCTTTTTCAACTTTAAAGATTTATATCTCAAGATAAAGATATCATCAAGATGCCATATTTTTATGGGATTTTATTAGAACTAAGGGAATTTATTGCATGTGATCTTTTGGCCACACGAGGATTTCTGAGCACATTTATAATATGCACAAGTAAGTTGACCCATCTATTTATACATGACATCTCATGATGGTCTAGTCAAATTAGAGTTGTATTATGAGATTTTGTTTAATCATATATAGCTCCAATAAGTTCCTAAGGAATATTCAAACTTTTATCATGACTCTGAACTCCTTAGACACCATGAAAACCTACTACTTGCATATAAAACCCCAAAATGACCCCTAAGTGACTCATATTGACATAAGACTTAATTAGACTATGACCAAGGATTAAATGGCATTAAATTACATTAAATGAACTATAAAACACCCTATAACACTATGTTAGACCTCTATATAAGTTTTTGACAATAGGAGGTTGACCCATTTTGACTTGTGGTCAAAATTGTTAATATCTTTAGTAATTTCCCAAGGATGGTATGTTTATTATGCCATGACTAGTTGCCTAATCTTGTCCATTGGGATGTGGAGTTGCATGTACACTATTTGACACACAAATTGGCTTTTATAACACATTAATCAATATAAAACAACAATATTAAGACACAATATAAGAAACACACATGTGCTTAATTAGAACACTTAGGGAACACAACACACACAACTGAAACAAAACACACACCTATCCTATATTTCTAAAACCTTATCTTTAGGTGAAACATATGATCACACCTTAACCAAGGACAAAAATGGTTTCCCTATCATCTTTATCACTCCATGAAGGTATCTTAGCATGAGGATCATACTCATCACTAATCACTTACATATGTAGGTGATCAAGAAGCCTATCACCTTTGAATATTCTTAGGTCTAGAAGTGAACTATTTGTGACTTTCATGAATGATATTTATTTCTCTATAATAGCATTGGTTGGAGCTGTAACTATCATGATCTCCATCATATCCATTGTATGTTCTCTAAAAAAATGTAGATTGGAGTGTATGACAGTCTTTCCAACCTTGTTTTCTTCTAGGGTATGAAGTGATTGATATTTGAAAGCATCAAGATCCTATTCTTATTGATTCAATACCTTTGGATTTGGCTCAACATCGGGTTGGTATCTTGACAATTCTTGGGGCACAATAACTTTTTCCTTAACCTCATTATCCATGCCTACAACTTCTTGGACACTAGTATCATCAAATTGCTTCATGAAAACATACTCTTGATTAGTAAAATGACCTTCATCTTTATGCTTGATATAAAACTTATCAACATGATCTTTATTCTCATTATCAACATTAACATTAGATATATAATCTCTTAGAGAGAAGGGAGACTTACCCAACTTGTCAAACTCCTTGCATATAACATTGAGATTTTGCCATAGTTATTTTTCATTCATAACATGAGACTCTTCAGATGTAGAATTTTTGAGAGGAGTAACATTACCAAGCTGATAAAACTCAACATCATGTTTATTAGAATAATTAACCAAATCAGATGTAGAATTTTTGAGAGGATTAACATTACTAAGCTGATCAAACTTATGACATATGAGATCAAATATTTGCCACAAATCATTCTCATCTACCTCATGAGTGTCAACATCCAAAGCATCCTCATCAATGATAGGGATAAATACATCATTTTCCCAATAAGGTGTTTAATTAGATTCATCAATCTATGATCATCATGCTCATGAATCACATAATTACCTTCACTAGCATGAGAATGTTTGGCACTCACCTTAGCTCCTTCAAATCAAACTTCATGCATGATATAAGTCCCAAGGTCAATTTGTTCAAATTATGCATAAGGATCATGTCCATATTCATATACACCATACTCATCCAAGAAAAAAATTTGAGATTCCTTCAAGTTTATAAGCTCCATCATCCACATTAAACTTCTCCTTCTTATGAACAACACAATTCAAGTTAGAGCTTATTTAAATGTATGGATCAATGTGAAACATTATAAGAGGTTAAGTTTTAATGGTCACTTTGGTCCCATATATTGTCTTAAAGGCCAATAAGGACTATTTATTTGAGACATATCCACCTATCTTGGCTATAAAGTCTCTTGATAGATAGATTTCGAAGTGAGCTTGGAGGCCGACAGCAACTATATATTGAATGATAGGAAAACCAGGATAATCATGTAAGAACATTTTTTATTAACCCTATGTTCCTATTAGGTGTGCCATATATATAGATCAATCATTTGATATGAGGCTCATATTTTAGGCCCAACTTATCAACTACAACTTTGGGCATGACTAAGGTAGAGGCTCAACTATCAACTATGCAATTGTGAAGTAATTTATCACCCACTATGAGAGTGAGGTAAAGTAGTGGAGGTTTCTTTGTCCTAGTAGATGGTTCAAGAATATTATTAGGAGAATTTTCAAGGAAAAAATGACTATTAATTTTATTTGAAGATGAATTACTAGTAAGAATATTAGATAATTACTTTTGTAACAACTATTTTTGTCCAGGTATATGAAGGATATCCCACAAGTAGATAGATGCTTTGGCACTTTTCAAGGAACCCACCATGTTTATAACACTAGTACACACCTTTTATTGAGTCCTTGGAGGTAAATAATTGATTGTAACTTGAGTAATGGAGGAACCTTGATCAGAATTCATCACATTTTGACTAGATGAAGGTGTAGGAGCTTTTAGAACTATCACACTTGCAACCATGCCTTGCTATCTTATATGAGGATCAAATGAGCCTGTGGGCAAGTTAACACCACCTCCTAGTGCCTTCCTCTTATCTCTAGTATTGTCTACAATAGAGTCTCTTTTATTGAGTAAAAAAGTGTCTTCTACCAATAAATTAGTGAATCTTTCACCTTCAGGCTACCAACCCTCATTAACTTGCATCATCACTTCATCTTCAGTTGATAGGAGGGGAGTAACTCCTCCTTAAACAAAAAGATCTTGCATCCATGAATTGTATTTTTTTATAATATTTTCCTTCCTCAAAATTTATATGAACTGGTATCATCTCTCTTGCATTGGTGGTAGAGTTAGGATTGTATGCATTGGTAGGCCTGTTGGAGTTAGGCTACCATTGACCACTTCATCTTACATATTGATGACCAAAAAATTTACTGATAAGGTTATGAATTCTTATGGGCACCTTGTTAAATATCCTCTTGTATATTTTGAAGCTCTAAGGATAGTAACTTTACTTTCCAATCAATATTATTTTTTGCCTACTTGGACTTGGTATTGGTATTAGGAATTTGGGCCACATCTAGAATATTAGCAGAAGTATGAGATAATGGAAGCATAAACACCTTAGGAGGTATATCTTAGATGATACCATTCTCATATTTGATATTAATTTCATATGCTTCAAGAAGATTGGAACCTCTTATGGATTGAAACATGGTAGCAATTTTAGTACCAATGGATCTTAAGTAGGTAGGGAACACGAAACTAGGAGGTGGCCTTATGGGAGGAGGCAATCTAGACTAGGTCTTTTGAAACCTCTCATTTAAATCATGAGTAATTTATTTGGATCCTCTTTTGATCACATTTAGTTGATGTATGAGAGAGGTATGATCATTTTCATTTCCAAATCTTGAGGTTATCAATACTCGAAAATTATCCCATGATATAATGCATCCACCTTCTAGAGTCCTATACCAATCAAGAGCTTTTCCCCTAAGGTACATGGAAAGGAGTCTAATATGAATGTTCTCTTGAGTGATATTATGTAATCTAAAAAAATTGAAGACATACATAATGTGCTCAGTAGGTGTAACATGACTCTCACCATTGAATATGGGCACACCTTTTATGGCATTAGGAGGAATAGCATCATATGCTTGAAGGTGAATTACATTTTTAGTGTTGAACGCATGGAAAGCATGAGTTCTAGCCATATCTTCTTCAAAATCTTTTAAATATTCAATTCCTTCAAACTCTTCCTCTCTAGCAAAATCTACTAGTTCTCCAAAGGGTAGATTAGGCCAAGGATATTGAAATTCAAGGGGAAGTTCAAGATGAATAGGTGAATTAATAGGGTTGAGAACTATAATAGAGGATGACCTAGTGAGAACCATGAATTATGATAGCAAGTTTATAATATGAAAATATTATTTAACAATATCTTACCATGATGGAATCTCCAAATGATGAGTAGTACACCAATTTACAACTAATGTTGTCAAGACCAGCATTCACCTTAACAAGTTATCTTGTATACAATGGTCCCATCAAGCATGCCATAAAAATTGTCACCAAATATTGAACCCTAGAAGAGGGTTTTCAAGCCTATTTGAGATTTTGGCAATATGGTAATACTTCTAAGTATGTGCGTGTACCTATAGTGGAAGTGAGCCTCTAGATTTAAGGGTTAGCTCCCTGAATATATCTTGAAGTGATTTCACCTATGATAATGCTTGCTTGTGGGGAAAAGAGTTAGAATTTACATAAATTGAACCTATTCTAATGGGGTGATACACCAATATGTTTTCCACATGACCATCACATTTCATTTACTAAGAAATAAATCATGTAGACTAGTCTTAAAGTCCTAAAGGATTCTAACATGATTGTTTTAATATAGAGGTTCAATGTATGAATCAACATAAGGAAAATGAAAAAGAGGGAAAATTTCACACTCTAAGGACAATCATACACTTTAAAGGATCCTAACACACTTGAATATACTCTATATGACATGTTAGAATGAGATTTTCTTATAGAAGACATGAAAGGACAAGGAAAAGCAAAGGATATAATCATTCAACTTAACCATTCATCACTTTGCACACTTAGACAAGATATTTTTGAACTCAAAACCAAATTCATTGTATTATTCTAAGGCAAACTGTGACATCAAACTAGTATTGTTTTTCCCTACTAGGTGTGGTCTATCTTATAAAGGTCAAAATGGCAACTACTTATATAATTTCAGAGAGAGGAGAAAGAATGAAGATCAAAGGTCACTAAAACACATGTCCAATTGATAATTAGTTACATTACAAGGGACTAGAGTATGAAATATACCATGAATGCTTCCCAATATAAATGTCCATATAAACCATGACAAGCTCTCCAAAATGGTGTAAATACTCTTCAACTAACCTTTGTGAAACTGCCTTCATCATGGATCATCTCTTGAGCATGTAAAAATGAATTGGAGAGAGTTGACATATGTACTATCTGAGGGAGGTTGAAACATGATAATACAATCATAATATGTGCTCTTAACTACTATATATCTTTTATACACCTATATTCATCATCTATAGTCATTCATTACTTTCTTGGACTTTGTTTTTCACATTTGGCAGTCAATATTCATCTAGGGTCTTTGACTAAGATTTTATGGCAGCATATGAGTCTAAAGAGATTATTTTTTTATAGAATCCTCAATCCTACATAGTTTCCCATGTGGAATTCCCTTTCCACATTTCTCATTCCATTATAAATTATTAATGTTTTCATTTAGACATGTAGCCTCATCTTGTCCATTTGGAACCCAGTCGAATTTACTATGTCGATCTTGTTTGGAGTCTCTTTACTTTGACCTTCAATGCTGGTCATTGATCATTGATCTGAGGTCCCAAGATTATGACATCTAATAGCATTACATTAAATATAATCTCTTTGACCTTTGACTCTCACTTTTACCATTAGATCTAGATGTACATTTGAAATCCAATCATTGGGTCTACCTCCATTTGAATTTAAATAGCTACTTTATGATACTTAATTTTGACATTCATTTTCTCATCATTGACATTCACATGGCCATAATAATTTGAAACATAATGGTTACTTACTAAGACTTTATTTTTAATTCCATGTTCCTGTCATTGACATTTGTATGAACATTATTGACATTCATGTTCCTGTCATACTTTGAACCCCAATTATTAATTATTGAGGCTTGATTTTGACATCTTCACAATCATTGCCGTTTGCTTATTCAACTTTAAAGATTTATATTTCATGATAGAGATCTTGTCAAGATGTCATATTTATAGGGTATTTTCTTGGTACTAAGGGCATTGATCACATGTGATCTTTTGGCCATGTGAGGATTTTTTATCACATTTATAGCATGTATAAGAAAGGTGACCCATATATTTATGTATGACATCTCATGACGGTTTGGTCTAGTTAGAGTTGTGTTATGAGATTTTTATTAATATTATATAACTTCATTAATTTTATAAGGCATATGCAAACTTCACCCATGACTCTGAACTACTTGAACACCATGAAAACCTACTACTTGCATATAAACCCCAAGTGACCCCTAAGTAACTCATATTGACATAAGACTTAATTAGACTATGACCAAGGCTAAAATGGCTTTAAATTACATAAAATGAACTATAAAACACCTTATGACACTATTTTAGACCCCTATATAAGTTTTTTACTATAGGGTGGGTTGACCCATTTTGACTTGTGGTCAAAATAGTCAACACTTCTATTGTGCCATGATTATCCTGTGTGCCCACTTCCTGATGATGCTTGAGTTAGTAGGGAGTTTGTTAGCCTCCTACCAGCTGGCATCACAAGATGACAAAATAAAATTCATACCAAGTGATTGCCTCATGTCCAAGTGTCTATTGATTTGGCATGGATCCTATACTTAGATCAATTTGGGGCCCAACATTACACCATATAAAATTGCTAGTTTGCCTTTGGACTAGTCATTTAGTGCTTTTATTGTGTATAACTTTAGTAAATTCTCCTTTAGCTCTACATTGAAGTCCTCAAAGCCTTGATGGTGAGATTGAGTTCTTTAATGGCACTATCAATCTCATTAGAGGCAATGTTGAGCGTGACAACATCTATATTATCCAACTCCTTCTTAAAGGCCTCTAGCCTTTCTGTTACCTTCATCACCCCTCCATCTAGGATTACTCCCTAATTACAGGCCTTCATTTTTAAGGTGTAGAAGATTTATTCTAGGAATTTCTCCTAGGTATTTATTTGAGCATTCAAGGTATTGACCTATGCCATAATTTATGCATCCTCAACCCTGCTAATAGTATATACCCTCACCATTAATTCATCTTTCCCTCTTTGCCTTTTTGAGGTGTGTATCTATGACTGACACTTAGTTGGAGGCAAAATATGGTATCATCCATATCTACACCTTCCTAAAGTTATATGAGTAGGTATTCCACCTCTTTACTCTTTTTAGTTATCTCTTATTTGATTGTAGTGCAAGGGTCCTCTTCTTCTGGCGTTGGTCCTATCTTAAACCTTGGGAGCATTTCTTCCACTAGCATGCATACCTTATTAACCTCCAAAATATTTTAAGTGTCAACTCCATCTAAGAGGGAAGGACCATCTTCCTTAACATGCTCTGAAATTTGTTGTAATTTTAGATTCAAGGCCTTTACCTCTTCTACAACTTCTAGCATGATCTACTTCTACTTTGAAGCCCTAACATCATTGATGATGTTCTTTCATGCCACTTCAAGGGCCATTCAAATGAGTTCATTGGTTGACTAAATGGGATTCATTGCATGGGGTTTTAGTAGTAGGCAATCATGCACTTCTTTTGATGTATCTATGCCTAGCATGGATTTCTATAACACCTTGAAATAATGCTCATCCATATAACTATAAAACGTGAATGATACTTACTATCACATCTTTGTCATGGCCATTATGGGGATCATGTACTCAAACATGTAATAATCCTCATCAATCCACTCCTTGTGCACCTTTTCCCTCAAGCTTAGCTCAATGCTCTCTTCTTTAATGATGGTGAGCTCCATCTATTCTTCATCTTTGTTGTTATCACTCTCTTTAGCACCTTCTTTCAAGGTCTCTTTGCCTTCCACTTCTTTTTTCTCCTTAACATCAAATTCATCCTTCTGTGTCTATTGGATTTCTCCTATGCTCTTTTTTTACTCTTTCAAGGTGCTAGTATCACCTTCCTTGTCTCTAGACACCCTTTCACTATTTGGGCATGCTTGTGGTGTGGTTTCAACCACTATGCTAATGGGGGCACTTGACACCTCTACTACTTTTTCCTTCATTGGTTCTGCATTTTTAGTAACCTTCTCTTCTTCCTTTGCTTTCTTCTCCCTTTCCTCCTGGGCCTTCTTTCTCTCAACCTTCCTCTTTTTGGCCAGCATTAACACCTTTTCTTCTTTGACCTTCTTTTCCTTCTCTTCAGCCCTCTCAATCTCCTTCTGGGTAATGCCTTTTCTCCTCATGGTATCCTTGTTACTTCCAACAACATAAATTTGAGGATTTAAACTTCACTCATCCCCAATTTTTCTATGCTTCTCTCTTTTCTTCCTTAAATTATAGAGGTTATGTAGTGGGTTCTATGGGTGAGGTGATTGAGGGATTTTATGATACTCCAAGTGTGGTATAAATGATGCCTAAGAGAGCCTCATAAACTTTTGTATAATTAGAATCTTCTTCCATTTTTTATTTTTAGATGATGAAAACAATTTCCCCTGCTTCTTATTCCTCCTCTTCCTCTTCCATCTCTTCATGTGCCTTTTACACTTATACTTCCTCACATGCCTCTTGTGCCTCCATCTCTACCAAGGTTATTGTGGGTATTATCATATCCCCTTGAACTTCTTCCTTTTCTCCCTTCTACTAGGTGAAGTAAATTTTGGCATGAAAGTCATGCACTTTTTCTTTGGGGTTGAGGGGGTGGCTTCATCATTAGAGGTGATCTTCAATCTGATGCACTCATGCATCTCCTCAAGTGTCTCCCCCTTCTTATTTTTGGGAGACTTCTTCAATGATATCAGTGTTATCTTCCCTTTGTCATCAATTTAGAGAGGGAGGTCATCATCCTTATTAGGGCATACACCCTTATTCGTTGGCTTCATCTTATAGTAAATCATGTGGATGTGCCTAAGTATGACCTTTTTTTGGAAGGGATGGATGTCGATGCAATCCAAGTCATCCTCCTTGTCCTTGTTTTCTTTCTCCCTTGGGTTCACGTATTGGTGCCACAACTGATTTCATTCAAAATTCATGGCCTTGACTTAGATATCTAGCTATTGTGTAGTAAGGATCCTTTGAAGCACATCCCTAAAGTATTTAGCTAAGAAGGTGTAGGGGAGATTTTAAAATTAGATTTATTACCATATGTTAGCACCAAGTACACTATATATAAGTGTTTCATTATGGCAAAGGTTATCATCCCAAACATATTCTAAGGGAGCTCCTTAGTAATGTGTTATTTCTCTTTGAATGCCTTGATGTACTGGGTGCACCACCCCATCATGCAATTCTTGTATTTATAGGAAAAGGCTGGGGGTAAGTGAAGTTTTTATATTTTATCACTAGGGATTCCTTATGCACTAGGAAGACCCAAAGTTTATCCTCATCACCATCTAGAACTCTAATCTCTTCCATGATAATTAAGATCAAAATCTATCCCCACCAGAAGGTCTCCTACATTGTATGACATCTTAGCATGTTCTTCACCATTTCCTCTGCTATAAACTTGAAAATGTTGAAATTGATCCCCTATACCATGTGGTAGGCAATGCATAGGTAGGTCTTAGTGATATCAATCCACCACTTATTGAGACATAGTTTTGAGCTTATGAGGTATGTAGCTACCTTGATTCTAAGATCCTTGATGTCTTTGATTTGGAATGCGAAACCCATCTTGTAGTACCCTAGGAGTTTCATGACCCTTTCCACTTCCACATCATCTGTCATCATTTGATGGATGTCAATGCCAGAGGTGAGGAGCCCAATTATTTTTCTAATGAGGTTTTTTGGCAACCTCATACACCTCCCCACAAATTAGAAATGGTCCTCATCGACGTATGAGAGGAGGAACTACATGAGTTCCTTTAGCTTCCCAAAACATGGTAAATCATAGAGTTGATTTGTGATAGTGGTAACCAATTTATCTCAAATGGAGATATTATATAGCACCATGCCTACTTCAGTCTTTGCCCCTATGTCTACCACCTAATCTAATGCTATATCTTGTGAAATTCTTAAGGTGTAGTGGTTATATTCCTTGAGTTGGTAGGTGTGCACAAAGGATGCCCAACTCTCTCCTACCAAGACCTCCTTAAGGAACTGTATCTCCTAGTATGACATTTTATTAAGTGCCTCCAGATAAACCTTGATAATGTTAACTCCTTCCACCAACTACACTTTCTTATTTATTGGGGTCATTTATTCTATCACTCATGCCTTCTTAACATCCTTGTGTGACTGTTACAGCCTAGAATTCATGCATTTCTTCCCCATCCTGAATTGGCTGCTGTTGAAATATAGTTTATTCACATTGTCAAAACCTATAATTTTCAATGTCATACCTCATAGTCATAAGATATATGACTATGACTCAGTTCTTAAGATTTGATTTCCATTAATGGTAGCCTCAACATCACTCTTATTTTCCACTACCTGGTTCTTTCACAAATCATGCCTCACACTTCTCTACACCAATCTCAAAGAGAGTGCAATTCCTCTTTATATGAAATCATTCAATTTTGGTGTCTATAAGTTCTTAAATTCTCACTATAGTAGCAACTTCTTGTTTCAGCTCTGATTCACTAGTTTGGCTCTGGTTTCCTACTCTAAGTTCAAATTAATTTCAAGTTTTTAACCCTAACCAATTATCCCTTTGCCACTTTATACTCTTAATTCATCTACCAAATTAATTATAGGTGATTAATGGCATGGTGGCACCAAGAATTCTTAGAATTTACCAAACCTATAAAATTTGCAAAAATCTACTACCATGTACACATTTAATGTAAATCTTTGTGCCTTTATTATCACCTCAATTAACTCTCATAATGTTATTTTTGTGAATTGATGTGTAGTTCAAATGGTCACTTTTCACCTCACTTTGGGTGGATGCTAGCTTATCTTGATGATGTTTCTCATGTTCTTTTATTCACTCAGTATGACCTTCACCTTATTTATGGAAACCTAGGTGCAGTGCCTCACATGCGTGTTATTCAACCTCTATGGTCCCATTTCTTCTTCTTACTATGCTTCCATTCTAAGCATGCTTTCCTATCTTGGTTTATTTCTCTGTGTTTTCATCTCCTTCCTTGGCCTATCCTACCCCATATAAATCCCTTGTGTTGGTATTCTAGTGCATAACTCTCCATTTATCTTTTACACATAGCATCTTGTGCACCTTTCTTTCATATTATGCACGTGGCATCTTGTGCACCTTTATTTCATCTTATGCATGTGAGAATCTTGTGCATCTTTCTTCATCACTTGGTATTCCTATTTTCAAAGTCTGATGAGTTCCATACACCTAGAGACTTAGGTGTTTATCTGTAGGTTATTAGGAATAAACATTATTTAATTCACTTGACTAGTATTATGCATAAAGGCACCAAAAAAGTCATCTTGTGGGCCTCAAAGCACCTTGCTTTCTGAACCTTATGCATGAAGATTAAGTGCACCTCATATCTAAATCTGGAAAATTTCATGTGACAATAACTTAGGTATCTAGCCTTAGGTGATTAGAGAGTGTCTATGCTTGACTCACCTAGCTATAATTATGTGTGAAGGTGCTATAATATTTTTACTGGTGGGCCTCAAAGTGTCACTTATTTATTCATCAATAAAATAACACAAAATAACTCAAATCATCAAGAACTATTTAGCTTGTGCCAAAATTTATTTTGGTCACATAATACCATTGACTTATGACTAGGGAATTGGTGTCTAATGGTGAAAATGCCATCCTACTACCTATAAGGCTTTAATTGGTTGTTATTGAAATGCCCTGGAAGCATCTCAATTGATAACATGCATATCTTGCATGCGCTAGTCTTCAATATATTATGCATGACATATAAACCCATCCACCTTATCTATAGCTTGCCTAGGTGCTTGAGGTACTTGGAGTCATAGAACAAGACTAAGGCTCTTTAATTTAGTACTTTGTGTTTGATATGCTTATCATGTCATAAATTCTAGTGTGCCTTCTTTATTTACTAGCTCCACCTTACCTGGGCATGCACCTCATCTAAGCACTCCAAATCCTCAGGCCTTATATTCAAATATTCTCAATCATCTAATAAACCAAATTACATGATGTGCAATGATGGCACCAAAAAATCCATCAATATAATTGCCTCAATGCCAAATAATAGTTAAAATGGTGTAGCCTTGTTCAAACACTTGTAGGTTGTGTGATATACCAATAGTATTACTGACACTCTATCATCCCAATATTGATGACCAAAATCACATGTCTTTATTAGGCATGTTCCTAGGATCTTGTTGAATACCTCAATTATGCCATTTACTTGGGATGATAGGGCATTATCTTATGGTATGCCACCATGTAGTATATCAGTAAGATCTGTATAGTTTCATTAATTAAGTGTGTGTCTCTATTGCTAGTCAAGCTAAGTGGGCACCCATATCAACTTATGATGTTCTCCCATATGAACCTTATAGTTGTGGTGGTTGTGTAGTTTTTGGTTGGTGTGGCCTCGACCCACTTGGTGAAATAGTAAGTGGTTGCTAAGATGTATCTTTTGCCTATATACCTTGTTATAGGAGTAAATGTTCTAATAAAATCAATGGCCCATTTATCAAATGGTTCCTAGGTAAGAAAAGGGATGAGAGGCATCTCATCTTGGTGGTTGGGCTTCCTTATGCACTGGCATATGTCACATGCCTTGGTGTAATATTTCACATATTGAAATAGACTTGGCCACCACAAGCCTAATTTCAATACATTGCATGTCATTACATCTCCAGCATAATGGAATCCTATTATCCCCTCATGCACCTCATGTAAAGTGGATTCCATTTCATATTCTAAGATACATCAGTGCATGACTTCATCTTAGCCTAGTTTTTATAGTTCCTTGATAATGAGCTAAAAAGGGATAGCATAAATTGTGAGTTATTTCTTTTCCTTGGTTGTCATTGTTTGGGGTACTAATATAGATGTTAGAAAAGTGGCTATCTCCACTAAGTCCTCAAGGGAGTACTAGATTCTGTAGAGTTGTGAGTCTGGCATATCATCATTGATAGGTGTCACTGCATTGCCAAAATTGATGTGAGATAAATGGTCTAGGCCCAAGTTTTATTTTCCAAGCTTGATGATAACTGAGAACTAAAATTCTTGAAATAGGATTATTCATCTACAAACGTGCCCATGGAAAATGGGCTTATTCATGATGTATTTAAGTGCCTCATGGTCTATGAATAAGATGAATAAGGTCATCAAAAATTATTGTCTAAATTTTTTCAAGTTGTAGACCATGGCGATTGCCTCACGCTTAGTTGTGGTATAGTTTTACTCTACCTTTCTTAATTTTTTGCTAGTGAAGGAGATGGCATGATCCATTTTACCTTCTCTAGGTTGCATTAATTAAAGAGCTAGATGCATCGACATAGACATGGAAAGGGGTCATCTAGTCACCAAATTATAAAATATGCGTACTATCCAACATGAGATTTAAAGTTTCAAAGGCATCCTCTTGTGCTTCACCCTAATAGAATGGGACATCCTTGTGTAATAGATCCTCTAACAATGCCACAATATTTACATATCTCCTTATGAACTTTATATAATATCCATAGTGGACAAGATAGGATTGATGAGTAGACCATCTTTATAAATGATGTTTTCAAGCAAGGTTCCAAAGGATGTCATGATGATGTACTTCTTTAGGTTCAAAGATATTTGTAGTTGTTTGTACCTTTCAAACATTATGTGTAGGTTATCATAATGGTCCTTTATGATCACATACACCATCCAATCATCTAGGTATACCTGAAGGATCTTATGGATGAAGTCTTTAAACATGGTGATCACCACTATAAAGAACATGGCTAGTGCATTCTTGAGTCCAAAAGGAATCATGTTATAAGCAAAATAGCCCCATTCAGTTGTAAAATTTATTTTGGGCTTGTCTTCCTATTAAATATGGACTTGATTATATCCAAATAACCCATCATTGAAGGTGTATATCTCACAACCTATGATGCCATCTATGACTTCATCAGTGAACAGATTTGAGAAGGGGTCAATGATGTAGGTAACATTTAGCATTATATAATTGACATTAATATGAATACACCCATCCTTATTTATGCTAATCACCATTGAGCTTACCCACTTATAGGGTAAATGACCCCTATAGCTAGCATTGCACTGATTTCTATCTTAACCTTGGCATGGAGGTTAGGATTCATCCTATAGTTGAGCTTCTTAACTAGTCTTACACCGTCAATTAGATTTATGCTCATATTTACAAGGAATAGGTGGGTGCCTTTAATATCTTGATAATTCCTAGGGAATAAGTATTGGAATTCTTTTAGGAGATCCATAATGCACGTTAGTTTTGCTTTAGACCAATATGTGCTCAAAGTAGCCATCTTTGGTTTTCCTTCCACATTGATGTCTACCTTGATGGTATTTAGTGGTACACGATAGATTTTTTTATTTTCCTAGTGTGAGTCCTTAACTTTTTGATTTCCCTCAGAAGTTTCTATGCAAAGATGAGTTGGGTCTTCTTCACTGGGAGTGCTATCATCTATTTGGCATATGAGATTCTTCTTCCCTATTAGGGTTGTCCAATAGAACACCTTCCAAGTTTTTTCATATTTTTCACTCAAGTTTTATTGAGCATTTATTCCTCAAATAAATTTAGGAGTACCATTCTTTTCTCCTTGAATATGTATTTGAGACACTCCTTGAGGATTATAATGTCCTCAAACACTACCCTTTGAATTAACTACAGTGGCTTGATTAACTCTAAGTTTTGTGAGAAAAAGGAGAAGGTGTGCATAAAATTATCCTTAAGGGCATCCTAATTGGTTGTTTCATATCATGTGTCATTGACTACATACCATGCTCATGCCCATGTCTTCAAATTTATATATAAGGTATGCACCCATAAGTTCTTTGGGGTAGTCATGCCATAGTTTATCCATGTCTCTTTGTATAAGCACACATGCACTATGGGATCAAAGTCACTAGAGTATGTCAAGATGTTTAATTTCTCATTACTTATCTTGAATCTAGTGAAAATAGCTACTTTCATATCTTACTAGGTTGGCATGTTAGGCTTTTATGTTTCCCACCAATGAGCGGTAGTGATCCTTAATGTATACGTTAATATACCCATTCTATCTGTTTCTTTAGGGATGTATGATTCGAGGTTATAGACGTACTTTTCTACTAGGTTGTCCCTTTTAATTTTTAGAGAATCAAAATTTTACCTTTGCTTAGGTGGTACACTCTCTTTCTTTCCCTCTTATCCTAAAGGACCCTTCCTTTTAGAGTGTGATTGATCTAAACCTAGATTATATTTACAAGTTTTGGTTCTTTTGTGCACACCAAGTAGCACCTATGACCAATGGTCTCATAATCTTCTTCAACCCATTAGTTGCATGTAATGTTAGTGGTGTTTGAGGCTAACTATCCATCATCCCAAGAGAGTGATTTTTGATCAATATGGTTGAGATTTTTAATGTCTTACACCATGATGTTATATATGTGGATGATCTCATCCTCAAGATCAACACTCTCCACATAAGGGGGTCCTTGGTCACTTGAGATGGGAATCACTACCCTTTCCTTACCATTTTTGAAGGTCATATATCACTTCTTGAAGTGTATATCATCATTATTTGTGTAGCACCATGGCCTTCCCAGAAGTGATGGATAGTTATCTTGTTTATGCAACTCAATTACCTCAAAGCCAGCATGGAATTCAGCACCCATTATATCTATAATAGTGTCCTTCAAAATTTTGATCAATTACACTCAGGTCTTGTTGGCCATAAAGATTACATGGGGAAAAGGCCCCAAGGTTGGCCTACCCATCTTCTCTCATGCATTATTGGTCAAGATATTGACCTCAGTACTTATGTTGATAAGGACCTCATAGATGGACCATCCATTGATGGTGGAATTCACCAGGAGTTCTTGGTTGTACTCTACATTTTGGGTATGCTTGACCTCTCATGCCTTTTCCATGCATGGGTAGCAACTTCAATTAACTACTACCCTGCATATTATAAAAGCAAGTTCTTTAATAGGGGTAGCATCCCTTTTATTTGTAGGAGGTAAAAGATCTTGGTTATATCTTATACTTCAGCCTCATGACCATCTTTATTCTTTTGAGATGCAATAGCTTGGGATTTTAGGTCTCATGATAGTTGGATCTCTCCTTGTATGTTTTCAATCATGCTCATAGCCTACTATAATACATATTTTTGGTGTGCAAGGTCTAGATAAGGTGTAGCTTTGGGTTCATGCTATGTTATATACTCAGTATGGCTTGGCTCCTCATATTTCAAGTGTAACTCTAGTACTAGTGCAATTAGTGGTTGAGTGTTGAGTACACTCCAAGTACTACCCTATACTTTGATTGGCTCCATTCAGATTGGTTATACCTTTAGAGTCTATTTCTCCACTTTAGACTCACATTTGATCATTATTACACCCTTATCTATGTTGGTCTTACCTTGGGTCAACTTTTTGTAAAAATCAAGGAATTATTCAACCTTATGAGTTCTTTAATAATACACATATGTTAGATGTGTAGGGCAATTGCATTGATAGTGCTCAGTCAAACTGTACTTGTAATATGATCATGGTGGGAATCTTCTTCCACTGCATCCACCACCTTGCCTTTGGGTGCCTCTTATATTTCCATAGCTTGCATTATACTAGCCATAACCCTCATTTCTTTATCTCCCTACCCTCCTACTTCTACCATTGCTTGCCATGCACCTCTCCCTATATTTTTATGCATCTCATCAATTATGTAACAATAAGTTATGGTATGAGTATAGGCATCACATAATCAATAATATGTGGTTGTGCTAACCTATTTGGTGTATTATAATAAAGGGTAGTTACAAACATCATGTGCCTCATGACAAACCTCATGGTTAAGAAGTAATGTCCACACCTTCCTTTCAGGGTAGTTATTCCTATTTTGGCCTTTCATCTCATAGTCAATTTAATATAACTCATTTTAATCATCTATAATAAATAATGGTCAAATTCTATACTAAGGAGGCCATAAAAGCATTATGCACCTCCATGAAAGGGTTAATTCTTGTGTTGGTGCTCTTGACTACCTTAGCTCTGAGTATGACTTCAAGCACTTCATGAGCGTCTATGAATGTTTTTATGGACAATGCCTTTCTAAATAGTTAGTAATCACCCAATGAACCATTGCACATGATGAGAGGGTTGAATATATAAGGGATCTTAGAAAGAAGAGTTTTGAATTTGCCTATATAGGCACATGCTCTCTGATAGTCTTTGGTTAATCTCTTTTAGCATAGTGATGCTTTGATATTCAAACTTGGGTATATCAAATTATTTCAAGAAGGTTTCCTTCAAGGTGTCATAATCAACCATAGTTTGGTTATGATCAAACTTCATGTACCAAGTATGGGCATGATTAATAAAAATTTTCATGAATTGGGTTGCCTTGCACTCATACTAGGTTATACCCCAAGCATGCCATTGTAGTTCAAAATTGAGCACATACTCGATGGCATTCTCTAAGCCTTGATACTTGGGTAGATGTATGGCCATCTCATAATAGATCTAAAGTGGAGGAGTAGCTAGTATCTAAGGCACTTATCCCCCTTGTACTTGTCTTGGAAATGTTCCTCTAATGCCCCTAGTTATTGGGCCAGGCACTGGTCATATTATTACCACTAGTTTCATGGATGATGATGGCATTGTACTATCGACTAGTGGCATTGGGCCACTTCTTTTGAATTATTATCTAGGCTGCATCACTAATATTGGCTAGATTAGAATGATTGCACTCATGTTTTATCTGATCAGGCTAACACCCCAAGGTTTAGAGATATCCTCACTTAAATATTTATAAGGGACCACTTGTCAATCAAAAATTTATGGCCCAAGTCTAAAAAATGATCAAATTATAGGTTGAAAATAAGGTCAGTTATCAATATTTTATCTTCCTATGAGGGTAGTGCATAATATTTCACCACAAGTCCAAAGGGGGTAGGTGCATCTGATGCATCTCCAATGGTCAAATTTTATATGGATCTCAAGTATTCTTCACCTATGAATTGTGGAGATCATGTTATGGCTTCAAGATTTTCACCCTCTTGGTGCTATTAAAATTTAAGAGATCTTTCCCCATGCCCTTCTCACTCACTATGGGTTCTCTTGGCACTTTCAGGTTATATATCTTCCATCAACCTATACCTCCTCTTATTATAAGCCTATCTCTTGGGATCGTAGGTGTCAAATTGCTCATCCCCTTCCATTGTACTTCACCTATACATCCCCTTCTTCCCTATTGCATAGATCATATGTGAGAGGACTTTAGCCTTCTATTCTCATGGTTTCAAAACCATAATCCACCATCAGCTTCTTAAGTTTGGTGTCAAACTTTCTCACAAATACACCTCTCAGTTCACATAAGAATTGATATTTTGCTTCTTCAAGGTAGGAGTATGTTAATATCGTGAACTCAAGTATGTAGTTATTCGGTACCCTTTACCACCATTTGTTTATGGCTCTAGTCAAAGTGGCATCTAAGTTCTCAAGCCTTTCTAGGTGCTCTTTCATCCACTTGAGGTGTTATCCATATCTTCAACTTATATGTGTTGCATAAGCATCCAACCATAAGTACATTTGCTTAGGTAGTTCATAAAATAAAGCCTCATAAATATCATCATATAGATGGTTTTAGACCCACTTCCTTAGTTTTTGTCCTTTACAAGTTGGATGCCTCAGCATAAAGCTATCTTTCACTTGTTCCAGCCAGTGCTCAATGTTCTCAAAGGAGAGCCAGGGCATTGTTCTAGTACACCATTTTAGAAATAAAATTCAACATGGGTCCTAGAAATAGAACCAAAATATTGTAGATAAGTAGGGTTCTTAAGTCATTGGCTTTGTTAGGAACTTATCTGGATATCCAAGTCACGTATATACTTATTACAACTAGGCAAAAACCTAGACTAATCCTATAGTGCTCAAATTTTGACACTCAACTATGCTAGAATCAATTCACATAAGTTTCAAACCTTATGTGCTTACTTGAAGTACAATAGAGAAAGGACTAGGCCTATTTTTAGGCTAGTTGTTTCATGACACAACTCTATCTTCCAGGGACATTGGTTATTGTAATAATAACAGTGGTAAATTCATTATTGCAAGCCATTCTAGGGGGAATTTGAATTTATTTTAGGTGTAGAACTATATGATATGGTTCTATATCTTCATGGGCACAAGCCTTTGGTTTCCTTAGTTTAGCACCATTCAGGCACTTGGAAGGTTCAATAGAGTACTTAGAGAAGGACTTAGGCTTAGGCTCAAATTTTAGCATAGGTATCATCACAAGGTACAAGGTCTTTCCTATATGTAGAGCATTTCTAGATAGAGTCATAACATCATCATAAATTATAGAAATTCCATGAAAAAGCTAGTCTAAAATCTTGTTGGAAATCAATAATCATAATACAAATCTAAGCATTCTATTTATTAAACATTATGTAAGCTATTCTCATTCTAATCCTACAACCATAACCATGTAAATTAGACTAACACTCATTATATGTAATGACATTCATCATTAATAGAGTTCAAATACATATTATATATCAATAGAAACTAAGAAAATGTTCATCTTAAAGTTGTTAAAGGCCTAGAGGCTCATAAGCGAGCTTAGATTCTACAATGGGGAGCCTCAAAGGCATCTATGTTAAAACTTAATCTAAATGGTGAATACAACATTCAAAATCAATCTTTCAAAGCTTTGATACTCTAACTCACCTCCTCTACTAACAAGGTTACACTTAGCTTTATAACATTTCAAAGCATATTAGCATCAGGTTGAAGGAAGCATGCTAGGTGCTAAGTTGGCACTTGTTGTAACCATTCCATTAGATCCACTACCTTTTTATATTATGATTTGATTGTCCCATGTTCCCACTTCTCGATGATGCTTAAGTCAGTAGGGAGTTAGTTATCCACTTGCCAATTAGTGCCATAAGATGACAAAATAGTAATCATACCAAGTGATTACCTTATACCCAAGTGTCTTCTGAGTTAGCATGGATCCTATACTTAGATAGATTTGGGGCCCAAAATTTGAGGAACCTAAAAATATATTAAGGATAATAGACAAACATTCCATGAATCTTATAATCATTGAGTAAGTGAGAAAAGAGAAAACATGATCAACTAGGGTAATGTGTGTTAGTTGGATTGAGAACCCTAGGCATCAACTAGTGGTGTGTATAGTAGAGTTGAAGAATAAATGTGACAAGGAATCATGTGATTATTAATTTTAGATTTTTTAAACCTATGGAGGTCATTTTCAATTAAAATTCAAACTTATAACTTCATATACATGCCATATCTTTCTAGACCTCAAAAACACAGCCTACTAGTCAAGGGTCTCATAAACATGTTCATATCTCCCATGAAAGGATGCATAATGGCTCAATATATTGGTAATAATAGGACACACCTATTTAATTATGATTCATGGCATTTGGATGTTCATCCAAATCATATCCTTTATAAATCATCATTAAGAGTGTAAGGCACTCATAGGTTGCCCAAACAAGCTAGTTTCAACCCAATGAAAGAGAAGATGATTTTTATACATCCATATGAATTTTAAAAGTACTAAAAAAATATGGATGATGTCAAAAACTCTATTTATTACCTCTCCATTTCATTTTTTTTTACTTGTAGGTACAAAATTATAGGGAATGGGCCAAAAAAGACTATTTTAAGCTACTTAGGAGGTCCATACAAGGTGTCAAAAGTTAAATATTGACATGGATAATCTTCATGGGGTTTTAAAACTAAATAATATGTTTATTTTAGGTTTAATATGTGTGGGAAGCCTGTGGATTAAAAATTCAATCTCTAGGTGGGGGGCCTAATTGAGACCTAGTTAGAAGAGAGAAAGGCAAAAAAGGGGAACATCTACTCAGAATCTAGATATGAAATTTGACATGAAGATGTAAGGTGATACTAGATCCTCATATATGTTCTCATTTTCTCACAATAATTTGTACATTATTATACACAAGGAGGTTTACATGATTTCAAGGCTTCAAGGAATGAGACCAAAATGGAGATTTAATTGCAAAACAAAAAATTTGGGGTAGTTTGAGACCTCTAAATGGGTTTTTATAGGTTTGACATGAGTTGAATAGACCATACATGGAGAGATAATTATCTTGAGAAGATGAATTCAAGTTTTGAAACTTGTAAGCAATATTAGCTTAGTGAGATGAAGAGACTTCTAAACACTTAGCAAGAGAATGAATTCATGTGTAAAAGATAACCTATAGAGATCACCTAAAAGGTGTCAATAGAAGAGAAAATATGTAACTTGACATGATATGATCATCAATAAGGCAATTTTTACACTCGTAATCCAAGGTAAAGGGTAATTTTATATAGTTAGGCAAGGTGTTAAGCAAGGTTTGAAACTTTCATGCCACTTGGATTAAAATAGCATCTTCAAAAAACTAGAAATTGTCTTTGAGGACCTAATGAGATAGTTTTAAATTCCTTATTTTAACCCCTTTGGACACTTGTCTCTCTCTCTCATATACCCTTCTCTCCTTCTCTCTCATATTTCTCTATATATTCAGCCTTGATAGGCTAAGATTGTAGCCTCCATTAGGTATGGAAAATCCCTACCAATTTGAAACCTTTAATCAATGAATAATAACATGGTTTTACCTTCTATATGGGTTGGTTTCAATATTCATGCTTGATTAGTTGATCTTGGTAAGTGATAGTCTTACTTCTTTGGTATGATTATCCTTGTTTAGCATTCATGTTTAGTTTGGAATTATTTTTGTAGGTCTCTTTAAGTGTTCAAATGAAGTGTGTAGGGGTTTATTGAGTTATCTTTTCATTAGTGTCATGTCATGACCTCTTGACTAGTCCTCCTAGTTAAGGCTTACTTCACAAACCTTTATGATAAACATTGATGTAGAGAGGTAGATTTGGATTAGTGTCATGTGCAGGTTAGTACCTTATTTGACGTATAGTTACAGCTAGTTGGTAGTGATCATATTTGTTTCATCACCTCCATTAGAGTAGGTTTCTCTTCTTTTTCCTAGCAAGTGTTAGAGTAGTGTTTGAGCCTAAATGATTCATTAAGGGGAGATAACCCTTTAACCTATAGATTTACCTCTCTAATAGGGTACCCAAAACCTTGAGGTGTTTCCATGTTACATCAAAATAGAAGGCTTGAACTATCTCATAAAGGGTGAAAACTTGGATAAAAAGGTATAATTGGGTTCATCAAAATGTTCCTGTCAACTTTAATCACATCAATGGTTATTACCTCAAATAATTATTAGTATTTAATGTGCATTTAATCTAAAAAGATAATAAAGTCTTTATAAATTTGCATAGACATTTGGAAGTATCTTTTATATACCTAGTGAAATCATTTGCTTCGTAATATTATCATAATTAACTCTTTCATTGCTTATCTCGATTAGGAATTCTAATGTACAAGGTGTAACACTCACTGATTTAAGTTAGATTCAAATACCCAAGTTTTTTCTTGATTATACTAGGATTGATCAATTAGATCACCATGAAATCAAAAAGGAAAACTATTTTAGAAAGTAGGAAACTAGCTTAAATAAACCACTAGCCCAAGCAAAGCAAACTATAGAAAACAAAAAATGATTAATCTAGAAAGCATGAATTATTCTAATGAAATCAAATAATTGAAAGTAGGAAACTAACTTAACAAAGAAAATCTACCAGAACATTTGTTATTAATCAAACACATCTCTGAATGGAAAAGCCATGAAGTAATGCTTCAAAAACTACCTATTGACCGAATATGTCAATTTGTTACCTTAGATGTCCTTAAAACATAAAGAATTATTACCCAATATCTTATAAGTTTGATAAGGTCCTATCCATAGTGGGGTAAACTTGTCATGCATTTATTTATTTTCATGGGCTTTGTCCCTCATAAGCACCAGGTCAAAAAACCAGAATGATTTAGATGTTTCTCTCTTATCAAACCCTATTTTGAACGTCTTGTTATCTTCTAAAGTTTTGTAATGCTTCATTCTTAGAATCTTCCATTTCTATGATATCCAGTAATCTAGACTCCATCTTCTCATTAGGATCCATGTATTCCTAAATAAACTAGTATATTGGCAACTTCAACATGATTGATAACACTAATTACTTCCCATAGTCTAACATATATGGCAAGGATTTAAGGGATTACTTGTACCAAGTTTGATCTACCTAGAGTGCATATTTCAATAAGAGATGCCACTCTCTAAGCTTATCCATAATAGATTTATTGATACCATCAATGAGTTTATTGTTGGTTGATTTAGCTAATCCATTCCCTTGTAGGAAGTGGTTAGAGGATGACTTAATTTTGATTTGATTATCATGAGCCCATTTTATAAAATTGTCTGATTGAAATGTTGGCCCATTGTCACAAACCAATGAAATAGGTGTGTCAAACCTAGTTGTGAGATTTTCTTTAAGGAAACTGATCACATCTTATGTTCTTGAGTTATTTTGTCTACTACCTCAATCCATCTAGGGAAATAATATATAGAAGTAATCACATATTTGTGACCAGTTGAAGAATTCAAGTTTATAACACCAATAAAATCCAAGTCCCATTGGGCAAATGACTTACCCTCAATCATGGGCTATAGGGGTATTGTTGCATACACCTCTCTTTTCACCAAAACTTGGCATTTATGGCACATACTTATGTGGGAGTGGGCATACTTGAAGAGTGTTGGCTAATAATATCCCATTCTAAGTATTTTATTATTTGTGGTATTGGCATATGGATGACCACTACCAATATTTTGATGTAAATTTTCTAGAATTTCCTAAGCTTATTCACATGACACACATCTTAAATAGATGCCTTCATAGTTATTCCTAAATAAAATTCCCTTATTGACCATATAATGAGAAACTTTGAGCCTCAAATATCTCTTTTGATATCTCTTGATTTATTGGAGACATGTTCTAGTGAGTAAGAGTTAAATAATACCTGAATATCAATCCTCTTGAAAAACCTATGTTTGGCAGACTTTTTTGATAGTGATGTGTGGGTTTCATTAAATCATTAATTGAATAATGCCTTATGATTTGATGATTTTGGTATTTTTAATTTCAATATCAAAATATTTCAACTTCACCATCCATTTTCCCCTACACTCCCCCAATTCATTATGTCCTAGTGTAAGCTTGACCATAGGATCTGGTATAATAGAAATGGTCTTGTTCTTGAGGATGTAGTGTCTAAACTTTTTGACAAGGGAAAGAGATTTTTTTGTCAATTAAGGAGTATTTTATCCCTTAAAATTTTAATTTGGTGTTCATAAAAGTAATAGGATGCTCATTTTCTTCCACCTTTGGCATAAGTACATCAACAATCGTATGCTCTGAAGCAAATGAGTATAGGAATAAGTCCTTAGTAAAATTTATAATTACCATCACTAAGGCCTATGATATAGATTTTTTAATGTTTTGGAAGTAATTTTTAGCTTTAGCTATCCATTCTTCCTTGGCATCCTATTTGAGCATTATGTTCAGGTGTCTAAAAATCTCTGTAAACCCTGATATGAATTTTCTCACAAAATTATTATTTCCAAAGAAGGACTTGAGCTCTATTTTATTTTTTGGGGAAATTATTTTATAAATCCCTTGAATTCCATCTAGATCAATGGTTATCCCATCTTTTGTGATAATTTGGCCCAATAAATTACCTTCAATAATTTCATATATACTCTTCTTCACGTTCAAGGAGATACCAAGCATCCTGCACCTTTCAAAAATGGACTAAAGATGGTTGATATGATCAGATCTATTTTTATAAAAAATAGTGAGGTCATCCATGTATATAATTATGCATTTCCTATCATTATTTGGAATGCATGGTCCATCACTCTTTAATATTATCTCCAGTGTTTATCATCCTAAATAGCATTCACTTATATGTATAAGTTTTCTATTTTGTAGTAAATGTTGTTTTCATCTTATCCTTTGATTCCACTAATACTTGATTATATCCTTAAAATATATCTAATAAATAAATCATTCCAAAACCACATGTAGTTTGTATCACTTTATCTAAGGACGGTAGAGGATAATTGTCTTTCTAAGAAGCTTTGTTGAGGTTTTTGAAGTCAACACATATCCTAATTTTGTCGCTCATTTTCTTGACTAGAACTAGATTATCCATCCAAGTTGAATCCCTGATAGGAAAGACTATCTAAGCACTTATCAACTTATCCACTTCTTTTTGGATCAATAGTTATAGGATAAGATTAACCGATCTTTGCCTCTACTTAAATGGTTTATGATCTAGTTTGAGTGGAATTGTATAGGTGATGACTTCAGGATTAAATATCCTCAAATCATCATATATCCATGTAATTACATATTTATATCTAATAATCAATTTCTTTACCTTTTACCTTTCATCTAGGGTACATCTTAAGCTAATATTAATGAGGTATGCATTCCTTTCATCACCCATATTTTTTGAGTTGAACTTATATTCATTAAATTTGAGTTGTTTTTATCATTGAGCTTTGGGGTCCATATAAAAGGCTCTTTCCAAGGTGACCATCCCTAGTGGGATATTATTTTTCTTTAATTGGATGATGTAGGATGGGTTACTATGAATTTTATTCAATAAATCCATGAAAATGCATAAAAAACTCAAAAAATAAAGTCAACATATTATAACAAGTTTTGATAATGATAATGAAAAACAAATTGAAAGAAAGCAATAAAATTTACTTTAGACACCTAAAACTAGCCGTCGATAACCTCCAACCAAGATTTTGACCAATTTCTACCCAAAATGCACAATTTTGCCTAAAAACACTAAAACATGCTAAATGATGTAAAACTACATATTCAAATGCCACTTTTGGCCAAGGTATCCCTAAATAGGGTAATGTAATTTATGGGCCAGCAAACTTTGATTAGTCCATTTTGAGTCAAAATGTCAATTTTTCACCCATGTGCTCTGGATTGCTCTTTCACATTAAATATTTTGCACAAGACTCATGTCTTTGTTATTTGTTATTAGCAACATTCTAAATGGGAATACGCATCTGATGTGGACTTCCAATTTAAATATAGTCAAATTTAGGACCAATAACAAGGCATTCTGATCAATTTGGGTAATTTATAAATAATGTGCTTAATCATGCCTAAAAGATAATTAATCCAAATCAAGGCCTAATCAAAAATTCCATGGAAACTTATTGAATAATTTGTTTTAAAAATGAATATTGAATATCTACATCATCAAGTGACCTCATTTCTTAGAAAGACATCCCTAAGCCATAAATACCATAAATATCAAGATTCATGCCCTCCATGTCTTATCAATGCCTTTCATGATGCCCTCCATAACTCTTAATTTCCCCTTCTTCCAATGTCATGATGAGGATAATTACAAACTTGATTCCAAAAATTGAATTAATCCTCAACCACACATCTCAATCTTGAGATAGATGGTTGAGGTTGATTTTGATCAAATATAAAAATATATAAATAGGAGGCCTCACAACATCATTTCTAAGCTTAATTAGGGAAAAGTTATAATGCAGAATTGGTTCCAAAAAGCTTCAAGAAACTAGTGTTATAATGCTAAATTGATTCCAAGCCAAGCCAAGGGTGTCAAAGAGATATGGAGGTTTTCAAGATTCCATTGTCAAGGAATTTATGAGCACAAGCTGAGAAAGCCACCATAACAAGAATTTTGGAGCATCCAAGGAAGGTAAAAGAGTTTTCTATTGTATTTTAGTTGTGTGTTTCATTCATGATTGTTAACTAAGCTCTCCTTAGTGTCTAGGCCTAGAGATGTTACGTTATTAGTGTGTTTATTTCATTTTTTTTTCATTTTGGAACTAATACCATACTGACCATCTTATCTTGAGTCAAATTCCTAGATCACATAATGGCACACCTGATGGGACTAGATGCATCTCACACATGAAGAATATCATTTTGTATCTTTAAAATCTTCAGTTGAACCTTTAAAACTCTTGCAAATTGATTTTCTAAATTTAGTTTGCCATTTTTTTGCTATGGTTTTATACAGTAATCGATGTTGGTAGGAAATACCAACATCAGTTACTTGGCTCAACCGACGTCGGTCACTATGTTTTCTCAAAAACACAAACATGAGAGCTATTTTAAAATGCTTGGTTTGGGGTCATACAGACTCCATTTTGGATGATTTTTTTTTTAAACCACATATTTTCTCCTAAATTTTTATAATTTGGAATTATTTTAGCTTCAAGTTTCATATATTTTTTACAAAATTTGTAAAATCTAATTAAAATGTTTCTAATCTAACATATTTGCTTTTGGGGTGATGCCTTAGGGGTAGATAGGTAACTAGCAAATTTCAAGTTTGATAAATCATGTTTTTGAACATATTTTGCATTCCTTAAAATTAATTAAGAACATTATTTTGGTTCTTAAAGCAAAATTTAACGTGCTTAAATAAAAAAAATTATCATTATTTTTCAAATTTACAACTAAGACCAAGGGGTCAAATGAACACCACTCAATCTTTCAAATTTGGTGCTTAAAAATGAACCTATCTTTCTAAAATATTTTTATCTTAAATAGTTGTTTGATATAATTATGGTTTAGAAAAGAGAGGGGTTTTGAGTGTATGCTCTTCTATTTGTCCCCTTTAGGGAACCCCTAGAATCAAAAGTGCCATTCCTATTATAAAAATCCTAGTCCAAGGCTTAATAAGAATGTCATATAAAGCACTCCCCAAAAAAATTTCAAAGTTTGGGTGACCTTGAAAATGACCCTAAAGTCTTTCTATTTCATGTTTTATTTATTTTTATGCATCTTGGATTACAAGGGGGATGTCATTACCTCCCATGAGTTCTTTATGGACTTTTCATCTCCAAGCATTGATTTCACTTACTCTTTCTAAATTGCACACGGGACATAATAGCACTTTGGATATCACACTACACTAAGTGAATAGTAGGATGTAGTGGTTGCAAAGAGGATTAGAACTTTTTTTAACAACACAAGTGATATGGACCCAAAATCTATACTTTTATTTTATATTGTTTGGCATGAAAGTCATTGTGCAATTTATTCCCCTAGTGACATTCGAAACTTGATAGTTTAGTCAACCCCACATGCCATACCCTTGTTAGGATTTGGATGATTATACTTAGTGTATTTTGGTCATTTATCTTCCTTATTATTGTTGAGACTAAAACTTGTTTGTTTGTGTGTAAGCCATGTCAAAACCATTTTGTCTATACATCACTCTTTTATCTAAAGAGGGGTTATGCTAGATATTTTACACCACACTTGTGCCTTGAAATTTTTGCTAAACTTATTCGTGTGTGTGTCATTTGAGTTGCAGAGAGTAGCATTATGCTTCCCAAATCATGTCAAAATATTTTGAGCCATTTAAGTCTTTTGAAACATAGCATTGATTACATCATTCAAGCATGCTTATGTCATTAGGCTGCTTGATTTGTTTCAAGACTTGTTTACCTTGCACCAAAAAACCATTATTTCAAACCATTTAATGTATACCATTTAGACCTTTATCTTATGTCATCATGTTGTCCAATATTGTCTAGCTTATTTGGTCAAATCTTAGTTTTCAACATTGAGTTTTCAATTAGTCTTGTTAAATTTGGATCCAAACATTGATTGATTTTTATTTAAGCCTCAATTCCTAGGGTTGGTACATAGATATTTTTATTTTGGGTTGCATAGCTTCAGTTAATTAATTACCCAAATTTGAAAATTATTAATGGTTTGTTTGTTTAATTCCTATCCTCATCATTGTTTGTACCTTTATTTAGGAGAACACAACCTTTCTCAAAGAGCCTTTTGTCTTATGTCTTATGCAAACTGATCATGTTTATATTTGATTCCATGTGTTGGGTTTATGTCAAAGTTGTGTCCAAAAATTGTTAGATTAAATAAAATCACATCATACCTATTTGTTTGAGCCTAGCTTTTGACTCTGCATTTGGACAAAAGACTTAGTAACTCAACTTTTCCCTTTCCTAGTTTAAACCTTGTTTGGAACACTTTGACCTAGATCTTTGACATGCCAATTTTTATTCAAATGCTTAACTTTTTGTGTGTATGACATTTGACATTTGACATTTGACGTTAGGCTATTTTATGCCAAGTCTTAGCATAAATTATTTTAGAGATACATCTCTACTTTCAGACCATATTGGAGATATAGCTCCACCCTTTTAACTAAGTTAGATCAAGTTTGAACCATTTATCTTTTGGACATAGTTTTTCAGAGTTTGTAGAACTCTAAGTCTTTTTATTTTTGGAGATTTCATCATTTGCATGGATATGTCTCACTACACTTATGGTAGAGTCACTTAAAATCTGACTTATGATAGAATGGCCACACAAAATAACTTTTATGGCTTTTGTCAAGACCCCAATGATGCTAATATGGTTTGTGAGATAGATTTATATCCACCTCATATTAATCATTCATGGGAACAAAGTCATGAAATAACTTATGATCCAACTCAAGATCTTAATTGTTATGAAGAGGCTTGTGAAGAGGACTTTGAAGACCCAAATATAGATAATGTTGTTTGGTATATGAATCCACACCCTCTTTTCAATAATCAGTACATGGAACACAGCCAAGAACCAACTTATGAGCCACCTCATGACTGAGATAATATGGTTTATGAGGAAGAATCAGATGCTTTTGCTTGTGCAAGCAACTAAGCTCTATAATGCCCCTTCATCATTCCAAGACCTAGTCCTTTAGCTTGTGCAAGTAATCAATCCCCACAATGCCCTATCATTACCATCTCAAGACTTTATCCTTTGGCTCATGAAAGCAATCATGTTCCCCAATGCCCTACCATTATCCAAACATAAACCATTCCTCATCTAGTACCAATCCCATCCAAACCTCAATCCATCCAATCCTTTGAAAACTAAGCTATGTTCAAAACTGGTATTTTCCAACTCGTTGGAAACCACGGCCAAGAAAACCAACAAATTCAAGATGTTTTTGTTGAACCAACTATTTGTGATAAGTCAGCCTATGATAAATTGCCTATTTATCCTATACCAATTATCAAGGAGTCTCACTTTGATAAGCCATTCTTTGTTAAGTCACTTCTTAATGATTATAACCACCTTTGGTCAAAACATTACCTCGACCATGTGCCTATTTTTCAAGAGCCTCCTATTGATAATCCAGTCTCTAAGGAGTTGTTTCTTGACTATTTTCCATCCTAGAAGAGTCTCACCTTGACAAACCAATTTTTGTGGAGCCCATTTGCCATCATAGCCCGTTACTTATCCAAAACCAAATATTCATCATTGTAATAGAGTACCCATCAGATGAAGAATTAGAATTTGAGTCAAGTTCTATTATTAAATTAACATCAAATTTAACATCAAAATCAAAATCAATATCAATCTCAACATCAAATTCAGAGTCCCTTGAGTTAAAATCAGATTCAGAAGAAGAATATATTCATGACTATTACAACATTGGTTATGCATGCCTTGTAGATCAATTTTAAAACATTTGTGATCCTTTTATAGTTTTTGAAGATGAGTACTTCAGCATCAACATAACTTATCCTAGTATCTTCTACAAGGATTATGCAGCCTCTCCACATTCCATTACCAATCCATAGGCCATTACCATCAACCAAGATAGCCATATTATTAACATTCCATCTCCCAAAAGTGTTGATTGAGACTAATAGAATCATACTTTTTTGAACTGCATCAATGGTGACATAGTAGTTAAAGAAGAGCAAGGAGGCCAAGACAACATTTATGTAGTATAAGAACACTCTCCTAGTGGGACCTTTTTAAAGGTGCTAGGGGACAATTAAAGTGAAAACTTAGTATCTTCTAGTGAGACTTTTTTAGAAATGCTAGAAGACAATCAAATTTAAAAGTCCACATTCCTTAGTGAAACCTTCTTGAAGATGTTACAAGATAATTAAGATAGTTTCATTAGTAAAAACCTTATTGAGGCACCAATAGCTAAGCACAAAAGTTCTTCATTGTTTCCTGAAGACAAAATCAAAGATCAAATAAAAATAGCTTCTAATCTACAACTTAATCAGATGGTAGCTACTCTTAGGCCCAAAAAACAACAAAATATAATGGTCCTATCAAGAGAACAAGTTTTTAGCCCTGCCACAACCAAAATTATGTTGAATCCAACATCAGTAACATTAAGTGTGACTAAAAATCCTAATATTTATTTATTTCCCCACCATTATATATTCCATTATCATTTACCATTCTATTTCACAATAAAACCTACCATCCATTATTTTTCCTTATTTACCATCCATGGCTGAACATTCCTTTGCAAAGGCTACAAGGATACCTTATCTCAATGTTTTAAGGAATCAAAATCAATGACCAACAAAGATCATGAAAACATTCTTGGCAACCAAATTTTTAAGCCATTTTTGATAGAGTATCTATACAAATGAGGTATAGGATAGAAATTAACATAATCAAGTATTTTGTTTGTTTCATTTGTTGATTAGGATGTGCTTCTCCCCATCAGCAAGAATAACTAGAATCAAAAACTACACCTAGGTCAAAAACATATACCATACCATTTCATATGCCATTTCCATTTTTATATATGCTTATTTATCATTATTATAGATCCTATCCATTTACCCATACCACTTGGGGGAAACCCTACTACCATTTTATCCAATCTATCTAGACCATCATTATCCTTAGCAATGCCATGCCATCCTATCATTCCATTCCTATCTAGACCAAAGCCTATTTTTAGTCATCCTACCCAATCCTATTTTGATCTTGGTTCATTTGGTTATTCCTACACTTTTTACGAGGGGATTCTGATTAAGTTTTAATAATCAATCCAATCTATGTTTACAATGATAATCTATGAAAGTAGTGTGACAGTTGATCTGGTAAGATATCTTTCATCCTATCAAGTTTGTTTATGTGAACCTACTTATAACCACCTATGGGAAAATTCGTGTCTCATTAGTCTTGATACTAATTATAACCACCTATGGGTAAACTAGGGGTAACACTTATTTATTATGCATTGTCACATCACCTTGCCATCATTGTTTTCATTTGACTAGCCATTTACCATATTTGAGAACTTGTTGGGACCTAGTTGGTTTTTCCCACCTTTTGTGTGGATGGAATTACTATGAATTGAGGTCATTTTAGAACTATGTGGGTCATGATCAATTCATGTTGAGGTCACCTCAGTCCTCCTTTCTATATGCTCTTATCATTTTATGAGCAACCTAAGCCGAACACTCTCACCATTTTATGAGTAGGTATCTTGTCATTCTCTAATGATTTAAGATACCTCAAAATTCTAAAAATATTCATAACATTTAAAAAATCCAAAAACATTTATCATGTCTAAGCCTAGTTAGTTATCCTCAATTCATCTTATTAGGGCATTATCATTGTTATGATGCTTTCTTTTGCTTTTATTTTTAGGTTTTTTATTTGTTTATTTATTTTAAGCTATTTATTTATTTGTTTTTTGTGATTTGTTTGTTTGTTCACTTGCCTGTTTGTTTGCTTTCAGTATTATTGCCTTAACTCAGTCTATATGTGTTCATTGGTTGATTCCTTGCACACATTATTATTGAGTCTATCCATATTCATTTGTCAACATTATCATCATGGTTTATATCATTAATGCATTATTTTTTGAGTGTTTATTAGATCAAGAGTCAGTCCTTATGCATATTTTGGGATAGTCTTTATGGTGTTCTATCATGAAGCCTACCATCACATGCTATAGAAAAAATCAGATTTAAGGTCTATAATTAATGGAGCCACAAAAGTTTCTCCTTAGCACCTTGAAAAATCCTTCCATCCCACCCTTGATCAAAATAACCCAATGACCATTCTAGTTTTATCATTGCTAGTCAGGAGGTTCATCTCCTCATTGGTAGGTACAACTAAATCATTCACACTAATCAATCTCATTATTTTATTCATTTATTTCATCACTTTGCACCTGGTCATATTTAATATGTATTCTAAGTTATATCCTTGAGTTATGCTTGCTAATCAGCCCTAACTGGGGCACAATCATCTTTAGCCAATCTAGGTCTCTTAATGATTATAACTATCTATGGGCAAATCTTTATTTTGATTTTTATTCTTGATTATAACCACTTTTGGATAAATCTGAATCCCTTTTACATCAATGCATACAAGCAGTTTCTCATTTAGATTAATCTCAACCATAGGTTAATTCCACTTTTCTTCTTGTTTCTTTTCAAGGGACCATCCATCAATAAATGTGATGGACACTCCCTCAAGGGGGCATCATCATAGGCTTCCCAAAAACCATTTGAAGATTTGTTCTTCAATCATCATCTTATTCTTTGGCATATAGGACCTTTTCATTCTTTGAGAAGACATTATTTTGCCTATGGTTTACATCTTCCCAAATAAGGGTAAATTGTAGACACTTGAAACTAGCCGTTGATAACCTCCAACCAAGATTTTGACCAATTTCTACCCAAAATGCATAATTTGGCCTAAAAACACTAAAACATGTTAAATGATGTGAGATTAACATATTCAAATGCTAATTTTGGCTAGGGTATCCCTAAATGGGGCAATGCAAATTATGGGTCAACTAACTTTGATCGTCTATTTCGAATCAAAATGCCAATTTTGCACCCATGTGCTCTAGAATGCTCTTTCCCATCAAATATTTTGTATAAGACTCATTCCTTTGTTATTTATTATTGGCAACATTCTAAATAATAATACGCATCCAATGCATCTGATGTGAATGTTCAATTCAAATCTAGTCAAATTTAGGACCAATAACAAGACATTCTGATCAATTTGGGTTATTTGTGCATAATATGCTTAATCATGACTAAGATATAATTAACCTAAATCAAGGCCTAATCAAGAATTATATGGAAACTTGTTGAATAATTTGTTTTAGAAATGAATATTAAATATATACATCATCTAGTGACCTCATTTTTTGAAAAGACATTGATAGGCCATAAATTTCATAAATATCAAAATTCATGCCCTCCATGCCTCTTAATTACCCCTTCTTCCAATTCCATGATGAGGATAATTACAAAGTTAATTATAAAAATTTAATTAATCCTCAAACACACATCTCAATCTTGAGATGGGCAGTTGAGGTTGATTTTGATCAAATCCAAAAATCTATAAATAAGAGGCCTCATAACATCATTTCTAAGATTAATTAGTACAAAATTATAATGCAGGATTGGTTCCAAAAAGCTTCATGTAACTAGTGTTATAATTCCAAATTGATTCCAAGCCAAGCTAAACCATAAGCCAAGGGTGCCAAGGAGAGATGGAGGTTGTCAAGCTTCCATTGCCAAGGACTTCATGAGCTCAAGCTAAGCAAGCCACCATAACAAGCATTTTGGAGCATCCAAATAAGGTAAAAAAGTTTTCTTTTGCATTTTAGTTATATGTTTTGTTGGGTGAATATTTTTTCATCCAGCTAACTGGTGACCAAAATAGTTCCTATCACCACAGCATAGGGAGATGGGTCATCCTGGTGTGCAGGTTTACTACATCAACAGGGGACAAATCTCTCCTCTCATCAAGGGGAGGTTCCCTAATAAATATACGGAGGCTATATACTCTATATATAAGCAAAAAGTAAGGCATAGGGGTGGGATAAACCATCCATCTCTCTTTTTTCAGAGATGATTCTGATAAACAAGGAAGAAATTATGGGTGATGGGGAAGATACTTCTCTTCTTTTAGAAGAAACTTTTAGCCAAGATCCAGACTCCTTCCTAAATAGTATAAATCTTAGTGCAATGACAGAAGGCACTTCTCTTCTTTCAAAAGTGTTCTTCAACAGACAGTAGGAATCTTTCAGGTAGCAAGTAACTAGTAATGGGGGTGCTAAGTGACCAACAACCTGAGAGAGAAAAATGAAGAACAATGGGGGAACCACATCGTCCCAAGGCTTTTTACATAGGAAAGGAAAATGCAAACACACTGAAGGTACTTATGGGGGCACCACATCATCCCACAGTTGGCCTTTAGGACACCTTCCTGATCACCTCCACTAGTTCTACTTATTAAATCAAATGGACAAGAAGGCTCCTAGGAAATAGACATACAAACAATCTCCTAAGATAACACAAGCTATAACAGCACAAAGTCTGCAAGTAACTTATTTTCTCATTCAAATGAAGTAATATGACAAACAATCTGAGCTCAAATTCTCAGTAATGCCTTTCAATTTGGGTAAATTTTTGCTTTTGGTAAGGGGAAGATCTCCCTTCAAATGATACAAGAGATTAAAATATATAGAGGCCCGAGGGAGGCTTGGTACTTTTTCCCAATGAAGTGACCCATTCAGCACACTCAATGCCTTGGATGCATTCTTGGTTTTGTCAAGAAGGGCCCTGCTAGAGTAGGGTAGCTACCTTAAATGTGGCATGTTGATTCCTTTGTTAGTGCCTCTTCCTTATCCTGAATCACTCATTCATTCACTTACTTAGCCACACAACTGTCTACTCTATCTTCTCCTCTAAGGGGATAAGCAGATGGCACTTTCAATGTTACCAGCTCTTAAATATCTACCTGACAAACTGCTTCACCTACTAGTAGTAACTCTTGCTAAGTTTCCCTCTCTATTTCTTCCTTCTCTTGATCATGGACTTAGAGTCTTTTGAATGCATTTGGGTCTGCACTTTAAGTCTACTAAAATCAATAGACACTTCATTGAGACAAATTTGACATTTGTGGGCTTGTCATGTTCCCTAGCAACTCCTTCGCATCTTTCTCGCTTGCCATGGTCACTTTTCACTGTGATGCGAGTGAGGACATGTGGCAGGATCCACATCTTTGAGATAGGCTTGTCTAAATAAGCCTTGAAACTGATTAGCGACTGAGAGGGGCATAGATGCAAACACATGGCATCTTCCACTGCATTGGGTTGGGACACATGGTGGGTTCCACACCATGAATATTTATTCAAAACTGTGTCTCAACTTGTGACACTTGGTAGCTTTTATAGCCCTCTGAGGCTCAAACCTTTCCCAAAGGGAACTTGCCCTTTGGGGCCTTCTTAGTGGCCTTCAGCTTTGATTCTTTATCAAGTTGTCATCCCCTTCATTTGCTTCAAAAAATTCATCTAAAGGAAACCTTTCCTTGGCTCTATATGTGCCTTTGTATTGTGAGTGCCCCTTTCCTTTGACACGTAGCACCTTTTGCTCTTCAAACAAGTGCCAAGTGTCATCTTCCATGGGAACAAGTGAGGACACATGGCATCTTCTGTTGTTAAAACTTGGCAACATCCACCTCCTCGAGCCTTTGTGATATCATAAAAACATTTGGGGCTCAGTCAGGCTCTCATGAATGATGACACGTGTCAGCCTCCACCAATCTCTACAAGGGACATGTCGCATGATCTGAATACATTTTTTAGTCATGCAGCTGTAGACACTTGGTATGTTTTACTTCATTTAGTCATTCATTCTTGGGCCCACCATGGACTTTGCTCAAAATAGTGAAGCTAAGGGAAGAGACTATGGATATTGACCGTGGCATGTTCTGCCAATTCTACAACTTACCCAGGGCCCACCATGGTCATTAACAAAACAAAAAGTAAAAGAAAGAAGTCATGGATAATGACACTTGTCAGCTTCTACCAAGCTTTGGAGGGGACACATGGCATGTTCTACTACTCTTAGATGAGTACATTGGGGCCTTCAAAAGTTGCCACTTGTCACCATCTATGAGACTCTAAGAAACTTGTCAAAAGAAGCCTTACAGCTTATGAAAAGGCTGGAGACACAAACACCAACACTTGTCGCACTCTACAAAGTTTCAATGAGACACATGGCAGTTTCCATGAGTTTTTTATTGAACCTATTGATTTAACCCATGGATTGAACCAACTGTTCACTACTTCTTTCTTTGATTGAGGTCACCTTTGAATTGCTTGAACCTTTGAACTCTAGACGAAGCGCTTGACCTGTTTGAAGCTTGCTACCTTGAACCTGTGAGTCCCTTTACCAAAAAGTTTGAGAAAATGATGAAATTGAATGCTTTAGAACAAATTTTTGGAAAGGGGAGGAACAATTTTAGCCATGCAGGACCAAAATAGTCCTATGTCTAAAAAATAAGGAATCACTTTTTAGGGATAATAGTTGGCTCCTATTGGGGAACTTCCTTCAAATGACAACTCAGAATAGCTAAGGGGAGTAGAAACCAAAATCTCCAGTGCCTTGAAGTGTGCCATTAGGCTATGGAGTCATGCTACTCAAAAAGAAAAGCTCCAAAAGAAACAAACAGATAAAACAAAGTAGAAATAGAAACTATACAAATATACATATGTAAATGTGAACTTATCTGATACTTCAAGAATTGAATTACTTTAGACACTGCTCATTGTGGGACATAGAAAAGGGGATGCCATCTTGATAAACTAGAAGGAAACCATTTTTCCCCCAAAAATGATGGCAAGCGAATGGAGCTCTCCACCAAGAAACCAATTTTTTGCATCTTCCTCTTGATCTTTTCTTCTTCTTGCCCCATGGTGGGATGTGGTTTTCCCTCTAAAAATTGTAGCTCCTTGCTCTCCCTGCAAAGAGTTCCTTTTGCTAACTTTGGAATACAGTAGTATGGTCCAGTACCATAATTTATTATTCTGATAGCTCAGTCCAACACATGTCTTGATTGTCCCCCTCAGATATCTTAGATTCTTCTTCATTTGGAGGGGAGGGTTCTTCTGCACTTATGCTGCACTCCACCAACTCTTCTAATGCCCTGTTTGGATCAAATCCTAGATTGCTAGATGTGGGACTTTTATCGGCAGAGACATGAGCATCCTCTATGGTCAAGAGATAATTACCTCTACCTAAAGGCTCAAATAGAATTTGAGCAGTAAGGGCTGATGTATGGGTAACCATAATCTTTGCCTCAGATAGGTCTGCACCTGGTTCTCCACCAGTGTTTAATTGCTCAAGATTCACTTGCAGGGATTCAAACTCAGTCATTTGAATTTTAGATTTATTGACATGATCAACTATGTCAAATGACTGAGACGGACTTGGAAGAGAGGATGGGAGCTCATCCTTTTGGTTTTTAGGAAGGGGAGGACTAGTTTGTAAAATTGAAGTAGAAGGTGCAGAGATTTTTGATGTACTTACTTCTTTGGCAATCACTAGGTCCTTCGATTGGAAAGGGAGAGGGGTTCTCTACTCAACAATAAAAATCTCTAATTGGGGTCACTCCTCTATCTTTTCTTTGTCATCCTATTGGGTTGACTGATTCTTGGACCGGTTGAATACTGCGTTTGATCCTTCGACTACTTCACCTTCACTCCTGGGTTCATCCTGGTAATTCAAGAAACTAATGTGGGAGTCACCAACTGATTCTTCTTGATCTTCCCTGAAGATATTAGTGCCATTTTCTTGCTTGAACTCAGGTTGGAAATAGGAAACATGTTCTATTTCCAAATATCCAATTGCAGAGTTGGTTAGAGGTGCTTCAAGGGCAAGGTTCCTCTGTGGGGGAGAAAGACAATTTGGTTGCCCTTAACTTCTGGCAGCATTGCCTTGATATGGCTAATTGGGGAATGTCCTCCTTGGTTCATCTCTATATAGAGGAGTAGAAGACATACCTTGCACCATTTGCTTTTTCAAGGATAGCAATTCATTTGCTAGCTTTTGGACCATTGGGTCAGTGGTGGTTGCAGGTGAGTATCCAGAAGATGAAGAAGGTTTACCTCTGTTAGGATCTCTCCTTATCTTTCTAGCCAAGATAAGGTCATCTTCTAACTCAGTGGCTAAGTCTTGAGTAGCTTCAAGATCTATGTGGCTAGCATGTCTTAGCAAAAAACTCACTTCAGGCAGTTGTGAGTTTATGAAGAAGCATTTGAGGTTCTCAAGTGTGGGCTGAGTAACTACGGGAATCTTATTTCTTAGCTTGTCAAATTTTTAAATAAAATCCCTCATGGGCTCATGAGTTTCCTTCTTCATCTGCATAAGTTGGGCTAGCAAAGCATGAGCATCTTTTACAGGTTTGAACCTTGCTTCAAACTTGGCTTTGATAGTGTCCCATCCAGTCACTGATCCAGTCTACAGATGGTAAAACCAGTCTACAGCAACACCTTGTAGGGTCACCATAAAAATCATGACTACCATGTCTTCAAATTCCACCCCTATCACACCACAGGCTATGCTAAAGGCTATAATGTGTTCATTAGGATGGACTTTTCCATCACTAAAGAATTTGGGGAAATTTTTCCTTAAACTATGTGGAAGCTCATGCAGAGGTGGAGTTAGATTAAGTGAGCCAAATGAGTTACCCCAGGGGCCTCAAACTTCCATGATTGGATTATGAAAAATAGGGATAACAAATCTGAGTGGAGTTGCCAGATTATAAGACAAAAATGGAAAAGAAACTGGCCCTACTTCAACTTAAAACTTGAGGCTTCAAACTGTGCCTTCTTTTCTAGCAGCTCTAGTTTTGTAGATCAGATAATATAATGGAGATGGATGAAAATGGTAAGGCTATAAATGGATAATGGGTAAGACCCAGATGGGAGTCACCAAACTCTATAATGGATAAGGGAAGGAACTACTTCAATCTAAAACTTGAGGCTTTAGACTGCACGTTCATCCCCAACAGAGTCGCCAAAAACTGTTGGGTGAATATTTTGTCAGCCAACTAACTAGTGACCAAAATATTTCCTATCACCATAGCATAGGGAGATGGGTCATCCTAGTGTGTAGGTTTACTACATCAACATGGGACAAATCTCTCCTCTCATCAAGGGGAGGTTCCCTATTAAATATATAGAGGCTATATACCATATATATAAATAGAAAGTAAGACACAAGGGTGGGATAAACCATCCATCTCTCTTTTTTCAGAGATGATGCTGATAAACAAGTAAGAAATTCTAGGTGATGGGGAAAATACTTCTCTTCTTTCAGAAGCAACTTTTAGCCAAGACCCAGATTCCTTCCTAAATAGTATAAATCCTGGTGCAATGATAGAAGGCACTTCTCTTATTTTAGAAGTGTTCTTCAGCAGGCAGAAAGAATCTTTTAGGTAGCAAGTAACCGGTAATGGGGGTGTTGATTGACCAGCAACCTGAGAGAGAAAAATGAAGAATAATGGGGGCACCATGTCATCCTAAGGCTCTTTACATAGAAAAGGAAAATGCAAACACACTAAAGGTACTTATGGGGGCACTACATTGTCCCATAGTTGGCCTTCAAGACACCTTCCTGATCACCTCCACTAGTTTTGCTTGTTAAATCAAATGGACAAGAAGGCTCCTAGGAAATAGACATACGAATAATCTCCTAAGATAACACAAGCTATAATAGCACAAAGTCTACAAGTAACTTGTTTTCTCATTCAAATGAAGTAATATGACAAACAATCTGAGCTCAAAGTCTCAGTAATGCCTTTCAATTTGGGCAAAGTTTTGCTTCTGGTAAGGGGAAGATCTCCCTTTAAATGATACAAGAGATTACAATTTATAAAGGCCCGAGGGAGGCTTGGCACTTTCTCCTAATGAAGTGACCCATTCAGTGCACTCAATGCCTTGGATGCATTCTTGGTTTTGTCAGGAAGGGCCCTATTAGAGCAGGGCAGCTACCTTAAATGTAGCATGTCAATTTCTCTCTTAGTGCCTCCTCCTTAGCTTGAATCATTCATTCATTCACCTACTTAGCCATGCAACTGTCTACTCTATCTTTCCCTCTAAGGGGACAAGCAGATGGTGATTTCAATGTTACCAACTCCCAAATATCTACCTGACGAACTACTTCACCTACTGGCAGTAACTCCTACTAAGTTTCCCTCTCCATTTCTTCCTTCTCTTGATCCTATCCTTAGAGTCTTTTGAACACATTCGAGTCTATGCTTTAAGTTTGCTAAAATTGACAGACACTTCATTGAGACAAATTTGATGTTTGTGGGCTCATCATGTTCCCTAGCAACTCATTCATGTCTTTGTCACTTGCCATGGTTGCTTTCCACTATGACACAGGTGAGGACACATGGCAAGATCTATAGCTTCAAGATAGGCTTGTTTAAATAAGCCTTGAAACTAATTAGCAGCTGAGGGGGGTGTAGATGCAGACACATGCCATCTTCTACTACATTGGGTCAGGACACGTGGTGGGTTCTGTGCTATGAAGCTTTATTCAAAACTATGTCTCAGCTCATGACACTTGGTAGCTTTCACAACCCTCTGAGGCTCAAACCTTTCTTGAAGGGAACTTGCCCTTTGCGGCCTTCTTAGTGGCCTTCAGCTTTGATTCTTCAATGGGTTTTCATCCCCTTCATTTCCTTCAGACAAAATGTCTGAAGGATTTCCTTCAAAAAATTTGTCTGAAGGAAACCTTTCATTGGCTCTATATGTGCCTTTGTATCACGAGCACCCCTTTCCTTTGACACATGGCACCTTTCACTCTTTGAATAAGTGCCAAGTGTCATCTTTCATGAGAATAGGTGAGGACATGTGGCATCTTCTATTGTTGACACTTGGTAGCATCTAACTCTTCGGGCCTTTGCGATATCATAGAAATGTTTGGGGCTTAGTCGGGCTCTCATGGACGATGACACTTGTCGGCCTCCACCGATCTCTATAAGGGACATGTGGCATGATCTGAATACATTTGTTAGTCATGTGACTACAAACACTTGGCACATTCTGCTTCATTTAGTCATTCATTCCTGGGACCATCATGGACTTTGATCAAAATAGTGAAGCTAAGGGAAGAGACTACAGATATTGACACATGCCATGTTTTTCCAATTCTATGACTTACCTGGGGCCCATCATGGTCGTTAATGAAACAAAAAGTAGAAGAAAGAAGCCATAGATAATGACACTTATTGGCTTCTGCCAAGCTTTAGAGGGGACACGTGGCATGTTCTGCTACTCTTAGATGAGTACATTGGGACCTTCGATAAAGGCCACTTGTCACCATCTACAGGACTCTAAGAAACTTGTCAAAAGAAACCTTGCAGCTTATGAAAAGGCTTGAGACATGGACACCAACACTTGTTTCACTCTGTAGAGTTTTAATGAGACACATGGCAGCTTTCGCGAGCTTTTTCTTAAACCTATTGATTGAACCCATGGATTGAACCAACTATTTGTTGCTTCTTCCTTTGACTGAGGCCACCTTTAAATTGCTTGAACCTTTAAACCTTTGAACTCTAGATGAAGCGCTTGACCCGTTTGAAGCTTGATACCAATATTAAACCTTGAACCTATGAGTCCCTTTACTAAAAAGTTTGAGAAAATGATGAAATTGAATGCTTCAGAACAAATTTTTGGAAAGCGGAGGAACAATTTTAGCCATGTAGGACCAAAATAGTCCTATGTTTTCTGAAAAATGAGGAATCACTTTTCAGGGACAACATGTTTCATTCATGATTGTTAACTAAGCTCTCCCTAGTGTCTAGGCCTAGAGATGTTATTATATTAGTGTGTTTATTTTGTTTAGTTTTCATTTTAGAACTAACACCATACTAACCATCCTCTCTTGAGTCAAATTCCTAGATCATGATTACCTTCCTAAATTGATTCCACCATCTAAGAATAGCTCCAAACATGTTCTCTCCTTGATTTAATGATCTTGTCTTTGTCAATAATGGCTACTTCTTTCCTCTATTACCTCAATAACACTATGCATAACCTAGGCTCAATAGAAGAAATTTTTAATCTAGACTATCAAATGAAAATTGTAAATAAAACACAATGATCAACACAAAAGGTTGTGGAGACAATTCTGCATTATAAGTTTACAATAAAATAACTTAGGAAATGATGTTCTATGCCCTTCTATTTATAGATTTTCTAAATGGTCTAGGATCAACCATGACTATCCATCTCAAGATTGAGATGTGTGGCCATAAATTAATCTAATATTTAGACTTAAATCTATAAATATCCTCATAATGATCTGAGAGGAAAGGGCATTAATGAGGCATGAGTGCCCATAATTAGATATCTTATGCATTTATGGCTTATGAATGCCACCCCATAGATGATGTCATTAGGTGATACAAATATTCTAAATCAATTTCCAATAATTAAATAATCAATAACCTCCATGGAAAATCCATTTAAGCTCTTGATTTTAATTAATTAGCTTTAAGCATGATTAATCAATTTTAATGCAATTCTTTGGAAATTGGTGTACAATTAATCAAAATGGTTAGAAATTCATATTACTAGGTCATAGTTTAATATGGAAAGAATTGGAAAGTGATGTTAGATGCATTAGAACCATATTCCCATTTAAGATGTTGTCAACATAAAATAACAAGGGTATGTGATGTGTACTAATAAATTAGAAAAAAAGAGTGGTCCAGATCACAAAAAGGTGAAATCATCATTTTGAATCAAAATGAATTGATCAAAGTTAAGAATCATATAAAATACATTGACCAATTTATGGATACATTGGCCTAAATCAATGCTTGTATACAACAAGCTCAAACTATTTAGCACATTTTTAGTGATTTTAGCTTAAATTAGGTATTTAAGTGCAAATCAAGTAATACTGATAATTTCAACATGAATGGTTTTAGGAATTATATGTCTACATTTTACCCCTTTTTGAGGAGGCATAGCAAGACATTTAGGCAAACCAACATCTTTTCAAATAAAAAGAGTTATTAAGAAGAAAATGGAAATGACCCATGATGCCCCCTCAAGAGGACATACTAAGATGAAAGAGAAGGATGGACTCTTGAAAAGAGAGGAAAAGTGAGAAATTAACCCATGGAATAGATCACATCTAGATGACCTAATTCTTTCACACATGATTATCATCAATGATAAAAATATAATTAGAGGTATAATGGCCCCAAAGATGACAGGAATGGGGAGGATTAAATCCAAACATATAAGTGACATACTTTGAATGCACCCAATTTGAGAGTATAAGTTATGTGCTTATGGCATTGATCAATCCTAAGACAAGTTTCACACTAAAATATTACCATCATGTGTAGTGGTGTGGAGAGTTTAGAATTAGAGGGAAAGGAGAATGTGGTCTCCAAAAAAGATGATAATAAGAAGTGCCTCAGTATAGAAAATTTGATCATGATAAGCCAATTATGCCCCACTAGGGCCAATTTTGATCATTTTATAAAGAAAAAATAATGGATTACCCCTATAGGTCTTATTTATATTTATTAACTGATTTAAATATTATGCCCCAAAATAGGCAAATTGACAAGTAATTAGCTTAATGATATAACCTAAAACATAGATTTAAGTGATAAAGTGCAAACATATATGTGATGGTGTAACAACTTTGAAAAATCCATAAAAAACCAAGCACACGAGAATGCACAAATAGATGAAAGAGATAAAAAGAAGAATGAAGATGGCCGAGCTGATCTGAGATATGTCATGTATCCAAGCACTACCTACGTAGTCCAAATAGACCTCAAGCCAATGTAGTTCACCCAAAAGTGGGAGAGAATGGAATGAGAGATGATGAAAACTGACCAAAAGATTAATTAGACTCATGATGTATGCAAAGAGATGCATTTCTAAGCATAGAGTCAAGTGTTAAACCTATTGAGCCTAGTTTATGCATAGTGATCATGAGATATGTTCATCAAATTTGTGTTAACATTAATATTTGAGTCTAAAGTACAAAGTGCTTACTATAACAAAATAAATTAGGCATCATAAGTATGAATAACTCATAATGACATGGCATTTCAAATACACGAAGTTGATTCAAATGTGAATACCTATAACTAAGGATAATGGTAAAATAATGATCGAAACCAAAGTTATAGCTATTTACATTTAAACAAAAAATCAAAGACAAAGAAAAAGATAAACATAATATGAACCTAACTTAAATCAAGATATAAACATCAAGACCTAAGTAGGAACAATAATGTATAAAACAAAGCAAGAACATCTTAACAACATGAGATCAAAATATGAATAATCAATATCTATGTGGACCATCAAGATATATTTGGAAAACAAAGTAAGACCAAATAGTAAACCAAAAGACTAAACAAGACCAACAATAATCAAAAAAATATTTTTGGATTTTTATAAGTATCTCAACTCGATTGAGAATTAAGAGATACAGAATGGTCAAGCTCATGAAATGACGAGAACACACCAACTTAAAATGATCACAATATAGTGATAATGTAATAAAAAGGAGACTAAGTTGACCTCAACATGAATTGAGCATAACCTATGTAATCCCATTAGGACCTCTAGTCATAGTAATTATACCCACACAAAAGGTGATGAAAAATTGATTAGGTCATAACAAGTTCATAAATAAAGGTGAATGGCAAGGAAAATGATAATAGAATTGACCAGATGATGTGGTAATACATGATAAAAAGGTGTTGTACCTAATTTTCCCATAGGTAGTTATAATTTAGGAAACAATGTCATAATTTTGATTTGACAAAAAGAGGTTCTAATTAGTGGTATCAAAATAATATTGATTTGCCCAAATGCAATTATAATAAATGATACCAATTAAGATGATAGATAAAAAAGATAACTTGCTAGATCAAATATCACACTACTTCCATAGACTATCATTCAACACAACATTTTAAAACTATTGAAACTGGATCAAAATCCCCCCATAAAAAGTGCGGCAAGAACCAAAGGAACCAAGATCAAAATGGGATAAACATGATGGCTAAAAATAATCCTTGGTCAATGGTAAAGGAATGGTATAATAAAAATGGTATAAGGAAAATAATCAGAAGATAATTGGCTATAGTAAAAATAAATTTTCCCCCAAGTGACAATTGGCATGGTGTGCTCACAAAATAGTGAGAGTATGGCTTAGGTTTCTCTTAAAATGGTGAGAGTGTTTAAATTTATAATGCTCATAAAATGGTGAGAGTGTAATGAAGGTGATCAAGATGACCTCAATAGGAATTGAGTGTTGCCTACATAGTCCTAAAGGACCCCAAGTCAATGTACTTCAAACAACATGGGAAAAATGGAACATAATGGTATAAAATTCCTAAAATAAAATGTTCTAAAAGGTTTCCCTAAAAATATAATGCATGGTAATGGCATATGGTAAATGACAAATAAAAAATAATTTCATTATTCCTATTGACATGAATATGAACGTCCTAGTCAACATGTGAGATAATAAAAATGATCAGATAAAAAATTACTACCTAATTCCCTTTCAAAAAAGTTATCTATTTAGATCTGAATAATATGTTTATGATATCCCTTAGTCATTGATTTGCTTCCTTCAAATGTCGAGACAAAATGTCTTCATAGCCTTTGTAAAGGAAAATGTTGCTAGGAATGGTAGATAATGTTAGGCTCAGGATAAATTATATAAGTGGGTAACGAATAGGTAGATGATAATGGAGTGTATAATAAATGGGTAAAAATGAAGATTAGGACTTCCAATCACATTAATATTTATTATTTTGGATGTGACATAATTTTGGTTGTGGTAGGGTTGAAGGCCTCTGAATATGCTCTTGGTAGGACCACCAGATTATTTTGTTGTTTGATCCTGAGAGTAGTTATCATCTAATTATATTGTAGATTGTAATATATACTAGTTTTTTATTTGATAATGTCTTTAGTAAGTAGTGAAAAACTTTTATGCTCAGTTGTTGGTGCCTTGATAAGGTTTTCACCAATGAATTTATCCTTATTATCCCATAATGCCTCTAACAAGGTTTCACTAAAAGATGTTAACATTTGACTTTGATTATCTTCTAGCACCTTCAAAAAGGTTTCACTAAAAAAATTTGAGTTTAAACTTTGATCGTCCCTTAACACCTTCGAAAAGGTTTCACTAGAAGAGTGTTCTTATTTTGCATAAATTTGGTCTTAATCCCCTTGATATTATCCAAATGGTATTGCACCATGGATTCATTTCAGTAAGGTGTGATTTTATTGGTCCCAATCAACATCTATGGGAGGTGGAATGTCAATATAATGGCTATGTTAGGTGGTGATAATGGAATGATAAATGGTAGCATAATCCTCATAGAAGATACTAGGATAACCTATGTCGATGTTGAAGTAATCATCCTCAAAAACTATAGAAAGATAATAAATATATTCAAATTGATCTGTAATGCAATTGTAACCAATATTGTAACAACTAATACTATATTCTATTTTTGAATCTGATTCTAAACCAGGGACTCTGAATCTGATATTGCAACTAATTTTGATTCTATTTTTGATGCTAAATCTAATGTCAGTTTAAAAAGGGAACCTGACTCTAATGTTGTTTCTTCATCTGATGTGGTCATTTTTATAATGTTCTATTGAATTATTGGTATCGAATGAGTAATGGCCTATGACAGCATAATAGGCTCAATAAAAAATGATTCATCTAGGAAGGGTTCAACATATACTAGCTCATATAAGTAGAATCCCCTCAAAAAGAGAGTACTAGTTGAGGGATGACTCAATAGAATCTTGTTTGCCAAAAGGAGGCTCCTCAATGAGTGGAAAAATATCAAGAGATAACTCTGTAAATACTAGTTTATCAAGGAGATGAGTCTCTTTAAAAATAGGTAAAATGTGAATAACTTATCACAAGTTGACTCATCACAAATGGGTTTTTTATTAATAACATCATGGTTTTGGTTCACAATTGGTTGAAAAATATCAACCTAGAACACAATATGATCATCATAAGGTGGATCTTGAATAGGCAATGTTTCTTATTTTGGATCGAAGATCAGCATGGAATTTCTAAAGTGGGGAACAATTGGTTTAATAAGAATAATGGTTTGTGGTTCAATAATGGGATATCTAAAAATTAGACTATTAAATAAGGGATCAACAAAATCAAGTTCATTAAATTGAGGTTATTCAATAATAAGCTTAATAAATATAGGTGATGGGCCTATAATGGTAATAACTAGATGCTGCATAGTTTGGTTTCTCATGCAAACCAAAAGAGGAGGTCCTAAAATGGTAACCTTCGCATAAGCTAAAGGAAAATATCCTAAAATGGTAACCTTCGCATTTTGTGGAGCTTGATCACTCACATAGAATGGGTATAACCTAAGATGGTAACCTTTAAGTGCATTACGAAAATCAAAGGAGGATATCCTAAAATAGTAACCTTAGAGCCCAGTATGCAAATTAAAGGGATAGGATGAGGATAATGCATAAAAATCAGCATAGACCAAATAGTTTTCAACAAATAGGCTCAAAGAAGGTGACATCTTCAAACAGGATGGAATGCTCATATCCACCATAAAAGTGATCTTCCCTAAAACTAGGGCCATAAAATACCTTATTATGAGTGTACCTCAGTGTCATGTCTAAAAGGTTATTATATACATTTTCCAAGATTTAGACAATGTTTTGCAAATGTTTTAAACAAGGTATGGATTTTGATCTTTCAAATAAATGATTAAGGCACCAAAAAGACTATAAAATAAGGGTGGCATGGAACCACACACAATTATAAGAATGTGTTCATGAATTTACTCAACCTTTAGGTAAAGTTAAAATCATATAAATCAAAATAGGGTATGATAACTCAAAAATCCAAGGTGAAAACTAGTACACCAAATGATATATTTTTGTGATACATCAATACCATAAAATCTAGTTCAACTTCAATGAGTTGTTACTAGAAAATTAGAAGAAAGCCCATTGGATTAGGAAAGAGATGATGAAAACCAAGAAACTCATGATGTGGAAACATGAAAGAAGTATAAAATTATAAACAAATGGGTGGCACAATGTCACCATATGGTAATAGGAATGGTAGTATAAAATATGTTCTAGGACTCAAAGCGTGAGTGATATGCAAGATAACTTGAGTCCACAATGGTGAGATAGATGAAGAGTCTAAAAATAACCTTCAATCCAAATTAGAAATTGAACCCAAGTTTACTCAAGTCAAATGCAAATGGAAAACCCAATTTAACATATCAAACTTATGAACTTATAAGAGTGCAATTTCAAATTTAAGCTATCAATGAATGACATAAGAAAATTTTGAGAATTGGTTTAGACTCAAATGGGAAACATAACTATACCAATTAGATGATATGACATAATGCTTAAGATGATAATTTTGAAAAAGGAAAAGATAATTTTCACTTGGACAACATAACACATTTTTGTTCAATAAATTAGTGGATAATGTGTTTGGTTTTTGATGTTTGTTCACAAGCAAGTTTTGAATCTAATCAAGACTAAATGATCTAAGACTAAAGATTAAGTAATCATCCTGTATCCTATCAAAGTATGGCAAAGTGGGTTTGACTAAAACTTATTAGTTTTCAATCATCTAGATAGATCCCATGTGTACCAATTTTCACGTTAGCACACAAAATAAGCAACATGTCAATTAGTTCCATTTCAAATAGATTATTATGAAAAGGTCTAGTCCTTTTCACAACCACTACATCTATATCTTGTTTAGTTTAGTGTGATGTCCAAAATGATCATGCATCTTGGGCTTAGCCTCCTACTAATGAATATGGTTTAACCACTCAAACCACCATCTCAATGGGGTGATCTCAATTTATATACCCTTCCATAGAAAGAGGTTGAAGATGATGCTGGGAGATGAATCCTTGGGTCAAATCTTTCCTATAAAACACATGGGAGGTAATGAAGTCCCCCTCACAAGCCAAAATGCATGAAATAAAAAACTAAGTAAAAAGGCTTTATGGTCATTTTTAGATCACCCAAGCCATAGGAGTCTTGGGGAGAGCCTTGATAACATCCTATTTATACCTTTGGACTAAGGCATAATTTGTAATGAAAATGGTGTTTTTGATCCCACAAGTTCCCTATAGGAGATGGGGGAGAGTATACACACACCAATTCCTTTTTGATCAAAAAAATATATAACCAAGCAATGATAAATGATTTAATCAAAACAAATCTTTGAAGTGAATTTAGTTGTAAAACACCAAATTAAAATTTTTGGTTATGTTCTTTGGCCCCTTGGCCTTAAGTTGCAAAAAAATTTAAATAAAAACTATGAAACATTCAACATAAACATGCAAATTTTTCTTTCAGCACCAAATAGAAAAATTCTTAGTTCTTTTTAAGTACCAAAAAAGAGGTTAAAAAGAATAATTAAGCTCTAAATGTTCACTTTCCTCACTGGTCCTGCATAAAAAATGAGATAGTCTCATTTAGCTTTGAAGCTCTTTTGCATTTGGGATAAGCAACTTTAGTTTAAGTGCTCTTTGGTTTGTGTTTTTAGAAAACACAATGACCATCAATGATCATTTTTTGAACATCATTGATTCTTGTAGACCATTATCGGTTAAAGTAAACCAACTATCAAAGGTCAAAACCCAACTGTCACCAGTTGACAACAACTACCAATGGTCACCTATGAACCTGAAGGCAAAAACATTATGCTTTAAAAAAGGATGTTGGAATAAAATCTCCATAAGGTAGGCTTCCATATCAAAGCTATGTTCAGACTAGAGACTTAAAAAACTCAAATCGTTAGAAACAAACTTGAATAAAGCTCAAAATGAAAAAATTTAGGCCATGTTTCACCTACAACCCAACTATGGGTAGTTGGTCCTAACCATTGACGATCACTAAGAACCATTAGAAGTTAATATATAACCTATGTGTGTATTAAATATTGGGAAAACCAGCATAAAAATTGTTGTTAAAGGACTTTTTATTGACTAAAATGGAAATTTACAAATTGCCATGATATCTTCCTTGTTGAAATGGACTCCATGAATCCCACTAGGTATGCCAAAATATAGGATGGATTACAAAGGTTGTTATTCAAACATTAGTCGATAAATCCATGAAAATGCATAAATAACTCAACAAACAAAGCCAACTTATTCTAGTGGGGTTTGCTAATGATAATGAAGAACAAATTAAAAGAAAGCAATACTAGTTACCTTCCCAAATCGATTCTACCATCCAAGAGAAGTTCCAAGCATGTTCTCCCCTTGATCTAAAGCTCTTATCTTTGTAAACAATGGCTACTTTGCTCCTTTATTACCTCAAGAACACTATGCATAACCTAGGCTCAATAGAAAAAATATCTAATATAGCCTATCAAATGAAGCTTGCAAATAAAACACAATGATCAACACAAAAGATTGTAGAGACAATTATGCATCATAAGTTTACAATAAAATAGCTCAAGAAATGATGTTATATGCCCTTCTATTTATATATTTTTTAAATGGGCTAGGATCAACCATGACCATCCATCTCAAGATTAACATGTGTGGCCATGAATTAATCTAATATTTATATTTAAATACATAAATATCCTCATAATGAATTGGGAAGAAGAGGCATTAATGAGGTATGGGTGCCCATAATTAGTTATTTAATGCATTTATGGCTTATAGATGCCACCCCATCGATGATGTCACTAGTTGATGCAAATATTACAAATCAATTTCCAATAATTAAATAATCAATAACCTTCATGGAAAATCCACTTAAGCTCTTGATTTGAATTAATTATTTTTAAGTATGATTAATCAATTTTAATACAATTCTTTATAAATTGGTGCACAATTAATCAAAATAGTCAAAAAGTCATATTACAAGGTAGCAATTTGACTCAGGAAGAATTGGAAGGCAGTGTTAGATATGTTGGAACCGTATTCCAATTTAGGATGTAAACATAAAATAATAAGGGTATGTGATGTGTACTAATAAATTATAAGTAAAGAGTGATCCAAAGCATAAAAAAGCAAAATCATCATTTTGACTTGAAATAAATTGATCAAAGTTAGGATCACATAAAATGCATTGCCCCATTTAGGTATACATTGGCCTAAATCGGCACTTGTATATGATAAGATCAAACCATTTAATACATTTTTAGTGATTTTAGCCTAAATCGGGCATTTGAGTACAAACCAACTAAGATTGATAATTTTAACACAAATGGTTTAGGAATTGGATGTCTATAGATGGCATCCTCTTCATCCAATTCTTCATGTCACCCATGGCTCTTTTCCTCATCATCTATTATCTAGGACTCAAACTATCCTAAATTGGTTAGAAATTAGATGATGTATTGATCATCATCAAACATTTGAAATTTTTCAATATTATTTAGAACTAATGGACAAGGTAACAATTCAATGGAGAACTTCTACACTTTTGATTCCTGTAAGGTGCCAAATTTGTTGTTGAAGCAGTTAGTGAATTAGCAGATTGGTTTCATTCTCTTGAAATGACTAATATATTAAAAGCCTGAAATGACTTGACTAAATCCCAAGATCTATGTTTTTACATGTTTAAAAATGATAATTTGTATTGATACTTATTTCTATCCTAGTTCATTACCAATTTTTATTCTTTGTATACCAACAATTCCTTGACATTGATTTTGAGGTCAAACTACAATCTCATAATTAGGGCCTCATAATTTTCCATATTATTATTATATGGAAACTGGAGAATATACATTTCTAAATATTTCTTTCCCTATATATCGATCAATTTGATACCAACACCTGATCCTTGCTTGGATCTCACTCCATCAAAATGGAGGGTCCATAACTAGGAAGGGTCTTGCATTTCTTCATGTATTTCATGTTTCATAGTAAATGTATAAATTCCAAGGCTAGGATACTTATAACTTACTTATTCATTAGTGGTGTTATACTTTATAATAGGGTGCTTCAATCTTAGCTCTCAATCAATCATGATATGGTTGACAATACCCCTTCATGGCAACTAAATATGAGAGAAGACTATATAAATATATCCATTGAGTGTCTTAGACTAATCTCTTATTAATAGTAGCCTATACCACTCAAGAATATCTACTACTAGTATGTATATAGTCATATGTAATTGAGGTTCTGATACAACCTAGATTCTTACATCATTAAGTTCTCCTAAAATAGGCACTAATGTTTTATCTAGTTACGCAACATTCCTCTTGGATGGACTTGGGGTCAAACCAAGCTTCTAGAAAATGGAAGTTGGAATCACTATTTTTGAAGATCTAGAATATACCAAACAATTGTGTATGTTCTTTCCAAACTCCTAAATGGTTAGCAAGAAAGGGGGAACCTCAAGCTTGCTTTTATATATAACATTTTTATTAGTTGTTTTGGACTTTTTTACAACAGACTTGCTTGTCATAAACTTACAGAAGAGCTCATTCTATTCTATAATTTGTGCCAGTTCATGAAGAGTGAGTTTGGCCTTGATCTTCTTCATATCCTCAATAATATTATATCCTCCCTTGCTCTACTCTTCTCTATATTAAGGCTGATCATTCACTTTTGAGGGCAAGGGATTATTATGAGTTATAGGATTCAGGGGAATAATTGTATTATTAGGAGGAGTAGAAGTGGTGAGAGGCTATATATCCCTTAAATTTTAATTGTTCCTATTAAACTAATATAATACATGCACTTCATCAAATTTATCCTCTAAAACATTGTCATATTCACTAGGGAAGGGAAACTCATAAGTTTCAAAGACTATAGCTAAACCATAAGGGCCCTATTTATGAGGGAGATCTAGAGGATTTATCATTTGGTCTTGTCTAATCATTTCCCTCTTAAATATTTCAAAGGTTTTATAGAACTCTACATAGTCAAATTATCCATGTTGTGATGTGTTGTGAACCCTACATCAATTAGATAGAGTTATCTCCATGATATTAATTTATGTTAGCTTATTAGACTATTACTATTTTGCATTGTTGGTGGGCCTATTGAAAGTCTTGTTGTATCTTAGACAGCCAAAATTCTAGTTATAATTTTGATTTTTGGTATTACCCATCATTTTTTACATATTTAGGAAGTTGTTGCTCAACTTTTAGACCATTCTTTGTATAAAATCCAATTCAGCTTTGGTGAAGTTAGCACCCTGAGTGATTGTTGTATTGGTGTGAGCCAAATGTTATTTTTTTTTGTTCTAATAAGGTCATTCCTTTGTGATTGATTACTCAGGAACTCGTAATTCTAATTTTTTGTTTGTTGCATCATGAGAGGTAGAGTGTATAACTAATTTTGGTTAAATGCAATAGCATTTTGATTAACATGAGGAATTGGATTCAAAAAATGGAATCCATTATTGAATTTTTAGCCTCCTAAATTCTAAATATTGAGTCACGAATTGAGTTGCTTATCAATATCAATAGCTTCTTTATATACCAATTCTAAAGTATTAGTTGTGGTAGCTCTTCATAAAAACACCGCAGTGATAGGGTCTAGAGCATTCTTGTATATCTCAAGTGTTAGATCTATGTCTGGATTATATGTAGCATTCAACTAAGTATACATATTTTGAAACATTCCATTGAAGGCCTAGATTGATTCATTGGGCTCTCTCTTTATGCTGGTGAAATGTTGATACACCAAAATTAGTTTAGTCACTTTCCCAAATTATGCAAGAAAAATATTTTGAAATTCATTCCACGAGGTGATAGAGATTTATTGTAAATTGAGATACCAATCATAAGCAAAATCTTGTAGAGTAAATGGAAAAATCCTACATGTAACATCCTCATGGGTGACACTCATTAATCTCAAATTAGCCTTAAAATATTTGATGTGTTCTTCTATTATCCTCCCATTTGTAAGGAAGAAGGTAGATAAGTACTTCTCTAAATTCCTTGGCAGATCTTGTTGGTCTCTAAGGATGGCAATAACAGATCTGTCTAACCAAGATTGAGCCATAGGAGTCAATAAGAGGGACATTTATTAATTAGAGAATGTGTCCTAGCTTAGTGTATCTCAATGATGATCAGTACTAGTATAGGCCTCCTATGATTTGACAAAGGTGAGACCAAAAGGATATCTTGGGCTCTAGACCTTGTCACTCTCCTATGTGTCTTTAATGCAACTTTATGTAGTGACTAACCTCTACAATTGGGAAAACACACAAGTGTGCCCAACTTCTAGCACTAGATTTCTTAATTTTTGTTGATGTGGGTGTTATTCACACCATAGAAGAATGAATGGGGTAGCCTCTAATGTTTTGGGATCTCTATGGAAGCTAGTTTCCACTCAAGGGCATGAGTTTTAGGTATGCAATTAAAACAATTAGGTGGTGTAATATCATGTTGAGCTTATAGGTTGTTTAAACAAGTTTGTAGATAGATGTATGAAATCTAATAGGAATTAATCACTAAATGATTTGGATGGATGTAAAGTTGCTCTATGGTGGGTAGATGTTAAAGAGGCTTAAAATGAGGGGAAAGGGTAAGGCAAAAACAAAGGCTCTATGTTCCTAAAAGGTCACTTCTAAGGCTATTTATTTTATGGACAAGTATATCTAAGACCAATGTTTACATATTCTAAGTATTACACACTCATAAATAAGCATGGTTTGTAGTTTGAGAAAATAAGTATAGGAAGCTTACTGATCTCAACTAAAGATTATTCTCCTTAGGGTTTTTTTTACGCCCTTATCTGAGAGGTTACAACTCAAACTAGAAAGATGTCTAGGGTAGATAGAACACATGCCTAAAAGACTATACCAAAGTAAATACTCCTACACACCTTGGATTATCAACTCAATCTATACTAATTGATTAAACCAACTAATTTACTAATCCTCAATAGTTGTTACACATCTAAGATCAACATTCATCAATTAAAATAATTAGATTAATTCACAGCATTAGCACACTGTTTTTATACGATTTTCGCTTTCACATTCAAAGAGAGAATAAGAAACTAAAAGAAATGGTCTAAGGCTTATATGTACCTGGATGAATTTGTGCACACCGTTTATCCAAACGTCATGAGAACTCCTCTTTGGCTGTGGAGGATGACACCTACAGAAGAAAGAGACTAAAACAAAGAAGGCGTTAGATGAGGAGATGGTGGGCTGCCAAGCAAAAGCTTGATCCCAAAAGCAAAAGCTTGAGGGATGTCAACCCACTGACTAATAAAAATAATGTCTGATAAAGAGCAGAATGATAGAAAGACTGAAATGATTAAAGACTAAAACAAAAATGGAAGCAAATACTTACCTAAATGCTGATGTCAGCCTGGTCACAGTCGCTGGCGTTGGTGGTTCTGCCAGCGTCGATCAAGTAAGGTCGTTGATGTCGATTAGTCTACCAATGTCAGTAGGGGAAATTACCGGCTTTGGTTGGGGCAGTAGTCTCTAGACGAGGTCTGGTCGAGTTTTTGGTCTGTGGACGGATCTATGGACGGGTCTGAGATAGAGTTTGGGCCTTGTTAATGGTCTGTGCAAGGGTCTAGGCAAAGTTGCAGGGACAATGGATAGAGTGTATGGTCTAAAAGAGGCCAGACAAAAGACAGAGGCAATAGGGAGATGGGGAAATAAGGATTTGGGTCTGGTCTAGTGATAGTATGGCTTAGAAGCAATAAATAGAAAATTGATTACAGAGACATTCTAAGCTATTGAAAATGACATAACAGAAGAGTACGTACCTCTTGCCTGCTGAAGAAGAAGTGTAGGAGGTCAGGCTGCTGATGTACCTATTGTTGATGCAAAATACTTTTGCAAGGTGGGGCTTCTAATACCTGTTGTGATTGCTGGTGTAGAAGCCTGCTGTGTGTACTTGAGAGAGAAAGTGAGAGGTCTGATGAAAATATTAGCTGATTGATTGATCAGATTGTAAGATTCAAGAGTCAGATAAAGAGCAGGGGCAAAGGGAGGATAATGGACGTGGAAAACCATTATGAAGGAAACTGACGCCGGCAATACCACCAACATCAGTCGATAGTTGACTGACGTCGACGGTTGGAAGGTAGGAAAAAGGCTAAAAATAGCCTTTCATCTGTTTTCCCAACTACCGGGTTTAAGTGGTAGGGTAAGAAACGGTCAAGAGGGATTAAATGGGTGTGAGGATGAGGAATAGGTCATAAATGGGTCATGTGGGGATGAAGGGAATCCAAAGAAGGGCATCCTAGGGTGGTGAGGTGGCAAGGGAGAGAGAATTATTAACTTAAAATAAGATAATTATTTCAAATTAATAAGACATAGGTTAGGAGTGGTTAAGAGGACCAAGGGGGAGAGAAGGGGAGGACGACCAAGGGAGTAGACACAATTTTGGTGTCTACATTTACCCCTTTTTGTCTTGTTGGTTGTTCTTGACGAACTGCAAGACAAAAATAGGAGTTGATTGCCCCATGTATGGGATGAGGTTGATTTCATCTTGTTGGTTATTCAAGTGAACTGCAAGACAAAAACAAGAGGGTTGGTTTCCCCGATTATGGATGAGGTATTCCCCCTCAAAGTAGGAGTCAAGGGAAGGGAACCTGGAATCGGGTGCTGATTTGACAGAAAGTGGATGAAAAATGGTGAGTGTGAACACTGTAATAGTTATGATTGCACGTATACCACTTCACAGGATGGTCAGGTCAAATTGTTGTAGGTCAAGGGTCGAGGAATGCCAAAATTGAAATAATCGAGCCCCAGCATTAGTCATAGCTGATCGAGTTATTCAATCTAATCTAAAGCTCTAATGGTCATCATGTTCCAGGTATCCCAGGCTCAAGAAGTGCTCTTGGAAACACAAAAATGTCACAAGTAGTGGGGATCAATCGGCTTGCGATCCTATACTTGTGAGGGTCAAAAATAGTCTATGCATAATTTTGCTAACCAGTCGTGTGGTAGCATACATGCAAAAACAACCAAGGCAAAGTCGTCTTAGAAGTGGTCAGGGTCAGAGGAGAGAAGCATGATCTCCATGGTCATTAGTCCAGATGAGGCTGAGATAGATAATTGGTCGAATGAATGGGTGGATGAAAGAATGTGGCCGAGCTAACCTCAAAACACTGAGTGCTGCCTACATAGCCCCTGTGGTTAGGGCCTCAGGCCAATGTAGTTCTCCCCAAAGGGAGGAAGGGTCAAAGTGGTCGATGGTCTTGGACGAGGTTAAGTCATGGTCAAAGGATTGGTTAAAGGAAAGAATGGTTTGTCCATCAAGGAGATGAACAAATGAGGGTGGTTGAGCTAACCCCAGAAGACAGTTGTGTCATCTGAGTGCTGCCTACATAGCCCCGGTCTTAGGGCCTCAAACCAATGTAGTTCAGATGAAGAGACAAAATGAGTGATGATTGGTGTGGTCATGTGTTGAAATGATGAGGAGAAGATGATGTTGCAGCCTTTTCCATATTGTGTGATGGTGTATTCTACAACATTGGTCAAGGGGTCTTTCATCCCTAGAAATTTTCCATATTCCTGATGGATGTATGCTAAAAATGAATTGAGTCTATTTATGCTTCAGCAAGTAATGGTTTATGCTTAACATAAATTGTGTGGTTGATAGTTTCCATGTGTATTGTTGTCCATAGAAACTATGTGAAATAGACTATGTGAGTGGTCTGAAAAGATATTGGGTTGAGTTGGATTTGACAAATGATGAAGTTTGAATGTGACCAAAGTGTAAAAAGGAGTGAAAGGCATATTTCTCTTTCATTGACAAGGACCAAAATGATGGCATGGATAAGGGTTGTTTAGAAACAAAAGTCACGTGCATGCATTACGTCGTTGACCAGTGGTTGTGTTAGAGAAGTAATCGATTCACTTTGATATTTAAAATGAGCTCGAAATCCCTTGAGTAGGTGATAGGAGGAGGATAGGGTAACCCATTTCAGAGCAGAGATAACCTTGCCCCTTTTTATAGGAGACCCTGAGACAAGTATAAGCCAAGTCCATGACCTTTTTTTTTTTTTTTGGTGCAGACTGATCAATGCGGGAAGCCTGCGATGGGATGTTGTTTTGCTCTGTGGTCATGTCGTGAATCTGATCGATGCGGGAAGCTTCTGATAATAGTGTTGTGTATGTAGCAAAATTTAGGCATAGCCATCCTTCGAGGGAGTGGTCTATATTCTGCTTTATATGTTTTTGATATGACTTTGGCCTAGCTGTCCTTCAAGGGAGCAGTCTAGTAAATATAGCAATAATGTAGCTATCCTTCGAGGGAGCAGTCTACATTTGAGATTTATATGACCTTGGAATATGCATCCCACTTTTTATAGTTTTTTGATTTTTTGATTTTTTTGACTGGAATTTTGCTCATGGACTTGACTATAGAGGTTTAGAGGGTTTCCCTTTTATTAATACAAAGTATTCATGCTTGACAAAAGGGTTGACTGATGTTTGTAGAGTTGAGGGTGAAAAGAAATAGGAATGACAATGATGGGGAGTGCTCAAGGGGTCGAGCTCAAGTTAAATGTCAAGTGAATAATTACTTGACTAACAGTGGACTGGTCAAAGGGGTAAGGCATAAAGGGGGCTCAGGTTATGACAAAGTCCTGACCCATGCTTGTGTTATGATGCAAGGTTCGAATCAATTAGGAGCAAACTTGCCCCATTTGCTTCATTCCAAATTGGTCACATGTTGATTGATGTTGAAGGAGTTGGTTGATGTTTGGTTGAGGTCGATTGATATTGGTCAATGTTTGGTCAAAGTTTGGGGTCGATGCTAAAGAAGTTGGTTGATATTCGGTCAAGGTTTGGTCGAAGCTTGGTCGAGACTTGGTTGATATGATTAAAAGGTTGGTTGATGTTTGGTCGATGTTTGGTTGAGGTCTGATCGAATGTTTGGTCAATGGTCGATCGAATGTTTAGTTGAGGCCTAGTCGAGGTTTAGGATTAAAAGAATGATTGATATTTGGTCAAGGCTTGGATGAAGGTTGAATTCCCCCAGCGGCTAGGGAAAATGTTTGATAGATTGGTCAAGGTCGGTTGAAGCTTGGTGGTCAGATTGACTGTGTTGATGTCGAATAAGGGGGTTAAAGGCAGCAAAGGGACCATAATCTTGCATGGAGATCTCGATTTAGGTGATGAGGTTTGAGAAGCATGGGTCGGTGTTGATGATTTATTGAAGGGGTGGTCAAGAGGATCCTTGATGAGAAGGGTATCCTTTTTCCAATTTTGATGAATGAAAGCTTTAAGAGCACAACAACGCTCAGTGTCATGTCCCAGAGTGTGATGATAGTGGAAAAATTTAGAGTTGTCGAACCAAGATGGTCTTGATCCGAGAGTTGATGAGTGGGACGGTGAGGAGGTTGAAGGTTTGTTGATGATGTGGTCAAGAAGAAGGGTGTCTTTCTCCAAACATTGGTGAATGACAACCTTGAGGGCATAACAATGCTTAGTATTGTGCCCAGGCGTGTGATGATACGCACAAATCTAAGTGTCATTGAACTAGGGCGATTTTGGTCTAAGGGATTGATATGGTTTAAGAGGTGGGATTTTGATGCGAGAAGACTGCAACAATTGCCGTAACAGCAGGGCATAAGAGCCTGCTAATGGGTCTGCATGTCTTGTTGTAGTGGAGGTTGATGACTTTGGTTTGAGAGGCATAAGAGGTGTTGGTCGTACCATCATTTTTGCGGGTTGTATAACCACACGTGTAGATGTCACTTTGCTGGTGATAGTTGTTGGATGCTTTGGAGGAAATATATGTCTGATGGGTTGAGGGGACAATGGAGGCAACTTGCCCCTGTGAAGAATGGGAGTAGGAATCACCCCCATTAAAGTGGATGGATGTGGGCCCAAAATTGAAGGTAATGATGAAGGTGGGGGAGGAGTCCTCCAGTGTGGTTTAGTGGCCTTGCTTGGTTTGGGGCGAGGGCCACTATTATGCGAGGTGAGGTTAGATACGGGTTTGGATTCAGATGTGGATGGCGGTGAGTGAGATGTAGCAATCTCAGGCAAAAGACAAGAGGAAATCGTGACTGGGTCTTCCTCGATTGAAATGGGTGAAGAGACTAGTTCTTCTCTTGGTGGAGAAGAAATAAGAGAGTGTGGCTCCTCAAGAGGGCAGAAGGCAGGGATGATCGTGCCTTCAGCTTGTGGTTGAGGAGTAGGCAAAATAGGGTCCTCCATTGGTGGGAGGAAGGATGAATGTAGGTTTAATGGCATTGGTGTGGTCAAGGCATCCTCCAGTATAAGAGAGGTGGATGGAGGACTAACAAGAGAAGAGGATTCTTCTACCTATGGAAGAGGTTGGTTAGAGATCAGAGAATAGACAGTGTCGATCGTGTGTATATCATGGTCTTGAGGGTCATTGGTCATGGTCTGGATATTGTTTTGAGTAGGCGGGTGATTAAGAAAGGGTTGTTTGAAGATGTCGATGTGTTGCTTGGGTGGGGCGTTTGGGTTGTCCAAGATGAGATCCCCCTTGTCTAGCATGTCTTGGATGATTTTTTTGACGATTTGACAGTTGTCCGTGTCATGGCCTTTGACACGGTGATAGTTGTAGAAGTCGTTCTCCCTATACCATGCAGGGATAGGTGTTGAGGGTCGAATTGAAGTGATCAGATTGAAGGGAGATTGAGGACCCCCTACTTGATGATTTTATCCAAGATAGAGGCATATGACTCTCTAATTGGAGTGAATTGACATTGTATGGATCGATGTTGGAAGTGTTTATTGATGTATTCTGATGTTGAAAATTGAGGTCAGGTGGTTGTTGTTGAAGATGATGGTCTAAAGATGACAGTGTTTGTCAACCCCTTGGATTAGGAGTGGGCAGAAGAAGGTTTGGATGAAGAAGGGTCATTAGATTTTGCATTGTCATTACGCAATTTGACCTTATTTTTGTCAATGGCACAGAGTTCAAGCTTTCTTACCATGGTGAAAGCTTCATCAAAAGTGCAAAATGTTTGAATCCACAAGGTAGAAGAGATGTGCCTGGCACATGCTCGAGAAAAGAGCTTGATGAGCTCAGGTTGAGGTAAGGAGAAGGAGAGCTGGTTAATCAAGCCTCTCCAACGATCGACAAAATCGACTATTGATTCATCATCAAATTGCCTGATGGAGTAGAGGTCTGTGATCGAGACTTGTTTGGTGATATTGATAGATAAATGGTCGAGAAATAATTGGGTGAGTTGGGTGAATGAAAAGATAGAATGTCTGGTAAGAGAGCTATACCAGTCAAGGGTGGGGCCAGAAAGTGACATGGGAAACGTGCGTAGAAGTAACGCATCGTCATGGGCTATAAGATAACAAGCATGTCTAAATGCTCATAGATGTTGTTGCGGGTCTTCCTTACTCTGAAAGTGAGTAAATTTAGGAAGCTTCCACTAGTTGGGGTATGGTCGGATAGGCACAAAAGGATGAATGGGTTCATTGCAAATTTGCTCATATGACAGGGCATTTCTTGAACCAGAGATAGAGGTCTCGAGACTAGTCATTTTGTCCATCAGCATTTTGATTATGTCAGCTGATGGATTGGTAGGTGGGGCACCCCCTAGGTTGTAGGGTACTTGGAAGGTGGTCAAAGAGGCGTATGACATACTTGGTGGTGCTTGTGTAGGTGCAACATATGGGTAGTGCGTCATAGGGATAGATGTCGTGGTCAAAGGGGCTTGTGCCATGAAGTTGGAGGACACAAGTTGACTAGATACCGCCATAAGTGGTTGAGTGGCGGCACTGGTAAAAGGATAAGTTGTCACTCCCACGTGTATAGGTGCAAGAGTGGGTGAGGTCAAGACAATCAAGTTTTGGTATGGTGTAGAACTTGGTTTAATTGCATGAGGTTGAGGGGGTAATGACACCCTAATGGAGGTAGGTTTGAAAATAGATGAGGAGACCAAACTTTGCATATTGGTCATGGTCGAGTGATTAGTCGAGACAATAGGCTGAGTCATGATGGGTTGGGTAGTGGATGGTGTTAATGTCATCACCACTTCACCCAAAAGGTCTCGCGTTTGGTTTCTCGTGAGATAGTTTTGGAGGGCTTTGACATTGAGGTCCAAGAATCTTTCAAAATCTTGGTCCCCTTTAGGGACAATGGGGGTCTGAGTCAAGGTTGGTCGAGTAGGAGTTCTTTCGGTCTCTGAGTGTAACTCCATTATAGGACTGGTTATGGATGGGGAAGACGGAAGCGGTTGATGCCTCACTTGGTCAAGAAGAGCCTTGGTTTGACCGCGTGTCAAAACCATTCAAGGCAAACAGGGTCAGGTTTCAGAAATTGTGTTTTTTTAGTTTCAAAAACTCAGAATGTGGTTTTGGCAAAAAAAGGGTCGGGTTTTAGGCTGTTGTTTTGAGAAAAAGACTGTGACAGTGATCGACGTCGATTGAAAAACTGATGTCGATGAGAAAAGATGGCCAACGTCGGTCAGATAATTGATGTCGATGAGAAAGGTTGCTGATGTCAGTGGTAAAACCGATGCTGGTGACTGTGGTTTTTAGAAACTTAGAATATTTGAAGATTCTTGGAAAAAAAAGAGAAGAACATCCTCACTAGCTCAAACAACCAGATAGGAATAGAAAAATAGATGGAGACAGGCAGACACTAAGCGTTAAATCCTAAGAATCAACTTTTAGAATCTTGTGGCTTATGCCTTAAAGTGACGTTTGGGAAGGTTGGCTGTCAGAATGGGTCCTAGAAGAGGTAGTCTATGGATGGTTTCAAGTTTGTTTAGGCACTCAAAAGTCTGGGTTAGGTTTGGTACGTGGCCTGGTGCTAAGGATCAAGCTCCCCTTACTTCACGAGCCCAGTGATGAGTTGGTCTCGCTTTGCCAAAATATACTTCCCCTAGAGATTATCCTCTGCCAGAGAATAGAGTGGGCTTTCTCCTTGGTGATGAAATCCAAGTGGGATTGTTGGGACGGGTAAGGTATCCGCTGGGTGATGAAATCCCAATCAGGCCTTGTCTCAGGTAAGTTTTTTGTTTGATTTGTGCAAGTGATTCGGTTGTGTAACATAAGTGTGATTAATTCATGATGCAGTCTAATTACTAGATGTGGACTAAGAAATGCAAGCAAGCATAAATGAAATGTAGTGTGTTTTAAGCCCAAGTTGAAATGTTAGTTCGTATGAAGACAAATGGAGAAAGGGGTGAAGAGTATGATTTTTGACTAGTCTATGATGCAAGAAAAGAAAGAAGAGTTCTTTTTAATCCTGCTTATAGTGTCGTTTGGAAGAGATATAGAAGAAAGAGGTGAAAAGGAGAAACCTAGTGCACCCTATATGAACAAAAAAAAAGAACCCAAGGAAGACCCTAGGGTCCCACCGGGCGTGCCAGAATGTTTCTATACAATTTTCACTTTCACATTCAAAGAGAGAATAAGAAACTAAAAGAAATGGTCTAAGGCTTGTATGTACCTGGATGAAGTCGTGCGCACCATTTATCCAGACGTCGTGAGAACTCCTCTTTGGTTGTGGAGGATGACACCTGTAGAAGAAAGAGATTAAAACAAAGAAGGCGTTAGATGAGGAGATGGTGGGTTGCCAAGCAAAAGCTTGATCCCTAAAGCAAAAGCTTGATGGATGTCAACCCACTGACTAATAAAAATAATATCTGATAAAGAGTATAATGATAGAAAGACTGAAATGATTAAAGACTGAAACAAAAATGGAAGCAAATGCTTACCTGAATGTTGTTGTCAGCCTAGTCACAGTCGCTGGCGTTGGTGGTTCTGTCAGCATCGGTCAAGTAAGGTCACCGACATTAGTTAGTCTATCGACGTCGGTAGGGGAAATGACTGGCGTCGATCAGGGTAGTAGTCTTTGGATGAGGTCTGGTCGAGTTTTTGGTCTGTGGACGGATCTGTGGATGGGTCTGAGATGGAGTTTGAGCCTTGTTAATGGTTTGTGCAAGGGTCTGGGCAGAGTTGCAGGGATAATGGATAGAGTGTATGGTCTGAAAGAGGCCAGACAGAAGACAGAGGCAATAGGGAGATGGGGAAATAAGGATTTAGGTCTGGTCTGGTGATAGTATGGCTTAGAAGCAATAAACAAAAAACTGATTACAGAGACATTCTAAGCTATTGAAAATGACATAACAGAAGAGTATGTACCTCTTGCATGCTGAAGAAGAAGTGTAGGAAGTCAGGCTTTTGATGTAACTGTTGTTGATGCAGAAGACTATTGCAAGGTGGGGCTTCTGATACCTGTTGTGATTGCTGGTGTAGAAGCTTGTTGTGTGTACCTGAGAGACAGAGTGAGAGGTCTGATAAAAAGATTGGCTGATTGATTGATCAGATTGTAATATTCAAGAGTCAGATGAAGAGTAAGGGCAAAGGGAGGATAATGGACACGAAAAACTGTTATGAAGGAAACTGATGTCGGCAATACCGTTGACGTCGGTCGATAGTTGACCGACGTCAACAGCTGGAAGGCAGGAAAAAGGCTAAAAATAGCCTTTCATCCGTTTTCCCAACTGTCGGGTTTAAGTGGCGGGGTAAGAAATAGTCGAGAGGGGTTAAATGGGTGTGATGATGAGGAATAGGTCATAAATGGGTCATGGGGGGATGAAGGGAATCCAAATAAGGGCATCCTAGGGTGGTGAGGTGGCAAGGGAGAGAGAATTATTAACTTAAAATAAGATAATTATTTCAAATTAATAAGACATAGGTTAGGAGTGGTTAAGAGGACCAAGGGGGAGAGAAGGGGAGGATGACCAAGGGAGTAGACATGATTTCAGTGTCTACACACACTTCAAAATTATTGAATTTATATGAACCAAGAAGATAAAATTTTAATAACATAGATAAGGAAGAAGATAGAATAAACACAATTACATGAAAATCAATCACTTGATTTTTTATGTATATTGATCAAACTTTCAACCTTTTGAAAAGGGGTTTTACATGTATTTAGAGGACTTGGGGAAGGGGTTGTCTCATCCTCCAAGTGTATAAAAACTTTAGTTTACATCAAAATAACTAAAAGCTAAGTTTAGTTAGATATAGAATTGTATTTTATAGCTTATAGATTACATCAGACATGCAACATGTGTATGTTGGAAAAATAATTTGTTTAATTATAACATAAATGTAACAAGGCTTGACTATCCATGACTAACCAACTAAGTTTTGCATGTAAAAATTTTATATAAAATTAGCCTTGGGCTAAGGCTGACTCAATTCCTACTTGATATTGTTCATTGTTATGGCTAAAATTGATGTTGTAACTAGGGCTAAGTTGGTGAATAGAGTTGAACTATTGGTTATATTAGATGGGATAACTAAATTTGTATCTGGAGATAAACTGGTGACTTTAACTAAAGTGGTAATTGATGTAGATGTGGTAACTTGAGATGAGATGGTAGGAGGATTTGATGTACTTGTTGATTTGAGAGGGATTAAAGTTGTAGGTGGTGCTGAAGCTAGCACATTAAGTTGAGTCTAAGCTAAACTATTAGGTGGAAAGTAGATATCTTCTTGGCCTCTATCTCTTGATATTTATTATATATTTTAGCATGATGTGCCCATACTATGCTCATATCTAGGAGATAAGTTCTATTCACCCTATCTACTTATGCCATTAGCCTTACATGCTCAATTTTGGTAGCTCATAAGCCTACCTAAAAGACTTCCACTTCATTTTATTTCTTCCTCACCAAGCTCAATTTTTCCTCAATATCTTTTGAATTCAATCCTTATAAACTCTACTTGAAATTATTTGATGACTGTCATATCATTTGGTCAAAAATAGACCTAGCCACAAACTTCCTAGTGTTATCCCAAGCTCGTATCAATTTTAGTTCATTCAAAATTTATACTGCATTCTTCTATTATTATATGATATTTGTAACTATAGCATCAGTAACATTTACCCATTCCAAGGCCTCTTAGGTCTTAATGAATTCTAGATTCATTGCATTTGTTGCCTCTAGAGGGGTCATCAAATTCAAATGGTTAAATATCTTATTGGTAGTATACAAAACCAGTAAATTTAACCTATTTTTATCTTCTTTTAGAACCTTTAAAAAAATTATTATTATGGTTGAATGGGGATTCAATTGTGATCTCAAAAAATTAATGGCATCTAAAATTTTATATAACCTCAATGTTGCACTTGGACATCTTATTCTATCCTAGAGGGAATGCAGATTACTTGTTGTTATTCCCTGAGGGTCTCCAACTCTTCTTCCAATTATTTTCTTTCCTATTTTGTTCCCTCATGAATGGCTAGCATTGCTCAAGTGTGGGTATCCATATAGGACTTAAAGTCCTCAATATAAGGGGATTGACCCTTCTTTTTATCTTGTCTTTTCAAAAGAGAGTAAATATCTTCTCTTTCTTTTATAATAAGGCCTCACCCACTGCTAACTTTTATCTTCCTCTTCCTTACCTTTGTACTAATTTAGTTGATTTGTAAAATAGTGAGCTCATAGTGGTTAGCTTAGTAATCTTCAAATTTGGCCTCTTAAAATCTAATACTCCTAATTCCTTAGACCAATATGGAAGAGTTAGCTTCGATGCATATAATGTTCATGCCTCTATTTGAGTATCTTATATAGGATCAATCTTAGGGGTTGACTTAGGTATTGAAGGTCATAGTATTTTAGACCATTATATATTCCTTAGATGTGGCATAGGATGAACAATATAGACTAGTTTCTTCTTAGTAGATTTTTTTTTAGTCACCACTGTTATGGTTTGCACTACTCCTAATGAGGTCATAATTTAACTCAATTGAGTAGAAGAAGCTAACACTTGGGTGATGGGTTGGTTTATGGTAGTGGAAGTAAATGTGGAGACTAAAGGAGTAGATGTAGATAAAATTATGAAAATAGGTCTAATAAAAGATGATGAAACAGGAGGAAAAGAAGAGACAATTGGTAATTGCAAAAAAGAAATAATTGGTAATGAAATAATAGGAGAAAGGCCAGAAGGAGTAGTAAATAGAGAACCCTTACCTGATTGGTCACCACTAAGGGGTGCCTTTCCTTTTAACCCTTACAAGCTTATAACCTTAGTTTGATGTAGCTCCTCTTCATCCACCTCATGGCTTGGCTCACCTTGAATTGAAGGTTGTGCCTACCCATTTAGTACCTTTGTGGCTATAATATATGGCCTTTCTACCCTAGATTATCTTTTATAACAAATTTTTGTCCTCTCAACTTGAGGACTAGTCACTTTTTGGGTAGGAAAGGGAAGATTCATACTGTAGGTTAGTTTTTTCTAAGCTACCATAGTAGATGAAATCTCTTCCTCATCAGAGTAGTCTAGACATATGATTCCATATTCCATCCCCATAGTGTTGGCCTTCATCTGAATTGATTCTTAAAATAGTTCTTATTTTACCTTTCTTAATTCAATATTATACATTTGAACTTGAGGATCCTCTTCTTCTTCTTGTATTACAACATCTGATGTGTCCCCTACACCTTGCTCATGCTCTTGTTATAGAGTTGTCATCATAGTGGGTAGATGTTGAGGGTTTGGCTTTGGTCTTGTGGATGATGAAAAGATATGTCACTCTAGAAATTAGATGATGTCCATCCCCCTAGTGGTGGGATCCTAAATTTGGCTTGTCCAAGTGTAAGGGAGGGATCTTCTTGGATTACCCTCAGTAAGTCTTCACTCAAGATAGTAGTCTTAGCCATTTCCTTGAATTCTACATCATCTTTTACATTGAGTAACAAGAATTCATGATCAAAAGGCTCATGCTTATAAGGGATGCCCAAATTATGAAACTTTTATTGTGCTTTCTCATGGGGGTCCCAATCCTTGTGAGGCAAAGTAGCTAAGGCATAATCCTTCCTTGTGTTACTATCCTCCTTAAAGTGCTTGAGATATGTGTATTTCATCCTCCTAATTGTGATATGGGAGCCATGGAAGGTACTCTTATTTCTCTTAATCAGGTCCTCATCCATCCCATTCCATCATTAGAAGACAATTTCTTGCTCAGTAATTTTGTTTGGGACAAATTTGGGGAAATGAAGAGGGTCAATCTTGTGTCCAAAAATCATGATAATAGTATAGTTTGGATACAACCAATAATCACCCAAATATATGAGCATATTGGTGATATTATTGAATATCCTAGCTATAGGTTTGACATCAATTTCCATCCAAAATTAAGGATACAAATCCTCTACAATCCTATAAATTTTCCTCACATATGCATAAATGTGGATGAATGAGTAGAAGTAATATATTTTAATATTGATGTAATCAAGTTTTAGATTCCATAGAGACCTATTATGTATGTATATAGTCCCCATTATTACATCCAAAATATATGGCATCACGTAGAAGTTGCCACCTTGGGGACCCTTGTCTTTATTTAGTACCAATTATTGCAAGCAAGCACTGATAATTCCCCCAGTGCATGGGTGTGATCTAAGGTGATGAGCAAGTCAATTAGTGGTACCCATTATAAATAAAGTAAATGAATGATTGGGTGTCCAAAAAATCAATTTAATAATGAAATTTTAATACAAATTCCCATATAGAACTATGTGATGGGTCCAAGGTTCTTGTTGGATTTTTTGAGTGTAAAGGTCTCTCTTGGAAGAAGCCATTTTCTTATTACAAGCTTGTTCCATGTAATTGTTTTAATTACAACCAACCACACTATGAAAATCAAATTTAGCATCTATAAATGGTAAACATAAATACCTCATGAATGCATCACTTGATATATATGCAATAATGGTGTTATTGTTGACATAATTTAAGAAACTATCATCTATAATCTCCCTTTGAAGAACAGGTCTCGCAATAAGTCAATGAATGGCATGACTTTTGGCTTAGCAACTTCATAGTGAAGTGCTTCTTATTTTAAGGGTAGTAAGTCAATTACAACTTCTTTTTATTTTTTAGAGACATCTTCCTCACAAGTGAATGGGTTGATGTTCTCTATGACTTCCTATAGAGCTAAGTAATTGGCATAGAGACCATCAAACATTATTGTATCAAAAATTACATTTAGGTATTCTATTGAATCCTCAATAGAGAACTTGGATGATGATAAACCTCCCTTGTATGCCCTATATGAAGATGTCATTTATAGTTCTTAGTGTTGATGAGGTTTGAACTCTTGAAAATGGTGTTCTATAACTCTATTATGCAAATTGTAAATTATTTTAGATGCAACTAGAGATTTTGAAATCATAGAAGGCTATGTGCATTTGATATCAATGATAATCAAATGATGTGAGCCTGGTTAATGGCTCAATGTTATATATTTTTGGCATTCATTCTAGTTTGTGCATCATTAATCACCAATGTCTAGGATCTCGTCACCTTCATTCAATTTGAATTTGACCACCTAGGCCCTATAAGCATGCCACATAGGATGATTACTCATTCAAAGGGGGCCACAATACTATTCTCTTTGACACTTGTCACTATATAATTTAGTCAGGGGTGTTAACATTTACATTCAAGATAAATGATGTGATATGGTGATCCTAGAGTTTTTAATGAAAGACCCCAAGACCAAAATGTTATTTAGAGATATACATTTAGGGAGATTTGTTAGGGAAAGTCATCGAAGAGAAAGTTCTTGACCAAAAGGTTCTGAATGAAATTTGTCGAAGATAAAGTTCCCAAAAACCAAATGATTTTTAGGGAAATTGTCATTCAAGAAGGATTTGCCACATAATATTTGTCAAACAAAATGATTCAAAGGAAGTTGCCAATTGAAAATCTATCAACCAGAACAAAATTCAAAATAAAGTTCTAACTAAATAGTTTAGGACTGAAAAGTTCCCAAAGACCAAAATATCGAAGACTAAATAGTTTCCAGAGACTGAAAGTTACTAAAGACCCAAAATAAATTTAAAGACTAAATTTTTCAAATTAAATCCATTACATAATAGATGCCAAACAATATGTTTCAAAGGAAATTTGTTGATCGAAAAGTTATCGACCAAAACAAAATTTGAAAGAAAGTTCTCGAGTGGATAATTTTTGATTAAAAGGTTCTCAAAGACTAAAAATTTTAAAGAAACTAAAGTTATTGAAGGCCAAAAATAAATCTAAAGAAGTAAATCTAAATAAAATGACCCAAATATATAAATATGAATACCTTTCATACATATAAAAGTTCCAAAAGTTCCATTAATATATTAATTTCAATAATTCCTTCTAATAGAAAATGGGTTGCAGGAGAAAATAGGTGTACCTAATAGTGATTTAATATTTAACATATCTAATTTCCGTAGATAATAAAACTAGCCAAACACACATGCATAACCCAAATAATAAAAAATCCTTCTAAAAACAAAGGGGATCCCCACTTTTAAAATGAAATCCAAGGTGGGGTGTGTTGAATACAATAGGTTTACTCAAGAACCTCTATCTTGACACTATAGAACCAGTAGAAAAACTACATAATGTCTCTTAATCCTTAATGATCATGAAAATTTGAAGAAATTCTTGCCTATAGGTCTACTTTATCCATACAACATTCATACTAGTTCCAAAACTATGCTAAGAGACCCTTAGGTTGAGCACCCTATAGAGTAGACCTTCATATACATGTAACCTAATGGTTGAATGGTTTTGCATTGCATTGAAGCTCCCTTTGAATTTTATTGATCTTTATGATCCCCTCCAATAAGTCTTGCTTGAATTAATGGTTAGGACAAGGATGATATAGTATAAGCATTGAATCTTGTTCTTGCCAAGAATACCTTAAATGATGCTAAATTACCTTAATCAATGTTAAATTATCTTAATCAATGCCAAACCATTCTAAACATTAACTAAATATCTTGAACCCTGCACTTTCTCCATAAGTTTTTAAATGATTTCCACCTCTAATATCCTCTATAATTCTCCACCCTTGAAACTTCCATGGGTCTCATATCATTGTACTTGAATACCTACACAAGTTTGTTCAGGTATGAGACCCCTTTTGAACTATAAATTCAAACTCTTGAGGGATTAGAGAATATTTCACCTTCTTCAATAACTTGAAGAGCTGGAGGGAATTTATTAGGCTTTTTTAATACTCCTCTCTTTAGTGAAGAAACCTATCATGCCTTGAGAAATAACTCCCATGAGTCCACTTCTTAGTATAAGTGGCATGGAGAGCAAGAAAAAGAGGTTGGATTTGGTTTAATGCTCTACCCTCAAAAAAACACCTCCAAAACATTACAAATTATCCTTATTGTCTTGCAGACCTATAGATTAGCATTCAAGACTCAAACCTTTCAAGGACCCAAAAAACTTAGATCCTTAAAAAATGTATACCTTCCATTTTATTTGAATAACTTGAGGGTTATAATGTGTGTTTAAGACTCCTTTCTTAGGTAAATAACACATCAGAATGCTTTAAAAACACTACTTGCAAGTGTGTATGCCTATGTATTTGGTTCAAGGTTGGGACCTCATTAAAAACCTACATTATAGATGTCTAATGGGCCTAAAATAAATTATGAAGGATATTTAAATGAATATATGGGTTATTTAATTGAAATGAAACCCATTTATTCAATAAGACTCCTTGAAAATCATTGAAGACATAATTCCTTTCTCAAACCTGTAAATCTACTCATTTTACTTAAACACATATAAAACCTTAGAGGATGACTCTCAAGGTTTATAACTTATTTTTGGCATTATTGGAGATCCTATACACCATATTTTAACCCCTATTCTCATTCAATTCATCTTAACAATCCTAAAATAATGAAAGATGGATCCACATGTCCTTAGGGTTTTAGCGTCATCAATGGAATTTTTAATATTCATACATGTTTTGAGGCATCTCAATAAAAATTGATACATCTAAATGATTCTGTATATACTCCCTCACATCCCCCAAGAACCATTTGTTTCCATGCAAAAGTAGTGACAATATATTCCTCAAAATCGTGCCCTAATTGATGACCTTTAAAGGCTATTTATGCTTCTTAGTGATTGTTCATAGCCCTAAATAATTATTTCTATCTCCTAACACATGGGATATGTTATTCAATACCTCCTTCTCCCTCTCCAATGTTCATACTCTACCATGCATCTATAGAATGAAAGTAGCATGTCGATGAAAATGGCTTCTCTAATTCTGTAAAGGAATTTTGAGTTAGTTTTGGCCCAATTTGGGATTTTCTAAGCATGGATCCTCTTCATGGAGGCCTATAATGGATTTATCATTATTTGAGTGTCCTCCCATGGTTTTTCCTTAATTTAAAATGTTTTTATAGTTCAAAAAACTTGAAGAAAAATCCTCAAATTCTGCCTCTTTCATGTCAAATCTATATTTTTGAAGGTCTTTCCTAATTTGAATCTACTCTTTATGATTTTAGTCCATGAATGGAAATTTTTGGCACTAAAAAAACCCTTAAAAATGCCTTAGAATCCATGAAACTTACTTTATCAAGCTTGATATGGGATGATTTTTTTTTAGCAGAATGCACTTGTCCACATTATAAGAGGGATGGAAGCCACAAAAAGCCAAAATAAAGGGAAAACAAATCATACAATGCAATTTGACCTCTTTTGTACATATTATGGAGATTATGGATGGGTATTATATAATTATGAGGCTTTATAAGATATTATAAAGGGTTTTTCTTTTTTTAAATGACTTGAATGAGTTGAATAGTAATGCATCGTGACCTTTCACAACCTCTTATGCACCTTGGAGACTATTTTAAATGCACTTATGACTTTTCAATATTCATTAGAAATTTTTCATCATTGGAAACATGATTTGATAATGATATTTGTAATACATTAGTCATGAAAAAATCTCAACAAGGTTGCTATGACTTTGTATAAGTTATTGATTGCATCCATACCCTGACAATTATGTAACTAGACCCTTTGCAATGCCAAACATCAACCTGAGACGCCATTTAGGGTGTTATATTCCAATAAATAAAGAGAAATATTTAATAATATCGACCATTTATAGCATACATGTGACCAAAACATAACGAGTTTTCATGAAGACTTTTTGGAATGTTTGAAACCCTCTCCAAGTCCTTGATGGGGCTGATAACACATCACAAGGTACTTTATCTTAATTTATCTATTCATATTAGTATTTTATAAGGAAAAACATAGCCTTGGGACCCTTCCTAGATCATTATACTCCTTGGGATGACCTTAGTGTATACTTTTGTATCTTATTCTTATTTGAAAATCTATTCTTGATATCTTGTTAGGACCATGTGACATCACATACGACTTCATGAAGAAACAAGTTATAGACAAACTAAAACATCCATTAGCATACCTATTTCTTAGGTTACAGTGAAGACTCTACTCAATTGAGTTATTTTTAAATTTGATTACCCTCTGAGTGAGAAGATGCTTTAGGTACCCAGGTGTCTAGAATAGCCAACAGTTGCCTCTAGCCAAGATCAAACTTTCAATCAAGCCTTAGTGGTCTTGGATAAAGGAAAAGATCAACTAGTTGACCCTTCCACACAAAGCCAAATTATTTTTTCACAAATATAAAATGCTAATCTATTTATAAATACTTTATATAACTTCTTGGTTTCATTAAAAGTTCAAAATCCCACATTATTGGAGTGCAATCCTCTAACAAAACAACCAGTGGATACATATCCCATATATAATCCAAATCCATTTTTCAACAAAAAATTAATTGGGTATATGTTTATCACACCCATATTTGAAACCTATTTAGTGATTAATCATGATTTGTATCTCCTTTTAGATTCTAGATATCATATGGTAGATAGATCTCAAGTAGGATATTTTAACCCACATCAAGTACCATCCAAAATGTTGAAAAACATTATTTCATCTTCTCCACGACTTCATCATTCCAACATTTCAAATACCTTGTAAAAACAAGTTAAAAACCCATTTTATCTAAAACAACATGTTTTAAGCACCCCACTTCAACATATGGTGACCAATCCTTCACTTCATCAAGTAGAATCTAATCCCCCACCTCAACAGAGGGCAACCAATGTTCCATTGTAACAATTGTCTATTAATTTCCAACCAATGTTGTATAACCAATAGCATGTTTATGTAATTCAACCAATTTCCACTTTTATTAATAAGGAGCCTTTTTAAGCCAACAACTTGTGCCAATTAACCAACAAGTTCCCCCTATGTGACAGATTCCTAGGAATCAATACCAAATTCCCTTACAATCCCAACAAGTTATGTTGAATGTCCAATAGAACATTCCTCCATTCAAGCCTTAATTCCATCCAAATCAATGTTGTACTTAGTGTTACATGCCTTCCCAACAAAAATTCCCCTATCAGCAATACAACTCTATTCAAAGAACGAATATTCTTGGTAGAACCAATCATGTACACATTCCCTAATATTATATATTACCTCATTATCTGGGTCAAGGTACTGTGCCTTCGAATACCCAATAAAATTTTCTTACTTCCTTTCAAGATTTTTAAGAGGTCAAAGATGTATGTTCATCCATTCAAATAGGAAATCAAAGTAAAAATTTTAAATTGCATGACATGCTTCTATCTTTTTTATATGATCTATCTTCATATACCTTTTTTACATCATTTTGAAATGCCCAAATTTGAAAAATATAAAGGGAAATGTGATCTAAAGGAACATCTAAAATAATTCTCTATTGTATGTTAATAAGTTACATATATCTACTTCACTTTTTTCCCCATAGTTTGATTAGACATGCCTTAGAATGGTTCCTTGGTCTACCTAAGAACTCTATTGATAACTTATGACTTTGCAAAAAAAATCATGCAACGTTTCTCTTTCAATATTGAACATAATTTGAATACGGTGGACCTATATTATACTAAATAAATAGGAGGAGAAAGCTTTTCTAATTATTTATAATGGTGGCACTCCTTAACCAGTCGAATCCCACATAATATCCCTAAAAAATACTTGGCCATAATGTTCACTACCAATATATAATTTCATGTCGCTCATGACCTCAAGCATATTTTTGATAATACATTTGAGGAATTTATTTCCAAGGGAATATATATTGATCAATCCCTCATCAAAAAATGGATAATCAAACTTTACTCTCAGAACCAAGATCATAACAAGGCTCAACAACAAGCTCCTATGCAAGTGCAAGCAAGGATGTCAGAAAAGACTAAACCATTCAATAGAAATAAGAATGTTGTAGGAGATGGGGTAAATGAATCACATCATGTGCAAATGGTTAAACCACCATCTGTTCAAGTAAACCCACCTACTCAACCTCTTGCATTAAAAGACCACCTCCAAGAAGAGGTCACTATCATAACAAATTTTTTAGTAATCTAGGTAAGCCTATTTACGTGGTTTTCCAAAAGCTAGTTGTCACCAACATGATCATTTGGCTAGTACCAAAACTATTTTTTTTTAAATAGCCTAAACCTATTAATATAATGATAATGACTTTTGTGATTACCATTAGGTTAAAGGGCATTCCATTTAGAGATATGTGCACTTCACCATATTATTTAATATTTGCCTGAAAATGGTGAAATAGTATTGTATAATGTTTCCATCAAATCTAATCAAGATTTGGGTATCTATTAGAACCATTTTTTGTAAAATAATGCTAATAACAATTATAATTAGAATAGACCTCCTTATTAGATAGGACTAGCAGCGTAAAAATTAGAATCAAGGTCAAGATTCTTGTTCCAATCAAGTTAATTATAAAAGTGTCCCTTAAGACTAAAATTTTATAGGTTGCATCACTATTGGACACATTTCTACCATTGAGATCAATCATAATCCAATTACCAACAATACTCAAAGACATTCATCATCCATTATAAGACCTCCACCCATATTTATCAGTATTCCCCCTTTGCCTCGTAATAGCCCAAACACCACTCAACAACCAAGAGTTACCATTTTAGGCCTTAATCCCCCTTTTAATTATAGTAAACCTCCATTAACTTGAGGTTGTGCAAGAACAACTCGACACTCTAAGGTTACTATTCAAAGTCCTACACCTTCCTCTTCCAACAATCCCATTCAAGGTCCTCCTCCTCAAAAGAGAAATCCAATTACTCCTATTAATGATAAACCTTATGATATTATGGAATAAATACAAAAGACATTTGTACAAATTTCTATTTTAGATATTTTATGTACATAAAATGTCCATAAGAACATATTGAATGAGCTTTTAAGTCACTCCAGGTTCTAAGTGGCATTGTGCCTGATAAATTTCAAACACTTGTGAGTCATCTGGATCCATTTTGACAACTCACTTTTGATCAAATGAATATGTCATCCATTAGACCTTTGTATTATAACATGCTTTACATAGAAGCAATCATTTCCTAACATAAAGTTAAAAGAGTCCTCATAAACAATGTTTCAGGGCTAAATATCATAACTTTGAAGTTGTTCAAACACTTGGGTTACACATCAGTAGTTATTCAACTATATACCATCACTATCAAAGCATATGATAATAAAGAATGAGAATCTCAGGGTACCATTAGTTTAGTTGTTATCATTGGGCCTCTAACCCATGACACTTTGTGTCATGTTCTTGATTTATAACTATCATATAATTTAACCCTTAGATGACCATGGATTCATGAAGTGTGTGTTTTAAATTTACCCTTCATTAGTGTATCAAGTTTCCCCATTCTAGGTTATAAGTTACTATTCCTCGTAACTTGAAACCACACCAATTCTAAAAAATAAATGGAAGTGGAGTATGAAAGCTAAAACTATTGATTTGGCATAGATCATGTTCCTAAAAAGGACAAGGAGATAGTTGATCAATCACTTGAATCCAATTATGTGGATCTAAATACCCTTACCTCTACTTCATATACATCATTTACTGTAATAGCCAATCATTTCACAATTCAAGACAATAACCTTGGAGAATACAAAATCTATAAAGTTTTCCATATAGCCAAATTACCTAAGATGCCTAAAGCATATGGTAGGCCTAAAGTGCAAGATCCTAAAATGTAATGGTATAATAAATATAATTATCATTATAAAGGAGCTATGATTTTTATCCAAACCACTTCCCATGAACAAGAACAAATCAAGGCTGATGATGATTCATGATTATACAATGATTATTTTATCACCTACTATAAAAATATAAAGTATCATATTCTAAATAGGATAATGGATAATCAAGCCTATAAGGGAAAAGTCCTGGGGGAAAACAAAAAGGACTTATTGAGCTAGTATTAATTGTCAAATACAAAGAAACTCTTGGTATTGGATACAAACCACCTGGGGTTGACCCCTTAGATCTCAAGAGTGACACTGATTTATCATCTAATATTGATAATGCCAATAGTGATATAGAGTCCTATTATAACATCTCTGATGAGTTAGTTGATACCAATTTATTTGACCCCAATACCATATGTACCATTATTTATGTGCCATCTTATTCCCCTCTTTTCATCCATCATCCCTAATTGATCGACTGTGACCAATAAGATTATTATATACCATTAGATAATTTTTAAAATAAATTATCGTCTATTGTTCATTAAAAGAAGTGCAAATTTGAGCCAAATTTTTTGGACCCATTCATCATCATAGAAAATTATGGATCTAGATCATACAAATTGGTTTCACCAAATAGAGAAGACTTAGATGGGCCATGAATATTATGCATCTCAAGCATTTTTACACTTGATTTTATTGAACATTGTCTATGAGGACCCCTGATTAAGGGCATGACCTAAAAATACCTTCCCTCTATTAACCTAGTCTACCTTGATATTATTCCCTTATCCTATTACCATTCTTGATCTTGATTCTATTTTATCAGTACAGTAGATGATTCTAGATGTCATATTTTAGAGAAAGTTTCCAGCATCTTATTTAGATTTGGTCACTATCAACACATCCAAGATGAGTGGTAGATTGAAGTAGATTACCCATGATTTCCATAAATTATGGCCTTTTGAAAAGCATGTGTCATTTATTAAATCATGTACCATTTTTTCTATTCATATGCAATTCCTATTTTCAACCCTATTGTTGATTTGTGGTAACTTCTGCTAGGGTTGAACTACACTGCCCTGAGGTCCATTTGGACTATGTGGGTAGTGCTTAGCTTATGAGGTCAACTTGGTCACCCATTTTCTACACTCTCATCACTTTTTGATTAATTTAAGTCATGTTCTCCCCATTTTATGAGTAATTGAATCCACTCTCACATCATTTTACAATTTAAACCATTCTACACTTTGTAATCCTCCATTGAGTTGAGATGCCAAAACCCAAAAACATTTAAAATAGTCTAAAAAACCCTAAAATTTTTTAAATTCCAAAAAAGATTTAAAAATAGAAAATTTTAAAAAAGGGATTACAATCTCCATGAGAGATATTAACCCAAAAAATTTATGCTTACTTTGTCATCATGTTCACTAGTGATCTTTTAGCTCTATTTTAAATGTCATGGTTTGTTGTATTTATCATGTGAGAAGCCCTTATCCAACCATGATCATTTCCTCTTACCATTTCCATTCCCAATTTTATTAACTCCCATTTATGGGAGAACACATAATCTTAAGGTCCACATGGACTATATAGGTTACACATGGATGTATGGGGCATCTTGGGTCAACTCAACCAGTCTTTTACCATTCCATTTTCTTGATTTACTTCAAAACACTCTCATTGTTTTATGAGTTTACATTTCCCTATTATTATTGTATAATCAATTATCTTACCTATCATAATTTTTATTTCATCCCATATCCTTTAGAGAACTACATTTGGCAGACTATGTAGATAGCATCTACTTACATGGGGCATTTGGAGTCAGCTCGGTCATCCCTTCCTTTTCTTATATTCCCCCCTTCATCTAGGTTATCATCTTATCATATCAATTTCCTTATATATATTAAGGTCCAAAAAATCCAAGAGTAATGACTTAATTTCACACATGCACAAATGATTCACTATTTTATGGTGTGTTTGTGCGTTTATCAATAATGATTATATTTGATTGATCTTGGTGCATTTCTTTGCTTTTTATCTTGAGCACCTAGATGTTTCATGTCAAATTTATTTTAGTTTGTGTTTGATTTTTAATTTTGCATGCTTATTTGTTTCTCTTTTTTATTGTCACCTTGACTTAGCCCATTATGTTGGTAGGGTCATCATCATGGTGCTTCTTATAACATAGTTGTACTTGAGTCCATCCATTAGAATTTGACAACATTGTCATCATGATTTTTATCATTTATGCATTTTTTTCATCTATCTATTGGATAAAAGGTTAGTCCTTATGCATGTTATGGTTTTTTCATCATGGTGTTTTATATCATGGTACATACCATTTGATGTTATATCAAAAATTAAGATCTAGAAGTCTAATTGGCAATGTTACAGCAAAATCTCTTCTTGTCTACTATCCTCCAACCAATTACTCAATTTCCTAATCATCACTTTTTAGAATTAAAATCCACCCTACTAGGGAAAACCATTTAGAACAATCAATGATCAAATTCTCCTTACTATAGCACATTATTGTGATCAACTAAAACAACTCATTTTTGGGCCACATCCATTATCTAGTCTTTCTTCTAAGAATTCTTTCTTCCTATCTTTTTTGAGGGCTATTATGTTTCAAATCCTTCCCCAACCAACCCCTTTAAGGGGCATCTAGGGCTAATCAAGAGCCCTTTGGGGAATCAATATAATTTTAATGACTCATAAATTTTTAAAAAGAGAAGAGTGAATATGTCATTCTTAAATTGCTATTAAATTTATTATTGAAAACTTTTTTTCTTTAAAAAGATGTTATTATGCCTAATGTCTTGTAACACCTTCTCAAAGAAGGTCAAAATGTAGACACTTAATTTTAACCATTTCCATGTCTAAACTATGTCTAGAATAACTTTCTATAATCATATGTAAGTTTAACCATAAATTGCCACTAGACCTAATTTACCCGCACAACTATCATTTTAACCCAAAATCATAATGATACATCCCTGATTGGGGTAATGGATCATATTTCATCATTTATCTTACTAAATTAATTCTAAATTAAATCAACCCTATGTAAGTGTTTTTTCAAGTCAATTAAGTGAATACTTGATTGACAAATAGAAACATTGCAAAATTCACCATTCTTATAATTGTTTATTAATCCCACTTAATCAAATCTGGTCATTTTTTTCATAGGAAAATCCATGGATTTGGATTATCTTATTTTCCTAAATTCAAAATTATAATATTGCCTCACCCAAGATGACATAATCAAGTAAAGTGTGTAATAAAGGGAAGGTTATGACATGTCTTACACTTACACACTCAATACAAGTTCTCACACCTCACTTACACACACTTCCTATTACACCCCTCTTACACACTCCAAGAGGACCAATGACTACACTTTTCCTCTAATGTGTCTTATATAATATAAAGAGCCTTAAATAGTATCTCTTACATACTTTATGTGTGTAATCATGGATTTGAGGATTGATCCTCAACTCTCCACCTTTAGATGAGATGAACAATCCATAATGATTCAGGATTTCTATATATACAAGCCTCACACCTCTCATTTTACAAGCTCTATTGAAGTAAACTTACTATGAAAAAATCATATTAGATATTCAAATTACTTCAGCACTCTCATGCCAAGCCAAATCCAAATTATGTGTAGACAAGGAAGGATAATACTCACACAAAGATTCAAGCATTGACAAAGACTTATACATTTACAAGTTGAGATCAACCTCTTTAGACCAGTTTTCAAATCAATCTTCAAGGGAGGTAAAAATCATGGTTTTTTATCTTCCAATTTGCATTTCTTGTTTGCAGTCCATAGTTAAACTTATGGATTATGCTTGTAGTTATGTCTTAGAGTTGTTTTAGTTTTTGATTCACTAATAATTGACTAATCTCTCTTGAATTCTTGATCTACATTATACACTTCAAAATTTATTTGGGAGGCTAAGGAGTTAACTTGTTGGGTAAGTTGGTCAAGGTAGTTAAACATGAATTCCTTATAATCCTTTTCAACTTTGTCTTCTAGAATGGATTTTCCTTTGTTGGCCTTGACTCTAGTGATATTGGCAAGTCTACGTGGAGGTTGTTGATTAACATTTGCTTTTTCTTCCTCCTCATTGTTAAGGTCAATAAGGTTTAATAATTCCTCTTCCTCTTCCTCTTGTGGGGGCTGATTATGATTTTTTGAGGTGTCATAGCAAACAAGACTTTGAACTATATTTTTAAGATGTCTTGGTTTAAATGAGAGATACCGTAGTTGCCATTACAATGAGATGTGTTAGATTTTGTCCTTATTTTCATAGATAATATTTTCAAATTGGGATTTACTTCTATCATTATTCAAGAAGTCATATTGGTCATTTGTATCACCTCCTAGGGTATGCATATCACTAGCACTTTCTACATTATCCATGATTGCTAACTAGGGTTCCTAGGTATATCATCTATTTGTCTAGAGGCTTGTCCAATTTTGGCCTTTTGAGTACATGTAAAAGGTACCATAGAATTTTATGAAGTAGATGAGTAGAGATAATATGAAACTTTCCCCTTTGAGGTGATTGGGTGAATATGGGAAATGATTATAGATTTAAGTGGATTAGATGAATATGGTTATGAACTTAAACAAAGAGTTTTCATAAGATTTTGAGCTAGTGTACTTGTATTTAGGCAATGATAAGGAGGTTATTTTGTTAGACTAGATGAGACATACTGGGTATGGTGTGGACAAGTGATAGATGTTGAACTTAGATGAGTAATATGATAGATGTTGACACTATGGATTGCACCCTTGACAGAAGGTTGAGCTTTTATCTTCCACACAGCACAATAGAGACTCCCCTCTTGTTGTGGGTATGGAAAAATTGAGGGGAGAATATCTAGATAAGGGCTAGATCCCTTTGATGCATCTATGAGTTACTTCAAAACTACTACTAATATATAAGGGGGGTTGAAAAGAGAGAAGGATACTAAAAATAGAAACTAACCTAATACGGTGATGCACCAAACAAGTTTGATCTACTCATTAACTCACACTTTAGACCAAAAAAGGACATACATACAATTTATCTGATGAAAAGATCAGACTGTAGGGAAATTTAATAGGGAGGCTTAATGAAGACACATAGAAAATGAACTTACCACAAGCGTTGTAGAAAACACACTATCTAATAACCCTCTTTTATCTCTACACTCCAAATACAGCACTTCTTGTTACCTATAGAAATGGTGCTTTGCCTTTACCAAGTATGTTGGTGTCAAACTTATGAAAGCATCATGCAAAATGACTAAACACAAGGTTAATACTCAGACACACTTAGAGATATAATCAATCAAATAGAGGTAAAATGCATTCAATTTAATCAAGGTGAAATTTTGGTAGCGCTTCACCTTATAAAATGAGAGATCACTTTCTCAAATGAGATTTTACAATATACAGAGAAAGAGAAAGCAATGACACCTCTTTCCACAAGTGGCCCATGCTACATTTAATTCATTGAGAAGAGGAAGTCTGGTGAAGGAAGCCATGATGCGACAATCCAAGTCTTGACTTTGGCATTTAAATCATATTAAATGTCATGTAAAAGCATGGGTCATGCCTTTTTATTTGAAAACAAGACCGCTTCTTAAAGAGGTTCATGTGGTTGTCTGCTCATTAATGCCTAAATGAAGAAAAATAGGCCACGCCTTCACTGTTCATGCTCTTTGATGACCATTTCTTAAGGACTATTTCAACCACTATAATAACTCTTCTGCCTATGTTTATTTTTCCCCCTGGGCTATTTTGTTCATGTCTGTGCTTGGCTCTTCGAACTCCTTTCTCAGTTGGTCACTGAGTTCACTCTTGGCTTTTGTCTTTTCCCAAATTTTGTCTTTTCCTAGATCTTTCGGCCCTTGAGGCTATCTTCTATCAATAATAGGCTCTTCGAGCTCCTTTCTCAGTGGTCTCTTCCTTTTGGCCTTAAGGCCTTTGAATTTCTTCACATTTTTCACAATTCCATCAGCCTTTTGTCATTGAACCCTCCTAAAGGGAAGGTGTCCCTTCAGGGCTTTGAAAAGGTCCCCTTCTTGGTAGCTAAGAGTCCCCCGCAAGGGCACTTGACCTTTGGGATCTTTTGAGCTGCCTTGGCTTCTCAATTCCTTTAGATAAAATGTCTAAAGGAATTCCTTCAGACATTTTGCCTGAAGGAAATGTTTCCTTCATGTTTCAGCACTTCTTTCTTTTGGTCAGTCTTTTTCTTTGGATAAAATGTTCAAAGGAATTATTTCAAACTTTTGTCTAAAATAATTTGCCTTTGCCATTTTTCCATGGATTTATTTTCAAAGGGTAATATTTCATTTGGCTCCTTGCCTTTTGAATTTCTTCAAACAAAATATCTGAAGGAATTCCTTCGGGCATTTTGTCCGAAGGAATTCACATTGATCTTCCTTGGATTTATTCTTCGAACAAAAGTCTAAAGGAAATCCTTCTTTTTCCCTTAGTCTTTTCTCTGAAGAAAACCTTACCTTTCAGCTTTCTCTTTGATCCCTCCACAAGTGTTCCCTACCCTCTGCAAGGGCACTTGGGCCCTAAGATGTCCTTTGAAACCTACTTGAATAACCCCATTTGGCACCTTCCTGCCCTCTGCAAGGGCACTTGCCCTTCTGAGTGTTCATAAAAGCCATGCATTTATTTAAAATTGGCCCATAAAAGGCATGCCTGAGGTAATTTTCTGAAGCAAAACAAACCTTAGATCAACTCAAAACCTACAGGATTCAAATCACTCAGCTCTTTCATAGAATAGGCCTTTGATAAAGGAAAAATGACAATTGCAATAGGGTGAAAACATCAAAGACTGGGACAGTAAGGAAAGAAAAGGGAGACCATTTTTTGGCTTGTAGGACCAAAAATTGTCAACAATTTGGTGATTCCCAAGGGAAGCATGCCTACTATGCTGAAGAAGACTAGTAGCCTCAAATTCCATTGGGCATGGAGTTGAGATGCAGCTTGAAAGAGTTAACAACAGCCTTGAGATATCCAAGAATCAATCATGAAGCTTTTACCTCAAATAATGAGGAAAAAATAACACACAACAAGACTAAAAACACTACACCTATGCAAACATCACTTAGGGAAAATAGGGAAAAAATAAGGAAATAAATACATGAGGATGGAAGGCTCAATGACAGTGTTTAAGATATATCCCATTAACTGGGATATTCAATTCTTCACCATCCAACTTGGAGAGTTGGAATGCATTGTGTTGCTTGCACTGAGTGATGACATATGGGCCACTCCATAGGGTGTCAAACTTTGTGTGCTTTCAAAGCTTAGCTCGGTCCTCATCCTATTTTAAGATGATGTTGCCTTTAGAGAAGCCTTTTGATGAGGATTTCTTATCAAAGTGCTTCTTCATTTACTTTTGATAGCTGATCATAAAAACCATGGCTTAGTCCCTTATCTTTTGAAGTTCCATCAATTCACACGGCCTGACCTCTATGTTATTTCCCTCTTCCAATTGCAGTTGGTGAGCAAGATCGAAAGCTAGAAATTCAAGTGAAATTGGAAGTTTAAATTCCCTTCCATATATGAGTGTATATGGTGAATTTCCAACTTCCCTCTTTGGAGTAACCCTATCTACCCATAGGGTTATTTTCAACTTGGCATGCCAAGTTCTCTGATTCTCCACCATTGTTCTTTTGATAATCCTGATCAAATTCTTGTTGGTGGACTTAGCCAGTCCATTCCCTTGTGGGTATTAGTTATAAGAAGTGTTGAGATAGATGTCGTATCTCAATGCCCACTTGATCATTCTAGTTCCCAAGAAAGCCAATGCATTGTCTGATATGATAGTAGCTGAGACCCCAAACTTTGTCATCAGGCCTTCGTATAAATCTAAGACTACACTTTCGTTGGCCTCCTTCAAAGTGACAGCTTCTACACATCTCATAAAGTAGTCTATGGTGATCAAGACCTATTTGTGGCTAGCACTAGAGGGAGGATTGATCATCCCTATGAAGTCTAGGCCCCATTACATGAATGGTTGTTCCACCTAAATGGGTTGTAGAGGCATTATAGCTAGTTTTTGTTTCCCATCAAAGAGTACACACTTCTAGCACTTTCATACCTAGGCATGGGTGTCTCTAAATAAAGTGGGCCAGAAGTAACCATCTCTCATAATTTTTGTAGTTGTAGGCTTAGGAGTAAAGTGACCACCAGTTGGCCCATCATGGAACTTAGACAGCACCCTGTCGACCTAACTTGGCTCTATGCACCTTAAAAATGATCTTGAGAAATCCTTTTTGAATTGCACTCCATCAATTAGGACATAAGGGAGAGATTGAAGTTTGAAATATCTCCTCTTGGTCCTATCAAGGCCTTATAGGCACTCACCAGTGAGAAGGAAACATCTCATGTCTGATGTCTAATCCTTCATGACTATTGGTTCTTCTGTTGTGGCTTCATCATGAATTAGCAAACTATCCTCTTTCTATTATTTAAGGTCTTCAACCAAGTGTTCACATAGGCCCCCTTTACCAGCTTGGTGGTTCTAATGTCTAAATCATATTCCATTACTTTGGTGATCCATCCCACTCTCTTTTCATTTAGATCACGGATGATCAAAAAATCTTTGATGTTGGGGTGTGGCACCATAAGATGAACCCTATTATTGGATAGCATATGTCTAAATTTCTTTAGGCTCCATATGATTGTAAGGACTTTCTTCTCCACATATGTATACCTGACCTCAAAACCCTCTAGACCCTGGATAAAGAATGTAAGCGATTGTTCAAGGTTCTCATTATTCATTTGGGTAAGCATGGCAGAGATTAACTCTTCATTTTCAAAGGTATAGAGGTTGAAATCTTTGGTGAAGTTAGGACTGATCAAGGTAGGAGCCTAGGCAATAGCCTACTTGATCCCTTCAAAACTATCCTTCCTTTGTGTTTTCCACATGAATTTCTCATCTTTCTTCAGAATGGAGGTCAATGTCTTGACTATCTCAGAAAAATTTGGGATAAATCTCTTGATGAAATTTATTTTTCCAAAGAAGCTTTATAGACCCTTCTTATGCTTAAGCAAGGACAGCTTTAGGATGGAGTGAACTCTTTCTGGATCAATGGTCAAGCCTACTTTTAAACCACATGGCCAAGGAGTTTACCTTTATGGATAGAAAACATGATTTTTTTTGGGTTGAGAGAGATACCAAACTCTCTACACCTCTCAAAGATTTGCTTGAGGTGTTTCATGTGTTGGCCCACCTCCTTAGAAAACACTATCACATCATCAAGATATACCAGTATAATATTATTTATTAGGCCTTGAAAATCCATGTCCATGGCTCATTGAAAAGTGAAAATGGCATTGGACAGTCCAAATGGAATTTTTTGGTAAGCGAACATTCCCCATTTGGTAGTAAAGGTTGTCTTGTACTGGTCACAATCTTGCACCAAAATCTGATTATACCCTGAATACCCATCTAGGAGGGAGAAATGCTTGTTGTCTATCACCATTTGGAGGATCCACTCCATACTTGGGAGAGGATAGTGGTCTTTCAAAGAGACTCTACTGAGGTCTCTGAAATCTACACATTATCTAATCTCCCAATTCTTTTTCCAAACAAGAACAAGATTGGCTAGCTAAGAAGAGTATTTGATCAAAAATATGATTCTGGACTCAATCAGCTTAGTGAGGTCCTTCCGCATAACAGTCTCAATCTTTGGGTTGATAGGCCTTTGTTTCTATTTAATGGGCTTAGTGCCTTCCTCCAGCTTAATGGTATGTTGGGCCAAACTTGGATCAAAACCCTTTAAGTCGATATACTCCCAAGTGAAGACATCAGCAAACTCCTAGCACAACAAGATGAAAGCCTACCTTTCATCATCTGTACACAATTTTCCAAGTGCAATCAGCCTATTATTTAATATTTCAACCTTTTCATAGTTTTCCTTCTTCATTGTGATGTTTGCCTTATCATTTTTTAGTTGTTCATCCTTGTTGAAGATACTTTCAAGAGTGACCAAGTCCTTGGGAAGTTTGTTGTGCTTCAGCTAAACAATCTAGCTACCATACTGTTATTGTAGCTTGGTTTGGTTTATAGATTCAAACTTAGCTTCCTCTTTCAAGAAGAGTGTTATCTATTGATCGATGTCAAACACCTACTAGTTAGTGATGTTGTCAGGCACAGAGGGTCTTATTACCACTTTTAAATGGCGTGGACTGTTGTCTTGTCCTATCTCTTTAGGGACATCAAACTGAGCACTAACTATTGCTAGTCTATCAACTTGTTTATTCTACTCTCTTAGAATGGAAGTAACATTGAAAGCAAGGAAACTCTCCATTAAGTCCCACACCCTATGCTTGTAAGATTTAAGCAAGGAATTCTTTGTTATATTTTGGCCTCTCACCTGATTTACGATCAACTCATTGTCTCTAAAAACATACAGCTCTTTAATTCCTCTTTTCCTTACCCACTCCAAACCATGGATGAGAGATTCATACTCTTCAACATTGCACGTGCAAGAAAACTGGAACCTAAAAGCTAAGAAGTATTTCTCCTGTGAGGGGGAAATTAATACTACTCCACCACTAGCTCCCAATTTGCTTCTTGAGCCATCAAAGAAAAGCTACAATAAAACTGAGCTTTTTTGGCTTGCTTTCATCAAATTTGGTACAAAAGTACCCTCTTCATGCATGTAATAAATATTGAGGCCTACCTCTTCTATGAACTTGTAAGGGTCATGTTCAAAGTTGTGACTTCCCCATTCATCTAAGAGTAGGTCAGCAACTCCATCAAGGGCAGAGGGCAGACATTGATCCACTTGGAATTCATCTTGATCAATAATTGTGTAGCTAACATTTTCTACCTTGAGTGAGTATGGCTCCAAATGATCTCTATGGATTGGCTCTGACTCAATCTTGACCTTAGTCCCATATTTGGTTCTAAAAACCAGGTAGGACCAGTTTGCTGCTAGGTACCCACCTATTTTGGATGTGAAATCCCTGGACAAGCAAATGGCAAAGTAGGGAGGAACATCTACCACCACCACATCATGAGGAACTAAAAAATTTCGATAGGCTTGGAGCATCAAGTTCAAGCTTCTTACCACTCCTATTGTCCTTGCTGGTGTTCCATCCAGCTGTAAGACTCCCTTAGTCATTTCTTCGTATTTGAGCCCTAGTTTATCTGCTATACATTTTGATATTACTAAGGTGCTTGCCCCACTATCAATAATGCAATTATGCACCAAGAAATCTCCTATGACTAAGGACAAATAGAAAGGGGGAACCTTTTATTCTTTCTTTACTTGGCCTATTGTGGAAGGGTGCTCATTCATGATCAGAACATTATCGGCTTTTACTAGGATAGCTTGTTCATTTAGCCCATGTAATTCCTTTTAGAGCATGTCCTTTTGTCCTAGCATTGCCAATGAATCCCATAAGGAGATATTCATGTGTAGCTTCTTCATCTGGTCTACCACATTGATTTGAGGGTTGCCCCCTTTCAAATTTTCTTTAGGATTATTTGTAGCGTGAGGTGCAGGCTGAGGAGTTGAGGGTGTAATTGGTGGCCTAAAATTTAGAAATTTTTGGTTCACATGTGATGAAGAAGATGCTACAAACATTTGACCAACTGCCTGAGCTTCTTCCATAGCTCTCCTTTTGGACCTTGTGTTGGTTACAACATAATCACCTTAGTTTTTTGCATTGCCCACATAGTTGACTGCACAAAATTCACCTTCCAGGTGATTCATGAGAGTGGAATCAGACTGAGCCAACCTACTATCCATGCCAGGTTACACTAACAACTCAAAGCTTGGGAATTAGGTAGCTGCCTGATTGTCTTATGCATTCATGTATTGACTCAGCATCTCATTTATATAAATAGCCTGATCTTGACCATATCCCATGGGTGAGCAATTTAATTGTTCTTATACCAAATTATTTTGAGTGGGCACCAAAGCCTTGGATGATGAAGGAGCACCTAGATTAGAGCCTTGATAAGGTCTAATTTGTGTAAATTGACCCTGTCCTTGATTTTAATTCTAAAAAGGGAGTCTATTTGCTTGTTCAAACTACAAATATCCCTAATTTAGCTGGTAGCTTTGAGCTTACTACCTTTTGAGAGCCACCGGTTCATTGGTCACGCTTTGCAATAATATTTTGACTTCATGAAGGTCATTAGATGAAGTAATAGCCAAATTTTCTATGCCAGGCAGAAGAGCTAAAGTGGGTGCAGCAGTCTGGACTAGAGGTGGCAATTTAGGGAAAAGTCAAATATTAGGTTTAGGGGCTATCTTTCTTGCTTTTACCAAGCAATTCTCAGCTGCTATGGCTATTTCATAGGCAGCAGGTATCACATGTCCTCCTATGGACTGTATCATGACAGCAATGTCATTGTTCAATGCTTTAAAATAATAAAGGAAAGCATAGCTTGGGGTCAGCCTTACTAAAATGGGGATTTTGGCCCATGTCTTCTAAAACTAAGTATTGAAATCTAGTATAAATTCATGTGGAGCTCTCTACATGGTGGTTAGATGCTCAGCAAGTGAGAGGTGGTCACTCTTCTCCCCAAATCTATTTGTTAAGAGGGTGACCAATTCATTCCATGTGCCGACTGAATTCATAGGTAGAGTCCCATACTAGTCCAGAACCTTACCCTTAAAAGATAATGCCAGCAATCTGATGTCAATATTTTCCTCAGTGACATTGTGAATATTATAGAGGTTGGCAATATTTTTTATGTGCTCAATAGCAGTAATAGGCCCTTCTCCATTAAAGGGAGGCATACTCTTAAGGGCTATACCTGGGATTAGGTCATAATGCAGAAGATTCAAAGGACTCTGACCATGAAAGGTTGAAAAGGTAAAGCTATAGTTATGACAGGATTCAACTGGGGCCTTCTTACATAAGTGTATCTTATAGCAGGTCTAGGAAAATGACTTGTTGAATAAGGATGAGTCCTTGTAAACCTCAGTCACCTTACTGAGTTTAATGGTAGTTTAATGAATTCAAAAGGGACACCCTTAGTAGTAGATCATGTGGTGACCTTAGGCATAGGATGACACTTTAATCTTTGACCAGAGACTAATGCTCTTGATAATGGAGTCACCAGATACTAGAAAAATGGTTGATTTTTTTGTTGTAATACAACTAGCATCAATCCTAGAACTTTTCTAAGTGTTAAAAAATTGTCCCACCGGGCATGCCAAAAATTGTTGATGCTATGGATTACACCCTTGACAGAAGGCTAAGCTTCTATCTTCCACATGGCATAATGGAGACTCCCCTCTTGCTGTGGATATGGAAAAACTAAGGGATAGCTCCCTTTGATGCATCTCTGAGTTACTTCACTACTACTACTAATATATAAAGGGGGGTTGAAAAGAGAGAAGGATACTAAAAATAGAAACTAACCTAACACAGTGATGCACCAAACAAGTTTGATCTACTCATTTAATCACACTTCAGACCAGAAGAAGACATACATACACTTTATCTGATGAAAAGACAAGACTGTAGGGAACTTTAATAGGGAGGCTTAATGAAGACACAAAAAATAAACTTACCATAGGTGCTATAGAAAACACACTATCTGATAACCCTCTTCTGTCTCTACACTCCAAATACAACACTTCTTGTTACCTGCATAAATGGTGCTTTGTCTATACCAAGTATGTTGGTGTCAAACTTGTGAAAGTATCATGAAAAATGACTGAACACAAGGGTAATACTCAAACACACTCAGAGATATAATCAATCAAATAGTGGTAAAATGCATTCTATTGATTCAATGTGAAATTTTGGTAGGCCTTAGCCTTGCAAAATGAGAGATCACTTTCTCAAATGATATTTTAAAATATATAGAGAAAGAGAAAGCAATGGTGCCTCTTTCCACAAGTGGCCCATGTTGTATTTAATTCATTAGGAAGAGGAAGTCCGGTGAAGGAAGCCATGTTATAGTAGTCCAAGTCTTAACTTTGGCATTTAAATCATATTAAATGTCATATAAAAGCATGGGTCATGCCTTTCTATTTGAAAATAAGACCGCTTACTAAAGAGGTTTATGTGGTTGTCTGCTCATTAAAACCTAAATGAATAAAAATAGGCTGCACCTTCACTATTCATGCTCTTTGATGACCATTTCTTAAGGACTATTCCAACCACTGTAATAACTCTTCTACCAATGTTTCTTTTGCCACTTGGGTTGTTTTGTCCATTTTTATGCTTGGCTCTTCAAGCTCCTTTCTCGATGGGTCACTAAGTTCACTCTTGGCTTTTGTTTTTTTCCTAGCTTTTGGCTTTTGGCTCTTTGATGACAAAATTCTGAAGGAAATCCTTCCTTTTGCCTTAGTCTTTTCTCTGAAGAAAACCTTACCTTTCGGCCTTCTCTTTGATCCCTCTGCAAGTGTTCCCTACCCTCTACAAGGGCACTTGGGCCCCAAGATGTCCTCCAAAACCTGCTTGAATAGCCCCATTTGGCACCTTCCTACCCTCCGCAAGGGCACTTTCCTTTCAGAGTGTTCATATAAGCCATGCATTTCTTTAATTGGCCCATAAAAGGCATGCCTGAGGTAATTTTCTAAACTAAAACAAACCTCAGATCAACCTGAAACCTACAAGATTCAAATCACTCATCTCTTTCATAGAATAGGCCTTTGATAAAGGAAAAATGACAATTTCAGCAGGGTGAAAACATCAAAGACTAGGACAGCAAGGAAAGAAAAGAGAGACCATTTTTTCGCTTGTAGGACCAAAAATGCTCAACAATAGATTTTATCAAAATATCAATGAACTCTATGTTTCAACTAGCAAGGTGATGAGGTATAAGAAGATGGTTGCCAAATTTAAACTAGAAAGGTGACAAGGTAACAAGGGTTTTTAAGTTTAAAACTAGAATAATGACAATGTAAGATGATATGTATTGTGTCTAAAATGGCAGTGACAAGTTGCTAGCAAAGGGGTGATGTGGACTTAGTTCGATGGAGTGATGGGTTGATGAGTACCTAATGATTATGGGTGTTTTATTAGACAAAGTAATCGGTTACTTTAAAAAAAGGGTAACTAAAGTGATAGGTGAGATACCTAGGAAAATAGGTTGATGAATAATTTATACAAATGGTTTTCCTTCTTGGTTAACCAAGGGACTAGTTCAAGATTTTGGATAAGTTTCTTTTGCTCAAGATAATTAAAGTGAGCGATTGGATTAGTTGATGGTTTGGTCCAATGATTATTGAAAATTGATTTTAAGTATTTTAAGCAAGCTTATAAAGTTGACTTAGGGTTGGATGATGGGGTGTTTGACCAAATTGGGAATACTTGGTGAGATTAAGTATGATGATGGGTTTAGAAAAGTATATTCATGTACCCTAGGGTCAAGTTTTTGGACTAGGTTTTTATATTATGTAGGTTGTTTTTAAGGTTTTAAAACAAAAGGGATCTTTACAACATAAACAATATTAGCCAAGTCATAAATGTCATGTCCCCTTTTTCATGGACATTGACAGACTTGATGATTAGCCTATTATGCGACCTTCGTAGGCTGATAGGATGGATAGAGGGTCATGATGGAGATTGGCTTGGCTTTGATTTGTAGAATTTCTATAGATGGTTTTCATTTAGTGGTTTTTGAACACACTTGGCCTGAGCTCCTATTATTTAGGGACTTCTGACATGTAGCGGAGCACCCTTATTTTGGTATGGTCATGTGCAGAATCATTCACTAATTCACCAGCTTCGATCGGTTCGAGGATCCGACATATATTGAGGGAGATATTAATATTTGATTGATTTAATCAAATATTAATTATTTAGTCTATTTTTAATTATGAAACCCTAATTCTAATTTAAGAAAACCCTAATTAGGGCAAGCACATCTTTTTAAGGGTATAAGGGTTTCTCATGGAGGCCATTATTGATTATGCATATGATTATTGATTTTGATATTGAAGAATTCTTCTATGAAGACTGAGCCAAGGGTTCCAGGATTCCATTGTAGTGGAGAATGTCAACTCTTCATTGTGTGTGATTCAGAGGCTATGAAATATCAGCTGATCTATTGCCAAATTTAGAGATAGCTTCATACAGAAGTTATCACAGAGGTTTATAGATTTGAGATGTAACTTCATACAAAAGTTGTCACAGAGCTTTCTAGGTATTTTCTTTATTTAGTTTTGATTCAATAAGTTATACAGATCTAGATCTTTTGTATTAGAATCGTATATCTTGAGATCAAGTTGTTCAGCTATCAGGGTGTGTTATACTTTATTGGCGACCATACAAAGACCATATAGATCCATACAAATTCGCATAGAGACCGACATCGGCAGGCAGAGATCCATAGAGACCGACATCGGCCATCCCAGTGACCGACGTTGGTAGGGAAGCCGACTGACAGAGACCAACATCGGCAGTATATCGACTGACGACGATGACTGTGTGTCGACACAGAAACTAGAACCATCCAGACTCAGGGTTTGTTTCTATATTTGAAGAAGATCAGGGTTTTAAGACCATATTGTAATATTCTTTGATATGTATGACAAAAAACTGTAATTGTAATTATCTGACAAGTGATAAGATATTTGATTGGCAGATAAGAGATTTAACGTGGTTTATTATTTATCTAAATTTATTCTGCAAGATTGTATCCTTGTTCAGAACGGTTTGTGTTTCTATATTCCCAATTGGTTGGGGATATTACAGTTGTTCAGAGCTTTTGCTTAGAAAAAAGGAGCCCCTAAGTAAGGGACATCACAGTGGTATTAGAGCTTTTTTCTTTCCATCCTGTTGGGCACATCAGAGCTAATGTCTTGCCATCCTGTTGGGTAGTTTGGGTAGTTTGTTGAATCAATTAGTCAATCATGATGACTTCATATACTCAGAGACATTGGGACTATGATATGAAGAAGTTGAAACTAAGTTTGAAAAGGTTAAATGAATCTCTTTCATATCCTACATCCAAAGACAAATCCACATGGTATATGACAGCGAAGGATGAGTGGGAGTTATTAAATCCATAAGTTTAGGGGAGGTTGTCTTTTGATCACTTTGTTAAGCTGAGGAGAGAGCACTACAAATCACTTAGACAAGAGAGCAGCATGTCCCATGATTATTATGATTATGATGAGATAAGAGTTAGTGAAGATGAGGATGAGTACGATGCTTGCACTCAGAGTGTAGAGGTGTGCTCAGATGTTAGTGCACTAAGGGGTGATGATCTCTCAGCTATGGCAGTGATTGTAGAAGAGTCCCAGGATCTGATTATTGCTGATGACACTCAGGAGGATGCAGTGGATAGTTTTGAGGATTCAGTTTCCTCAGCAGTTTCTTTCGGTACAGAGGAGTTAGACAGTGATGCTACAATTGTTGATACTTTGGATGTTGATATGAGCTATGGAGTTGATTCATAGAGTATGGATGGTAGTATTATAGAGGTCAGTGATTTTGAGTCTACTCTTTTGGGCCATGCATCAGTGGAGGATTGTAGGAGACAATCTAGCCAGCGCCATCATGTGTTTAGTCAGCTGAGAGTTAGTGAGCGAGACATTGTTACTGCTTGCAAGCATTTCGATGATGCTCGTCAGTTGTTAGTAGTTTATGGATGGGGTTATCCTACTAGCATCAAGTAGGGAGGTAGTTATTTATCCTTGACAAAAATCCACTCTTTATGGGAGGCTATCCAGATTCTGAGACAGGACTATATGCAGTTGGTTACTAACAAAGATTATCTTATAGAGTGGGGCAGCACAGTGTATGATGCATTATTGGCCAAGGAAGATAAGGTGAGTGAGCTTACTCAGAAGTTTGAGGTGACTTCTAAGATTCTTGAGAGTACGCAATTGGCTTATGAGGAGTCACAATTTCATTTGGCTGAGATGACCATAGAGTTAGAGAATTTGCGGTCTTCACCAGTCCCAGACCCAGTTCATTTGTATATTGAGGCAATTGGTGGTGAGTACATTCCTACAGTTGTTGCTGAGGAACATGTTGTTAATGCTGACATGCATGTTCAGGATTTGGGAGTACCTAATTCTGATGAGTTTGAGATACCAGTGGAGTTGAGTCTCCAGATTGATTCTTATCACACATATGATAGTGTGGTACCGTTTGTTGTGCCACCTTTACAGAGCGATCAGTTATGGGATGGATTGGCACCATCTTTTATAGATGAAATTGGCAGTTGGATTTGTCCATTCTATTTGGGTTATCATACTTCGAGAGTTTGTTTCTCATGCATTCTTGACTATAGCAGTTGTGCTTTTAGAGTTTGGTTGAGTTGCATTCGCCAGTTTGATTATGGGTCATGTAGACACTGAAATCATGTCTAACCCTTGTTCATTCCCCCCCTTGGTCCATTCTTAACCCATTCCTAAACCATGCAATTACTAATTTAAAATAATAAACTTATTTTGAATTAACCCCCCCTCCTTGGACACATCACCCATGACACCTCACCTAGGACACCTCACCTTGGACCATTTCCCACCTTATGACTCACCCAAGACCTATTCTTACTCCTCTCCAACCGCCTAACCAACTCTCGTGCATCTTTAGCCTAACCTTCGACAATCTCCAACCAATTATGCACTTGGCAGATGTAGAACAGGCTTGCTGGGCCTTTTACTCATTTTGCAACCGTCGACGTTGGTCAACTGTCGGCCGACGCCGGTGGGATCGCCGACGTCGGTTTACTTAAACTGACTTCTGACCTCTTTCTTGGCTAATCACAATTTCTCACCTAAATCATGAAATCACGCGTCTAATCATGAATTCTTCAATCTTCAGTCTTCGATCATCTGCCAATCTACAAATCTCTCAGCCAAGCCTCTCACTCTCTCCCTCAGGTGCAGCAACAGGTATTTTGCATCAGGCTTCTGCAACATCAAGCACAACAGGGACTCAGTATCAGGGTTCTACGTCAACAATAGGTACGACATCAACAGCACTCTTTTGGCAGGCACAGGTATGTATACTGTCTGTGTTTTCATTGTCTTTGGAATTATAGCTTTCAAGTAATATCTCCTCCCTTCAACACTTCTATGACCCTAGACCAGACCAGAGCCAAATCCCATCTCCCTATTACCTCTGTCCTCTTTCGGACCATACACTCTACCCATTCAACCAGATTCTCAGACCCAGACCCCAGACCATTCAAACAAGCCCAAAACTTTGTCTCATACCACTCAAGCAAACCCAAACCCTGACCAAACCTTGTCCACAGACCACAGACTCAACCAGACCCTGTTCAAGCCTACTGCCCCGACCGACGCTGGTCGCTTCCCCCATCGATGTCGGCAGACTAACCGACGTCGGCACCTTGACCAACCGACGCCGGTAGGACCACCGACGTTGGTGACTATAACCAGGCTGACAGCATCTCTCAGGTAAGCTTTTGCTTCCTTTTCATTTCCATCTTTTATCACCTTTAGTCTTTTAACATTCTACTATTTATCAGACACTTCTTTTTATTGACTAGTGGGTTGACCTCCCTTAAGGAAGTTTTTATACTTGTGGGGTCAAGCTTTCGCTTGGCAACCCACCATCTCCTTATCTAACACCCCCTTTGTCCAAGTCTCTTTCTTTGCAGGTGTCATTCCTCCACAGCCAAAGAGGAGTACTCACACATCTGGATTATGGTGCACAGACTATATCCAGGTACACATCAAGCCTTGACCATTCTTTCTTTAGTTTCTTAATTCTTCTCTTGAATATAGAAAGCAAAATTTGAATAGAAACATTCTGGCACGCCCGGTGGGACCCCTTTAGGGCCTTATTTGGGTTCCCTTTCTTCTTTGTTCATTTAGGTGCATTAGGATTCTCCCTTTTCACCTCGTTCTTCTTTTCCAAACGACATCATAAGCAGGAATAAAAAGAACTTTTATTTTCCTTTCTTGCATTTCTAGACTAGTCTAAAATCATTTTCTTCAACCCTTTCTCAAACTTGTCTTCATTTTAATTTAACATTTCGATTTGGGGCTTTAAAACACTTTGCATTCATTTCTGCTTGCTTGCACTTCTTAGACCACACTTAGTAATTAACAAACCGCATATTGAATTAATCTAGTCCAACCTAGACCACGTGCACTCAATAAAACATCAAACTCACCTGAGACAAGGCCCGACTGGGATTTCATCACCCAGCGGATACCTTACCCAACCCGGCAATCCTACTTGGATTTCACCACCAAGGGGAAAGCCAACTCTATTCTCTGACAGAGTCTAAACTATAGTGAAAGTATATTTTGGCTAAGCGAAACCAGCTAACCACTGGAATCGTGAAGTGAGGGGAGCTTGCTCCTTAGCACCAGGCCTGTACGGAAGCTAATACAGATTTTTGAGCACCTTAACATACCTGAAACCATCTTTAGATTACCTATTCTAGGACCCTTCTTAAAGCCAACCTCTTCAAACATCACATTAAGGTATAAGCCACACGATCTTAATAAAATTGTTTCTAGGGATTTAACGCTAGGCTCTGTCTGTCATCATCTTATTTTTTATTTTTATCTGTCTTTTTTGAGATGGTAAGGACGTCTTCTTCATTTCCAAAAACTTTTTTTCTGAGTTTCTAGAAAACACAGTAATCGACATCGATCCTGTAACCGATGTCGGCAACTTTTATGTACCGGCATCGGTCATCTGACCGACATCGACAGTCTTCACCAACATCGGTTTTTATACCGACGTCGGTCTCTGTCCATTTTCTTTTTTTCAAAAATAGCTAGCTTAAAATCCAACTTTCTGGCTGTCTAAACATCTATTCTGAGTTTCTAAAATTGAAAACACACAGTTTCTGGAACCTGACCCTCTTCTTGACCACGCTCTCTCGTCCCTAACCAATCCTATCATGGAGTTCCACTCAGAGACTGAAAGAAATCCTACAAGACCAACCCCGACTCAGATTCCCATCATCCCTGAAGGGGACCAAGATTTCAAAAGATTCTTGGACGTCAACGTCACAGCCCTCCAAAACTATCTCGCAAGAGACCCAACGCGAGACCTTTCGGGTGAAGTGGTGATGACATTAACACCATCCGCAACCCAGCCTTTTACCTCAACCATTTACCTGACCATGGCCAGTACGCAAAGTTTGGCCTCCCCATCCATTTTTAGACCAACCTCCATCGGGGTTCCATTACCCCCCCAACCACACACAATTCAACCAAGTTCTACATCATACCAGAACTTGGTTATCTCGACCCCTCACACTCTTGCACCCATGAATGCAGGAGTGCCAACCTATCCTTCTACCAGTGCCATCACGCAACCACCCTTGGCGGTATTCAGTCAACTTACACCCTTGACCTTCATAACTCAACCACTTTTGGCCTCCACTTACGTCCCTACGACTAGTCATCCATACGTTGCCCCCATACTGGTACAACTAACTACGTCGTATGCTTCCTCTAGCCTCTTTCAAGCGCCCTACAACTGTAGACACCTATATAGTGTCTAACCCTTGCTCACTTTCCCCTTAGTCCATTCCTAACCCATTCCTAACAATTACTAATTTAAAATAATTAATTTATTTTGAATTAATCCCCCTCCCTGGACACATCACCCATGACACCTCACCTGGGACACCTTGCCTTGGACTAATTCTCCTCCTATGACTCACTCAAGATCTATTCCTAATTCTTCTAACCACCTAACAAACTCTCGTGCGTATTTATCCCAAACTTTGACATTCTCCAATGGATAGTGCACTTGGCGGATGAAAAACAGGCTTAGTGGCTATTTTTACCCGTTCTAACTCTGCCGACGTCGGCCAAGTGTCGACTGATGCCGATGGAATCACCGACGTCAGTTATACTTAACCAATTTTGCAAACTCTTTGGAGGATCCAAATCAGAAATCAGCAAATCCCTAGAAGCAACTGACGAATCCTAATCTTCGACCATCTGTCAAACTGTAAAATCTCTCAATCAAGCCTCCCACTCTCTCCCTCAGGTGCAGCAACTGTTTCAGGTTCTCCATGCAAGCTACATCAACAACAGGTACAAGAATCATCGGTAGCACATCTTCCACAAGGCACAGGTAAGTATACTATCTGTGTTTTTATTCTCTTTTCAGTTATTGCTTTCAAACAATATCTCCTTAGACCAGACTGTTAACCAACCTAGACTTGAATCTTGATTTATCCACCTCCCTATTTCTTCTGTCCTCTATCAGATCATACATTCTACCCATTTAACCCGACTCTCAGACTCAGACCCCAGACCATTCAACCAAGCCCAAAACTTTGTCCACAGACCAAAACCCTGATCAGACTCTGTCCACAGACCACTCAAATAAACCCAGACCCTAACCAAACTCTGTCCACAGACCATAGACTTAACCAGACTCCGTCTAAAGACCTTTGCCTCGACCGACGCCGGTGACTATAACCAGTTCGACAGCTTCTCTCAAGTAAGTCCTTGTTTCTCTTTTTCATTCCATTTCTTTATCATTTCAATTTTTTATCATTTCAGTTATTTATCAGACATTTCTTTTCATTGATTAGTGGGTTTATATCCCTTAAGGAAGTTTTCATACTTCTGGGATCAAGCTTTCGCTTGACAACCCACCATCTGTCCATTTAACACCTTCTTTTGTCCAAGCTTCTTTTCTTTGCAGGTGTCATTCCTCCACAGCCAAAGAGGAGTACTCATAGCATCTGGATTACGGTGCACAGACTTTATTCAGGTACACATCAAGCCTTGACCATTCCTTCTTTAGTTTCTTAAGTTCTCTCCTTTGAAATTGAAAGCAAAATTTGAATAGAAACATTCTGGCATGCCCGGTGTGACCCCTTTAGGGCCTTCCTTGGGTTCCCTTCCTTCTTTGTTCATTTAGTTGCATTAGGCTTCTTAACCTTCACCTCCTTCTTTTCTAAAAAAATCATAAGCAGGAAATAAAAAGAACTCTTTCTTACTTTTTCTTGCATTTCTAGACTAGTAAAAAAAAAATCATTTTCTTCAACCCTTTCTCCAACTTGTCTTCATTCCAATCTCACATTTCGATTTGGGGCTTTAAAACTTACTGCATTTCATTTCTTGCTTTCTTGCATCTTTCTAGTCCACACTTAGTAATCAGTAAAACGCATATTGAATAAACCGTAGATCACTTGATGTTACACTACCAGACCACGTGCACTCAATAAAACATCAAACTCACTTGAGACAAGGCCCGAATGGGATTTCATCACCCAGCGGACAACCTTACCCAACCCGGCAATCCTACTTGGATTTCACCACCAAGGGGAAAGCCAACTTTGTTCTCTGGCAGAGTCTAAACTATAGTGAAAGTATATTTTGGTTAAGCGAAACCAGCTAACCACTGGAATCGTGAAGTGAGGGGAGCTTGCTCCTTAGCACCAGGCCTGTACGGAAGCTAATACAGATTTTTGAGTGCCTTAACATACCCAAAACCATCTTTAGATTGCCTATTCTAGGACCCTTCTTACAGCCAACTTCCTCAAACATCATATTAAGGCATAAGCCACACGATCTTAATAAAATTATTTCTAGGGACTTAACACTAGGCTCTGTCTGCCATCATCATATTTTCTATTTTTATCTGTCTTTTTTGAGCTGGTAAGGACGTCTTCTCCATTTCCAAAAACTTTTTTCTGAGTTTCTGGAAAACACAGTAACCGACATCGGTCCTGTAACCGACGTCGGCAACTTTTCTGTACCGGCATCGGTCATCTGACTGACATCGGCAGTCTTCTTCACCGACATCAGTTTTTCTATCGACGTCGGTCTCTGTCTATTTTTATTTTTCCAAAAATAGCAAGCTTAAAATCCAACTTTCTGACTGTCTAAACATCCATTCTAGTTTTCTGAGGCTGACAGAACACAGTTTTCTGAAACCTAATCCTTTCTTGCCTTGAATGGTTTTGACATGCAGTCAAACCAAGGCTCTTCTTGACCACGCCAGCCAATAACCGCTTCCACCTTCACCATCTATAACTAGTCCTATAATGGAGTTCAACTCGGAGACTGAAAGAACTCCCACTCGCCCAACCCTGCCTCAAACTCCTATCGTCCCAGAAGGGGACCAAGACTTTGCACGATTCTTGGACCTTAACGTCAAAGCCTTACAAAACTATCTCGCGAATAGCCAAATGCGTGACTCCCTGGGCAATCCAATCTATGGGATGCCGACTTCCTTAGTTGACACAAGCATCACATCAACCGCGCCTACAATTCAGCCACTAGACAATACCTCCACCAATAACCCAACTGTGTCTTACCTTCAAAACGTAACCTCTCCATCTAAACCTACCTCCATGGGGGTTTCGATACTCCCTCAACCTCAAGTCACTCAACCAAACCCCACACCTTTCCAAAACTTACTAGTCTCTATCCCCCCTACTCTTGCACCTATAAACACAAGAGTAACCGTTTACCCATCAACAAGCGTAGCCACGCCTCAACCATCCTTGACGGCCCCTATCCAACTTGTGCCAACCAACCCCATAACACAAGTGCCCTTGGCTCCAACTTTTGCTCCCATAACCAGCTATCCATATGTTGTGTCTATGCAACCATCCACGTCATACGCCCCTCCAAATATCTTTTAAGCACCTTATAATCTAGGGGGCGCTTCACCTACCAATCCGTCAGTAGACATCATCAAAATGCTGATGGATAAAATGTCTAGCTTAGAGACATCCATTTCTGGCTCACGCAATGCTCTCTCATATGAGCAAATTTGCAATGATCCTATTCATCCTTCCATTCCTATTAGACCATACCCCAACCAGTGGGAGCTTCCCAAATTTTCTCGCTTTCAAAGCAAGGAAGACCCACAGCAACACTTATGGGCATTTAGACATGACTGCTACCTTATAGCCCATGATGACGCATTACTCTTGCGCACATTTCCCATGTCCCTTTTTGGCGCTGTGCTCGACTGGTACAACTCCATTGCCAGCCATTCCCTCTTTACATTTACACAACTGGGCCAGCTATTTCTTGACCACTTCTCCATTAATATCACCAAGAAGGTCTCGATCACAGACCTTTACACTATTCGCCAATTCAAAGATGAATCAGTAACTGACTTCGTTGCTCGCTGGAGAGGCCTCATCAATCAACTCTCCTTTTCCCTACCTCAAACTAAACTTATTGAACTATTTTCCTGAGCTTGTGCCAAACACATTTCTTCCACTTTAAGGGTTCAGACCTTCCGTACCTTTGACGAAGCCTTCACGATGGCCCGTAAACTTGAATTACGTGCCATCGAGGAGAACAAAGTTAAATTGCGAAGCAAGAACCCCAACTCCAAGACTAATGACTCTTCTTCTTCTAAGCCTTCATCATCAAATCCTAAGTCTAAAACTTCAGCTAACGCTGTGGTCGTTAGACCTTCATCCTCTTCATCCAATCAACTCAAACCCTCCACATCTCAGAGCGCCACCCGTCAATTCCAACAGAGATACGTGCAAAGACAATATACTCCTCTTAGAGAATCTTACGCTTCTATACTGGAAAAACTTGTTAAATAGGGGATTCTCAACCTTCCCCAGATTCGACCACCACCCCAATTTGATCCCTCACGCGCCATCCCTGCGTGGTATAGGGAAAATGACTTCTACAATTTCCACTGTGTCAAAGGTCATGACACAAGAAACTGTAAAACCTTCAAAAACATAGTCCAGGACATGCTTGAAAAGAGAGAGCTCGTTCTAGATAATCCTAATGCACCTCCAAACTAGGGCATCGACATATTCAAACAACCATTCCCCAATCATCCACCAACCCAAAATAATAATGTCTAGACCTTAATTGACAACACGCATGAACATGATATTCGAACGGTCAATACGGTCTCGCCCTTCATCACCAACCAACCTCAAGAGGTTAACCCATCTACCAGTCCATCACGTGTGGACGAACCTCTTTCCCCAGTCAGTTCTCCATCAACCTCTCTCATCCTGGAGGATGCCTCAACCTTACCGGTGCCACTGGTCTCACCATCCTCCTTTCTTCTGCCTATGGAGGACCTGACCTTACCTACTCCTTGACCACAAGTGGAGGGCACCATAATCCCTGCCCTTTACCCACTTGAGGAGTCACACTCTCCCGTTCCTTCTCCACCAAGAGAAGAACCTGATTCTCCATCTTCCTCGACCAACGACAATCTAGCTATAACTCCCACACACCTTGGGTCCGAAACTATTACCACACCTAACACATCTTCTCAAGGATCCCAACCTCATCCAACATCCTCCCAGCCATTTTCCCGATTAGTGGAGAAATTAGAACTTCTCCCTTCAAGGAAAGTGGAGCATCGGGGATTGTGGGAACATCTTAAAGTTCTTCAACATTCCCGTGCCCTCTCGTCTCATGCTGCCAATCCACCCAAGGCAGAATCGCCCAAGACTCTAAACAAAGACCAAATTCTCGCTTCTAAACCTGCAGCTACTCAATCCAAACCAATCAAGCCACTTGGCATTCGCCCTCTCTCTACCCTCACTCACCCGCAAGTGAAAGTGGACTTGAACCAAACCTCGACTAAAAGTAGTCTTCCAATCAAGTCAAAGAAGACCGCCAGACCACAGCAGTGAACCCCTCCTCCACCCTCAACATTACCCTCCATCTTAGGACCTCATCCTTCTACCTTACTTAGCGTGCTTCCTACTCCGTCTCTTAACCAACACAAATTGCCTCCATTACTTCCTTCGCCACCCACAAGTCAACCCTCTCTCAAAAATTCGGCACATCTCACAAAGAAAGTGCCGTCGTCACCTGTTACCGCACCACCAACCCAAAAGGTGGTACGAAAACCTTCTTCAGCATCCCCCAAGTAGAAGTCACCAGCGCGTCATGCATCAACAAGCGCGGACCCCTTAGTAGGTTTGTATGCTTTAATATTATGCCAACTTTTTCAAACTTCTAGCATTACCCTTCCTTCCATCAAGCCATTCCAACCTCTCAGGTCAAAACCATCTTGGTTCGATGATACAAAGATTTGTTTATACCATCGTACACTAGGGCACGATACCGAGACCTATTGTGCCCTCAAGGCAGTTGTTCACCGCTATATGGAGAAAGACACTCTTCTCCTTGAGGACACTCTTGACCAACCCTCGACACCTTCCCATCCAACCCCATCAATCACATCAACGTCTCACCAACAGACCATAACCCCTTCTTCACCTACCATCTTTGAAATCAACGCCATTCATGTAACCACTAGGTCACAGAAGGACAAGGTGAAAGAAAAAGCCGCTATTCCTTGGACCTATCCTTTTGTCCAGGCACCTCAACCATCAAAACCCAAAATTTCCATCTTAGGTGCATCCCAACCCACTTCTTCAGAGGCAATCACAGAATCTATGATAAAACAACTTCACCAAACGCCTGTGAAGATGACTCTATATGACCTCATCCAAAGCTCCCCCCAACATCTCCAGGCTCTAATCAAAGCCCTACAAGCAGCAGAAGTCCAACCTGAAGACCCTCAACCACTTGCTACTTTAGTCCATTCTTTATCCCCCGTCGCCTCCATCACTTTCAGTAATTCTGAAATTCCTACCTCCACCATGGAAGATCAGGACGCCGCCCTTTTCATCACATCCTACGTTGATCGAACCCGTATTAAACGAGTTATGATCGATGGGGGTGCTAGCATTAGTATCATTTCCTCCCACACCTTTGACCAATTGCCCCTTCCCAAGAATTACGTATCAAAAACTAACGCAATCCTTAGATCCTTTAATGACACAACCGCTAACACTATCGGCACTATTGTCCTCCATATCCGCATTGGTCCATGTACAATCTCGGAGCTCTTCTACATCATTGAAGGAGAGTTCCAATACAACATCCTCTTAGGGCGACCCTGGATCCGCGCCATGGCTTGCGTCCCTTCAACACTTCACTGTTGTGTCAAATTTGAACACGACAAACAAGTCCATGTCATTCCCACCGACCCATCCCCTTTTAAAACTTGTAACATGACCTATATCCCAAACGACGTTCTTATCCCGCTCAAGGCATCCACCCAACCATCGCCTCCATCCGCAGAAGCGTCAACTAGTACGCAAACAGTGGTTGCCACCACATCATCTTCTCAATTAACAACCAAAGACCCCATGGACGACATCTTCCAAAGACTTTCATTAGGAGAATATCGTCTCCTTACTCTAGACATGTTCCAAACTCCTCAAGAGTATGGACAACTTCATCAAAACCCAAACTATGACTGTCAGATTGGAATGGTCATTCCTTATGGTCCTCCTAGCCTTCGCACCAATCTCGTCTATGGGGGGTTGGATCAAGCTCCTACTGAATCAAATCCTTCCTCCTCACCCCAAACATTCACATCAAATTTCTCCTTTCTTAGCAATCCTACCTTTGCACATACCTATCTTTATAGGTGTGCATGGAAGGGTTTTGGCTTTGGATGTTACGAACAAGGCTCCCATCATCCTGTCGAAACACCCAATGACGATAATGTAAAGAAATGGTATGGACTGGGTTTCCAAGAACCCACTGAGGCTTCCACAAATCTTTCCCCCGAACTAACCATCGACCAATTTCTTCTAGACTCACCTATTCTTCCATCCTCACCTACGGAGTCGGTGGTTTCCATCCCTCCTAGTTTTTTTTTTGCATAAACACCATCCGCTTGGAACCCCTAACCTATCAGCTCAACAGGGTTCCCAAGTCTCTTCCTCTCATTTATCCTAGCATGATAGACGATGAATCATCAACCATCAACACAGTCCATTGCATAGACGACGACGCCATTCTTACCTATATGGGTGCTGATGATTCTTTCATTCAGCGCTCCCTCCCTTCTGAAACACAAGTTATGTTAAATGAATCAACCATTGACATTAACCTTTCATCTTCTGACGTTCCTCAAGTCTTAAAGATTGGTCAGTCTTTAGACACTCAAGAGCAGGCTGACTATACCACATTTCTCTCAGACAACCGCAAAGCCTTTGCCTAGACCTATGCCGACATGCCTGGCATCGACCCTAACATTGCCACTCATAACATTGTCACAAACCCAGAGGCCAAGCCTGTTAGGTAAAAGCTTCACAAAATGCATCCTCGTGTTGCACTTCTTGTCAAAGAAGAGCTTCAGCACCTTCTTTCAGTCTCCATCCAACCCATCGATTATCCACAGTGGGTCTCTAACATCGTTCCTGTCACCAAGGCGACTGGGGGGATCCAGATCTGCACAGACTATTGTGACCTTAACCTAGCTTGTCCCAAGGATGACTTTCCTCTTCCAAACATTGACCAACTTGTTGATCTTATGGCTGGCCATGAGATGTTATCACTCATGGACAGATTTTCAGGATACAACCAAATCTTGATTGCACCAGAAGATCAGCACAAAACTACCTTCATTACCCCTTGGGGAACTTTCTGCTATCGAGTCATGCCTTTTGGTCTAAAAAATGCAGGCGCCACATATCAGCGTGCCATGACTTACATCTTTCACGATCTCCTCCACAAAATCATGGAGGACTATGTCGATGACCTACTTGGCAAATCCAAGCTTCATCGTGACCATTTGACTATTCTTAAAATCATCTTCTCTCACTTTCTTCAGTACCAGGTCCGTCTTAACCCCAAGAAATGTGTCTTTGGGGTCCTCTAAGGAAAGCTCCTGGGATTCATTATTTCTTTTCGTGGCATCGAGATAGATCCTGCCAAAATCTATGCTATCCTCGAAATGCCACCTCCAACTAAATCTCAAACAACTCCGCAGCCTACAAGTAAAGCTCCAATCCATCCACCATTTCATTTCACAACTTTCTGACCATTGCCAACCCTTTCATCACCTCCTCAAGAAGGACGTCTCCTTTAAATGGGATAAGGATTGCCAAGAGGCCTTTGAAGCCCTTAAACGCTATTTGGTCTCCCCACCAATCCTTATTCCACCAAAGGATGACCAACCCTTCTACCTCTACATCTCTGCAACCAATCATTCGTTAGGTGCCATGATCGTGCATCGAGACGAGCAACACCGTGAGCAAGTAGTCTATTACATAAGCCGAACACTTGTTGACTATGAAACTCGGTATACTCATACCGAGAAACTCTATTTGGCATTAGTATTTGCCACTACTAAGCTCCGTCATTATCTTCTCAATCACAAAACCTTTGTCATCACCCACACTGATCCCCTCAAATACATGCATTCCAAACCATATCAAAACCAGCGTATGGCTCGTTGGCTCATGCTTCTTGTTGAATTTGACTTAGAATTTGTCCAGCAAAAATCTATCAAAGGGCAAACAATCACTGACCAACTAGCGGATGCCCCTCTTCCCGACAATCAACCTTCTCAGTGCGAATTTCCCGATGAATCTATCGCCACTCTCTCGACTGATGACACCTTCTACCAAATGACAATGTTCTTCGACAGCTCTAAATGTCAACTCGGTGGGGGTGCAGGGGTCATCCTCATTCCATATGAAGGTGAACCCATGCCCCTGTCTTTTAAACTGGACTTTGAATGTACCAATAATATGGCCGAATACGAAGCCTTAATTTTGGGACTTCAAACTGCTCTTTCTTTAAACATCAAGACCATTAGCATCTTTGGTGACTCACAACTTGTCGTCAATCAAATCAATGGTTCATATCTTTGTAAAAATGAAATTTTACAAAGATACAAGCACCGTGTTGACACTCTTTTAGCATCTTTCGACCATCACTTATTGCAGACTGTTCCTCGATCGACGAATAAATTTGCTGACACCATGGCTTCCCTCGCCTCTCATATTCCTTCATCATCATCATCCTCATCGAGAATTTATGTCATGGTACATCGTGTGCCATTACCTTCATACATTTCCACTGACATCAATCTCGTCCACACCATAGACTCTAGTTCACAAGATGTTTGGTATAAACAACTTGAGGACTACTTGACTCATTCTCTCATTCCTCCCAACCTCTCTAGCAATGCACAGTGGGCTTTCATCAAGCGCACCGCTCGCTTTACCATGCTAGGGGGCCTTCTCTATAAAAGAGGTTTTAACGGTCTTCTTCATCGCTATTTAAACTCCACTGAAGCTTCTCATGTTGTCAAACAAGCCTATGACGGGATTTGTGGTGGACACTTCAGTGGTAACTCAGTTGCCAAGCGCATCCTTCGCCTGGGTTATTATTGGCCCACTCTTCATCAAGACTGTAGCGATTATGTTCGGCGTTGCATCAAGTTTCAGCAGCATGCTAATTTGCTTCATCTCCCTAGTCACACCTTACAAGTTGCTCAAGATTTCTGGCCTTTTTCACAATGGGGCTTAGATCTCATCGACGAGATTAATCCTCATTCGTCTCTTCGTCATCAATCCATCATCACTGCCACCGAGTATTTCACCAAGTGGGTGGAAGCTATTCCTCTTGTCTCCACAAAAGCCGACAAGATTGTCGACTTCATCAACACCCATATCATCTATTATTTTGGTTTACCTCACAAAATCATCACCGATAATGGCAAGTCCTTTAAAAACAAGATCGTCCAAAAACTCTGCGATTCATTTGGCATCAAACTCAGCTTTTCTTCGCCTTACTACCCACAAGCAAATGGGCAGGCCGAGGCTTCTAACAAAATCCTAACTAAAATTCTCATGAAGGTGGTCAACGACACTGGAAGGAATTGGCATATTCATATTCCCTTCGCTTTGTGGGCCTACTGCACTAGCATCTGAACCTCTACGGGTGCTACCCCTTTCTCTCTAGTGTACGGAACAGAGGCTATCTTACCTCTCAAAGTACAAATCCCATCTCTTCGCATTTCACTCCATGACATTCTTTCTAATGATGACTTTTGTCAAAATTGATTAGCTCAACTTGAGTTACTCGATGAACGTCGTCTTGCAGCCCTCAGTCATCTCCATGTCTATCAAAATCACATCAAACGTGCCTATAATAAAACTCTGAGAGAACGGGATTTCAATATCGGAGACCTCATCCTCAAAGAAAACCAACATGTGACCAATATGGAATGGAGTAAATGAAGCAAATTTGCTCCTAATTGGCTCGGACCTTATATCATCACGCACAAGTATGGATCAGGAACTTATCGTCTGTCTTCTCTTGAAGGCCGACCAGAACCTGAGCCTCTTAATGCTTTGCATCTACGACCATTCTACTGTTAGTCGAGTACTCATCCACTTGACATTTACCTTGAGCTTGTCCCTTGAGCAATCCTTGTCCTTTTAATCATTAATTTATTTCACCCTTTTTCCCTTAACAAAATCCTCTACAACCCTTTTATGATGCATGGATGCTTCGTCCTAATAACAGGGAGTCCTTGACCTTCTATAAGTCTTGTCCATGACTCAATATTCTGTCAAAAATAAATCAAGATGTCAAATATCCAAGTTCACAAAATCAAATCAAAAAGCAGACTGCTCCCTCGAAGGACAGCTGCACTATCATTGCTATAACTAATAGACTGCTCCCTCGAAGGACAGTTATTCAAAATCTATAAAGCAAAGTGTAGACCACTCCGTCGAAGGATGGCTATAACTAAATCTTGCTAAAAATAGCACTTGTTTTGAAGCTTCTCGCATCGATCAGCTTCACAAATGACCACCAAATAAATGACATCTTTATGTGGACTTCCCGCATTGATCAGTCCGCTCTAAAAAAAAAAAAAAAAAAAACCCGGGTCATGGACTTGACTTATAGTTGTCGCAGGGTCTCCTATAAAAAGGGGAAAAGTTCTCCATACTTTAAAAAAAAGTTACCCTTTTCCTCCTATCCTATCACCTACTCAAGGGACTTCGAGCTCACTATAATGTCAAAAGTGATTCGATTACCGCTCTAACATACCTATGGTCAATGACGCAACGCATAAATGGGGCTCTTGGTTCTAACAACCCCTGCCTATGTTGTCTTTTTGGTCCTTGTCAATAAAAGGGCACTTATGCCTTCTGCCTATACTTTGGTCACATTCAACCACATCATTTGTCAAAAAGACTTATCCCAATTCTTTTCAAACCATTCACATAAGCCTAATCATTCTAGTTTCCATGGACAACAATACACATGGAAACTATCAACCATCCAATTTATGTTAAGCATAAACCAATACTTGTTGAAACATAAATAGACCTCAATTCATTCTTAGCAAACATCCATCACGAATATGGATAGTTGCTAGGGATGAAAAAAACCCCGACCAAAGTTACAGAATACACCATTTGGAAAAAACTGTAGCATCATCTTCTCCTTATCATTTCAAGCATTTACCCTTAGACATCTGGGAAATGCTATATCTTTATCATGACCAATAATCAACCACTCTAATCTTTTTCCTCCCTTCTTGGGAGAACTACATTGGCCTGAGGCCCTAACGAGAAGGGCTATGTAGGCAGCACTCAGTTGACATGGGGTCTTCTGGGGTTAGCTCAGCCATTTTTTTCGTCACTTTCTCCCATCTCCTTCTCTCGTCACCTATCAATCACAGCACAGTCAATCACATATTCACATAATCATTAGTATACTCTCATTTTCATTATAACAACATAAGTCATTAGTCATCAATTTCATCCATCATAATTCATTAAAACAGCCGCATCATATAATCTAAAGACATTCCATATCACATCTATCATCTATCATCATCTATCACAAGTTAAACATTCCATATCACATCTATCATCATCTAATCTAAAGACATCATCATATAATCTATCATCCACAATCAATCAACATCATCATATAACCATTTCATAAACATTGTCATCATCACATTCATTTTCATCAAGCATCATCATCATATAATCATTAAAAATTAGCATCATCATTAACATCATCGCATTAATCATTAGCATCATCATAACATAATCATCATAAATATCATATCAAAACATGCATCATGAAACACGTGAAAAATATTGCAAAAATTAAACATCTACAACATCTCCATAACACATCAATAACCAAAATCTCATCATATATATATCAAAAATAGTTTTATACAAAAAGACACAATCTATGTCTGTCTCTCTCTCTCATCATACATCTCTTGTCTTCGGCTCACAAGCCGATATATACATCAAAAAAATGCATCTCTATGGCTGCCCTCAAGGCTGTGGCTATGGTGGTGGTGGCGGTGGCCGAGAAGAGGCTGTATCCTCTCCTCCCTCTGATCTCTGCCGTCTGCGCGACCCTGAAGCCATCGCTCGTGACATCAACCTCTATCAGCTCTACTCCGCCTGTAGACACCGCAAACGTGTCTGCACCTTGGTTCTCCCCCTTGGTCCTTTCTCCCTCCTAGTCCTCCTTGGTCCCTAACCCACCTAGGTCTTATTAATTATAAATTAACATCTTTTAATTAATTGAGGCCCCCTTTTCCACCCTACCCTTGCCTCCTTGGATCCTCCCTTGAATCCCTCCACCTTCCCCTAGCATTTATTAACCCAAATCTCACCATTATATCCCCCCTCGTCCATTTTGGCAACCTTGCGACCGTTCTGCCCATGACCCCTCGCTCAGCGGTGTGCAAGAATGAGCAGAGGCTATTTTTAGCCTCTGTGCCCATCCTGCGACCGCCGACGTCGGCGACCCTTCGGCCGACGTCGGCAGCCTTCATTATCCCCTTCTGCGTCCGTTGCGCCCCCTGGACTCTTGAGCTCGCAAACAGCTTCTCTTGGCGCTTTGGCTCTCATCTTTCCTCCGTCTTAACCTCGTACAGCAACAGCAACAGGTGAAACAGGCCCTGGATCAGTATCTTCTCCTTGCAGTAACTCTTCAGTGGCTCCAGCAACATCTCCATCTTCTTCTTTCAGCAGGCTAAAGGTAAGCTAGTCTGGTTTTTATTTCATTTCTTCAGTTTAATCATCTATCTTCTATTGTTTTCTATGTCTCTTCCTTTGTCCCTCCCCCTGAGAGGCTGCAAAGCCTTCTCAGGCCCCTTCCTCTGTGAATCCTCCTCTTCCCCTTCCTCTGTGAATCTTCCTCTCCCCTGTATCTCTGCCTGAGATCATCCACAGACCCGTCCATCAGACCCAGACCCGTCCATCAGACTCAAACCCGTCCACGGACAGACCACAGACCAAGACTCAGACCAGACCTTGCTCAAACCCGACTACAGGCTACAACTCCGACCGATGCCAGTCACTACCCCAATCGACGACGGCAGGATAGCCGACGACGGCAGATCAGCTAACCGACGCCGGCGACATTTCCGACCTCGGCGACTGTCTTCAGCCCAACTCCTTCATTCAGGTAATCATTTTGTTTTCTTCTTTCCTTTCTAATCTTTTTGTCACTTCTGTATTCTGGCATTCTATTTTTTATCAGTCACTTATCCTATCAAAACAGTGGGTTGACCTCCCTTAAGGAAGTTTTTACACTTCTGGGAACAAGCCTTTGCTTGGCAACCCACTGCCTATCTGTCTAACGTTTTTCTTGTCCTAGTTTCTTTCTTCTTTGCAGGTGTCATTCCTCCACAGCCAAAGAGGAGTGCCCACGAACGTCTGGATTTACGGTGCGCAATCTTATGTCCAGGTACTTCCAAGCCTTGTCCATTACTTTCTTTTAGTTTCTTTTTCTTAAGTCTGAAAAGCAAATTTGAGGTAGAAACATCTCTGGCACGCCCGGTGGGACCCTAGGTTCCTCCTGGGTTCCTTTTTCTTTTTCATTCATCTAGGTGCATTTAGGCTCCTTTCTTCTTGTCTCTTTCTTCTATTCCAAATGTCACTATAAGCAGGACTAAAACAAACCTTTCTTCCTTGCATTCTAGACTAGTCTAAATATCATACTCTCGTCCCTTTCTCCATCTTGTCTTCATAGCAATATCACATTTCGACTTGGGCTTAAAACGTATTGCACTTTCATTTCTGCTTGTGCTTGCATTAGTCCACATCTAGTAACTTAGGCGCATATTGAATAAACCGTAGACACTTTATGTTACACTACCGAATCACATGCACAAAACAAACATAAAACATACCTGAGACAAGGCCCGACTGGGAATTCATCCCCCAGCGGATACCTTACCCGTCCCGGTGACCCTACTTGGATTTCATCACCAAGGGGGAAGCCCACTCCGTTCTCTGGCGGAGTCTAAACTCTAGGCGAGGTATATCTTGGCTAAGCGAGACCAGCTAACCACTAGAATCGTGAAGTGAGGGGAGCTTGCTCCTTAGCACTAGGCCACGTACCAGACCCTAACACAGATCTTTGAGCACCTAAAACAACACCTGAAACCATCCTTAGACCGCCTTCTTCTAGGACCCATTTTTCAGCGAATCTTCCCAAACGTTCATCTAAGGCATAAGCCACAAGTTTCTAAGGTTAATTTCTAGGATTTATCGCTTAGGCTTGTCTGTCTTTCTCTGTTTTCCTCTTCTCATCTGTTTGTTTGAGTGTGTGAGGATGTTTTCTTCTTTGTTTTTCCAAGAACCTTTTAGCTCTCTGGAAAACACAATCACCGGCATCAGTTCTGACACCGACGTCGGCTTCCCCTGTCACCGGCATCGGTTTTGATACCGACGTCAGCTTCCTCTGTTATCGGCATCGGTTATCTGACCGACGTCGACCTCATTTCTTACCGACATCAGTTTTTAAACCGACGTCGGTCTCTGTCACTGTCCTTTCTTTTCAAAACCAGCAACCTAAAACCTATCCTTTCTCTGTCAAACACTTCATCCTGGTCTTCTAAAACTGAGCAACACAGTTCCTGAGACCTGAACCTTCTTTGCCTTGCATGGTTTTCACTCGTAGCCAAGCCAAGGCCCTTATCGACCACGCCTGCCGTCAACCACTTCCGTCCACCCCATCCGTGACCAAGCCTACAATGGAGTTCAACTCGGAGACCGAAAGAACTCCTGTCCGTCCGACCCCGCCGCAGACTCCCATTGTCCAAGAAGGGGACCAAGACTTCGAGCGATTCTTGGACCTCAATGTCAAGGCTTTGCAACATTATCTCGTGCATAGCCGAACGCGGGACTCCTTGGGCAATCCGATCTACGGAATGCCGACCTCCCTTATCGCGACTACAGCTGTATCGACAACATCCATAGTTCAACCTTCGGACACTCAAGCCATCGCTTTGACCACTGACCAGACTTTGACCAATCCTCCAGGTGTGGCCTCTCCCTCTATCATTGGGCCCACTTCCACCGGGGTTCCGGCCCCTTGTCAACCTCAACCCGCTCAACCTCTATCCACTCCTTTTCAAAACCTTGTCGTCTCTATCCCGCCTACCCTGGCCCCTATCAACACCAGGGTGGCTTCTTATCCCTTGGCCCCCGTTACCACAGTCCAACCTCTCGTGGCAACAACGGGCCCAGCTATGTCTTCTAACCAACCACCTTTAGCCTTCACTTCTGCCCCTGCGATTAGTCATCCGTATATTATACAACCGACTATGTCGCATGCCTCCTCTAACCTCTTCCAAGCACCCTACAACTTAGGGGGCGCGCAACCCGTCAATCCGTCGGCAGACATCATCAAGATGCTGATGGACAAGATGATTAGTCTTGAGACCTCTGTTTCCAGCTCGCGCAACACTCTTTCATATGAATAGATCTGTAACGACCCCATCCATCTTTCTGTCCCAATCAGACCATATCCTAGCCAGTGGGAGCTTCCGAAGTTTTCTCGTTTTCAAAACAAGGAAGACCCACAACAACATTTGCGGGCATTCAGACACGCCTGCTACCTCATTGGCCATGACGATGCGTTACTCTTATGCACATTTCCTATGTCTCTCTCGGGTGCTGCACTTGACTGGTACAGCTCCCTTCCTAGCCATTCTCTCTTCTCATTCACGCAATTGGCTCAGCTATTCCTCGATCACTTTTCTATCAACATAACCAAGAAGGTCTCAATCACGGACCTCTATTCTATTCGGCAATTCGAGGACGAGTCCATAGCCGACTTCGTTGCTCGATGGAGAGGCCTTATCAACCAACTATCCTTTTCCTTGCCCCAGGCTGAGCTTATTGAACTCTTTTCTCAAGCCTGTGCCCGACATATCTCTTCCACTCTGAGGGTTCAAACCTTCCGCACTTTTGACGAGGCCTTCACGATGGCCCGCAAACTAGAGTTGCGTGCCATCAAGGAGAACAAAGTCAAGTTGCGGAGTAAGAATCCCAGCTCTAAGACCAATGACTCTTCTTCTACCAAGCCATCATCATCCAATTCTAAATCTAAGGCTTCAGCTAATGCCGTGGTTGTCAGACCTTCATCTTCTTCGACTAATCAGCCTGAGCCCTCTACATCTCAGAGCGCTACTCGGCAATTCCAGCAAAGATACTTGCAGCGACGATATACTCCTCTTGGAGAATCATATGCGTCTGTGTTGGAAAAGCTTCTTAAACAGGGAGTCCTCAATCTCCCTCAAGCCTGACCTCCTCCGCAATTCGATCCCTCACACGCCATCCCCGCGTGGTATAGGGAGCAAGACTTCTGCAGCTTTCACCGTGTTAAGGGCCATGACACGGAGAACTGCAAGACCTTTAAGAACATAATACAGGACATGCTTGAAAAGGGGGATCTCATCTTAGACAATCCAAATGCACCCCCTAATCAGGCCATTGACATCTTCAAACAACCTCTTCCCAATCATCCGCCAACTCAGAACCATGTCCAGACCTTAATTGACGACAATCATGAGCACAATATTCGGACAGTCAATACGGTCTCTCCTTTCGTCCCCAATCAGCCTCTTGAGGTTAGTCCATCTATCAGTCCGTCACATGTGGACAAGCCTCTCTCCCCGGCTAGTTCTCCATTGACCTCTCTCATCTTGGAGGACGCCTCGGCCTTACCAGCACCACCAGTCTCGCCATCCTCCTTTCTGCAGCCCATGGAGGACCCGACCCTTCCTACTCCTCAGCCGCAAGTGGAGGGCACCGTCATCCCTGCCCTTTACCCGCTGGAGGAGCCTCGCTCCCCGGTTTCTTCTCCACCCAGGGAAGAACCTGTCTCTCCTTCGTCTTCATCTAGATCTGTCATGACTTTACCACATCATGTGTCCAAGACCACTACACCCATCTCATCTTCAACCTCGCAACCATCAACATCTTCCTCTCAGCCATTTTCCCGGTTAGTGGAGAAGATTGAACTTCTCCCTTCGAGGAAAGTGACGCCTCAGGTGTTGTGGGAGCGACTTAAAGCCCTTCAACATACCCGCGCCCTCTCATCACATGCCGCTAATCCTCCTAAGGCAGAATCTCGTCAGACTCTTGACAAAGACCAGACTCTCAAACCCCAACCAAATCCGTCCAAACCGAAGCCTGCATCTATCTCGTCCAAACCCATCAAGTCATTTGGCATTCGTCCTATCTCCTCCCTCACTCACCCGCAAGTGAAGGTGGACCTGGGCCAGACCTCGACCAGTAGCAGTCTTCCGACCAAGGCGAAGAAGACTGCCAGACCGCCGAAACGAACGCCTCCTTCTCCGTCACCATTGCCATCCATTTTGGGCCCCCATCCTTCGACCTTGGCTAGCATCCTTCCTACTCCGACCTTCAACCAAAATTCGTTGCCTTCTTTGCTTCCTCTGCCTACCTCCAGTCGTCCCTCTCCTAAAAAGGCAGTATCAATCATCAAGAAAGAGCCGTCTCCATCTGTCACCGCGCCATCAACCCATAAGGTGGTACGGAAACCTCTTCTAACCTCGCCTAAGCAAAAGTCACCAACCTCGCGCATATCAAATAGCACGGACCCTCTATTGGGCTCATACTCGTCGATATTGCGCCGACTTCTCCAGACTTCTGACATAACTCTTCCGCCCATCAAGCCTTTCCAACCTCTCGGGTCCAAGCCCTCCTGGTTCGACGATACGAAAGTTTGTTTATATCATCGTACACCAGGACATGACACCGAGACTTGTTGTGCCCTCAAGGCCGTCATTCGCCGCCATATGGAGAAAGACACTCTTCTCCTTGAGGACACTCTTGACCAGACCCCGACTCCTTCCTGTCCAGCTTCTTCAAACACGTCAACATCTCACCGGCAAGACATGACCCCCTCTTCGCCTCCCATTCTCGAAATCAATGCTGTCCGTATAACCACTAGATCGCAAAAGGACAAGGCCAAGGAAAAAGCTGCCATTCCTTGGACCTATCCCTTCGTCAAGCCACCCCTTGCGCCTAAGCCTAAAATCTCTATCCTTGGCGCGTCCCAACCTTCTTTGTCTTCCTCTTTCGGGCCAATCCACGACTCCATGCTGAAGCAGCTTCACCAGACACCTGTGAAGATGTCTCTCTACGACCTTATCCAAACTTCGCCTCAGCACCGTCAAGCCCTTATCCAAGCCTTGCAGATAGCGGAGGTCTGACCCGAGGACCCCCAACCGCTCGCTGCCCTCGTCCACTCCTTGTCTCCTGTCGCTTCCATCACCTTCAGTGATTTTGAGATTCCCACATCTAACACAGAAGATCAGGACACCGCCCTTTTCATCACTGCCTATGTTGATCGGACACGCATTAAACGCGTTATGATCGACGGCGGCGCTAGCATCAACATAATCTCTACCCACGCCTTTGATCAGCTGGCTCTTCCTCAGAACTGCATCTCCAAAACTGACGCTATCTTACGCTCTTTCAACGACACCACCGCCACGACCATTGGCACAGTCATCCTCCACATTCGCGTTGGTCCACGCACAGTCCCGAAGCTCTTCTATATCATCGAAGGAGAGTTTCAATACAACCTTCTACTGGGCCGACCTTGGATCCGTGCCATGGCCTGTATACCCTCCACCCTGCACCGTTGTGTGAAGTTCAAACATGACGGGCAATTCCACACCATTCCCGCTGACCCTTCACCCTTCAAGACTTGCAACACCACCTATCGTCCTAACGATGTCCTCATCCCCATCAAGCCGTCCACTCCGGCACCGTCTCCATCTGCGGAAGCTTCGACCAGTTCGCAATCGGCGGTTGCCCTCACCCCTCCTCTTCAAGCGCCGACCAAAGACCCCATGGAAGACATCTTCCAACGACTATCGCTTGGGGAATATCGCTTGTTGACCCTCGACATGTTCCAAACTCCACAAGAGTATGGACGCCTTCACCTCAGTCCTAATTACGACCCTCGGATCGAGACGGTCATACCTTATGGCCCTCCTCACTTCCGAACCAACTTTGTCTAGGGGGGCTTAATCAAGCTCCTACCTACGGCGCTTCCCTCTCTTCACCCCAACCTTTCACATCTAATTTCTCATTTCTTGGCAACCCTGCCTTTGCACACACTTACCTTCACAGGTGTGCATGGAAGGGTTTTGGTTTCGGACGTTATAAGCAGGGCTCCCATCAGCCCATCGAGCTGCTCAGTGATCACGACGCCAAGAAACGGTATGGCCTGGGATATCATGACCCCACTCAGGCTCCTTCCGACCTTTGTCCCGAACCAACCACTGACCAATCTCTTCCAGACTCGCCCATTTCTCCTTCGTCACCTACGGAGTCGGTGGTTTCCATCCCTCCTAGTTTTTTTTTTCCATAAACACCATCTGCCTGGAACCCCTGACCTATCAGCTCGATGGGGTGCCCAGGTCTCTCCCTCTCATCTTTCCTAGCATGGTAGAGGATGAGTCGGCAACCATTCACACTGTCCACTGCGTTGACGATGACGCCATCCTTTCCTACATGGGTGCCGATGACTCTTTCATCCAGCGTTTCCTCCCTTCCGAGACCCAAGTTATGTTAAATGAATCCACCATTGACATCAACCTCCCTTCTTCTTCCGATGTTCCTCACGTCTTAAAGATTGGCCAATCTTTAGACGCTCAGGAGCAGCTTGACTATGCCCAGTTCCTTTCCAACCATAGCAAGGCCTTTGCCTGGACTTACAGCGACATGCCTGGCATCGACCCTACCATTGCTACCCATAACATTGTCACCAAATCAGAGGCTAAGCCTGTTAGGCAGAAGCTTCGAAAGATGCACCCTCGCGTTGCACTTCTTGTCAAAGAGGAGCTTCAGCGCCTTCTTTCTTTCTCCTTCATCCAACCCATCGATTATCCACAGTGGGTCTCTAACATCGTCCCAGTTACTAAAGCAACTAGGGGGATTCGGATCTGCACAGACTATTGCGACCTTAACCTAGCCTGTCCTAAAGACGACTTTCCTCTGCCTAACATTGACCAGCTTGTTGATCTTACGGCCGGCCATGAGATGCTATCTCTCATGGACGGATTTTCAGGATACAATCAAATCCTGATCGCACCGCAAGACCAGCACAAGACTACCTTTATCACCCCATGGGGGACTTTCTGCTATCGAGTCATGCCTTTCGGCCTGAAAAATGCTGGTGCCACTTATCAACGCGCCATGACCTACATTTTCCACGATCGCCTCCACAAAATCATGGAGGACTATGTGGATGACCTTCTCGGCAAGTCCAAGCTCCGCCGCGACCACTTGACCATTCTCACAATCATCTTCTCTCGTCTCCTTCAATACAATGTCCACCTCAACCCCAAGAAGTGTGTCTTTGGGGTCCTCTCAGGCAAACTTCTTGGCTTCATCGTTTCCTTCCGTGGTATCGAGATAGATCCCGCCAAGATCCGCGCTATTCTCGAAATGCCGCCCCCGACCAATCTCAAGTAGCTTCGCAGTCTCCAAGGGAAGCTCCAGTCCATTTGCCATTTCATCTCGCAGCTTTCAGACCGCTGCCAACCTTTCCATCACCTCCTTAAGAAAGACGTCTCCTTTAAATGGGATAAGGGCTGTCAAGAGGCTTTTGAAGCCCTCAAAGGCTATCTGGTCTCTCCACCAGTCCTCATTCCACCTAAGGACGACCAACCCTTCTACCTTTATATCTCTGCTACCAACCATTCGTTAGGTGCCATGATCGCGCACCGAGACGAGCATCATCACGAGCAAGCGGTTTACTACATCAGCTGAACACTGGTCGAATATGAAACTCGGTATACTCATACCGAGAAACTCTGTTTGGCATTAGTCTTTTCCGCTACCAAGCTCCGCCACTATCTTCTCAACCACAAAACCTTTGTCGTCACTCACACCGACCCTCTCAGGTACATGCACTCCAAGCCATATCAAAATCAACGTATGGCTCGGTGGCTCATGCTGCTTGCTGAGTTTGACTTCGTCTTCATCCAACAGAAATCTATCAAGGGGCAAACCATCACTGACCAACTGGCAGATGCCCCTCTTTCCGACAACCAACCTTCACACTGTGAGTTCCCTGACGAGTCTATCGCTACCCTTTCCACCGATGACACCGTCTACCAGATGACTATGTTCTTTGACGGCTCCAAATGTCAACTCGGTGGGGGTGCAGGGGTCATCCTCATCCCACTCGACGGGGAGCCCATGCCTCTATCTTTCAAGCTTGACTTCGATTGTACCAATAATATGGCCGAATACGAGGCCTTAATTTTGGGACTTCAGACTGCCCTTTCTCTCCACATCAAGTCTATCAACATCTTCGGCGACTCGTAGCTCGTCGTTAATCAAGTTAACGGTTCGTATCTCTGTAAAAATGAAGTTTTACAAAGGTATAAGAATCGTGCTGACACTCTTTTGGCATCTTTCGACCATTACCTCTTGCAGACTGTTCCACGCTCTACGAACAAGTTTGCCGACACCATGGCTTCTCTTGCTTCGCATATCCCATCTTCATCATCATCATCTCGCCTTTTTGTCACAGTGCATCGCGTACCTTTGCCTTCATACATCTCTCCTCACATCGACCATATCAACACTATCAATTCTAGCCCACAAGATGACTGGTATAAGCAACTTGTGGACTACTTGTCTCTTTCTGTCACTCCTCCCAACCTCTCTAGCAATGCACGGCGAGCCTTCATCAAGCGCACAGCTCGCTATACCATGCTAGGGGGCCTTCTCTATAAGCGAGGCTTCGACGGTCTCCTTCTTCGCTGTCTAACCTCCGCTGAAGCTTCTCATGCCGTAAAGCAAGTCCACGACGGAATTTGTGGTGGACACTTCAGTGGAAATTCAGTTGCCAAGCGCCTCCTTCGCCTGGGTTATTATTGGCCCACCCTTCATCAAGACTATAGCGATTATGTTCGGCGTTGCATCAAGTGTTAGTAGCACTCTAACCTGCTTCATCTCCCCAGCCACGCCTTGCAAGTCGCTCAGGATTTTTGGCCTTTCTCTCAGTGGGGCTTGGATCTCATCGGTGAGATCAACCCTCACTCGTCTCTTCGTCATCAGTCCATCATCACTGCCACTGAGTATTTCACCAAGTGGGTGGAAGCCGTTCCTCTTGTCTCCACAAAAGCCGACAAAATTGTCGACTTCATCAGCAGCCACATCATCTGTCGTTTCGGTGTCCCTCACAAAATCATCACCGACAATGGCAAGTCCTTCAAAAACAAGACTGTCCAAAAACTATGCGACTCATTTGGCATCAAACTCAGCTTTTCTTCGCCTTACTACCCACAAGCGAATGGGCAGGCTGAGGCTTCCAACAAAATTCTCACCAAAATTCTCATGAAGGTGGTCGATGATACAGGAAGGGATTGGCACGTTCATATCCCCTTCGCTTTGTGGGCCTACTGCACTAGCATCCGAACCTCTACGGGTGCTACTCCCTTTTCTCTCATGTACGGAACAGAGGCTGTCTTACCTCTCGAAGTACAGATCCCGTCTCTTCGTATCTCCCTGCATGACATTCTCTCCAACGACGACTTTCGTCAAGATCGCCTAGCTCAACTTGAGTTACTCGACGAGCGCCGTCTGGCTGCCCTTAATCATCTCCATGTCTACCAAAGTCGCATAAAGTGGGCCTACGACAAAAATCTACGAGAACAAGATTTCAACATCGGAGACCTCGTCCTCAAAGAGAATCAGCACGTGACCAATATGGAGCGAAGTAAACGAGGCAAATTCGCCCCCAATTGGATTGGACCTTTTATCATCACGCACAAGTATGGGTCAGGGACTTATCGTCTGTCTTCCCTTGACGGACATCCAGAACCTGAGCCTCTTAATGCGTTGCATCTTCGACCATTCTTCTGCTAGTCGAGTACTCGTCTACTTGGCACGTAACTTGAGCTCGTCCCTTGAGCAATCCTCGTCCTCTTAATCCTCATCCCCTTTCAACCCTATTCCCCCTTAACAAGTCCTCTACAACCCTTTTAGGATGCAGTGATGCTTTGTCCTAATAAAAGGGGCGTCCTTGAGCTTCTACAGTCTTGTCCGTGACTCTCATTTCTATCAAAATCCAAGTCAAGATGTCAAAACATATCCATGGTCTCTAAATCAAGTCAAATCAAAAAGACAGACTGATCCCTCGAAGGACAGCTGTACTATCATTGTTGTATTACTAGACTGATCCCTTGAAGGACAGCTAGGCCAACTTATCAAACATTATCAAGCAAAAATATAGACCACTCCCTCGAAGGATGGCTATGACTACTCTGGCAATAAATAGCAACTACTTTAGAAGCTTCCCGCATCGATCAGCTTCGCAACATGACCATTACATCAAATGACATCTCTATGCAGGCTTCCCGCATCGATCAGTCTGCGTAAAAAAAAAAAAAAAAAAATGAGTCACGGACATTGGCTTGTAGTTATCTCAGGGTCTCCTATAAAAGGGGCAAGGTTATTCCTGCTCTTACACTGGGTTACCCTATCCTCCTCCTATCACCGGCTCAAGGGACTTCGAGCTCACTTTAATGTCAAAGTGATTCGATTACCGTTCTAACTCAACACTGGTCAACGACGTAATGCATGAATGGGGCTTTGGTTCTAATCACCCCTATCTATGCTTCCTTTCTGGTCCTTGTCAATGAAAGAGCAATTTGCCTTTCACCTTTTCTCTACACTTTGGTCACGCTTTGGCCACGTCTATTGTCGACTCATCCTTAAACATTTTTCACTCCATCCTCGACATTTTCAACATGACATCAGGCATCATCCTTGACCATTTCGCATAGTTCCCATGGACACCAATACACATGGAAACTATCGACCAGACCCAATTTATGTTAAGCATAAACCAATACTTGCTGAAGCATAAATAGACCCTTTATTCATTTTTAGCATATATCCATCACGACTATGGAAACTTGCTAGGGATGAAAGACTCTCGACCACTTCTACAGAATACACCATCTGTAGCATCCTTTTATCCTCATCTTAGCCTTATCATTTCGACGCTCGACCAATCTCATCATCGACCATTTTGACCCTCTTTGTCCGAACTACATTGGTCTGAGGCCCTAGGACCAGGGCTATGTAGGCAGCACTCAGATACCACATCTTCTGAGGTTAGCTCGACCACCCCCGTTTGTTCATCTCTACGATGGACAAACCTTCTCTTCTTTGACTCTTATCACGCCCAACTTCGTCACCTTTGACCTCGTCACTTTGACCAAGACCTTTGACCACGACCAATCATCAACCTTTGACCAAGACCAATCAATCCCTCTGACCCTCCCTCCCTTTTAGGGAGAACTACATCGGCCTGAGGCCCTATCACCAGGGCTATGTAGGCAGCACTCAGTTGACATGGGGTCTTCTGGGGTTAGCTCGGCCGCATCCTTTCGTCCATCCATCCTCTTGACCAATGACCATCGGAGATCATGCCTATCTCCTTCTTCTTTGACCTTCTTCCAAGACAATGTTGCCTTGGTTGTTTTTGCGTGTATGCTATTCCACGGCTGGTTAGCAGAATTGTCCGCAGACTATTTTTGACCTTTCACAAGTATAGGATCACGAGCCAATTGATCCCTACTACTTGTGGCTTTTTCATGTTTCTGGGAGCACTTCCTGAGCCCTGGATACCTGGGACACGACGACCATTTGGAGCTTCAGCTTAGATTGAGTGACCCGATCAGCAGACAACTAAATGCTGGGGCCCAATTACTTCAATTTTGGCACTCCTTGACCCTTGACCATGCGACAATTTGACCTGACCCTCTCGTGAAGTGGACTACGCGCAATCATGACTATGGCAGCGTTTTCACTCACTCTCTTCTATCAATTTCTTTGTCAAATCGACACTCGACCTTCGGTTCCCTTCTCTCGACTATCGCTTTGAGGGGGGAACACCTCATCCTTTTTCTGGGGCAACCAACTCCTGTTTTTGTCTTGCAGTTCATCTAGAACAACCAACAAGACAAAAAGGGGCAAATGTAGACACCGCAAACGTGTCTGCACCTTGGTTCTCCCCCTTGGTCCTTTCTCCCTCCTAGTCCTCTTTGGTCCCTAACCCACCTAGGTCTTATTAATTAGAAATTAACATCTTTTAATTAATTGAGGCCCCCTTTTCCACCCTACCCTTGCCTCCTTGGATCCTCCCTTGAATCCCTCCACCTTCCCCTAGCATTTATTAACCCAAATCTCACCATTATATCCCCCCTCGTCCATTTTGGCAACCTTGCGACCGTTCTGCCCATGACCCCTCGCTCGGCGGCGTGCAAGAATGGGCAGAGGCTATTTTTAGCCTCTGTGCCCATCCTGTGACCGCCGACGTCGGCGACCCTTCGGCCGACGTCGGCGAAACTGCCGGCATCGGCAGCCTTCATTATCCCCTTCTGCGTCCGTTGTGCCCCCTGGACTCTTGAGCTCGCAAACAGCTTCTCTCGGTGCTTTGGCTCTCATCTTTCCTCCGTCTTAACCTCGTATAGCAACAGCAACAGGTGAAACAGGCCCTGGATCAGTATCTTCTCCTTGCAGCAACTCTTCAGTGGCTCCAGCAACATCTCCATCTTCTTCTTTTAGCAGGCTAAAGGTAAGCTAGTCTGGTTTTTATTTCATTTCTTCAGTTTAATCATCTATCTTCTATTATTTTCTGTGTCTCTTCCTTTGTCCCTCCCCCTGAGAGGCTGCAAAGCCTTCTCAGGCCCCTTCCTCTGTGAATCCTCCTCTTCCCCTTCCTCTGTGAATCTTCCTCTCCCCTGTATCTCTGCCTGAGATCATCCACAGACCCGTCCATCAGACCCAGACCCGTCCATCAGACTCAAACCCGTCCACGGACAGACCACAGACCAAGACTCAGACCAAACCTTGCTCAAACCCGACTACAGGCTACAACTCCGACCGACGCCGGTCACTACCCCAACCGACGACGGCAGGATAGCCGACGACGGCAGATCAGCTAACCGACGCCGGCGACATTTCCGACCTCGGCGACTGTCTTCAGCCCAACTCCTTCATTCAGGTAATCATTTTGTTTTCTTCTTTCCTTTCTAATCTTTTTGTCACTTCTGTATTCTGGCATTCTATTTTTTATCAGTCACTTATCCTATCAAAACAGTGGGTTGACCTCCCTTAAGGAAGTTTTTACACTTCTGGGAACAAGCCTTTGCTTGGCAACCCACTGCCTATCTGTCTAACGTTTTTCTTGTCCTAGTTTCTTTCTTCTTTGCAGGTGTCATTCCTCCACAGCCAAAGAGGAGTGCCCACGAACGTCTGCATTTACGGTGCGCAATCTTATGTCCAGGTACTTCCAAGCCTTGTCCATTACTTTCTTTTAGTTTCTTTTTCTTAATTCTGAAAAGCAAATTTGAGGTAGAAACACCGCCCGCATCTCCGAGTATCGTTGTATCTGAGGGAACCCTCTGATGGGTCTCTCATAATACACGATCTCATCTAGCGCATCAGTGTATCTAACCATAGATATAGTCTGTGGTGGACCCATCTGCCCTGCTGCTATGCCCTGTAAAGACCCTTGTGGCTGTGCCTAACCTAGGTGCACTGATACCGATGGTTCAGCCTCCTATGAAAATACTAGCTGTTGAGATGGTTGCTGCCATGGGCCCTGCCCTCCAAAACTCTGCCCTGCCACTACCTGTGCTTGGGCTGCCGCTAGCTGTCCCTATAGTAGAGTGACCTGCCCTGTCAGCACTGCCACCCGACCTGTCATCTCCGTTAGCTGCCCTGTAACCTCGGCTAGCTTCCCCTACAAAACTGAGACCTGGGCCTGAGCCGTGTCTCTCTCCTCCCGTGTAGTGTCCCTCTCCTCACGAGCTGTATCCTACTCCCTCGTGACAACCTATAGATCTGGCTGGGGACCCACCTGTATGCCTCGATACTGCCCTGCCCACCATGCTGTGTAAGCCTCTATGCAACCAACGTCAGCTATCCCAGGTCCTGCCGACAACTCCTCAAAATCAGGGTCCTCTGTCTCCTCTGGCAGTGGGAGTGGCACCTCTATGTCATCCCGCCTATACTATGGGAAGGCAAGAGGTACATCCTATAGCAGCCTGTACTAGCACCACACTCTCTCAGCTGGAATCCTCTTGAGCTCACTGGCTCATCTGCCTCTAACCCAGTGTCTGCTCTGCACACCAACCAGCTGCTCTCCCTGGTCTCTGAATGTTGGATAGACCAAGTATGGTCTCTAGACGATGTCTGCAAGAATCAGGGCCTCTAGTACCCCTCTATAGTGGTCAATGTCCCTGACCACTCCGTTCATCTGTGTCTACGCCATAACCTCACGCCATCACCTAAATCCAACTCTGAAGCCGGCCTGAATCACCACTGGGAGGCCGAGAGGATGGGTCACCACTATGTGCTCGTATGCCCAGCAATGTAGCAGGTGGCCCACGCACAAGTTGTATCGCCGCTGCCAACTGATCCCCCATAACTCTCTGTATACCTAGGCCAAAAACATAGGCACCTAGGTAAACACGGTCTGTTACTCCAGCATATCAATCAAAACTCTGGTCATAGCAACCAGAAACCTACCTCCCTCTGCATTCGGCAACTCATACACTGTGATGCCGATCATCATCAGAATGGCCAGCCGATGTGCATCCTCATCCACCGCGTATAATGGCTCATATGCAAAACTCGCTGAGTGGTAGCTCGTATCCATGACGTGCTCTCCAAACAACATAACCATATGGATATCGTGCACCTCTCTCGAGCATGCATACAGGTCTGCTCCGTGCACCGGCAGCCACAAAATCTGGTACACATCCTCGACCGTGACCATCATCTCACCCGTAGGTAGGTGGAAGGTGTTGGTGGCATGGTCTCACCGCTCGATCAAAGCCACCATGAGGCTCATGTCCCTCACCACTCTTTAGTAGCGTCTCAGCCCACCTAGTCCGACTGCGCTCATCTGTGCCCACTCCTCGATGGACACGCCTCCACGCATCTGCGTCAGCAAGGTCAGGGGGTGATCTCACAGCATCAGGGTCTGCCTCACCTACATCCATCCATAGACACTTTCATGTTAACATTGTTCCTACTTTTCCTATTTTACCAACTATTCTGACTATCTAAGCCTACCCTACACCCAGGAAGCCCTTGGCGTAGCTTCGACCTCTCGACTTGACCATTTTTTAGAACTATTTTTGACCAGGTAGCCACAGACATCGGTTAGCATGCCAGTGACGGCACTCACCTAACCGACGTCGGTCATTTAGTGACTGACATCGGTAGGTCAGTGACCAACACCGGTAGCTGGTCGGCTGACGCCGGCGGGGTTGTCGACGTCGGCGACTAGTTCGGCCCTAGGGCCGAACGAGGCGAGCCCTAATTTTTAGGGCTTCCCCAATTTAACCCCCTACACCCCCCAAAACCCTCCTAAATGACTCCTAATCTCTCCTAGACAACCTACCCACCTTCCTAGCTACCCTCCCCCTCAATTTATGTCTAAAACAACAAAAAATGCAAAAAACAATTTCAAAACAAAAGACGGTTCAAATAAGGTTCAGGGCCCTCCTACCTCATCCCGGTGACGCCGACGTGGTGGCACGATGGGTGCCACTAATGGTGGACCTCCCATGGGTCCCCTACTTCCCTCTGCCATCTCTTCTGTCCTAATGGCTCTGCACACTCCTACTGGCTCAAACGCATCCCTACGGTGTCCAATCAACTCCTTCTCTCCACCAATGCTCCTCTGCCACCTCGCACCACTCCTTGGTCAGCTCTGGGTCACTTTCAATCACTAAACTCCAGACAACTTTTTTCTCTATCACTCAAATGTCACAAATGACTTTTGGTGGGCCGCCAATCTGGTTTTGTCAGATTTGGCAGGCTACCGACGTCGGCATCGACGTGCCCTAATCCGCCGACGTTGGTCGATTTCTGCCGACGTCGGTCTCTTTTAGACATCGACATCGGTTATATAACCGATGTCGGTGGACTTAAAAACTTCATCCCTCTTCAAAATGACCAAAATCATATCCATAATCAAGTCAAGTCCTTCAGACCATGTCATTTTGGCCCCTTGGGGCACATTTAGATCACTTTTTGCATCCATCCATCGACCACCAGACATTGGAGATCATGCCTATCTCCTAAAACTGAGACCACTTCCAAAGCATTTTCCTTGGTTGATTTTGCCTGTATGCTACCTCACGATTGGTTAGCAAAATTGTGCACACACTTTTGACTTTCACAAGTATAGGATCGCAAGCCAGTTGATCCGCACTACTCGTGACTTTTTCATGTTTTCAGGAGCACTTCCTAAGCCTGGGATACCTGGAACACGATGATCATTGGAGCTTCAGCCTCGATTGAATAACCCGATCAGCTACGACTAATGCTAGGGCCCGGTTCTTTTAATTTTGGCACTCCTCGACCTTTGACCTACGACAATTTGACTTGACCATCCTCATGACGTAGTATGCACACAATCACGACTTTTGCAGCGTTCTCACTCTATTTTCCCCCTTTCTCATCCACTCTCTGTCAAATCAGCACCCGATTCCAAGTTCCCTTCTCTGGACTCCTGCTTTGAGGGGGGATACCTCATCCATAATCGGGACATCCAACTCTCGCCTATTTTTGTCTTGCAGTTCACTTGAACAACCCACAAGACAAAATCAACCTTATCCCATACCTGGGGCAACCGACTCCTATTTTTGTCTTACAGTTCACTTAGAACAACCAATAAGACAAAAAGGGGCAAATGTAGACACCTAAATAGTGTCTAACCCTTGCTCACTTTCCCCTTAGTCCATTCCTAACCCATTCCTAACAATTACTAATTTAAAATAATTAATTTATTTTGAATTAACCCCCCTCCCTGGACACATCACCCATGACACCTCGCCTGGGACACCTCGCCTTGGACTAATTCTCCTCCTATGACTCACTCAAGATCTATTCCTAATTCTTCTAACCACCTAACAAACTCTCGTGCGTATTTAGCCCAAACTTCGACATTTTCCAACAAATAGTGCACTTGGCGGATGAAAAACAGGCTTAGTGGCTATTTTTACCCGTTCTAACTCTGCCGACGTCGGCCAAGTGTCGACTGACGCCGGCGGAATCACCGACGTTGGTTATACTTAACCAATTTTGCAAACTCTTTGGAGGATCTGAATCAAAAATTAGCAAATCCCTGGAAGCAACTGACGAATCCTAATCTTCGACCATCTGTCAAATTGCAAAATCTTTCAATCAAGCCTCCCACTCTCTCCCTCAGGTGTAGCAACTGTTTCAAGTTCTCCATGCAAGCTACATCAATAGTAGGTACGAGAATCATCGGTAGCACATCTTCCACAAGGCACAGGTAAGTATACTGTCTATGTTTTTATTCTCTTTTCAGTTATTGCTTTCAAACAATATCTCCCTAGACCAGACTGTTAACCAACCTAGACTTGAATCTTGATTTATCCACCTCCCTATTTATTCTGTCCTCTATCGGATCATACATTCTGCCCATTTAACCCGATTCTCAGACTCAGACCCCAGACCATTCAACCAAGCCCAAAACTTTGTCCACAGACCAAAACCCTGATCAGACTCTGTCCACAGACCACTCAAATAAACCTAGACCCTGACCAAACTCTGTCCACGGACCACAGACTTAACCAAACTCCTTCCAAAGACCTTTGCCCCGACTGACGCCGGTCACTACCCCAACCGACACCGGCAGTTTAACCAACGTCGGCACCTTTACTAACCAACGCCGGCGACTGTAACCAGTTCGACAGCTTCTCTCAAGTAAGTCCTTGCTTCTCTTTTCCATTCCATTTCTTTATCATTTCAATTCTTTATCATTTCAGTTATTTATCAGACATTTCTTTTCATTGATTAGTGGGTTTATATCCCTTAAGGAAGTTTTCATACTTCTGGGATCAAGCTTTTGCTTGACAACCCACCATCTGTCCATTTAACACCTTCTTTTGTCCAAGCTTCTTTTCTTTGCAGGTGTCATTCCTCCACAGCCAAAGAGGAGTACTCATAGCGTCTGGATTACGGTGCGTAGACTTTATCTAGGTACACATCAAGCCTTAACCATTCCTTCTTTAGTTTCTTAAGTTCTCTCCTTTGAAATTGAAAGCAAAATTTGAATAGAAACAACAACCTAGGGGGTGCTCCATCCACCAATCCGTCAGTAGACATCATTAAAATGCTGATGGATAAAATGTCTAGAATCGAGACCTCTATCTCTGGTTCATGCAATGCTCTCTCGTATGAGCAAATTTACAACGAGCCCATCCATCCTTCTGTCCCTATCCAACCATACCCCAACCAATGGGAGCTTCCTAAATTTGCTCGCTTTCAGAGTAAGGAGGACCCGCAACAACATCTATGGGCATTCAGGCATGCCTGCTATCTTATTTCCCACGACGATGCATTACTTTTATGCACGTTCCCTATGTCCCTTTCTGGCTCTGCCCTTGACTGGTATAGCTCTCTTGCCAGACATTCTATCTTTTCATTCATTCAACTTGCCCAATTATTTCTCGATCATTTTTCTATCAACATCAGCAAACAAGTCTCAATCACAGACCTTTACTCCATCAGGCAATTCGATGATGAATCAATAGTCGATTTCATCGCTCGTTGAAGGGGCTTGATTAACCAGCTCTCTTTCTCTTTACCTCAACCTGAGCTCATCGAGCTCTTTTCTCGAGCATGTGCCAGACACATCTCTTCTACCTTGCAGATTTAGACATTTCACACTTTCGACGAAGCTTTCACCATGGCTCGAAAGCTTGAACTCTGCGCCATTGAGGAAGATAAGGTCAAATTGTGTAATACCAATGCAAAAACCAATGACCATTCTTCTTCCAGACCTTCTTCTTCTGCCAACTCCAAACCCAAAGGAGTGGCCAACACTGTGGTTGTTAGATCACCATCTTCGACGACAACTAATTACCCTCAACCTTCTACATCTCCAAGCATCACCAAACAATTTCAACAATGGTACATTCAGCGTTCATACACTCCACTTGGAGAATCATACACTTCTATTTTGGAAAAACTACTCAAGCAGGGGGTCCTCAATCTCCCTCCAATCCGACCACCTCAATTCGACCCTTTAAAAGCCCTCCCTACATGGTATAGGGAGGCCGACTTCTGTCACTTTCACCACATCCAAGGCCATGACATCGACAATTGCCGCACCTTAGAGAACATCATCCAAGACATGATCGACAAGGGGGATCTTATTTTAGATAACCCGAATGCCCTGCCCAACCAACATATTGACATCTTCAAACAACCATTTCCAAACCATCCACCTACTCAAAACAACATCCAAACCATGACTAATGACTCTCATGACCATGATATTCATACAATCAACACTATTTTGCCTCTTGTCATCGACCAACCTCCTCCGTCACAGGATGAAGAAATTTCTTCTCCTAATAGTCCTCCATCTACCTCTCTCATATTAGAGGACACCTCGACCATGCCTACCCCATTAGCCTTACCTTCATCTGAAGACTTTACCTTGCCTATTCCTCAAGCACAAGCAGAAGGCACGATCATCCCTGCCTCCTGCCCTCTTGAGGAGCTGCACTCTCTTATTTCTTCTCCACCAGGAGAAGAATCAGTCTCTTCACCCATTTCAAATGAGAAAGACCCAATTATAGTTTCCTCTTGCCTTTTGCCTGAGATTGTTACATCTCACTCACCTCCGTCCACATCTAAGCCCAAACCCGCACAAGTGCCCACCTTACCAAAAGAGATTAAACCTCTTGGTGTTTTCCCCACATCTAACCTCGCCTCTCGCAATAATGGCCCTCAAACCATATCAAAGAAGGCCACTAGACCACACCGGAGGACTCCTCCCCCACCTTCTTCATTACCTTCAATCTTGGGCCCGCATCCATCCACTTTAATAGGAGTTCTTCCTACTCCCATACTTCACAGAGGTAAGTTGCCTCCATTCTCCCTCAACCCCTCAGACATATATCTCTTCCAAACCATCGACTTATGCCTCTTACGCATCCCAAACCAAAGTCATCAATACCCACTACGACAAAACATCCAGACCCATTAGTAGGTTCTTATGCTTTGTTGTTATGGCAATTATCGCAGTCCTCTCGCATCTATCTCCCACCTCTTAAACCATATCACTCTCTCAGACCAAAACTGCCTTGGTTCAACGACACTTGCATTTGTGTGTATCATCATACGCTTGGACACGACACCGAGCATTGTTGTGCCCTCAAGGTTGTCGTTTGCCAATGTCTGGTAAATGACACCCTTCTTCTCGACCATGTTATCAACAAACCTTCAACACCACCCCACTCATCAATTCTCAGATCAAAACCATCTTGGTTCGACAACTCTAAATTCTGTCATTATCATCACACTCTGAGACATGACACTGAGTGTTGTTGTGCTCTCAAAGCTGTCATTCGTCAACAATGGAGAAAGGATTCCCTTCTAATTAAGGACCCTCTTGACCACCTCTTCGACAAATTATCAACACCAACCCATGCCTCTCAAACCTCATCACCTAAATCAGGATCTCCATGCCAGACTATGATCCCTTTGCCGCCTTTGACCCCATTATTCGACATCAACACAGTCCATTTAGCCACCAAGCCTCAACCGACCTTGACCAATTTATCCAACATTCTCCCTAAGAAACTGGGGGAATCCAACCTTATCATGACCTCGACCAAACATTCAACCAAGCCTTCGACCATGACATCGACCATGACCTCGACTAAACCTCGACCACACATAGTCCAATCATCAACCAACCTTTTTAATCATGACCCCGACCAGCATCAACCAAACCTCAACCAAACTTCAATTATAAAACATCGACCAACCAAACACCTATCACTTCTTCAAACCATCATTAATCATTGTGACCAATTTAGAACGAAGCAAATGGGGCAAGTTTGCTCCCAATTGACTTAGACCTTAACACCATCATGGGTCAGGATTTGGTCAGAACCTGAGCCCCTTTTATGTCTTACCGCTTTGACCAGTCCACTGTTAGTCAAGTAATTATTCATTTGACGTTTAACTTGAGCTAGTCCCTTGAGCAATCCCTGTCATTGTCATTCCTATCCCCTTCAACCCTCAATCCTAACCCTTTTGGCAAGCATCAATGCTTTGTCCTAATAAAAGGGAAACCCTCTAAACCTATATAGTCAAGTCCATGACCAAAAGTCCAGTCAGCAAATCAATCATATATATATATAAAATGGGATGCATATTCCAAGGTCATAAAACTATAAATGTAGACTGCTCCCTCGAAGGACAGCTGCATCATCATTGCTGTATTTACTAGACTACTCCCTTGAAGGATAGCTAGGCCAACGTCATATCAAAAACATAAAAAGCAGAATATAGACCACTCCCTCGAAGGATGGCTATGCATAAATTTTGCTAAATACACAGCATTATCTCTGAAGCTTCCCGCATCGATCAGCTTCACGACATGACCACAAAGCAAGACAATATCCCATCGCAGGCTTCCCACATCGATCAGTCTGCCTAAAAAAAAAATTGACTGACAAAACTTTAGAGTCATGGACTTGTCTATAGTCATTCTCGAGGTCACCTATAAAAAGGGGCACAGTTGTTCCTACCAAATAGGGTTCCCCCTTCCATCTCAGTATCAATCCTATCACCCCTACATACTCAAGGGATTTCGAGCTCACTTAACGTCAAGTGATTCGCTTACCGCTCTAACAACAACCACTGGTCAACGACGCAATGCATGAACGGGTCTTTTGTTTCTAAACAACCCCTATCCATGCTCTCATTCTGGTCTTTGTCAATGAAAGAGCAATTTGCCTTTCCCTTTTGACACATCTTGGTCACACATCCAACAAAATCATTATCTATACAACTCAAACCCAAACCAAACCAATCAAACATTTTCAGACTACTGACATGACCTAGTCCATTTCACATAGTTTCTATGGACACCAATACACATAGAAACTATCGACCTGACACAATTTATGTTAAGCATAAACCAATACTTGCTGAAGCATAAATAGACCTCAATTCATTTTTAGCATACATCCATCATGAATATGGAAAATTGCTAGGGATGAAAAACCACTCAACCAATGTTACAGAATACACCATTGGAAAAGGTTGTAGCATCATTTTTCTTCTCATCATTTCGACCTTGATCTCGACCAAAACCAGTCTATCGACCTCTTTGACCCTCTGTCTGAGCTACATTGGTCTGAGGCCCTTCACACAGGGGCTATGTAGGCAGCACTCAGTCTTCTGAGGTTAGCTCGGCCATTCCTTTGTCCACCTATTTGCTCGTTTGTTTCTCTCAAGACATCGACCTTTCATCTTCCATCATACTCCAGTCAACCAGCCCTACCAATGTTGAAGTCATTTCTGACTCCTCATGGGGCCCATTTGAGATCACTTATATCTCAACCCGACCATGGAGATCACGCATATCTCTTTAGACCCTGACCATTTCCGAGACAACTCTGTCTTGGTTTTGTTTGCATGCCTGCTACCTCATGAATAGATAGCAAAATTGTTCACATACCTTATTTTTGGACACTCAAGAGTATAGGATCGCAAGCTGGTTGATCCACACTACTTGTGACTTTTTTCATGTTTTCGGGAGCACTTCCTGAGCCCGGGATACCTAGAACACGACGACCATTTTGAGCTATAGCTTAAATTGAATAACCCGATCAGCTACGACTAATGTTGGGGCCTAGTTATTTCAATTTTCACACTCCTCGACCTTTTGACTGCGACCATTTGACCTACCTGTCCTGTGAAGTGGTATACGCACAATCACGACTTTTGTAGCATTCACCCTCACTCTCCTTCTCATCCACCTTTTGTCAAATCAGCACCCAACATCAGGTTCCCTTCCCTTGACTCCCGCTTTGAGGGGGAATACCTCATCCATACCTCGGGGCAATCCACATCATCTCACACTTGGGGCAACCAACTCCTATTTTTGTCTTGCAGTTCATCCAGAACAACCAACAAGACAAAAAGGGGTAAATGTAGACACCAAAATCATGTCTAACCCTTGTTCATTCCCCCCCTTGGTCCATTCCTAACCCATTCCTAAACCATGCAATTACTAATTTAAAATAATAAACTTATTTTGAATTAACCCCCCTTCCTTGGACACATCACCCATGACACCTCGCCTAAGACACCTCACCTTGGACCATTTCCCACCTTATGACTCACCCAAGACCTATTCTTACTCCTCTCCAACTGCCTAACCAACTCTCGTGCGTCTTTAGCCTAACCTTCGACAATCTCCAAATGATTATGCACTTGGCACATGTAGAACAGGCTTGCTGGGCCTTTTACTCGTTCTGCAACCGTCGACATCGGTCAACTATCGACCGATGCCAGCGGGATCGCCAACGTCGGTTTACTTAAACCGACTTCTGACCTCTTTCTTGGCTAATCACAATTTCTCGCCTAAATCATGAAATCACGAATTCTTCAATCTTTAGTCTTCGATCATCCGCCAATCTGCGAATCTCTCAGCCAAGCCTCTCACTCTCTCCCTCAGGTGCAGCAATAGGTATTCTGCATCAGGCTTTTGCAACATCAAGCACAACAGGGACTCAGCATCAGGGTTCTACGTCAACAACAGGTACGACATCAACAGCACTCTTCTAGCAGGCACAGGTATGTATATTGTCTGTGTTTTCATTATCTTTGGAATTATAGCTTTCAGGTAATATCTCCTCCCTTCAACACTTCTATGACCCTAGACCAGACTAGAGCCGAATCCCATCTCCATATTACCTCTATCCTCTTTTAGACCATACACTCTGCCCATTCAACCAGATTCTCAGACCCAGACCCCAGACCATTCAAACAAGCCCAAAACTTTGTCTCAGACCACTCAAGCAAACCCAGACCCTGACCAGACCTTGTCCACAGACCACAGACTCGACCAGACCCCATTCAAGCCTACTACCCCGACCGACACCGGTTGCTTCCCCCACTGACATCGGCAGACTAACCGACGTTGGCACCTTGACCAACTACGCTGGTAGGACCACCGATGTCGGTGACTGTAACCAGGCCGACGGCATCTCTCAGGTAAGCTTTTGCTTCCTTTTCATTTCCATCTTTTATCACCTTCAGTCTTTTAACATTTTGCTATTTATCAGACACTTATTTTTATTGACTAGTGGGTTGACCTCCCTTAAGGAAGTTTTTATACTTCTGGGATCAAGCTTTCACTTGGCAACCCACCATCTCCTTATCTAACACCCCCTTTGTCCAAGTCTCTTTCTTTGCAGGTGTCATTCCTCCACAGCTAAAGAGGAGTACTCACACATCTGGATTATGGTGCGCAGACCATATCCAGGTACACATCAAGCCTTGACCATTCTTTCTTTAGTTTCTTAATTCTTCTCTTGAATATAGAAAGCAAAATTTGAATAGAAACAGGTCCCTCTTTGTTCTACTTTTGATGATATTGTAGGTACTTGCATTGATTTACAGCAGTGCATAGCATAACTACATATGGGATCCAGGTGGATCGAGTGGTTCATTATTCTGAGATTTCTTGGGGACAAGCAATTTCCAGAGGGGTGGATTGTCATGTCCCCTTTTTCGTGGACATTGACAGACTTGATGATTAGCCTATTATGCAACCTTCGTAGGCTGATAGGATGGATAGAGGGTCATGATGGAGATTGGCTTGGATTTGATTTGCAGAATTTCTATAGATGGTTTTCATTCAGTGGCTTTCAGACACACTTGGCCTGAGCTCCTATTATTTAGGGACTTTTGACACGTAGCGGAGCACCTTTATTTTGGTATGGTCATGTGCAGAATCATTCACTGATTCACCAGCTTGGATCGGTTCGAGGATCCGACATATATTGAGGGAGATATTAATATTTGATTGATTTAATCAAATATTAATTATTTAGTCTATTTTTAATTATGAAACCCTAATTCTAATTTAAGAAAACCCTAATTAGGGCAAGCACATCTTTTTGAGGGTATAAGGGTTTCTCATGGAGGCCATTATTGATTATGCATATGATTATTGATTTTGATATTGAAGAATTCTTCTGTGAAGACTGAGCCAAGGATTCCAGGATTCCATTGTAGTGGAGAATGTCAACTCTTCATTGTGTACGATTTAGAGGCTGTGAAATATCAGCTGATCTATTGCCAAATTGAGAGATAGCTTCATACAGAAGTTATCACAGAGGTTTACAAATTTGAGAGGTAACTTCATACAGAAGTTGTCACAGAGCTTTCTAGGTATTTTCTTTATTTAGTTTTGATTCAATAAGTTATACAGATCTAGATCTTCTGTATTAGAATCGTATATCTTGAGATCAGGTTGTTCAGCTATCAGGGTGTGTTATACCTTATTGGCGGCTGTATGAAGACCGTATAGATCCATACAAATTCACACAGAGACCGATATCGACAGGCAGAGATCCACAGAGACCAACATTGGCCATCTCAATGACCGACATCGGCCGACTGAAGACTGACGTCGGCAGGGAAGCCGACCGACAGAGACCGACGTTGGCAGTATATCGACCGATGACGGTGACTGTGTGTCGACATAGAAACTAGAACCATCTAGACTCAGGGTTTGTTTCCAAATTTGAAGAAGATCAGGGTTTTAAGACCATATTGTAATATTCTTTGATATGTATGATAGAAAACTATAATTGTAATTATCTGACAAGTGATAAGATATTTGATTGGCAGATAAGAGATTTAATGTGGTTTATTGTTTATCTAAATTTATTCTGCAAGATTGTATCCTTGTTCGCAACGGTTTGTGTTTCTATATTCCCAATTGGTTGGGGATATTACAGTTGTTCAGAGCTTTTGCTTAGAAAAAAGGAGCCCCTAAGTAAGGGACATTACAATAAACCTAATGCTAGTGACTGACACGGTAATGCAACTTGACATCTATCCCACCAAATGACTCATAGTGAGAGGTGCCTAGATTGGTGTTGCCCAAGCCTCTCTCACCATTTATACTTGATGAGTGATCTCTAAGAAGGTTGCTTTCCTTGTCATGAATACTAGTTATGACTGAGATCTATTGAGCTAAATTTGAAAGGTTTTCTAAGGGCATCCCCTAAACATCTTGTGGTACATGGGGCCCAAATCCATTTAGGGTGTTGTCTAACTGCCTACATATTGTTATCAAAATCACCCCACCCCATAGAACCCTTTATGGGGAATTTTTATTGCTACGTAATGATAGTTGTCCCTGATACTTATACTTTGTCAAAACATAGAGTATGGCCTAATTTGTGGTGATGAAATCCATGTCACCTACCCCTAATAACTACAAGTGTAAGGGTATCAATTCCACATCATGTTTCCCCCTATAAAATAAAATTTTGAAGGTTTATTGATGGTTTTATATCCCTATGAATTACCTTATAGGTGTAAGGGGAGAGCATACACCATCATAGCCTTGGGTAACAAACAAGAAGCAAAAAGAGATATACTAATTTAAACACACAAGCAAATGATATTAAAATATGATTAACAAATGGTTTTCAAAATGCCACTTTCTTAAACTGATGTCCTATAAAACAAAATGTTAGTAGTTTAATTTTAAGAAACTTTAGGCAAACTACATAATAAAATGTTAGAGCTAGTGCTAGTTTATTAGTAGAACAATATTGTGAACAAAGTTCAATGTCATGTTTCTTAGTACGATGTCATGACTATAGGGACGTGAGTTCACTATAAATAGACTTAGATGGAAAATAAACTACTAAGAAAACTGTGGAGCTGAGAAATGATATTACGATTAGTAAAATGAGATTGCTTATACAAATTTGTGATATTAAAAAAAGATAAGTAATGTTGTACCTAAGACAATCTCATAGTTTATAATGATGAAGTCATGTTTTTCTAGTTTAATGCCATGGTGGCAAAGTCATGAGTTTTTACCTCACAAACACAACCACATTCAAGATAAAATCATGCTTAAGTTGAATAACATCATGAATCTCGACTAAAAATGTGCACTTCTATAGTCATGAGTTCATAATAGTAGACAAAAAATAAAAGTAAGAGAAATAACATAGTGAAAAAGCTTTAGAGTGAGATTGTTTTGAAGTTCAGCATATTTTTATCCAGTAAGTGTAATTAATGGTTAAGCAATATATTTCATTCAAGTGACACAAAATTCCATGATCAAGGCAATGAGTGGTTAGAACAATTCACAAGGAAATCACACCAAAACTTTTTTATTTATGATCAACTTAACCAAGTAAGAATAGATGATATCAAAACCCTTTTTGCTTATCAAAAGATAGAACAATCAAATAAGAGTTTGGCTAGCTATTTCAGAAAGTGATAATAATACAATATTACATCTAAGTTATACAATGTTATGTGTATCAATAATAATTTCATGGATATGGAACCATGAGTTTGAATTTGAAAAAAATAGAACCCAAAGAAGATAATGTCATGCCTTATTTAAATGATCTCATACTAATTTTTCATGATGTTATGATCATGCAAACATAAATTCATTCTTGCACCCAAAACACTCACAAATAGTTCAAAATCATGGTTAGGGTTAGTGAAATCATAGTTTAACAATAAAAAATTCCACTTCATGAAATATGAATCCACATAAAGGGAAATAGATGGCTAGATAGGTTGTAGTGATCTTGGCTAGTGGTTAGGGACAAAGTCATGGTTATTTGATATAATGTCATGTTTACAAAAAATTATGTCGTGTTTACGTAGAGTGATATCGTGTTTGGAACTTATATGTGAAAATGATGAGATTTTGGAATATTTTAGCCTCAACTCTAACAATTCATCTTGTTGTCACCAAATCTTTCACCCTAGAAGAAGTTGTTTAATATTCTTCCAAATTTGGGCAACATGGGAACATTTCTAGGTATGTGGGTGTACCTATATTGGAAATGAGCCTCTAGATTTAAGGGTTATCTCCCATAATGTATCTTGAAATTCTCTTATCTATGCTAATTAATTATATATGGGTAAAAGAGTTAGAGAATTCATGAATTGAACCTACTCTAAAGGAGGTAATACACTGAACATCAAAGATCCACTCTTAAGATTGAATTCATTAGCACACTAATAGACTATGAATAAACCTAATGTAGTGTCTATAATGGTTTTTAAGCAATAATGTTTCACCTAGAGGTCAATTTGATAGACTTAGGCTAGAGGGTAATGAGAGTAAGGCTTAATTAGGAGCACTTACAGTCAACTATCCACTTTATACCCAAGACATCAACCTTTAAACACACTAGATGACCTGCAAAAAAGTTTATTATCACTTAGGTTGAACTTGGACCTAAAAAGGGAAGATGACAAACCACTTTTGCATATCAAATAAATACAAAACACTAATCATAGATCAGTAAATAAATACAAAATGCTCTATTCATTACTCTAAGAGGTGTAGAATATAATTTTTGGTAGAGTCTCATCATACCAGCCTAAGGGATCCTTAACAATAGCTCAAAAGCTATATTTATAGAAGAAAAGAAGTAGGAGAAAGGGAGCTTTAGTGTTGAAAATGGAAATCAATCAGTTCAAACATTTGAACCATAGTTACAACTACTTCTACAAATTATGCTTATTCCAACCTTTTGATTAATCTAGATCACATCAAATGGTTACACAGTTATATTATTCCTTCATTAATGCTCCCTAATGATTTCAATGGTGGGATCAAGTTGTTCTGAGTTGGGTCCTAGCATCAATGCACCTACAGCCATTAGATCAATCTATTAGAGCTTTGTCCTAGGGCTAATTGTTCTTCACTGGTTCATCATGGTGTGAAAAATTGGAGAGAAGGGTCTTTTTCATGCAGTTGGTCTTGGAGATGAAACCATTGGGGTCTACATGTATGCCTTCATGGCATCCTTTAAAATTTTATCTATTATTCAAACTAGATCATGCTCAAACACGTTCCCCATGTTCATAGGTCCACTATAAATGGAAAATCAATCTTAGACTATTGGTTTTCCTATTAGGTCCAAATAGACCCATTTTTGCCTTCAAACATCCACAAAAACTAAGAACTCATCATGTACATAGGTCCTAACAATGGAAAATATAGTCACAGAACAAACCCTACATGACAAAAACCCTTGAACTAGAGGTCCACTTTAATTTTTAATGGTGATCCCTTTGTGTCCTTTAACCTAACTGCATCAATGTGTCCCTTTAATGTAATTTATCTGAGCTCAAATGGTGATGGGATGACCCCTATAAGACCTTGTTTTCCTTGGTCAAAAACTACTCCTTTGGTTTGACTTTGTCCATCAAAAAATGCTCGAGCCAATCAAAATGCTCCAACCTATCTTTAGTCTCATAAGCCTCACAGATCCTCATTATCAAATCTTGATCTTTTTGACCTCCTATATGTCAATGGATCATGATATACAATGAAATGCAAGCCTTTTATCTCCTACCATGAAGATCCTTTGACATATTGACTTAAGCGTGCATTGTTGGATTAAGATGTACAAGTGAATGTTAGCCATAAATCTTATTGGTCCCAATTTCCTTTCACTGATCATGTACCATTGGATCATTGGTATGAATAAATGTTAATCATTGATCTATATTGGTCCCACCTTCTTGTTAGTGAACATGCACCATCATATCTTTGTTTGATTGATCCACACCATCATATCTTGTCTAACTTATATCTCTTTAAAGGGATTTAACCCAAGGAACTTTTGACTAGTTTGACCCAAGCACAAACCATTAAATCACATGTGTCAGTATGCAAGCTCACATAGACCATTATATATTGATCAAATTTAAACCCTTTATGGAATTTTGAACCCAAATAGTTATTTTATGGAGCTCAAACTTTACGTTAGTGTGAAGTCTTATATTGCAGGTCCAACTTTGAACTCTCATAACTTGAGCTAGGAAACATGTGCAGACTTGAAACTTACAGAACATGTTCCTACCATGAATAAATCCATATCACTATAATATTTTGTCTCATGAGGCTTTTTGAGGTGTATTTATAAAATTCACAAATAAGTTGACCAATCTGGTTCTTCATGCCGTCCTGATGATGGTCTGACTTCATAAATCTCATTCTTGAACTTTTACAGCTCTGAATGATTTTTTGAAGCCTATGTGAAGTTGTCCTTGATCTTGAATTGCATTGATCACCATGAAGACATTTTTGGATCCTTGGAAACCTACCACATGCATATATGACCCTAAAACAACCCCTAAGACACCAAATAACACAAGGACTAAGCTAAACTATGACCAAAGATAGAATGGCATATGAAATGACATAAAATGAATTACAACATACCCTATGACATTATAAAAAGCCCCTATGCAATATTATGACTATAGGGAGTTGACCCATTTTGGCCTGTGGTAAAAATGGTCAACATTCTTGACAATTTCCCAAGGGTGGTATGTTTTTTATGCCATGACCAATTGCCTAATCCTATCCATTGGGTTACAGAGTTATAAGTATATATGCTTGACATAGAAACTACCTTGATAACACACCAAACAACAAAAAACAATAATAAAAATACAAAGATAAGAAACTAATTAAAACACACATGTGCTTAATGAGCACTTATTGGAACACAACACAATAAGAAAGGAAACACACACCTAATCTAATATTTACAAAACTAACCCTCAATTCTCAATAGCAGGGTTTCAAATGTATCCCATTCATAGGGATAGGTAGATATTATCCATTCATCCTTGCTAACTAAAAACATTTTTTTTACTTACACTTGATGATGACATATGGTCCACTCCATAGGGTATCAAATTCGGTATGTCTCCCTATTTTTGTTCATTCTTCATTCCATTTCAATACTATTTCACCTTCTTGAAATGATCTTAGAGTTGTATTATTGTTAAAAGACCTCTTTATTAGTATTTTTTGGTGTTCCATAGCTTGATGAGCTTTATCTCTAGTCTCTTACAACTCCACTAATTATGTCAGTCTCACCTCCATTGGGGTATTATTAAGAAACTCTAATTAATGTGTTAATTCTAAGATAAAAAAATTTTAAGAGATAGACAACCTAGCTTCCCTCCCATAGACAAGCACAAAATGAGAATTCCCTATTGACCTCTTGGGATTTATCCTATCATCCCATAAGGTTGTATTCAATTTGGTAAGCCAATCTCTTTGGTTATGCTTCAAGGTTCTCTTGATGATTCTAATCAGATTCTTGTTAATAGATTTAGCCAACCCATTACCTTGAGGGTAATAGTTAGATGAAGTGCTCAAGAATAAGTCATTAATATTTTCCCAATTAGTTATCTTAGCACCCATAAAAGCAAGATCATTATCTTAAATAATAGTAGGAGTATCAAACCTTGTTACGGTGCTCTCATAGAACTCCAAGATAGAATTCTCATTATCTTCCTTTAATGTTACTACCTTAACCCATATTTTAAAATAATAAGTTGTTTTGAGTATCCATTTATGACCAACACTTGATGGGGGGTTTATCATACCAATAAAATAAAGACCCCATTGCATGAAAGGTTGGTCTACTAGGATAGGCTTCAAAGGAAAAGATGAAAGCTTCTGATTTTATACAAAGAAAGCACTTTGTCCACACCTTCTCACCCAAGTATGAAAATCCTTGAAGAGGCTAGGCCAATAATAACCTACTCTCATTATCTTGTAAGTTGTGGTTCTTAGAGAGAAATGACCTCCTACTGTCCCATCATAGAACTTCTCAAGCAACACTCCAAATTGATCATTATAAATTCATGTAAATAAAACACCATTAATGTCTCTTCTAATGATCAAACCATTCATAAGATAAAATGGAATATATTACAACCTAAAATATCTCATTTATGATCTATTCATACCACTAGGATACTCACCATTTAAAATAAATCTGATCATATCATGTGTCCAATTTTATGGAGGTAATGAACTAGTTGATTGGGAACAATCATGGTTGAATAAAGACTCTTCCTTTGACTCATGAATATCTAAATCTATATGTTCACAAAGGCCTTTACCCTTTATCATTTTTTCACATTGATATCGAAATCATATTCCATTACTTTAGTGATCCACCCTGCCCTCTCTTCACTAAGGTCTTTGCTCAAGAGAAACTCTTTGATACTAGGATGAGAAACCATAACATGAATCCTATTTTTTGAAACCATATGTCTAAATTTATTTAGTCCCCTTACAATATAAATGACCTATTTCTCCCCAAAGGTGTAATTGACTTCATAATCTTCTAGACCTTGACTGAAGAATGTGATAGGCTGCTCCACACCCTCACCATTCTTTTTCATTAGCATGGTTGAGATAGTATCACAGTTAGTAAATCAATACAACATGAAGTCTTTAGTAAAATCAAGATTTACAAGAGTAGGAGCTTCTACAATTACTTTATTTATGGCTTAAAAACTACTCTTACCCTCTTTAGTTTAAGAAAAGACTTGGTTCTTCCTGAGCATAACTATGATAGGTTTCGCCAAATATGCAAAACTAGGTATGAACCTCCTTAAAAAATTTATCTTGCCTAAAAAACTTTGAAGACCCTTCTTATGCAAATGCAATGATAATCTTAGAATATCCTCTATTCTTTCAGGATCAATAGTCAAACCATCATTGGAAATGATATTTCTTAAGATCTTACCTTCATGAATAGCAAAAATGCACTTCTTTGGATTAAGAGATACTCCCTATTGCCTACATATTTCAAACACTTGTCTCAAGTGTTGCATGTGTTCATTCTCATCTTTAAAAACACTATTATATCATCTAGATAAACCAATAGCATATCATTGATCAAACCTATTAAAGCCATGTCCATGGCTCTTTGAAATGTGGCACCGACATTGGATAGACCAAAAGGCATATTCCTTTAAGAAAAATTCAACAATTTAGTAGTGAAGGTTGTCTTAAATTGATCGTATTCACTGACTAAAATATAATTATATCTTGAATATCCATCTAGAAGAGAAAAACATTGAGAACCTGAAACCATTTGCAAAATCTGCTCCATTGAAGGTAGAGGGTAGTCATGTTTGAGTGACACTCTATTAAGATCTCTAAATTATACACAAAATCTTATCTTCCCATTCTTATTTATAATAGGCATAAGGTTATCTACAAATGTTGAATGTTTTATGGGAAATATTATCTCTGATTCAAGGAGTTTCGTAATCTCTAACCTCATAAGTTGTTGAACCTTAGGGTTTATGGGTATTTGCTTCTATCTAACTAGTTTAACTCTAGATTCTAACTCAATGGTATGATGCATTAGGCTAGTATCAAATATTTTGAGTTCATTATATTCCCAAGAAAAGATATCATGAAACTCTTTACACAGTTCAATGAATGCTTGCTTCTCTAATGTAGAATATACCTTGCCTAATTTGAGGAGTTTGTCTTTGAAGATCAAGAATATTTCATAATTCTCCTCTTTTGTACATATACTCACTTTCTCCTTATTTTCATCATTCTCATTGAAGATAATTTATAAGGTTACCAAACCGTTAGGTATCTTATTGGTCCTTAATTTCATACTCTGATCACCTAATTGTTCTTGGAGTCTCTTATGATTCCTTGAAGAAAACTTAGCCTCATTTTGTAAGAAGCATGTAATGTGTTTATCACTATAAAACACTTGGAAAGACACTTCATTATCAAGTACAAAAGGTCTAATAATGATCTTAATATGAGACTTTTTTCTCTCCTCATTTATGGCAGTTGGAGTATCAAATTGAGCTCTTATGGTAGCTAGTCTATCAGCATGACTATTCTTCTCCCTTAGGACTGATTGAATATTGAATGCATTGAAATATTCAATCAAATATCATACCCTATGTTTATATTACTTAAGAAAAGGGTTTTTATAAGAAACCACATTCCTCACCTGATGCACAACCAATTCATTGTCTCTATATGCTTGTAAGTTCTTGATTCCTTTTCTCCTTACCCATTAAAGACCATGAACTAAACCTTCATACTCAACCACATTACAAGTACAACTAAAATTAAATATGTATGAAGCATAATATTGTTTTTTAGATGAGGATACCAACATAACACCATCTATTTCACCAACTTTACTTCTTGAACCATCAAAAAACATCTTCCACAGCTCATCTTCTTCACCCTCTTCCTTGGCAAGTAGAGCTGTTGGTACTCCTTAATGTATATAATACACTCTTAAATAAGTTTCCTCAAAAAAATAATGGGGATCATGCTTATAATTATTAGTTCCATATTTATCAAGAAACAAATCTAAAATACCATCAAGTGTGGAATAAGTGTCATCATCTACAATAGAGTCCTTTTCTTCATGAGCCTCATAATTCAAATTAGAACTTATCTCAATGTAAGGCTCAATATGAAACCTTAAAAGGGGTTGTGTCCTAATTGTAACCTTATCCCCATACCTTATTATAAAGGCCAAGAAATACCAGTCAATAGAGAGATAGCCACCTATCTTGGTTGTGAAGTTCCTTGATAGGCGGATTGCAAAGTAGACTGGGAGATCAACCACAATTATATCTTGCAAGATAGGAAAACTAGGAAAATCATGAAAGAAAACCTTCAAGACTTTTATCAGTCATATTGTCTTGGTAGGTGTACCATATAATTAAAGGACCCCTTTACTATGCATCTCATATTCTAGGCTCAACTTGTTAGCTACAACTTTGGGCATGACAGAAGTAGAAGCTCTACTATCGACTATGCAATTATGTACCAACCTATCACCTATAATGAGGGTGAGGTAAAATGATGGATATTTATTAGCCCTAATGGATGGTTAAAAAATGATACTAGGAGCATTTTTAAGAGCAACATGGTCATGACTTTGATTTGAGAGTGAGACACTAGCAGGGATAGCAGATAACTACTTTTGTAGGAGTTATTTTTTACCAGGCATATAAAGAACATCCCAAAGAGAAATAGATGTTTTAGTGTTCTTCAAAGAATGTAAAATGTTTAAATAAGTCATACCTACGTTATCTTGGGCTCTTTTAGGAAAATAATTACTTGGAACTTGAGGAATAGGAGCAGGCCTTACCATATTTTGACTTAATGGAGATGTAGAAGTTTTTAAAACTGTCACACTTATAGCTATGCATTATTCCCTTGCAGGAGGATTGGATGAGCCTATGGTCATGATAATACCACCTCCTATATCCTTTTTCTTGACCCTTGTATTATCTATGATAGAGGCTCCTTGATTTAGCACAAAAGTGTCTTCAACCAAAAAATTAGTGAAGATCTCTCCTTGGGGTCGCCAATCCTCATTAACTTGCATCATCAGCTCATCCTCATTTCATAAGATGGGAGTAAATACTCCTTGATCCACCAAAGATTTCTATCCATTCTCATTGGAATCCATGAATTGGTCTTACTTCTAATCTTATCCCTACACCAAATTGCTATGAACTGGTACCATCTCCCTTGAATTGGTGGTAGAGGTAGGATTGTATACACTTGCAGGCCTATTGGGATTAGGCTACCATTGGCCTCTTACTCTTCCATTATGTTAACCATATTGTTAATTATATAGGTAAGGATTCTAATAGGCACCTTTTTCATATTATATTTCCTATTTTGAGCCTCTAAGGCTAGGAACTTTCCTTTTTAATAACATTATTTTTTGCTTGTCTAGGAACAACCTTGGACTTGGTATTGGCATTAAGAATTTGAGCCACTTTCAAAGTGCTAGTAGAAGTATGAGACAAAAGAGGCACAGACACCTTAGGAATTAATCTACTATCTTGGATGAGACTATTCTTAGTTTTGATAGAAAGATCATACACTTCAGGAAGAGTGGAACCTCCCATAGATTGAAGCATGACAATAATTTCAATCTCAATGGCTTTCAAGTAAGTAGGGAAAACAAAGCTATAAAGTGGTCTCATGTGAGGAGGCAATATATCCCAAGTCTTCTAAAACCTTTCATTAAATTCATACATTATTTATTTGGATCCCATTTTTATCACGTTGAGTTGATGTATGAGAGAGACATGGTTACTTTCATTTCTAAATCTGGAAGTCAACAACACTCCAAACTCATCTCATGTTGTGATGCATCCACCTTCTATATCTAAATACCAATCAATATCTTTCCCTTTAAGAGACATGGCAAGGAGTCTAATGGCAATGTTATCTCAAATAATACTATGGAAACTATAAAAGTTAGAAACATCTATAATGTGCTCACTAGGTGTGATGTGACTCTCACCATTGAACGTGTGCACACATTTCATGGTGTTAGGAGGAATGGCATCATATAGTTAAAGTTAAATTGGATTTTTAGTATTGAAGGTAGGGAAAGCATGAGGTCTATCCATGTCTTCTTCTTAAAGATCTTCCAATTCTTCAGCCTCTTCACTCTCTTCCTCTCTAGCAAAATCTACTTATTTTTCAAAGGGAAGATTTGGTTGTGGATACTAAACTTCAAGAGGAATTTCAGGTTGAATGGGTGGGCTAATGAGATTGAATGTTCTATTAAAGGATGACCTAGTGATAACCATGAATTATGAAGGCAATTTTATAAGAAAATAATGGCCTTGAACTAGATTTACCTTGAATGAGTTGCCAAACTTGAGTAACACACCAATTTGTAGCTGATGTTATCAAGACTAGCATTCACCTTAACAAGTTGTCTTAAATACAATGGTCTCATAGGGAGTGCCATAACTGTTGTCACCAAATCTTTCACCCTAGAATAATTTTTTCAAGCTTCTTCTAGATTTGGGAAACATGGGAACATATCTAGGTATCTAGGTGTACTTATATTGGAAATGAGCCTCTAGATTTAAGGGCTAACTCCCTGAATGTATCTTGAAATGCTCTTATCTATGCCAACTGATTACTTATAGGGAAAAGAGTTAGAGAATGCAAGAAATGAACCTACTTTAAAGGATGTGATACACTAAATGTTCAAAGATCCACTCTCAATATTAAACTCATTAGCACATTAACAGACTATAAATAGAACTAATGCAATGTCTACAATGGTTTCCAAGCAATAATGTTTCACCTAGAGGTCAATTTGATGGACTTAGGTTGGAGGGAAATGAGATTAAGGATTGATTAGGATCACTTATAGTCAAATATCCACTCTATACCTAAGACATCAACCTTTAGACACACTATATGACATGCAAGAAAGTTTATTATCACTTAGGTTGAACTTGGACCTACAAAAGAAAGATGACAAACCACTTTTGCATATCAAACAAATACAAAACACTAAGAATAGATTAGTAAACAACTAAAAAATAATCTATTCATTACTCTAAGAGGTGAAGAATATAATTTTTGGCAAAGTCTCATCATACCAGCCTAAGGGGTCCTTAACAAAAGCTCAAAATCATATTTATATAAGAAAGAAATTAGGAGAAAGGGAGCTTTGGCACTAAAAAGGGGAATCAATCAGTTCAAACATTTGAACCATAGTTACAACTAATTTTAAAAATTATGCTCATTTAGACCTTTTTGATTGATCCAGGTCACTTCAAATGGTTGCATAGTTACATTATTCCCTCATTGATGCTCCTTGATGGTTGTGATGATAGGATCCAGTTATTCTAAGATGGGTCCTAGCATCAATGCAGTTACAACCATCAGATCAATTTGTTATAGCTTTGTCCTAGTGATAATTTCTCTTCACTGGTTTGTTGTGGCATGTAAAAGTAGAGAGAAGGGTCCTTTTCATGTAGTTGGTCCTAGAGATGAAATCATTGGGGTCTATGTGTGTGTCTTCATGGCATCCTTTGAAATACTAGATCTTGTTAAAACTATATCATGCTTAAACTTTTTCTCCATGTTTATAGGTCTACTATAGATGCAAAATAAATCTTAGACTATTGGTTTTCTTATTAGTTCCAAATAGACCCATTTTTGCCTTCAAACATCCATAGAAATTGAGAACTCATCATGTACATAGGTCCTTCTTCTAACAATGGTGAACACAATCACAGAATGAACCCTGCATGACATAAACCCTTGAACCATATGTCTATTTTAAGCTTTAATGGTGATCCCTTTATGTCTTTTAACTTGACTACATCATCATGTCTTTTTAATGGAATTTATTTGAGCTTAAATGGTAATGAGATGACCCCTATAAGACCTTGTTTGCCTTGGTTAAAAATTGCTCCTTTGGTTTGACTTTATCCATCAAAAAATGCTTAGGCCAATCAAAATGTTTCAACTATCTTTATTCCCATTGGCCTTGTAGATATTCACTATCAAAACTTGACCTTTTTAACCTCTTGTGTGTTATTAGATCATGATGTATGATGTAATGTAGGCCTTTGATCTCCTACCACGAAGATATTTTCACATGTTAATTTGAGCGCACACTATTGGATCAAGATATATGAGTAAATGTTAGTCATAGATCTCATTAGGCCCACTTTCCTGTTAGTGATCGCACACCATAGGATCATTGGTATGAATGAATGTTGATCATTGATCTATATTTGTCCCACATTCTTTTCAATAAATGTGCACCATTAGATATATGTTTGATTGATCCACACCATGAGATCTTGTCCAACTTGTAACTCTTTAAAGGGCTTTAACCTAGGGACCTTTTGACTAGTTTGACCCAAGCACAAACTGTTAGATCTCATGTGTCAATATGTGAGCTCACATGGACCATTAGATCTTGATCAAATTTAAACCCTTTAATTAATTTTGAACCCAAATAGTTACTTTATGGAGCTCAAATTTGATGTTAGCATGAACATCTTATGTTGTAGGTCTAACTTTGAATGCTCATAACTTGAGCTAGGAAGCTCGCATGAACTTAAAACTTGTAAAACATGTTCCTTCCATGAATAAATCCATAGTGATGCAATATTTTGGCTCATGAGGCTTTCTAAGGTAAATTTATAAAATGCATAATCAAGCTGACTAGTCTAGTTCTTCATGACGTCCTGATGATGATCTAGCTTTACAAAGCTGATTCCTTAACTTGTATAGCTCTAAATGATTTTGAGGCCTATGTGGACTTGTCCCTAATATTTCATTGCATTGATCATCATGAATACTTTTTTTTATCCTTGAAAACCTACCACTTGCATATATGACCTTAAAATGACCCCTAAGACACCAAATAACACTTGGACTAAGCTAGACTTTGACCAAATCTAGAATGGTATATGAAATGACATAAAATGAACTATAACATACCCTATGAAATTATAAAAATCCCCTATACAATATTATAACTATATGGGTTGACCCATTTTGACATATGGTAAAAATGGTTAACAGATCCCTACAAGCTAATTAGATCACAAGGTTATCAATAAGAGGGTTCCCATTATGGTCGTCAAAATGTTATAGAGTAAAAACTTGAAATTGGAGTGTAATGTAAAAAGAAATAATTAGCATGAAAATGACCAAAATCCAACTTCAAATCTATTCTAAAACTCAATACTGGGAATGGTAAATAAATTAAAAGCAATCAGTAATGAGAGTGAAGGAAATTATGCCATCATCTTGCTCCAAATTTGGATGATGTGCCCCAAATTCGATGGAGTTTTAGTGCTTGAATTCTTGCTTATTGGATTTTCATGGCTGCTCAAGACTTTTACATAATGATAGCATGAGGATAATGATATCATGAGGATTTTATTCATTCATAAGTTGGATTTTGCATGGGAATAGGTTGATTTAAATAGGTGGCAAGGAAAATGAAGGGATAAATTTTGTCCTTATGGATGTCAAGATCAATGGTCTAAGATTTTTCAAGTAATTAAAAATTACTTAGAACATCTTAGAAGGATCTTAGGGATGGGATCTAGGTGATTAGGATACCTAATGAGGATTCACTTAATGGAGGTAGGTGAGATTACAGAATTTAAAATTCATAAAAATAAGAGTGCATGGCTCTAGGTGGATTAGAAATTTCTAGAGGGGTTGTAGGATAATTAACAATGATTAGATGGGGATTAGTAGGAATGGTAATTGGGGTTAGGTAGGATGTGAATTTAAAATTCAAAAATAATGAATAAGACAAGATAAGGACAAATGTCATGAAATAATGAAGAATTAATGATATGATGGGATGATATAAAGTTAGTATGATAAGAGATAGTATTAGACTAATGATAAAAGAGGACCCGAAGGATGAGTAAGATGAGTTATATGAAATTAGAGATGATATAAAAGTGAGAAAATTTGGATGTATACACAAAGCATCCTCTATCATTTTCTAGAACATTTCTCAAGTCGGTGTCTTTGTAGTTGATATGTCTATCATCAAAGGAAATGAAGGTATGATGAAGGTCATGAGTTTTGATCTCTAAATTTATATAATTAAACTTTTTATGAGTGGGAATACAAATATATAAATACTTTATACATAATTTTGATGCAACTAAGAGATGATATGAAGTGTGTATGCTCTGATACCACTTATCAAAGGCCCAAGGAGAGACCCGATGGACAACCACACTCAGTGAATTAAATAGGTTATTTTAGAAGCATGTATTTAATAATAGAGGACAAAGGATATGTCAGAGTACAATACGACAAGGGAAAGAGAAAAGAAGAGAATGGATACCAGACTAGAACTATAATTATAAGGTTGTATTATGAAAAAAATTATATAAGATCTCATAGGATAGATGTGTGGTCTACATACTTCATATTCCATCTCTATTTCACTTTATACAAATAATAGAATAATTTATTAATATAAAATAGAGGAAGATAAAGTTTCAGTTGAAGATAAAGTGTCGATTGAACTATTATAAGACATGGTAACAACTACTTCATAACTAATCATTAATTTGTCATCCTCTGATAAAACTATTGTGATGTTGTGCGATACATTACTCACATTGTAGGAGTTATGTAGTATCATAGGAGAGGAGTTAGAATTTTTTGTATGCACATGTGTTTGGGATGGTGTTGGAGTTATTGGCAAAGATAGAACATGCTACAAAGTAATAATGTGGTGTCATGAATTTATTGAAAGTTTTGATCCACCTGAAACAATGGGTTTTGAGTTGTATGCACATGACATGATTGTAACAGGTTAATTAAAATTGATTTTGTGTGACAACAATTATAAAATCACATTAATAAGCATCTAAAAGTATGCTCATGAGTGATGCAGGAGCATCCAATTAGTCAAACAATCTTGCATTGATGCCAAAAAAATATTGTGTTGTGGGCTTCTAACTGTTGAAGACATCCACCATAAATGAGATAGATTCTTCTCTTTAATGTGACAAAATGTGTTAACTAGTGGTTTTGAAAATATTGTGGTGGTTACATAGCATGCCTCTGTATGAAGCTATGGTTTTGTCCATAGTAGTTGTGTATGTCTAGTAAGGGCCCACATTTGTTCAGACACCCATTTGAAGTGTCTCTGAGATCAATGGGAATTCTAAGAGTCATTACCCAAACCATAAAAGGAAAGGAATTCAAATTAAAATTGAATTTGGATAATATATTCTAAGAGTGTGTAGATTACTGAGGAGGAATCTTAGAGGAGTAGAGATCATTGCTCAGTCTAAATAGGGACCATTTAGCATTCTTCCCTTGTATTATAATCATAGGAAGTGAGTGTGTGTAGTCTTTTTAGTTCCTCCATATCAATAAAAGTGTGTTTTGGTTTCAATCTCATGTCTATGTTTGTGTTTTGAGTGGTAGGTTACAAGGAAAATATTGTCCTTCATTAGACCCCCTATCCTTGATTGCATCAAGTGGTATTAAAACAAGGTAACTACTATGGAAAAAGTGGGAGAGTGTGTTTATCCTTCGCTATAAAAAATAATGGGTAAAGGGCATGAGTGTAGTCAGAAGTGAGTGTTCTCCATCTTGTGTATGTGGGTAGATCACTAAGGGTACATCCTACATTGAGTGAATAATGGCTAGAAGGTGCATAGAGGTGTTCTCCATATTGTGTAGGTGAATATAGAATAGAGTTTTGAGAGAGAGGTATAGAGACGTGTATGACTTGTGTAGGATTACAATAGGAAGGTTTTAGCAATGGGTTAGAAGTGTGTGTGAGGAAAGAGTTGAATAAGATATATGAGAGGTGTGCAGCCCAAACGATTGAGTTGAAAGTTGTGTTTTGGGCCATGCAACACCAAATGAGTGTTGAGGCAAGGAGGAGGAAGAATGGTTCTATAATACCTATGACATAGGTTGACAAGAAAAATAAAATATTCTTCCATTAGGTGAACATGAGGAGATTATATAAAGAGTAGATGGAATACATGAGGAAGAGAGGGATGTTGTGTTTTTGGCATCTTTAGAGGCACATGAGGAATGGGTGTTGGAGTAATATTATCATGTAGAAGACGAGTTGTCTTATGAGCAACCAAATATTTCCTAAAGAGGAAGAGAGGGTGAAGCATGGAGTGAACAAGTAAATAAGTGATGGGGTAGCAAGAGGAATTTATGATGTTGTCAAGGACAAAGTTTAAATTTTGTGGATTGGTATAAGGAGCCTTCTAATGAGGAGAGGTGTAAAGTGTCACCTATATGACTTATAGGTGAGGAGTGAGATAGAGGTGGTGAATGTATTTTCAAAAGGACAAAGAGGAAGATGACAAGGTGTTGTAGATGTTGGAGCAACCCATATAATAGTTGGGGAAGGGGAAAGTGAGTAGTTGATGGTGTTATTAGCTCAAGAGAGTGTGAAAGAGGATGAAAGTGCAAAATTGAACAAAGGTGGTGTAGGGTTGGAATGAGTAGCATTCCAAGAAGAGGTGGATGGATTCTTTGAAGACATCATGAAGGTAGAAATAATGGAGGTAGTGAAAGAGGTGTGTTGTTGGAAGGTAGGAGTATGTGTGAATGATGTAAAGGACACTAGATGGAGGTGGATGACTAGAAATGTGAAATGACCTACAAGAGATTGGAGATAGAGAAAGAGATCTTATTGGAGGAAGTGGAAGAGGTTGCCTACAACAAAGGAGGATAGGAAGGAGGCACTCAGATGTGGTATGGGAAGTTAGTGAAATGTTTATGGGGCATTACGATGAGATGAAGTGAAATTGGTAGAGGATGATTTACAATCTAGTAGATAAAATAAAAAATATGGTGTTACACCACACTATTGAAGGGTGTGTCATGGTTTTTCATCAAAAGTCAAAAAGATAATTCTATCACTTAGCCCAAATCTATGAGAACTATTCTCACAAGATCTTCCCCAAGTGTCTAATTTAGGAGCAACTGGTTAGTCAAACAATATTACATCACCCATAAAAATATATTATGTTGTGGAGTTCCAATAATCAAAGACATCCACCATGGACTCATTCACATAATAGCAAACTTCAAGAAAGAAGAAGGGCCAATTTCAGGTCATAAGATAGAGTATTATTTGTCCCATGACAAAATTACTTATTAACAAAGGATAATTATGAAATCACCACAGAGTGGCAATCTCTCCTATGTTTATTGCATAAGCCCAGTAACAACCTAGCTTTTTTTTACCACCCATTTGGGGTGTTTCTAAAATCAACAAGGATTCCAAAAGTCATTACTATAAGCACAAAACTAGGAAGATTCAAATAAGGAAAATTGAAGTCAGATAAGATCTTTTAACAAGGTTTGGGTTCTTGTGGAGGAAGCTTTAGAGTAGTAGAGATCAATGTTCAATCCCGATAGATATGGTGCAGCATTCTTCCCTTATATTGTAGTCTTAGAAAAAATTTGTGTAATCTTTGTACTTCCTTAAAATCAATAAAAGTGTGTTTTGGTTTTAGTCTCATGTCTATGTGTGTGTTTTGGGTGGTAGGTTGCAAGGAACAATTTTTCCTTCATTGGGACCCCTAATATTTGAATGTATCAATGAGCCTGAAATAGCTTCCATGGTTAGAGAAAAGTTGCATGACATTTCATTATTGATAATAAGGTGATGAGTACTCATGGGGGATAGCATTCCAAAAGAAGACTATTAATTTAATGGGTGTGTGATTTTAAATTCATTTTACCTTTATTGAAAGCATTTCATTACATATATTATAGAATTTTTTATTTTTATTTTCCAAACTTTGAGTGTAAAAACCAAGATAAGAACACCTATATAATTTTATCACATGTATATTTGTATTGGTTGTTGATACAAAGTTTGAGTTGTAAGACCCAAGATAATGGAAACTATATAAAGTGGTGGTGATTTCAACCACTTCCATGATGATAAATGTTTGATCACTTGTTGTAAGCATGTGAAAAATAAAGAAACAGTAAGCACCTCCCAAGGGAGAGCATTCCTCTAGCCGACAAGCTAGTGTATTACAATAAAAGGCACTAAGAGGATCAATGGAAAAAGGCCAAGGCACTACTTGATTGCAAGAGTAAAGGCAAGGTACTAAGAGTGTAAATATAAAGCCAAGAGGAAATGCCAAGACACCCAAGATTGTCAACCCACAAATATTTGTATGAATCATGGACTCCAAGACCAAACTGATTTTATAAACTTACAAGTTGAAATAACAAACCCCAAGACATATGATGAAGAGAGAAAAATTTTCACTCCATGAGATGTGACAAAGAAAAAACATACCATTTGATGAGTTAGAAGGTAAATCCCTATATTTTCATATAGAGCTATTGTGGTACCCAACCTCCAAACTAAGGACATGTGATTTGAATTAGATCAAGAAAATAATGAAAAATTGGTTCATTAAATTGATTTATAGTACTACTTAGTTTGTATGACTAAAGTAGCTTAATGCATGTTTTCAACCTCTAAAAACAAAATTGGGAAAGGCAAAGATGCAGATTCAAATGAAATAATATTACAAAGACAGAAAACCAAGTTGATGACAATGACAACACACTTTTTTATTACCACTAAGAAACAAGAGCCAAATATGTTAGTGACAAAATAGTGAAATATAGCAAGGTAATAATTATGTTTCTGTTAGTATCAGTTGCCTATGTCAAGGTAGTTTTGCATGCATTATGGAAAGTTTGCCTTAATATTTGTTGGTTTTGCCCATTTCAAATGCATAACAAGAGTAACTAAAGAATATGATAGTAGCTAGAACTTTTTATCTATTGGATTAAAACATTAAATTTAAACTCAAAACATCAAACTACCTAGTAGGAAAGATTATGAAAACAAATCAGAATCATTGGATAAACCTTACTAATCCCTTATTTCATCTAGGCTCCTTCCAAGATGTTCAGACAGATGGTTGATTACTATGGACTCGGAATTTTGACATTATGATGGCATGATCAAGGATGTTGATGAGGATTCAAGGATGGAGATTGGCATGTAGATTTTATGGAATCATGAGTTTTGATAGATTGCTTGATAGCTTTTATTCTCACTTCTTGTTCTTGACCATGGAGGAGGGTAGATTTAAATAAAAGGAGGGAGAAATAAAAAGAATTAAAAATTCCTTGGAAGCCTCTAGATTTAGAGGCTTCTAGAGAGGAGGGTGAAAATAGACAGTATTCTAGAATTCTTCAATTATAGAATCTTTTTAGGGACTAATTATGATTAGGTAGGGGATTAGATAGGGATTAGGTGGATGATTAGGGACTAGGAGTGTAACAAAGCCTAGGAATAGGTTAGTAGGTGGGTAAGTGGGACATGAAAATTTAAAATTTTCAAATAATAGATAAGTGGGGTTAGATTAAGATAATGGGGATTTAAGATAATTAATGAAAAAATGGGATAATATTATAGTGAGTGGATGAAGAAATATTGAGGGGAGACATTAGATAAATGACTAGGAAGGGCAGATATTAGGATAGGATTAATTAGAATAAATGAGATAAGTGGAATTAATGTAGACTAATAGTAATATTAGTGATGATAATGTAGGTGAGAGAATTTAGGTGCATCTATTTTGCACCTCTTTGAAATGGCATTGTGAGTAGAGTGAAGTGAAAGGAATAATGGTCTTTTAAAGAAAAAACATTTCATGGATGATTGTTAGTAGATGATGTTAGTGGATATGATGCCCCTTTAAGGGGACATGCAGGGAGGAATGAGATGGATGGCCACTCGAAACAAGAAACAATGGGTGGGGTATGATGGATAGAGAAGGGAATGGGATGGTACATGTGAGATAAATGATGTAGAAGATAAAGTCGACTTGAGCATGAGCTACAAGTTGATGATGCCCCTGGTAAAGACACATGCACAGGGAGTAGAGATGACTTTGTCATGGTTATCGACACATCCCAAGGGGAAATCAACCATAACATGATGATGATAGGATTAAAACACTGCAAGATTTAGACATATCCCAAGAAAATATGCATGCAAGGGAGAGTTATAAGCTAGGATAAGGCAAGGATTTGATAATATTGTTGATAGGTGTAGCTCAAGGATGAAATTGAATGATATGATGACGGTGATGATAGAGAAGAACAATATGATCAAGTGACTAAAAGATGCAGGGGATAATTGGATTGCAATTCAAATCAATGAGCCACAATGTGATTAGTAGCAATGATGCCCCTAGCAAGGACACATGTAAGGGATCAATAGATGATAAATTGATCAATCAATGATGATAGATGACTGATGGAAGAAAATATGGATGGTGTGATTTGTTGGGCCCAATCAATAGGTGCAGGATATTGATGAAAAAGATTAGGGAGATGATTGTAAGGATGGTGATTGATCAATAGATTAGTTGATGAATGATTATAGCTGAAAGATGTAACTGATGTAAGATGTGATGAGGATATGATGATAAATGATGGGGAAAGAGGAGATAGTGGTTGAGTTATCCTTGGGCACTAAAAAGTGGCCAAGTGTTGCCTACATAGTCTGAAAAGATCTCAAGCCAATATAGTTATGACTAGGGGATGAATGGTAATGATGATGATGATGATTTAGTGATTAGAGGATGATGTTAGTGATGAAAGGATATGACTCAGATGATGAGATGAGGATAAAATATTGGATGTTAGGTAGATGAGTCAAGAGGATTAAATGAGTGATGGGAAATAATGATGATTAGATAGTTAGATAAATGATGAGGGTGTAGGTGATCAACCCATCATAGATATCATAAGTCTCATCATAGTCTAAGAAATCTATTAAATATAGCACTTGGCAAGATGCCCCATTATATAAGTATGACTAAGGAGACATTGTGCAGAAGTGTGTGGGAAAATATCGAACTCTTCATCATCGAGGGAATTTATAAACATGATTGTATCTTTGGTGACCTCATAACATCCTCATTCATTACCCAATATAAAAATATACATGATGCAACATATACTCAAACTACAAAGATAACATGATACAGACAAGTCAAATAGAACAAACCAGTAACATACACAAGTATCTACATGCAGTGTCATTGTGTCTTGTCTGATAATGGGATGAGGGATTGGTGATGGGTTGGACTAAGATGATCATGATGTGATTGTGGACTCAAGATAAACTTGGATTTAGATAGGATAATTATGATTATGATAAGGAGGGTGGAAAAATGATGAGGTGTGATAATTGGGGATGAGGTTTTGGATACTAGTTTAACCTAGGAATCAAATCTAAAAGCGGTCAAAGTAGGATGATTTAGAAGTGTGGTGATCTTATATTTAAATAGATGTGAAGATTAGGATAACCGAGGGTTACCAAAAGATAAAACCTTGTAATATTCCAATCTAGCAAGAAGAGAAAGAGATGATGGGATCAAATACCTTTCACACTAGCAAAGTAGTGATTGGATAGGTGCTAGGTATGAAAAGGCACTGATAGGGAACTGATGGGTGTTAGACCAAATTATTTTACAAGGTTGTGTATGTCGATAATACCTAGTCAAAAGATGATGAAGATATGGAGAGATGGGTGACTTCTAGGATTTAGTTCCAAGACAAAATATAGTATCCAAGGATGATGAAGGGAAAAATAAGAGATGGACATTAGATGTTTGTTTGGGATGGTGATATGAATAATGAGATATATCGGATGGGTATTAAATGTGGTTTAGGATGGTAAGGTGAAATTTATGATGTGATAGAGAGGGATGCGACTAGGGGTTTAAGCATAAGACAAGACATCATAGACTGTTTTTGGTTTTTTCTAATTTTAGGATTTTTAGGATTTTTAGAATATTTCAATTTTTAAGGATTTTTGGAATATGTATATACACTATACAAATGGAGTTACTAGAAAAGGGAATACCAAATCTAGTGTTTTAGTGAATTTATTACTTATTATTGGAAAAGGAGAGAAGAATAAATTAACTACAGGTATGGTTGAAAACCTTATTTCATTGTGCATGCATTGAATTAGAAGATTGTGAAGAGCTCCTCTTTGGCTTGGGAGGATGAGTTGAAGATAAGAAAGCACTAAAGCAAACTTGTTCGTTAGATAGATAGTTGATTTGATTGCCTAGTAATAGCTAAATCTCGAAAGTAAGAGCTTCCGTAGGGGCTGTTAATCCACACATTTTAAACAATCAAGTTTATAAAATAAAAAGAAAGGTACTTGCATCAATAATCAAAGAGTACTAAAATTGAATACAAGAATGTTTTCTTAGAAAATAGACTATAAATGATTAAATTAATGATTAATATAATTAATACTAATGCTAGAGGGTTAGGGTCCACTTCAAAAAATTATAGAAAGGTCTATGAACAAGAAGGAACATAGATAATTAGGTTTGATTGGGTGTAAGTAGGTGAAATTAGCATGATGGTTTTCACTGTCATAGTGACCATTGATGGTTGGGTTGAGCGTCAGTGGTTAAGGGATCGTCAATGGTTAAATTGATTGTCAGCGGTTGGATAGATCATCGATGGTTGAGATAACCATTGATGGTTACTATATATGGATCTAGGTTGGTAAAAAGACTGATTGATGAGATCCAAAAGATGGATTCTAAGAGATGGGTAAGGCCTAGATTAGATGCAAAAGCAAATAAAGTAAATTGAATACTGAAAATCAAATACTTATCTTAAAAAATGTTGATTGGGTGGATGGTTGAGGTAGTTTATCTATTGGTGGAATCTATCTTGATTTTGATAGAGTAACAGTACCCAAGAACTTGGTGGAGAGGCAGTGGCATATTGGCTCTCTGACATGGTAGTTGGTTCACTAGATTACTAATAATGATTAATCTACAAAAATAAACTCCTAGATGCATAAGCTCTTGATAATGATTGTAGATGGATTTTAGCTCTTAGTTCCTCTCTTCTTATAAGCAAGGCAAGAGAGTTGTGATATCACGTGAACTGGGATTTCTAATTATAACTCACTCATGTAATGGCTCACACATAGATGAAGACAAGTTATTTTTAGAAAAGCAAGGTAGGTGAGTTTGCATGTTAGCTATTAAGGAGGTGGACCCTGACCATTGACAATCAGGGTGAAGGGTTAAAAATAGGTAAAAGGTTAGGTTAAGCTAGTTGATTCAAACTAACCATAATTAGGTTGATTAAGGGTTAAAGGGTTAGGGTGGTCCTAAGAGGGTCCCAAGGTAGTCTAGGGGTATTTCGACATTCAGAATCACAGTGTGCAAATTTATGGTGTCTACATTTTTCCCCTTTTTATTATGTAACTTGGAATCAACTACCCTTAAAATAAAAATGGATGTTGGTCGAAGATCCAGTTGCCTTGAGTATGGGAAGAGGTGTTCCCCCTCAAACTAGGAGGTGATGAGGTAAAGCAGAATCAGGTGCGAGTTTGACAAGGTGGGTGAAGGTGATGATGAAGGTAGATGTCATGAAGGTGGATAATAGGTTGGGCACTAAAGGAAAAATAGGCACACAAAGTGTGATAAAAAGGTATGATAGCTGAGATCATGCATTAACTAGGTTTCCATGGTTGAAAACAATAAAGGTCAATGCTAGAAAGATAAGTGACTAGTGTATCACATGACCATATTTAAGCATGGTGGTTGGGTACACCTATTAGTCTCCTAGATAAATTCAATGGTTTCATGGGTATTTGAGGTAGGAAGTGCTCTAGTGGAAAACATAAATAGGTCAAGTGTCATGGGTATCTAAGGTAGGAAGTACTCCCAAAAAGACATAAGTAGGTCAAGTAAGTGCAAGGTGGCATAAGTTCAAAAAAATTAACAAAGCAATGTTGTTGTTGTGATCAAAGGACAAGGCAAAACGTGTCATAAAATTCACGTCAGTTGAGTCAAAATATACCAATAGTGAAGTGATGAAGTAGTTGGGTCAAAAATGGCCAACATCAAGGTGGATGTAGTCTAGTGGTTGGTCAAAGAAGGTTAATCACCTATAGGTTGGTTTTGCTATGCTAGAGAAGGTAAATTCCAAAAAGTTGGCACCTATGTATAGGTGCCTAAAAAAATTTAACATAAGGACCTCCTGATCATCGATGGTCAGGGGTCCTAAGATCGACCATCGATGGTCACTCTGATCGTCGATGGTTAGGGGAAATACTAAAATTCTGAAACATAAAAATGGAAAATGGAAAATCATTTTCACTTTTTGCTAATTGAATTCCATACTTTTTGTGTTTTGGGTGATTTAGTATTTTACAAGTGATAGAACTGATGAGGGTGAACTAAGCATGTAGCTGAGTTGGTCATTGTTGATTGGTTGGAGGTGCATATCAAGGTGATCCCCTGGGACCAAGATGTAGGGTGGGAGAGGATGCAGTCAAATAGTTAGATGTGGGCTCCATCCTTGATAACGATTGAGGAATGAGGTAGGGGCATGTTTAAAATTGTTAGTTTAGTTAAATTCATTGTGTTGGAGTTGAATCTTGGTAATGTGTGGTTGTGTTGGGTAGGGTTTTAGAACTAGTTTTTAGGTTTTGATTATGACTAGAAAAATGAATCAAATAAATTCAAAATTGATTGGGTATTTGGGTTGGGGGTAGGTTATAGGGTAGAAATAGATAACTTATTTTTTGAAATTGTGTTGTTCTAGTATTTTTTAGGTGTGGTAGGGTTAGGTATTTTTCCACCAGCAGTCACATACAGTGATCATCAGTAGTTCTACCCAACCATCGATAGTCAAACTTGACTGTTGATGATTGACTACTGAAGCTGAATGGTCACCTGACCATCAGTGATTGTACTAACCATCAGTGGTTGAGGGATTAGAGAAGGTGGGTTTTAATAAAAGGATATAGCCAAAGTGTTAAAAATGTTTAAAGGGGTGTGGGGTAGTTAAAATTTAGAGGGTAAGTTAGGATAGTGATATGTTGAAAAAGGTTGAGGGTTAGGGTTAGGTGTGCAAACTATGTGGAGGTTAGGGTAGATGTTTTGCTTTTCGATAAAAGAGTTAAGTGTTGGTTTGATAGATTAGGGTAGGTTAAGTTGTTAAAATTTTTGGGGGTGAGGGTTGCTTTCAAGTGTTAGAGGTAAAGATAACGGTTAGAATAGATTGATTTAGGTGGGCATAGGTTGATAAAGGGGCTCATTTAGAAATGAGCAATGGCAATGGAAAACTAAGTTGTGTGTTAACCTTAATTTTTGTAGGCACGAGATCAGATCCAGATGAGGGATTGGGTTCCTAAGATATTTGTATAGATCCATGGAGGGATGATCGAGGATGATTGGACACACATGGGGGAGGTCGGCCTTGGATCCATGAGACACTACCAACACCTACCATGAGATGAATCTATGATCGTGGACTTTATCGAGAGATGGGATCTAATCATGAACACCTTCCTCCTACCGACAGAGATGACCATCCTACTGGAGGATGTACTTAGGATCACACAGTTGCCCATTTGAGGGGAGTTGATATACCATATTGAGAGTGAGGAAAGGGATGAGTAGATGGAGCTACTGTATGGAGAGGTTCAGGCCCATGTCAGGTGGCATTCTATTAGTTTTGGGTATGGGCCATTATACCAAAGGGTTCCAAATGAGAGATGTTTGATGACCATGATGATGATGGTAGTTTCTTACTTGACATTTCTAAATCCAAGTAGTGGTCAGTTTCCTTATCTACTATTAGGTGTGTTGGTGGAGATGTTACTTGATAAAACAATGTTTGGGTGGACACCAATTTTGTTAGTCCAAATATACATAGAGCTCTAGGCATTTTGAGCTCACATGAGGTATGGGATCAATGTTGGGTCTGTAGTCCATTATTAGGCATACAAGCACATCAGGGTTCTGAGATCATTGGGGCTACCATGGGAGGGCTACGCTCAGATGGATTTCAAAGTGGGTTTCATGTGGTAGAGGGGATATTACGCCCTCATAGGAGTTAGAGGAGGTTCAAGAGATATTGACTAGTTTAGCGATGCACTACAGAGCTTGGTTACAGGGGATGTGTTCTAGAGGCCACATGTTGGCTTTCTTAGGTGAGCCCTCTATATCCATCACACATTGTCATTGTAAAGTTGGAGATGGATATATGGGAGGAGAGAGGGTGAGATTGAGATTATCCCATTTGATAGAGTTCACAAGTAGTTTGGCCTAATGCAGGGGATCTTAGATCCATTCCTAAGATACAGGAGGGAGGACATTGAGTTTTTGTTACTCAAGCCATAATAAGAGGAGGTGACACTAGATCATGAGGAGCTACCTTCTAGAGCAGGGGTTGATGATGTCAATTTTATTCATGGCTATGTGACATGGTATCAAGCACTTTATGCAGCAACTAATTTTGGGTGGCATGATGGGGGATGACATGTTATGGATGTGGATCGATCTAGTGTACAGGCACATGTAGGTGGCCCAGATGGTCAGGTAGGGGTAGCATTGGTTATTTCACATGCATAGATTATAAGATTATAGGGATAGGTGGCCACATTGTAGGGCCAAATCATGACACTACAAGGTTAGGTTGCCACTATGATAGGTGAGAGAGATCAGGCTAGGACCTCTCTAGGTTTGGTGACTTAAGAGAGGAACACCTTGAGATAGAGGTTAGGAGTCATGGCAGCACCAGAAGGAAGGCCACCAAGTATGATCCTTATGGAATGGTATTTGGCGACAATGGAGGAGTTGAGGTATTACGAGGGTATTGTTCTGACACAGTGTCCATAAGAGCCCTAATGGGATGAGTATAGGGCCAGTTTAGTAGGTGGAGAAACTATGGCGACTCTAGGTTAGTGGGACACTTTAGTGGGAGGATAGGTAGGCATCCCAAGAGGACTAGCACTAGATGGTAGTGACAACACACATGGATACAGTGGTATTGGTGTTCCAACGACATGATATGTTATGTTATGACATATAGATATACATGTACATGATTTTGATATTGGTCTGTGTGTTGATGTAGTGAGATGTGCATGCATTGAGAGAGAGGATATACATTACCACGTGTGTTATTTATCTATACACATGATGATGTTACTTGAATTATGAGCTATATATATATATATATATATATATATGATCTTTGTTTATTGTTTATGTTTATGGTATATGATTTGATGTTGATGTTTATTTTTTATGATGTGATGTTTACATTGCTTATGGATTATGCTTATGCTTTGGTTGTTCAGACACTAATATATGCTTAGCTAGGCATGAGATGGTTTTGACTTATGGTTATGTTTCCTGGTTGTTTATGACATGTTAATTATTAATGAATATATGCTTCATTATTTAGACATAGACATGTTTTGGAAAATGGTTGGTAGTTTTATTGCTCATGGATGTTATGATTTTATGCTTGTTTATGGTTTTGGTGATGATCATGATGTTTCTTATGACACACATGGATATACCTATTATGATTATGGTTGTTATCTTGCTAATAACACTAAATGGGACAACAAAGAATATCATCAAGAGACAAATGCCTTAATGAGAATATCAACTAGCCATGATAAGATAAGAAGAGCACACAATGTTTCTTCTTTGACAAGAACTAAAACAAAATCAAAGTGGATTGGCTTAATGAACATAATCCCTTCGAATGCTTTGCATTAGTGTTCGTTAGTTGGTTAAAAGGTGTCTTGACCACATAATGTCACATAAGCTCAAGAATCCCTTGCATATAATGTAAAGGGGAGATGGGTGAAAATGGAACCCTGTTGTAAGACTAGCATGCCTATTTTATAGGTTCCCAAATAGTCAGTATATACAAGTCTATGCCAAATTATGTAAACTAATCGATGCAAGAAGTATACTTGTGAGATTCAATTGTGGATTCCACCTTATTTTGTTGTTTGAAAGCTAATTGTGGATTTCAAGATTAGTTTGTTTTTGATATGATTTTGATGATGGGTCCTTTGTTGATTGTTGTATATGGGAAGCTAATCGATACATGAAGCTTCCATGAAATTGATGTGCTTTTGAAAAAATGTTTTTCTTGGCCATCCTTCAAGGGAGTGGTCCAAGTTTATTTGTTTTGTTCAATGTTTTTTGATAGCTATCCTTCAAGGGAGTAGTCCACCTTACATTTTGTCAATTTCAAATAAATTTTCAATAATCATCCTTCAAAGGAGCAGTTTGTGAATGCTAGGAATGACACATGATTTTTATTGGTGTGGATGTTTTTTTTTTCTTGTTTGATTTTGCTAGACATAGACTTGTTTATATAGGCTTAAGGGTTCACCTTTATGAAGGCAAAACTAAAAACATAATAGGTTGATTAGGTGTAAAGAGGTTTAGGTGACAACAACCATGAGGACCTATCCCAAAAAGGGGTGGAAAGTACCATGAGAACCATGCCATGGGTAGAGCTATGATACCCATTGTTGAAGATAAGGTTATACCAATGATATAATCACATGATTCAATTTTAATTAGTTGCCTCTAAAATAGGAGATGGAATGCAGGTAGATAGCAAGGGATGATCTTAAGTTAGACAAAAGGAGAACTTGATTCTTTTTAACAAAAGAATAGATGCAGATGTGAAGCATTGAGGGTTTTAGGTTTTAGGTGGCTTTTGAGAAAAAATAATTGGTAAGCTCTTGATCCATACTTGTGGGTTATATTATATGGTCCAATCCAATTGAAAGCAAACTTGTTTCGCTTTCTTTTCTCCATATTAATGACATGTTGATTTTCCTTTAAGATGAGATATTTGATATTGAATTCTCACACTTTACAATTTTTGTTTTAGGCACACTTGACATGCTCTTGATAGACATGGAGGTGGGTAAGGGTTGTTAAATTATGCTCATCGAGTAGTTCTAATTGGGCTAGATGATGATGATGATAATCATTGTCAAAAATGAGCTCTTGCAAAGATATGTAAAGAGATGGGATTTGGACTTCAAGAGGCAAGATGGACTCTGCTCCAAAAATAAGAGAGAAAGGTGTAGCATCTATAGGGATTCTAATGCTAGTATGATATACCCATAAGATGAAGGGGATGTGAAAATGTCAATCCCGACTAGATACGTTGACCATTTTAGTTAGCATATTATTAATATTTTTATTAGAGGCTTCTACCTATCCATTAGATTAAGGGCAATTGGGTGAGGATAAACTTAATTTAATTCCAAATGCATCACATAGACCTTGGACTTGCTTGTTCTTAAAACATTTACCATTATTAGTGATAATCTTATAAGGAACATCGAAGCGGTAGATGATATGATGGTTGATAAAGTCGATAATCTTCTCCACTTTGGTGGAGACTAGAGGTATAGCCTCAACCCACTTGGTAAAATACTCAATCACGATGATGATAGAATGGTGTCACTACAAGGAATGGGGATTAATTTCTCTAATAAGATATAGACCCAATTGTGAAAAGGGCCATAAATCAGTAGAAACATGAAGACCATGGCTAGGTGTGTGATGCAAATTAGCATGTTGTTTACACTTGACACAATTTTTCACATAATCATAGCAATCTTGATTAAGGATAGGCCAGTAATAGCCAAGATGAAAAATGAGCTTAACCACAGTAAGGCCACTAAAGTGTCCCCCATAAACACCATCGTGTGTTTCCTTGATAGCATGAGAGGCTTCATGACTACGCAGGCAATAAAAGAGGAGGCCATCAAAGCCATGTTTATAGAGAATTCCTCACATAATGGTATAGCAATAGGTACTCTGGATAAATGCTCTTTAAGCATTCCTAGAGAGACCAAAAAGAACTATGCCAAGGTTAAGATAGTCAAAGGTTTGTTGATACCAATAATTAGGTCAGGTCTTCTCCACATTGAAAATGGTAGGAGAATCTAGTTTGACATAGAAATTCTAGGTAAGTCTATGGATAACAATAGATAGCTTAAATTCTAAGGGTATAGATGGGATTTATGAGGCAAGGGAAGTCATGGTGTCAACAAACTTGTTAGTAGATTGTGAGGTTGATTGGATGCGGTAGTGTTCAAATGATGCTAAGAGTTCATCAACTAGTTGCTTGTACTATTGTAGATCATCATTATTACACTAGTAAGAGATGTTGATTTGATTGATCATAAGTTGGGAGTCACCAAAGATATTGATCATTTTGACTCCTAGGGTTAAGGCAGTTTGAAGACCTATCACTAGGGCTTCATACTCAACCATGTTTTTGGTACATTAAAAGTCAAGCTTGAAGAACAAAGGTAGAGGTGCACCATTAAAGAGGATAAAGATGATACCCGCTCCCCCACCACACTGACACTTTGATCTATCAAATAACATGGTGACTTGATAGGTGAAATGTGCTTGAGAGAGGGCCACAATGGACTCATCAGGGAACTCAAGAGGAGGAGGTTGGTTATCTGCTAGAGGTGCCTTAACCAATTGGTTGAAAATGACTTGCCCTTTAATTGACTTTTGTTGAAGTAACTCAAGGTCAAACTCTACTAGGAGCATGAGCCACTTGCCATATGCTAGTTTTGGTATGGCTTGGAGTGTATGTACTTGAGTGGGTCAGTGTTGTTTATGATGTAGGTTTTATGGTTAAGAAGGTAGTGACAAATTTTGGTGGACATGAAGACTAAAGCTAAGTAGAGTTTCTCGATATGGATGTATTGAGTCACGTATTCTATCAACGTACAGCTAATGTAGTAGATGGCTTGTTCTTTATGTTATTCATCTTGGTGAGCTAGCATTGCCCCTAGGGAATGATCGATGGTAGAGATATAAAGGTAAAAGGGTTAGTCATCCTTAAGAGGGGTAAGGATAGGTGGTGACAAAGGGTACTCTTTGAGTGAATCAAAGGCCCTTTGACAATAACTATTCCACTTGAAAGAGGCATCCTTCTTCAGAAGGTGGTGGAAGGGTTGGCACTAGTCCAAAAGCTAGGAAATGAAATGATGAATGGATTGAAGTTTTCCCTGCAGACTACGGAAATGCTTGAGGTTGGTGGGAGGAAACATGTCGAGGATTGCCTTGATATTGGCAGGATCGACTTTGATTCCACAAAGGAAGATAATTAAAATAAGAAGTTTTCTTGAAAAGACCCCAAAAATGTATTTCTTGGGGTTTAGGCAAACATGGTAATGGATAAGGTGTTCAAAGATGATCTTAGGAATGACCAAGTGATCCTTTCAGAGTTTAGATTTTCTGAGAAGGTCATCCACATAATCCTCGACAATCTTATGAATAAGGTCATGGCAGATATAGATAATGGCACGTTGGTAGGTTGCACCAGCGTTCTTTACCCTGAAAGGCATGAATCTATAGTTGAAGGTTCCCCAAGGGGTGGTAAAGGTGGTTTTGTGCTAATCTTTGGGAGAAATCAAGATCTGATTATAACCTAAGAACCCATCTATAAGAGATAATATATCATATATGGTTGTAAGATCAATAAGCTGGTCAATGCTTGATAGGGAAAAGTCATCCTTGGGACAGGTGAGGTTGAGGTCATGAAAGTCCATACAAATTCATAGTCCCCTTGTGGCTTTAGTGATAGGTACAACATTCAAGACCCATTGAGGGTAGTCAATGGGTTGAATAAAGTTGACAGATAGAAGACATTGAAGCTCTTCTTTAACGAGAAGGGCTTTGTGAGGATGCATGCATTGAAGCTTTTTCTTGATAGGTTTGGAATCATGGTGAGTGACTATGTTATGGGTGGCAATAGCGGGGTCAATTTCAGGCATGTCATTGTAAGACCAAGAGAAATCTATGTTGTGATCTTGGAGGAAATAGAAGAAATAGAAGAAGTCTCTAAGTTCTTTGGTATTCAGCGATTGGTTGATTTTGACAATGCAAGGGTTATCCTAAGTACCCAAGTTGATATCCATAGTGAATTTGTTCAACATGGTTGAGATCTTAGGAGGAAGGGATTTGTGGATGGAGGAATCTAGGCCACCAAGATAGGTGAGAATATAAACATCATCCTAGCACTAAATAGTGTTAATGGTAGGAGAGTCCTCTCCTATCATCTCAGGGTGGGTCAAAGGGATGGTTATGGTCACCCCTTCATTTTGATAAGTCAGGGTTCCAAGGCTGATCATGTTGATGAAAAAAAAATTAGGTGGGATAATGTCATCATCCTCACATGCAAATGGAGGCGAGGTCGATGAGGAAGGGTCATCTTCTTCAATAATGGTAGCAGTGGGTTGTTTGAATTTCTTCTTATTAGGTAAGATGAAACTAAGCCCATGCTTCTCATGTGGCTTCCTGGTTTCAATGGTGACCAATTCATGTGAGCCATGTTTATACTACCCAAGATCGAAGGCTTTCCAAGCACACTGATGGAGGTATGTCTTATCAAAGTTTGGTTTATTCAGGTAAGATAAATTGGTGGTGAATGGTGGAGGTAGAAGAGAGGTGGTAGAATCACCAAGAGATTTGTTGAGTACCCCATAGACAAAATAGGTCTGACAATGGGGAGGTCCAACAAGAACAATAGTCCTGACATTAAGGGTCATATCCCAGCTTGTTGGTGAGTTTCCCATCCTTGTGAGGAGTAGGGAAAGCATCAAGTGATAAAAGGCGATACTCCCCCAATGAAAGGTGATGGAACGTGGATTCCAAAGGGTCTATGGTGGGGATTTGGCTTGAAAGTATAGAGGAACTAGTTGATGCCTCATCGGTGGAAGGGGATAAGATATCCATTTTGGTGGTTGAAGTTTGGGTTTTAGCTGTTGAGGGTGTGTTGGATGGGGGTATGAGGACATATTTAGGGTGATAGGTCATGTTGCATGTGGATAAAATACTTGGATCAACTTGGATGGTGATGACCTGGTCTTCGTACTCAAACTTAATGCAATGGTGGAGGGTAGAGGGAACACAATCCATGGAGCGAATCCATGGTCGTCCTAACAAGACATATTGGAATTCACCTTCTACAACATAGAAAAAATTGGGGAGCATGCAGGGTCCTAAATGGATATGAAGGATGACAGTTCCCAAGGTAGTGGCCATGGTATCATCAAAGGAATGAAGGATGGCCGAAGATTCAGACATGACATTGTCCGGCAAGTTGAGTTGGTTGTAGGCATGAGAGGAGATGATGTTACTGCTAGCTCCCCCATCAATCATGACCCATTTGACATGGGTTTCGTTGATGTAAGCAATAATAAAGAGAGGGGGATCTAGGTCCTCAAGGTTGATAGAATGTATTTCTGGATCCTTGAAGGTAACAAGGTTAGAAATTTGAAGGGTACCAATAAAGGTTGTTGGAGGTTGGGGGTCCTTGGGTTGGACCTCAATGGATTGCAAAGCCTCTATTAATGTTTGGCAGTGATGGGGAGAGGTAGAGATCAACTCATACAAGCTCATATTCACCGAGGTCTGGTGAAGTTACATGAGGATAACTCTCCTGATGGATTCTAAGGGATTATAATTGGAGGCACCTAAGATAAACAACTTGGGTTTAGTCAAAGATGGAGAAAGTTGGGTGTAGGTTAGTTGGGAGTTTAAATAAGTGTACGTCTAAGGAATCGACACCTTAGCTTTCCTTTTATTCTTTTGATGTGATCTCATGACCACATTGATAGTATGGATATAAGGAGAGGTTTAGCTAGAAGTTTGGTCACACTCATCTTCACTCTTAGGTGAGAGTGGAGGAGTAGGTAAGTGTTGGGTAGGTATGGTTGTTGGTTGGATTGGTATGGGGCTCATAGGAGGTTCATCTGTTAATAAATCATCCTCATCGTAAAATTGATAGAAAACAATCTGGAGAGCTTTGTAGTTCTTTGTATCATGATTGGGTGTTATATGATAAGAACACACTTGATGGTCATTGTATCAAATAGGATTAGAAGATAGAAGGTCAAAGGGTCTGATGGGAGGTGAGGCTAAATAAGAGGTTTGTAATAACCTTTGGAAAATGGTTGAGTAGGACTTGGCTAAATGTGGTGGAGGTACGGTGATTTTCATTTTGATGGTTGAAGTAGAAGGTTGTTTGGAGATAGGTTTGGTGGTAGGTGTTTTGGGTAGAGTGGTGTGTTTGGTTGATGACCTCAATTTAGGCAAGGAGGTTGACAAGCTAGAGGTGTAAAATCAAAGGGTAGGTAGCTTAAGTATTGTTAGCATGGTGAAAAGAGATGCATCCGAGAGTAACTATGGAGGTGTAACCAAAATAGGTGGTGGGGTTTTGGTAGAGGCAATTGGCTTCATGCACAAGGTAGAGGGATGAGGCCCCAGAATGGAGGGCAAGGTTTAGGGAGGTAAAATTTGGGCCTTCCAACCTTTGTGTGGTTTTTCCTCTTTGGTTTCTTTGATTCGGTGTTTGGTTGTTGGTTCTGATAAGGTGAGATCCACCTTCATCGAGGCATGAATAAGGCTTGGTGAGGGGAAGGTGCCAAGGTTCTTGATTGGTTTGGTTGGTTTGGTTTGAGAAGGTGATTCAGTCTCTTGGGGTTTAGGTGCCTCGGATGGTTGATGTATTGTTGGATTGGTAAAAGTTGTTATTGGTTTGGTTGATAGGGTAAGAGTCTGGATAGTGGAAGTGCCAGGTTAGTCTACTAAAGGTATGGTTGGAGGTTCTTGCTTGGTGATATAAGGTAGCCCTAATTGCTACCAAAAGGTGGCTCGATCCATGTCGGGGTTGAGATAAACTCCAATTTATCACTAACCTAGAGAATGGTTTGTAGGTTGGTTTAATTCCTTGAATGGTGGACCTAAAATATAAGCCCTTAGGTGGAGATACAGGGATGGTAACCTCATCCTCTTCCTCAATAAAAAGTTGTGAGGCTTGGATGGGTGACTCCTCTGTGGGATGAGCAAACATAGGGAATTCCTCCTCGAGAATGATTTCCAAAGGAGGAGTGGTTTGATGTATAGTTAAAGGTGAAGGTGAGGCAGCGATGGTTGGTTGTTCTAATATATGGGCTAAAAGAGTGGTTAAGGACTCCACTTCCTCAAAAGGTGGAGGGGGAGAAGATGGTACTCCTTTGTTTGAGTGTCTAAAGGAAGGGAAGGTAAGTCCACTATCTCAATAGATGGTAGAGGTGGAGGATCAGAAGATGGGGTACTAGGTGGTTCGGTAATGAGTGCATCAAGGACCATGTTAACTGTATGGGTATTAGGAGAGCACTTGATGTTGTTGCTCTCATTCTTGGTAGGAGCATGGTTTGAGAAATGTTGCCTTAATATATCAAGGGCTTGGTTCGATGGTGCATTAGGGTTGTCCAATGTAAGCTCTCCCTTGTCAATGAGGGATTGGACAAGGATCTTGAAGGTGTTTCACCTACTAAAATCATGTCCTATAACCTAATGAAAGGCACATTAGATCATTCTTATTGAACCAACTAGGTGTAGGATGAGAGGCATCAAACTGTTGAGGAGGTTTGATAGGAGGAAGTTGAATGATGTTGGCTTTCAATAATTTCTCCAAGATGGAAGCATAGGATTCTCCAAGTGGAATGAATTGCTTTTGGTTGCTCTATGTTTGGCTCCTCAGGTTTTGCTTTGAGGAACTAAATAAATTAGATTGGTTGACGAAAAGTGGAGGAGTAGCTTTAAGGACGACCACATTTGTAGTTCTCTTGTTATTGGTATTGGTATTGGGTTGGTTGCTTAACTTGGAGGAAGAAGTCTCATTGGTTTTATAGTTTAAATTCTTGTACTTCAGTTTTAGCTTTCCTTCAGCAATGGCTCAGTTCTCTAACTTACGCACCATGGTAAAAGCTTCATCAAAAGTTTAGAAGATTTGAACATGCAGTGTAGAGGAGATATGCTTGGCACATGCCCAAGCAAAGATCTCTATGAGTTCGAGTTGAGGTAGGGAGAAGGGGAGTTGGTTAATTAGGCTCATCCAATGAGCCATAAAATTGACAATGGATTCATCCTCAAACTACCGGATGGAGTAGAGGTCGGTGATAGAAACTTTCTTGGAGATATTGATTGAGAAGTGGTCCAATAAGGTTTGAGCTAGTTAGGTGAAGGAGAAAAGGGGGTGCTTAGGTATGACACTATACCAATCCAATGCCAAATCGCCTAAGGATATGGAGAAGGTGCAGAGAAGAAGGGATTCATCATAGGTGATGAGATAGCATGCATGCCTAAATTCCCTAAGGTGTTGTTGGGGATCCTCCTTTAAAACTTAGAGAACTTGGGAAGTTCCCACTGGGGAGGATATTGGTTGATAGGTATGGATGGATAGATGGGCTAATTATAGATTTGGTCATATGAAAAGATGTTGTGAGCACCACCTGAAATGGATGACTCCAAGGAGGTCATCTTGTCCATAAGCATCTTAATTAGGTCCACTTGGGGTTGAGCACTTAGAAGGTTGTAAGATGTATATTATTACGATAGTTGGGAGACATGTTGATGGTAGGTAGAAGGTTGAGAGGTTGTCACATATTGGTAAGTGGATGTCAATGGTTGGGTTGAAGATATAAAGGGTAGGTAGATGTAGGTGGTTGGGTAGTGGGCACATGCCCTTGTAAATTAGGGATGTAGCCAAAGGTTGTTTCAAGGGGTGCTTAATGGATAGGAGTGGTAGTTGGGTTGGTGATCGATGGAAGGGTGGTGACCCTTGTACTAATTGGTGGAAAGGTAGAGGGTATGGACACCACAAGGCTTTGGAGTGGAGTAATGGTTGATGGATTGGGGGTAGCTAAAGGAAGGTTGGTAGTGTTAGAGGTAGGCACTCCCACTGTGGCAGAGTGGTTGGTAGGATTGGAAGGTATAAGGGCAGTGGTAGTTTGGGTTGGTTGGTTTTCTATGGTAGTCTCGAATGGATTGTTGGTTGATGAGGAAGTTGGGGTAGTCAATGGTTGGGTAGTAACTGTGGCAGTGGAGGTACTCCCCATGAGATGGAGAGGCATGCCATAAGACAGATCTATGGGTGGGGCCTAAGCTGGGGTACGATAAAACATGGTCATAAGATAATGTTGCAAGGCTAGGGGATTATTATCTAGGAAATTGGTGAAGTTTGCATCTCCTTGAGAAACCTCTCGAGGGAAGGTAGGACTACCCAAGGGATGAGGAGAATCTACTGGTTCAGAAATGTAGTCCATGGATGAAAAGGCAGGTTGGTTTGGTGATGTATTTTTCTCCACAAAGTCTCTTCGCTACTGACGAGTGAGAACCATATGAGATAGGGGAGATAGAAAGCACAAACATCCTTAATACTCAAACAGAGATAAGACAAGAAAATTATTAAATAAATCAAATCACACTCTAAAATATATGTTAAGCCTTAGAGTTTTAATTAATCTCACTTTTGGCTTATGCCTTAAGAAGATGTATAACTGAAATTGGTTTGTAGAGCAGGTACTAGAGAGGAAGTCTAAGGTTGGTTTTAGGTTGTGTTTAGGTGCTCAAAAAAAATCTATATTGAAATCAATATGTGGCTTGGTATTGGGGCCTACCCCCTCACTTTACACACTACAGTGATAAGGGTGTCGGGTGCTTAACCAATATATATTAATATCCAGAGATTGTATTCAACTAGAAAGTTGAGTCGGTTCTCCTATTGGTAATGCCCTCCAAGTAGGATCGTCGAGAAAGGGTAAGGTTACTCTAGGTGATGAAATCCTAGTTGGACCTTGTCTCAAGTTTGTTTGATGTTTAATTGGTGAAAGTGGTTTGGTTGAGTGTGTGCAACAAAGAGTGGAGCTACGATGGTTACTTTGCTTTTAAGTTAAGCTATGTGAACTAAACTTTCAAGCAGTCGATGTATGCAATTGATTTTAAGCCTAAAAGAAACTTTTGATTTTGTTAATGAGAATAGAATAGAAAGAGAATGCAAGCAAACAAGAACCCAAGTAAAGACACAAGGGTCCCACTGAGCGTACCAAAATGTTTTAGTGAATTTCTTGCTTATTATTGAAAAATGAGGGAAGAAGAAATTAAGTACGGGTATGGTTGAAAAACTTGTTTAATTGTACATGCATTGAATCAGAAGATTGTAAAGAGCTCATCTTTGGCTTGGAAGGATGACCTGTAGATAAGAAAGCATTAAAATAAACTTGTTCATTAAATAGTTGAGTGGATTTTCTAGCGATAACTAGATCCTAGAAGCAAGAGTTTCCTTAAGAGTTATTAATCCACACATTTTAAACAATCAAATTTATAAAACAAAAAGGAAGATACTTGCATCAATAATCAAATAGTATTGAAATTGAATACAAGAATGCTTGCTTAGAAAATAGACTAGATATAATTAAATTAGTGATTACGCCAATTAATACTAGTGTTAGACAGTTGGGATCTGCTTCAAAAAATTAAAGGGGTCTATGAACAGGCAAGAACATAGAGAATTAAGTTTGATTGAGTGTAAGTAGGTGAAATTAGCTTGTTGTTTTTCACTACCATAGTGACTATCGATGGTTTCACTAATCATCGGTGGCTAAGGTGACCGTTGACGGTCAAGGTGACTGTCGATGGTTGGACAGACCATCCTCAATTGAGACAACCATTGACTATTAACTATGTATGGATCTGGGTTGGTAAAAGAGTTGATTAATGAGATCCAAAAGATGGATTTCGAGAGATGGATAAGGCCTGGATTAGATGTGAAAGCAAATAAATTAATTGAATACTAAAAATCAAATACTTATCTTGCAGAAGGTGGATTGGGTGGATGGCTGAGGTAGTTGCCTTGTTGGTGGAATCTATCTTGATTCTGACAGAGTAACGATACCTGAGAACTTGGTGGAGAGGCGGTGGTAAATTGACTCTCTAACATGGTAACTAGTTCGTTGGATTATTGATAATGATTGACCTAAAAAAAAACTCATGGATGCATAAGCTCTTGATAATGGTTGCAGATGAATTTTAGCTCTCAACTCCTCTCTTCTTATAGGCAAGGCAAGAGAGTTACAATAGCACATGAACTGGGCTTCTTAATTATAACTCATTCATGTAATGGATCGCACATGGATAAGGACAAGTTATTTTTAGAAAATCAAGGCAAATGAGTTTGCATGTTAGTTGTTAAGGAGGTGGACCCTGACCATCAACGATCAAGGTGATTATCAGTGATCAACCTGACCGTCGATGGTCGAGGGTGAAGGGTTAAAAATAGGTAAAAGGTTGGGTTAAGCCAATTGAGTCAAACTGATCATGATTAGGTTGATAAGGGTTAAAGTGTTAGGTTGGATCCAAGAGGGTTCCAAGGTGGGCTAGGGGTATTTTGACATTCAAAATCGTTGTGTGCATATTTTTGGTGTCTACATCTAGCAACCAGGATGAGGATGAATGGAATGATGGATGTGACAACAAAAAGTATGATGGTGATGTGGAAAAGGGGATGAGAGCCAAGGAAGAAGGGGCTAGAGATTGCCCATGACCACATCATGAAGGAACCAAATGTTTAGTTGCCTGAGTGTCCATTGGAGAATATGCCAAGAAGATTCCAAAACATTTCTCAAGACACCTTGTTTGTTCATACAATGGTCAAGACTAGAAAGAGATGATAGACATAATAGGATGTGTGATGTGGACAAAGGGATACGATATGGATAATATTGACAAGGAATGGGTGTGATGGCAAAAAAGAATGGGTCGTGCCCTCAAGTGTTGAGGTATAATGCAAATAATAGATTATTTTACCATGATGTCGAAAATCAGTTTTCACTATGGTAGTTGCCCAAGGTGCTAGAAGACTGATTTTCACCATTGGATGAATGATTATTTTTTTTCAATTTTTTTTTATTTTTTTTATTTTTGACTTTTGGGTGGCATCTCGATTTATTGGATATGGGTGAGATGCAGGAATTTCGATACTATCTAGATCTTCAACCAACCCCTATTTTGGGGAAAGGTGATGCTAGGACCATGTGATGGATGCTAGATTCCTGGATGTCCTAGTGGCCTTTATTGACTCTTTATTTAATGTCCTCCAAAGGTTTTAACCAGGGGTCTTTGTAATTCCTACGAGGGACAATGTTGCCCAAAGAGTTGAGATATGGTATGGATGGGAGTATGTCGTGATTGTGATGATGAGAGATAAGATGTGAATGAGGGATATGATCATGATGGATGATATGATGGGATGGAGATCAGAAATGGGGTTCGACAGTTGTATACACCATTGAATACGATGGAGGGAATTCTTTAGATTGGTGCCATGAGATTAGGGGAGCCAAGACCCTTTGATTTGTTGATTCTTTGATCCAAACATTAAGAGGATGGTCGGCCATACGATTATTACTTTTGACATTATTTTGATTTATTGATTGAGTTTGATTTTGACTGCCCCTTGGTGCCAAATTTTGGGCTTCATCAGAAGAAATTGATTTTTGACTTGATAGATGTTGATTATTTTGACTTTGACATTCCCTTAGTGCCTGATTTTGGGCTTCACTAGGAGAAGACATTTGTTTATTAGGCTGAGGATTTAACTTTTCTCAACTTTGACTTATGAGATCAAAGATGATTTGATCATGATCTATGACTTTTGAAATATGGTCTTGGACCTTTGTATTTGTGGCACATGATGTTGAATGTAGAGGGGAATCCAACGATGCATGTTCATGTTCATTCCCTTTATGAAGTGGGATATAGGGATTATAGAGGCTAGGTGGATGATTAATGTTGTGTGATGGATTAAGGGGGTAATGAGCCTCAACAATGGAGAAAGTGTCCTCAAGAATATCAAAAGGATCATGAAGACTTTTTTTAGGACGTCTCTGAGGTAGGATCAATCCCTTTTGACTATCTTTGATAGATAAAGCTTGTAAGAACTCAGTTATTATTTCATCATCCGGATTGGGATCCAAAGGTATGTCTATTGATTGATTATCATCCAGATTGTGGGTATCTGTAAAAGAACAATTATTATTATCATTTGCTGCAATATCTATGAGGGATGATGTTTCTAATGAGGAATCTGATTCAGATATTGGTGTTGAACATGATCCTAATGCACATAAAACTTGTATTGGCTTTGATGTTGAATCTGATGATTTGATGCTGCTAGTAGAAGATTTGTTGTTTGTAATTAACCTCTCAATACGGGGTTTATGATGTGATGAGTGAGGGGGAGATGATAAAGGAATAATGGATTTGGCAAAGATAGGCCCATGGAAGGTCTCATGATATGGGAGGGTTTAATGTACGGGAAATAGACTCTTTTTCAATGGATGATTTGTAAAAATTGGGAGGACCATGGAAGAGGGACAAGATATCTTGACCTTGGCTGGAAAGGGGAAGGGCTTGACTCATGACTAGAAATGGAATCTTGGCATTCCTCTTCTTGTTCACCTAGGGATATAAACTCATCTAGTTCATCCTCGATTTCTATGTCACCATGGTCGATGAGGTCTTGGACATTGTCTTGGAAATCATGACATCAATTAATGGTATGACCCAAGGTTCAGTGATATACATAGTAGTGATTGGCTTTATACCTAGATGGCTTAGGCTTGGTATGATCAAGATGTCGTATGGGTGGATAGACCATCATGTTAGCAATGACTAGTTGTTGGAAAAGGGCTTCTAAGGACATAAGAAGGGGAGTGTAAGGACCTGTTTCACTTTACGACTTAGATGTGGAAGCATTTGACTAGAGATCAAATGGTTGTTGACGTGACTAGATGGATGGACTGATAGTAGACAAGGTGGCCAAAATTGGATTCCCTTTGCTAGTGTAGGAAGGAGTAGACGATGGGCTATGACTAGTGGGTGGGGGATTGGAAGGAGACTTACATGGATGGGTTTGGACTAGGGGTAAGGTGAATTGAATGGGGTCTAGACCTTTGGGAAATTGGACACCCATCTCAATGAACCACAAGAAGACTTTCTGCGGGTTTTCATCAAGATACTTATTAAACAAGGAAATTTGTGAATTGGGAAGGCCATGACTAGGACAAGGATAAGTGGATGGTGGAATGGAAAGGGATGGGGATGAGGGTTGATGGGGGACTTGCTTGGGAGGTGACTTTAGGCTTATGGGGTAAAAATCATTGGGAAGGCAAGCACCCACTTCAATAGCCATAAGAGGAATTCATCTTTATTATCCGAGATGTATTTATTGGGTAGGGCAGCCATATTACTAAATGATGAGGTCGACATTGATGAGCTAGGGGATTGTGGATGGTGAAGGATGTGGGATGTTGGTTTGAGTTGAATGGGAGCAAGGTCAAAAGGTAGGCGAGCACCCATTTCTAGAGCTTGCAAAAGGACTTCATCCTTATTAGCCAAGATGTATTGGTCTGCGAGAACCGGGTCCAATCCCATGGGGATAGATGATCAAAGATGGATGATAAGGGGGGCTGATAGTGTAGACTAAGGATTAGAGATGGTTTCTTGAACAAAGAAAATGTCTGAATAACCAAGCTAGTATGATAGGGGATGATGAGGATGAGATGAATTAAATGTGATTGAGGTGATATAGGACTAGGATTAGATTTCATATCGCTAGTACAATAAGAGTTACTGATCTATCAACAATGCCTAGTTTTCAAGCTAGCAAAAGGATTGAGGGTTTGATGGGTGCCTAGATTCAAACTAGCAAGAGGATGATTGGATGAGTGCTAGTTATGAATAGGCAAGATGATTGGATTAAAGACGACTAGATTGATGATGATTGGTTTGGTAGATTGAAACTGACACTCTGATAAGATGTTTAGCAGGGTATCGACTAGGTATGAGATCTGACCAAATATTGAGCGATAGTGGACTAGGATGATAGGATAATATGAAAGGATAAAAGGACTAGCTCAAACCTTTGACTAATTTACTCAAGATAGGATGGGATAGGATTATGTGATGAAGGTGATAAGGCTAAAGGGATAAGGACAAGTATAGACAAGTGATGATGAAATGATAAGGGGTAATTCAAAGGAGAGGTGGATGGTTCAGACACGGGTGTGACCTAAAGAGCCAACTAGGATAAGATAGGACAAGGTTAGATTAGATGGGAGATGAGGTGACTAAGGGTAAGGTCTAGACAAATGATTGATTATGGATGATGTGGATGACAAGACAAGATGTGATTAGGATATGCGAGTGGTGGGGTATGATCAATGATGAAATAGGTCAACAAAAATGATATACAAAGACAATATGTACAAGATGAAAGAATGATGAGACAAGGATATACATAATGATATGTGCAAAGAACCTAGATAGGCATGTATAGGTTTGGGTGAAACGTTGACTTGGCTCATAAATAGCACGAGTCTAGCACGACACATACCCAAGCAAGCAGACCATAAACCTATGATTAGTAAACTCAAGGGTGTGTAACCCGATGTTCGCACTGTCTAACAGATTCGCAAGTGAGGCTATAGGCTGGTGACTGATTACAAAATTGACAGAACCCTCTCAACCCCGTTTGCACTTAACAACTTTTTAGGAGTTGATCTTGACTCTAGCAATGAAACACCTGTTACAGTCGAAAGGTCATATGCTATATTTGCACAAGGTTTTTAGGGGAGTCTCTGATATACAAGAAGGTACGATGGGGCCCAAGTCTGTATAAGATGTTTAACTGTAATGTCCCTTAGGGGCTCCTTTTCTGAACATAAAGCTCTGATACCACTGTAATATCCCCTTCAAACAGGGAATATAGAAACACAAAAAAATTCCGAACAAGATACGATTTTGCAAGACAATTTCAAATAAATAAATAAATCACAGTAAATCTCTTAATTGGCAAATCACTCATCTTATTATTGTCCAGATGGTTACAATAGATGTCCTCAGTCATGCATAAAAAGGAATATTCAAATTCAGTCTTAAAAACCTGATTATCTTCCAACAATCTGAAAAATATACTGAATTTGTGCGTCTCGGCCTGCTGTGTCAAAAACACAGTCGTCGACGTCGGTTATACTACCGTCATCGGTCGACTGGGGTCGTCAACCTGTCGACGTCGGTGATAGGTCAGCCGATGTCGATCACTGAGGATCTCTGCCCGCCGATGTCGGTCTCTGTGCGAATCTGTACGGATCTGTACAAACTTCGTACGGCCGCCAATAAAACACACCCTGTCTGCTTCAACCCGTGATCTGAAGATATATGGCTCTAATACAGAAAAAGCTTTATCTGTATAATTTATTGAATCAACTTAATAAACTAAATACCTGAAATACTGTGATAACTTATGTGTGAAGTTATCTCTCAAACCTGTAAACCTCTGTAATAACTTCTATATGAAGCTATCTCTCAATTTGGCAATAGATCAGCTGATATTTCACAGCCTCTGAATCGCACACACTGAAGAGTGGACGTTCTCCAATGCAAATGGAATCTTGGAACCCTTGGCTCAGTCTTCACAGAAGAATTCTTCAATATCAAAATCAATAATCAATGCATAATCAATAATGGCCTCCATGAGAAACCCTTATACCCTCAAAAAGATGTGCTTGCCCTAATTAGGGTTTTTTCTTAAATTAGAATTAGGGTTTCTAATTAAAATTAGACTAAATAATTAATATTTGATTAAATCAATCAAATATTAATATCTCCCTCAATACATGTCGGATCCTCAAACCGACTGAAGCTGGTGAATCAGGGAGTGATTCTGCACATGATCATACCAAAACAAGGGTGCTCCACTACATGTCAAAAATCCCTAAATAATAGGAGCTCAGGCAAATGTGTCTAAAAGAGCTCAAATGAAAGCCAACTGTTAGAATTTTGCTAATCGAAACCAAGCCAATCTCCATCATGACCCCCTATCCATCCTCTCAGCCTACGAGGGTCGCATAATAGGTTAATCATCAAGTCTGTCAATGTCCACTAAAAAAGGGGACATGACAATCTGCCCCTCCTGAAATTGCTTGTCCCCAAGCAATCTCAGAACAACAAACCGATCGATCCTCCTGGATCCCATATGTAGCTATGCTCTGCACTGCTGTTATTCAATGTAAGTTCCTGCAATATCCTCTGTAGTATAACCAAGAGGAATCCACAATCAAACTAGCGAATGCAACTCATCCAATCTCTAAAATCACAACTGCCCTGGATGTGTCGATACTGCAAGCTGTGTAACTTGCAACTGTCAATTCCATCTACAAAAGATGGTGCCAATCCATCCCATAACTGATCCCTCTGTAAAGGTGACACAATCAACTGTACCACACTATCATCTGTATGAGAAGAATCAATCTGGAGACTCGACTCCACTGGTATCCCAAACTCATCAGGACCAGGTACTCCCAAATCCTGAACATGTGTGTCAGTGCCAACAATATGTTCCTCAGCTACAACTGTAGGGACATACCAACAATACTCAATGTACTAACCTCTGAGTATACCTCCACACTCTGAATGCCAGCATCGGACTCATCCTCTGCAACTAATTGAGAGTCCAAATCCTCATAACTAAGCTCAACCACATGTCTCTCAAAATCCTGGTGAGCCACCTTCATTGCCTCTACCTTAGGCTCTGAAGCCTCTGCCTCTGACTCCTCAGAACTATCCTGCTGTTCGAAATCTTCAGATTTTGAATCCTCACAATATGCCCATATTACACGATATGCCTTGCCCTTAGGCCTCAAATGACAATTGTGATTGGCATCATATGGATCTTTGCAGCATAAGCAAAGCTTTTTCTTGCATAGACCGTTAGGAGCCTCTCGATCCAAAAGGTGGTGTTGCTAGGTTGGCCTTTGAATCATTCTTAACAAACGTAGGCCGTGTAGGCCTATCAACTGTCTTGGAATGGGTCAGCTGTAGTCTCTGATTAACAGTAGCACTCATGTTATCCCTTTGCTCCCCATTTTGTCGAATAGGTGTGTTCATCCTCTCTACCATAGTAGTGAGTGTCTGTAGTGCCTGAATCATCTGTTGCTGGCCTGTCATCATAGCACGGTGAAATTCTCTGGTGTCCTGATCATCATCATACCTGTGGCCTCTGGGTTGGCTATCCTCACGTCTGTAACTCATGATACCACCCAAACTACCCAACAGGTTGGTCGAACATTGGCTCTGATACCACTGTAATGTCCCTTACTTAGGGGCTCCTTTTCTGGACATAAAGCTCTGATAACACTGTAATATCCCCTTCAAACAGGGAATATAGAAACACAAAAAAATTTCGAACAAGATACGATTTTGCAAGACAATTTCAAATAAATAAATAAATCACAGTAAATCTCTTAACTGGCAAATCACTCATCTTATTATTGTCCAGATGGTTACAATAGATGTCCTCAGTCATGCATAAAAAAGAATATTCAAATACGATCTTAAAAACTTGATTATCTTCCAACAATCTGAAAAATATATTGAATCTGTGCGTCTCGACCTGCTGTGTGAAAAACACAGTCGCCGACGTCGGTTATACTGCCGTCGTCGGTCGACTGGGGTCGTCAACCTGCCGACGTCGGTGATAGGTCGGTCGATGTCGGTCGCTAAGGATCTCTGCCCGCCAATGTCGGTCTCTGTGCGAATCTGTACAGATCTGTACGAACTTCGTACAGCCGCCAATAAAACACACCATGTCTGCTTCAACCCGTGATTTGAAGATATATGGCTCTAATACAGAAAAAGCTTTATCTGTATAAGCTATTGAATCAACTCAATAAAATAAATACCTGAAATACTATGATAACTTCTGTGTGAAGTTATCTCTCAAACCTGTAAACCTCTGTAATAACTTTTGTATGAAGCTATCTCTCAATTTGGCAATAGATCAGCTGATATTTCACAACCTCTGAATTGCACACACTGAAAAGTGGACGTTCTCCAATGCAAATGAAATCCTGGAACCCTTGGCTCAGTCTTCACAGAAGAATTCTTCAATATCAAAATCAATAATCAATGCATAACCAATAATGCCCTTCATGAGAAACCCTTATACCCTCAAAAAGATGCGCTTGCCCTAATTAGGGTTTTTCTTAAATTAGAATTAGGGTTTCTAATTAAAATTAGACTAAATAATTAATATTTGATTAAATCAATCAAATATTAATATCTCCCTCAATACATGTCGGATCCTCGAACCGACTGAAGCTGGTGAATCAGGGAGTGATTCTGCACATGATCATACTAAAACAAGGGCGCTCCACTACATGTCAAAAATCCCTAAATAATAGGAGCTCAGGGAAATGTGTCCGAAAGAGCCTGAATGAAAGCCAACTGTAGGAATTCTGTTAATCGAAACCAAGCCAATCTCCATCATGACCCCCTATCCATCCTCTCAGCCTACGAGGGTCGCATAATAGGCTAATCATCAAGTCTGTCGATGTCCACTGAAAAAGGGGACATGACATTAACCACCTTGAATATTGAAGCTTAACTGTCCCTCACTCCACAAAAACCTTATGGGGAATTCCACTTATGCACCTCACGATAGCTCTCATAATTTTTATACTCCATCAAAACACGAAATTTGATCTAGTGCGTGGTGGTGAAATCCACATGACCAACTCATAAAATGAAAAAAGTTGTGAGGGTTTATTGGTAGTTTTTGATCCTCCAAGAATCATCGCAAGGATGTAAGGAGGAGAGCATACACCACCGTAGCCCTTGGGTGACAGACAAGCAGACCAAAGATTAATTAACAGATTAATTTAGATGTGAGATATACACAAGATTGCAAGAATGTACAAGACAAAATGATTAAAGAGATATGTACAAGATGTAATACAAAATGATTAAAGTGATTCAAAAAATGATTTTCAAAATGTCAAGAGAAGTCTTTGACAGGGAGCCTACAAGAAAACGATTAGTAGTTTCAAGTGACTTTTAAAGAGGCAATTTGCAAGACAAGTGATTAGTAGTTTGACTAATAATCTTGAAGGGAAACCTACAAGACAAAACGTTAGACCAAAATATGACCTACAAAAGAAGATGTTAGCAAGTCAAAATAGCCTCTAGAGTCATCCCTGTAAGAAACAAGATGTTAATCCAATACACCTTAATAAAACACCCTAAAAAATCGTGATTTGACTCTATAACTTCTTTGGGTTGAGCGGGCCATGACACGAGGGTCAAGGGGCAACGCCCCTTATGGGGTTTGGAGACAGTATCCCAGGCACACTCCCCTCGATGTCAAAAGCAATTGGAGCCTTACGAGAAACCCAAAATAACTCAAAATTCACAGAAAATGACTCTAAAAAATGCACTCAAAAGGGACAATTTTGAAGGCAAATAATCAATAGTTTCGATTATCAACCTTGGGAGGTAACGTGCAAAGCAAATGTTAGTAGTTTTGATAATTTTCCTTGGACCGATGAGACTTGCAAAACCAATGATTAGCAGCGTGATCAATGCAACTTTTGACCAATCGCCTTGTCAAGCACACAGATTATTATTTTTGACTTTTAACAATTGAGACTATGTACTTTGAGGGGTGACCTGTAAAATAGCGTTAGTAGTTTGACGATTCCAATAGGCTACTTGCAAAAAGATGAAATTTAAATGGATTAAAAATAAATTTTAGACTTCTCAACAATTGACACTTAAGCCAAAATCTTCAACAAATTACTAGTTTGAAATGATTTCTTTAACGTGCATATCCCTATATTTTAAAGAAGACCCACCTTTTATAAACATCAGAAAAAAAAAGACTTCAATTAAGTATATATATATTAATAAAATCTTATTATGTTATGCATTATTTAAAACTGTGACGTGGAATGACACACTCATAATCAACTATTCCAACATTAGCCCGAAGAGATTCACGTGGACAACTCATTAAAGTAATATTTGCTGCGTTACAATACAATGACAACATATTCTTTTTAGATAGATACAAAGCTTTTGACCGGAGCAACTAACTAGTTGCATCAACGGCCACAACCGACCGATACCAACACTACCGCCACAACCGATGAATACCAATATTCCCGTCACAACCAGCGTTTACATTCATTGCCACAATATTCCCACCACAACCGGTATTTTTTACCACCAATACAGCGACAACTGGTCTTTCAATACTTCCGAGATTTGAACCTGGGTGGTACATATAACAACCAAGTTGCTTTACCAATGCACCCCCATCTCATCGGTAATGATAGCGCATTCTTATTTAAAGACGGATTATTATTTTTATTTTTATTTTTTTGGTTAGGCGAGGTCAAAGGTTCGAGTATCTTTGAATATGGGAATAATCATTGGGATATTTGTTTGATCTGGTAATGGAGAGTCCCCACGTGCAGAGATAAGGGTCGTTGGAGGATGAAGGATATTTAACGGCTACCAAAAACTTAGTTAAGGATGTTGTCGCTGTGTTTCAATCCGAGATATTGATAACTAGTTTAGCCCATACCACCCTTAGCTGTATACCCCAGCTATCACGAAGTTTCCAATTTTTAAGGTTCAAACCCCAATAGCATTATTTTCTCAGATCTCTTGCCCAAGCAACCGATATGGGTTACCAATGCGAGCGATTTAGCCTTAAACATGGTGAGGTTATGGATGCAGTTCGTTGGAGCCAGGATAAGGAGTGGGGTCCATTGGAGATTAGAGGATGGAGAAATGGTGCGATCCAAACCAAGGAGCAAATCCGAGGGATAGGACTACGAATTGGAAAGGATGGGCGATGCAGATTAGCACCGATAGGAGGATCCCAAGTGACGCTAGATGAGAGCAAGCCGAAAAGGCTCTGAAATGGGGTGATTTCTTATCTTGGTTCAAGATTCAAAACCCAAAAAAAATAGAAACCTTTGTTTTATAAAAGGAGTTGACATGTGGCTTGGTAGGCTTTGGAGGACATCTGCATTTATTGATATGTTTGGAATCGTAAATTGCCCTTTTCAGCTTACTTATTTGACCTGGCTTAAGAAAGATGAGCCATGAGCAAGGAGTCGATAGCAAACAATTCTTAATAGGTCTATACCATAAACAATTCTTCACCCAAAGTTAACATTCAACCACTGGAGGAAATTGAGGAGGCAACAGGGCGAGCAAAGAACCAATTGAACTAAAAGCACTTAGGGGATCACAACTATGTCGCCAGCATTTATTTCCAACCAATATGCTATGCAAGGGGAACGGGTAGGGCGGCAGAGCAAGCAAGAATAAGGTCATCGGTTGGGGATCAGATTGCTTGAAGTTTCCAATGATAGTGGGACTACTGGATGGAGAGGTGGTGGCACCTGAGGAACAAATACCAAACTCTCCCCTAAACCACTATACAAAGAGCCCTATTGTGCAAACAAAATCCATAAAATATATAATGGTGTGTTATTTGATTCTTAAATTTGGACATATCTTGTTTTGAAAACTACTTTGATTGCCTATTTAAATGGGCCTCTGAGATCTTATACATTATAAGAATATCTACATGCTCAAAATTAAAACAGAGATAATTGGTTCTAAAAAGAAATTAACATCCCTGATAAAAGCATTATGGTTGCCAATTCTCCCTTCTTTTTTTGTAAGCCTTGCAAGCTTGGGCAAAACACACTTAAAGAACCTAAGGTTAGTTTAAGAAAAGAATGTCCCTCCCACTTTGATCGCCAAAATATAGCTAGAAATTTTGAGCTATTCGATTAAAACATGCAATGTAAACTCGAAACATCAAACTACTTAGTAAGAAAGATTATGAAAACAAATCAGAATCATAGGATAAACCTTACCAATCCCTTGTTTCAACTGGCCTCCTTCCAAAATATTCAGACAGATGGTTGCTTGCTATGGACTCAGAATTTCGACATTACGATGGCATGATCAGGGATGTTGATAACGATTCAAGGATAGAGATTGGCATGGAGATTTTATGGATTCATGAGTTTTGATAGATTGCTTGATAGCTTGTAGTTTCATCTCTTGTTTTTTGCCATGGAGGGGTGGAGATTTAAATAGAGGAAGGAGGGAGAATTAAAAGGAATTAAAAATTCTTTGAAACCCTCTAGATTTGGAAGGTTCTAGAGGGGAGGGGTGAGAATAGAGAGAATTCTAAAATTCTCCAATTTTAGAATCCTCTTAAGAACTAATTAGGATTAGATAAGGGATTAGATAGGGATTAGATGGGTGATTAGGGACTAGGGGTGTAGGAAAGCCTAAGAATATGCTAGTAAGTGGGTAGGTGGGCCATAGAAATTTAAAAATCTCAAATAATAGATGAGTGGGGTTAGATTAAGATAATGGGGATTTATAATAATTAATGAAGAAGTGGGATAAGACTATAGTTAGTTGCTGAAGAGATATTGAGGGAGAACATTAGATAAATGACTAAGAAGGGGGATATTAGGACAAAATTTATTAGAATAATTGAGATAAGCATAATTAGTGTCGACTAAAAGTAATATTAGTGACGATAATGTGATCGAGCGAATTTATACAATGATATCTTCAATTCCTTGTCATTTTGGATCTCTTGTTAAGACTCTCATGCTCATCCCTTAGCATAAAACACCTTAAGGGATCATGGAAGAAGCATTCAGTTCATCTAGATGCATAAAATCATCGCCAAGGGTGATTTGAAGGAGTTGTGAAGGAGAAGAACACTCCACAACTGAGAAGGTCAAAGAAAACAGTGAAGCATGCTAAAGAAGCAAGTAATCCAAGACTTGTTGTTGAACATTTGCAAGAGTTAGAATGTCACAGATATGTTATTTTTGAATGCCTAAAGAAGGTAGTAAGCATGTAAATTTGCAAGAAAATAGTGGAGATGAAAAACGTAGCTTCACCCTTCTGGAATACTCCCACATTAGATTTTTGAAAAGTCATTCCTTGTGTTTCTCTCTCTTTTTATGTGTAGATTCCTTTGTCTCTTTTTATGTGTAGATTCATTTCCTTGCTTACTTTCGTTCCATGTATCTACTTTACCATCTCAAGCACTTAAAGAAAGCATAAGCATGATACGTTCAACTGAATGCAAGCATAGCACATTGAGTCCAATCTCACATAAACATAAGGAAAAACATACTCGTGTACTACTGGTCATGTGGAATAAAGAAGTCACATGTTGGTAGTGGTAATAGAGGGGGTATGAAACATGATATGCAATGAATGTCGGCATGTATGTAAGCATTTGCAAAATTACATAATGAATGTATCATGTAGATAGCAGCCATAGATCTATAGGAAGGCATCCATTTGCAACCTTTGAGAGTTGTTTCAATATCACAGAATTTCAGAGAACTTAAGGAAGCGTAAATCCATTTGAACGGTGCATTGGAATATCCAAGTCGACTAAGGATCATAATGGTTCATCATGTCTTTTGGAGAAGTATGACTAACAAGACTTTTTGGGCTTTATTGAATTTTATTATTTAATCACTGCCCCCTTTCTTGGAGAGGGCCTACCCTTGCAAATACTTGGATGATCTGTTCTTGCAAATTCTTATATCACAAAATCTAATTGACTGCCATCGGGTTCCTATGGAAATCAAGGTGTAGACTACCTTTAATGAGCACCTTTTCCTGTTCAGCTCAAGGAAGTTGACGCTTTTAAGGGGAATGTTGGCTTTGTTAAAGTTAAAAACAAGTGCTTACGCAGTGATGTTGAGTCTCTAATTCCTTGAGCACATGCTAAGATGTTAGCTTCCTTAGCTTACCCAGAAATGGACTTTCCTTGTAAACATCTTGTTAGACAAATGTAATTTTTTAAGTATATAAAATGCATTTCTCTAATTGAAAAACAAGTTAATATATGGAAGACAAAGGCATCTATGGAAGTCTTGTAGCCCTTTAAAAAACAGATATAATAAACTAAATGTATTCCCAAACACATCAGATGCAAACCAAGTATTCAAATTTGGCATAAAACCGGAAAGAATTAATATTTTTACTCAATATGGGGATGAGGAAGAAAATATTGAGAAGATGACAGGCTATCTTCCAAACAATTAAAAACAAAATGACCCCAAAAAATATAGTCTGTCGTATGATTTATCATTTCAGTATTACTGCTTCACTGTAAAAGCAATCATAGGCATATCATCTCTTCCTTAAAAGGATGTAACATTCTGGTTTGACCACCCATTTCATTTTTATCTCTTCCTGAAAAGGATATAACATTCCGGTTTGACAGCCAATTTCATTATCGCACACATTTCAGTTGAATTCTGAAAAATTCAAATAACTCACTAATAGGTCCTTTACACGGTTTTGGAGATCTCTTGTTCCATACATCTGATGTTGAAAAATGGTTAAAGACAGCAATTTCCCTTGCCATCAAATACAATCTTGAGCTCTGAACCATAATAGTAGGACTAGTAATGTATCATCTTATCATCTGTTTTAAAGGGCCCGCATAAAAAAATTTATTGCTATGATAGCTGGACAGATTTTCAAGCTCCTTTAACTGTCATCATACTATATTGAAATGTTTTCACTCTGATTTATTCCCTAGATTCTTTCTCGTTTTTTCTGTACCCTCTGATTGTTCAACCATTTTTCTCCGGCCAACAGGATTTAGAATGCAACACTTACTAACTTCTTGATGTTATATATTAGATGCTGTTTTTGACATATTGTGCAAGATCCAATCAGTGGAGTTGAAGTTTTTCAAATATGTATATACACCGTGCACATCCAATTCAAAATTCAATATCCTGAATTAAATTGAGCTGTTAGTATGACTCCAGTGACATCATATAGAAGTTAAAATAGCATAATCGATAGGAATTCATAATATTTAGGTGCCAAAATGCAAAAAATATTCAAATAAAAATCTTGACAAGTTCTTTGTGCCAAAATGTACTTCCAACAATAAACTTGCGCTTAGGATTATACAATGAGCACCACTTCAAACTCTGCATTGAATCACATCACACTTATTTATTCAAAAAGACACACCTAGATACCATCGAACCAAGTACTAATAGGCCTACAAATTAGGATGCAGGATAGATATAGAATTCAAATGAACCCAAGACAGAGACTGCCTAAACACAATATTCTTCAAGATGTAGAAGCCATCGATCGAAAACATTTTTAAAGATTCGCTTGCATCCATCTTATGCGCTGCCTATTAATAGCAAAATATAGGATGATTGAGAATGGCCGAAACTGTAAAGAACTAACGTTTGTTCAGGGATGATCAACAATTCTTCTATTCAAATCCGACCTCATGGAATTTGTAGACACAGAGTCAATAAAAGTAGCCTTCAGTACATTCTGAAAAATCATTCCACGAAAGGCCTTGCTGACATAAATTTAGTATTACAGCCTGTTTCACTCTTTTTTCATATTAGTTGAAAGCTAAATATTCTTCCATGAAGAGGACTTTTTCTCACAGGTTACGAACTACAATTTCTTTTACTCTATTTTTATAGCAGTTGACAGTGTACAAGATTACCTTCTTCTGTACATGTACATGGTACTCCGGCCACCCCTAAGATTAACAGTTATTCTCAGTTTTGGAAGACAGCCTGCATGCAAATTACCTTATTCAGATGTGCCAAAAGATTATAAACAATGGAATTTAACATAGAGAAAATTTTGAACAAACTAAGCATACCATTTTATGCTGTTGTCACCTCAAAGTGTTGAACCATCATATGGCCCTTCTTACACTCCTTATTTCCTCCTCATTCTTTTTTCTTTCTGGTCCTGGGACTAAACCATTGCACTCAGTTGCCTTGCGCCAAGGAGAATAAGTTGTTGACCATGACCGTCCATTTGAACCAGCTAGGGCCATAATGGCATCTGCCTGATTTTATAGATGAAGAAAAACAAAAATGTCACTGAGAATCAAAGGAAAACAATCCAGCGATATTACCGAAGCAGCTTGAACCAGACCACATTCCCATTGATATGTCCCCTTTACCAACAAGAGAGGCCCTACCCCAGTTCATGCAGTAGTTCAATCCTGCTAGATTTATAGAGAAACATGCTGCAGAGCTGCAGCTAATATGATAAAAGTTAAAGGAACCAGGTCAATATATCCTGAACTCAATACTTTTCCTTGCTCCGTCCCAACTCCACAACAACAAAAAGAACTCATTCCCAGAAGCATCATGCATATGAGGTTGCAACATCATTCAATTTTCAAACCATTAGCAACTCCAATCAGATGCCCAAAGAACTAAGACTTGTAATCTCCAATATCGTGTGAGGCATGGCAATCAGTTTAGCAAGGAATGGAAAATCTGAGGCAAAGAATTAGAACCTAAGCAACAATGCAATTTATATGCCTTTGTATAGATATATAATAGCTTTCTATGATATATGATTATATCATAGTTTTAGCTGTTAAACAGATACCGTCATTGAGGTTGAAGCTTTTCAAGGAGGTTACAGATCATCCACAATCAAATTAGAGCAAACAATGTCAGCCATGCAAAACTGTGAACATAAAAACCAGAGTAGCGAAAATGGAAATCCTAAGATGAAAAAATTAACAGAAAAATAATCTGCTTGGTACATTCACTAAAAGAAAAATCCATCTATACCAAGCAGATAAAGTTCAACTTCATGCCTTCTTATACAGAATTGGCTATATTTGAACCAATGGATTGCCAATTGATGGGATAAAAAGAATGACAAAAATGATCATGAGGGAAAAAACTTACTTCTATACGCCCTAGCACAAATATAGCGCAATAGACCAGTATGCCAATTTTTCACAAGTTTACAGAATGCATGTACTCACCTTGACAGGTGGGACATCATCAAAAACATGAGCTCGTCCACCATAAAATACTGTCAACTGACGACTTGCGGATGCAGCAATCTGGTGGCTGGCCAGATAGACAAAAAGAGACAAATAAGAATACCCCTATACTCACGAAGTCAAAATAAAGTCTCCTTTAAGAAACCCAATAAGCAGATGATTAAGTACTCCATTCAAAGCCAAAATTATTATATAGTCTATTACCGAGCAGTTAAAAGTTCAGACATATGAAACATTCTACCTTTTCTGAATGCTGGAGTCTGACCCTGTACTCTGAGATGATAATTTTGTTCTGCCTACTGAAATTCCTGGCCCACCTGTACTTCTGTCAGCAGTTGACCTAGGGATATTGTTTACGAGGCTTCCTAAACCAGACATTTTTAATCCAGTTCGGGAACCTTCATCCGCCGCAGGCCTAGACAGAGATGATGGCATGATAGTAATGTCCCCAGATGCATTAGAACAATTCATATCGGGGAAGCCTCCACAATGCCTTAAATGGGATTGACCATAAGCTGCCATATTTGATGAAACAGGGCGCTCCAACTTGTTCAAAGCCATAAAATCAGGCTTTTGCATAGATGACTGCAGCAGTGTTGAACAATTTGATGTTTGCTTTGGTGGCTGCATAGGCATATGGAAATCATCTAAAGCTGTTGGAATATCAAAAAGTCTTCCTCTCTTCTCATCCTTCAATTCCAGGCGAGATATCTAAGATATATGAAATGCCAGTAACAATAAAAATAACATTACATGTCCAGTAGAGAATATCCAAGCAACTTGTATTGCATACTAAAATAGCTTTTGGAAAAAAGGCCATTCAATTTCAGAAACAAGGACTAAAAATCGCATGAAAAAGACTACAAAGCAAAAACAAAAATTAAAACCCACACTAAAATTCCAGGGATTTAAGGCATCCATAATATGATTTATAACAAGAAAAAAAGTAATACATATATACCTTGGATCCACGTGAGTTTTCCAAGGTGTCTATACTGATTTGAAGCCGATCTTGCAATGAATGATTATTGTTTGAAGTTGAGGAATCCCTCTTTTTCCCTAGGGACCTGCTATCAGCCTCTGGTCTATTAAAGGCATTCTTGTCACCACATGCTAGAAGCCCTACACCATTACTCCACGAAAACCTTTCTGCGACAAGAGGAAAGGCATTAGCTTGATTTAGAAAACAAATAATAATTCAATCCACGCTGGAGGATACATACATTAGTTTGCATTTATAAATCTCAATTATAACACTGCAGTTTGTTCCATGTGCAATGTGAACTGAAATAGCCAAGAATCATAATATCCTTTTTCTATTGACCAAGTTTGTAAAAGAGGTAGCTTGATTTCATCGGATGGATAGAAGAGAGGAGAAAGAAAATTGGGTGTGTCATTCATTCTAAAACATCCAAGCACCCAAATAGAACTTTGTGGTCTTTAATTTTTTTATAAACAAATTTTCTACAGGAGCACTTATTTCATTCATCATTCAAACAGGTAATAAAGAATACAGTGCAGTTTGCTAGCCAAAACATGCAAGGATCTTAACACTACTTTGTGTCTTTTAATATGCTCATGAAAAAAATTCCTGGGCAAAGAAAGCAGTATGTACCATGTGTATTTATTTAGTTGTTTGAGACAGAGCAAAGCAAACACAATGTAGTGCATACAATGCCCAGTAAAATATTGCTAAGTTATCCAGATACGGATATGGCGAGGGATATGGCAGTTTCCCAGAGATCCTAGGATATGAAACAGCATGGATGTGCCCATAATGATAAAATTATATATATATAAAATGTGAAACATTGTTAGCTAGGGTCTCTTGAATCAGCTGGTCTTGGTGGGGCTGCAAGCTATGCAAGCTGGGGATAATGCTGGCTCTCACACTGTTAGCGTGCGTGTTAATCCTAAATGCTTGAATTCATTGCAGGTTCCTGACTTGACTGGGCAGTTGTTATCCTTCCTCCCTGACGGTTTTCTTCTGAACGAGGTGCACTCGTTCTTGGACTTCGAGTGGCTGTCGGGATTTATGTGGATGATGACCTGTATGTAATTTTTGTAATTTTTGTTTTCTCCATTCTTGGTCCATGTGGTGATGGTGAGCCTTTAGTTTCCAACTGTTATCATGCTTACTTGTTTTGGTCTGGTTGTAGTAACTTTTCTGGCCTAGCTTTGCGCTTGGTTGGTTGTTCTTGGGGTTCCTAGCATTGTTACCAGTTCCCTTTATATTCGGTGGCCAGTTTTTGTTGGTATTTGTTGCTCTTTTTCTACACTTTTTAATCGGATGAGGGCCCTTTCCCTCATGATATTATTAAAAAAAAAATTGAAAGATTGTTGGATGCATATATTTTGTGTCACCATGTCAATGTAGATGAGCAACATCTGTCAATAGGTACTTCTGACTTGTTCATGATAAGTTGCCTCTGACCACCTTGTCAACCGTCATCTTGTCTACAGCCTGAACATCAACAATTTAATATTTTACTTAATTGACAGGTAGTCCATTCAGCAATTAGAGATTATAACTGTGCCGTACATATATTTACAAAATTGAATGTAGCTGGTAGCAAGAGTCATTAAAACTCAAGTAATACATCATTTTATGGATGCATATATATTTGTCTTAATTGATGTCTACTGTGATGATTGCATATCATATTAGTTCTTTTAAACAAAACTAGAACGGGTTCTTAAGCCATGATGATTGAAAAGATTTCACTATAGTAAATGCCTGACTTATTACTGATTCTGTTGCAAGCCAAAAGAACCTAGAGAATGTTTGTGGGTGAAAGAATGAATTGAAATCATCAAAAACAATGATAGAGCCTGACTACGACCAGGTTACGGCCCAGATATGCCCTTGCCTATCTGGATAGGAAATAGGGATGTGCTAATAAGCAGAATTACAGAGATGTATTTTGATTTTAACACTTACCCGCAGAGATCACTGTGGAAGCTAAAAAATTTACAAAAGTAAGAGGTTTTAAGGCCAAAGTATAAGCAGAACTCTGTTTCAATATGGCAGAAAAGTATAGATCAGCTGAAGAAAATATATGTCAAATCTGCAAAACTTGTAAAGTGAAACTAGGGCCACATAGTATTATGAATAGTAACATTACACTTGGACAGCAACGGCACAGCAATCTGAAAGTGTCAATGGAATTCCATTACATGAGTCTAAAATGGGAAAAACACAGCAAATTAAAAGACGCTAAAATACTCATAAAAACACAGGAAAAAAAACTGCAAATGTTATTTCATGTCAAATAGAATGCGTAGAAAGAGAAACAAAGTCCAAACTTCAAATATAAGACATAAATAAAGATTCGATGTTGCCAATTACTCTCGACTTCTCATTAAGCATCAATTTTTCAGTCTTATAGTACATATTGTTATAGACTCATTACTAATAAGTCATATGTAAAAATATAGAGATTACAAAATTAAAATCGCCTCTACAGCGGGCATGACTAGATATGTGAACATGAAACGGAGGTCGATGCCCCTACATTTGCAGTCATTTGGTACAAACGAGCAGTCACGATCATAAATTACTTAACCCTAGCAGCCTCTAATAGACTGAAAAAACAGAAGAAAAGACCAATCCTGCATCTAGTAAAATGTAAAAAACAGAAAACCCTAACACTAACCCTATGTCTAAGGAGCAAAGTCGAATGCATGCCGCTGTGCCTAGTTTGATGATCACAAAATGTCTAGTTCAATTTTGACAATCGCCCAGGAAAGTCTGAAAATTTGTTTACTGCTGCTTGAAAGCGAAAAAAAGACAACAAAACAATTTTGAGGGGTTTATAGGCAAAAACCCACAGCCAGTTTGAAAAAACTGCAGGTTTTTTCAATCACACGCAGTTTTTTTGCAAAAAACTTTTTTCCCTGGTTTTAACCTAGTTTTGACCGGGTTTGACCAGTTTATTAAAAAAAGGGTCAATCCAGGTCAAGAACGGCACAGCACAGGGTGCGGGTACATTTTAAATGTGGGTACCCCCGTGTAACTCCCATTTGCTGTTACTATGGTATTATCCAAGCACTACCAGGTGATTGGGAGATTGAATAAAAATTGTACCCCAAATCAATGAAATAGCTCAGCATACTTTCCAAGAATGGTGTCAAAATAGGCAGGGGAAACATTTACCCCCCACAAGAAGTGTTTACCTGCAGCTGTGCAAAAAGAGACGGATGGGTTACAAACATTAATGTCTTTTCATGGAGTTGTAGTTTTTTTATTACAAAATTTGCTGTTACAATAATATTTTCTCGCAATCAAATTCAATAAATAAAATTTGTTCTAGATTGAATATATATGCACGTAAAAAAAGGATAAAACAGAAATTTCATTACTTATTAAAAGCATAAAAAGAGAAAGTATGAACTATTCCATGCAAAATCAGATAGAAACTTAAACCCAAATATTTTTGTAGTTTTTTCCCCTCCTCATGATAATAGGGCATGTTCACTTGAGTCGTAAGGCTTTGGTTAAATGCATCCCCCCCTGCATAAGAAGCTCAGGACCTTCGAAGGCAACATAGGGATTGCAAGAGCTGGCAGAGAATCATTTGATATCATGTTGGACTCACTCTTAGGACTTCCTATATCAAGATCTCTCATGGGACAAATAAAAAAGCTGCGGTTATTGGCCTCATGGAGAGTTTCAAACTTGCATTCATCCTCAACATTAAACATCTCAGCATCAAAAGCGACTCCTTGATTATTATTTGTGCGATTCCCAAAGGGTCCACACCAAACTGGAAGCTTGACAAGATCCTTTGCAAAACCAGAAGCCTCCTTGCTCAGTTTTAATCATGCTAACCTACTGATTGTTTGGCCAGCACAGGTATATCTAAAGCTCACATGAGTACCTGCTCCAGTGGTTCATCAAAATATTGGGTTGGGTTGGACACCTTGCTTGAAGGGGATAACTTTTCCCTATGCTTGATCTTAAGGTTGAGTCAATTGGAGATTGTTAGCTCGTGCACACATGCCAACCTATAGAAGGTAGGTACCCTTTGAAAAAAATTGAGCTTAGTCTCAACTTCCATTTTATAAGCCGATGCAATTCTGAGTATTAAATTTTTCTCAGCTTGTAAGGTTTCTAAGAAAGGTGCTGTGAAATATTTCAGTGTTTGAAAAATAAACAATCCTAATGAATGTTCAATTTGTTAGTGAAGCAGTTCAATACAAGATTCAGTTTCTGCCGACCCTAATGCTAATCCTCCCTACCTTGTATAATATGTTTATACATTACATTCAATACAAACATTATTGAGTGTTATCTATTCTCCTGTTGTCTTGTTCTCTATTTCACTCAAGCAGAAGGGGAAGTTAAATTATCTATGAAAGCATGGGAGATGTAGTGACTTTATAATGCTTTCAAACATTGACGGGCATGGTTGATCCAAAAATATTCTATGTTGAACACTAAAGGGTCTGCACTTCATTCCCTTTCTAACTCAGCTCAAAATATACTAAATTCCTCCTCACATTTTTTCTTCATTTGAGCAAAGCCTACTCCACCTTTACACTGTCTTTTCCTGTCTGAATTAAATCCAATTTCTACTGCTAAGCCTGGGTCAATTCTAAAATATTTCAACTAAGAGGTATACTGGTCCAGCCGATTTAACCAAATTTTATAATAACTGTTGTATTTGTGCTCGTCCTGAAATACTCCATCCTAGCAGCCTAGTGATGCACAAGTCCCACAGCTGCTTCCACCTTCCACTCTGTTTGAGCATCCTGCTTCTGTCCTCTCATGTTCAACATATGTAGACATGCCCAGTAGGTAATTTTATCCCCAATGATTTTAATTAGAAGGTAGAATCGTTTTATTTTACAAGAGGAGAGACAAAAGGAGCTTCTCATGAATCAACACCTCATCACAAAAAAGTCAAGTTCAAGAATGAAAAAATGGCACTTATGGGAGATTATTTTACTTGTTTTCTCATAACACCCAAGGAAAAGGTGCATGTTTGGAGTAGGTATCATTGTTCGCTATGGATCACATCACATCATACATCTCTCCCCTGCAAAAGAATACTCAAATATTTCATCATACAAGAGGTGGATTGAAAATGCAAAAACAAAAAAGGCTCACATCACATCACAAGCTTGGAGCCATTACCTGCACATCAGTTTCCTTGTCTCCAATATGCACGTAGATGTCATTATCAGTAAAGGGATCTACTATGGTCCCATTCACAAACAAGCATCCTGCCGTTGGGGTGGATTACATTTCTTTCGAGTTGACTTCTCTTCTCTCTCCCAAGTCTAACTTTGTGCAAATGTGGAAATGTTCAGGCCAATATAAAAGCATTTAATCAAGCCAGATCAGCATTTTCTTCAATATGATTGACCAAAATTCTTCAGTTAAACCTTCCAATGTTCCAAATGATGATATTCTTGCATCCAACTATCCTCACTTCTCCTAAAATCATGGGATACGAATGTAGTCACTATCAGGAGGTGGTAATTCTAGACCAGAAGATTTTTCCTCATACCTCTTCCAGCAAAACCAATCAGGGCAAACCAGGCTTTTTTTGTCAGTAGTTTCCAGTAAATAAACAAGTCTAAAGATAAAAATTAAGATGAAGATGGAAACCAGATCCTTTTTCCATTTTTTAGCCTCCTGCCAAAGTTGTCAAGGTATCATTCTCATTTATGTTTTCCTTGTCACACCTTTCATTTTCTCAGTCTATCCATGTTCTTTTCAAGATGACTATGTTGTGTTGGAACAATGCCCTCAAAATGGAGAAGACAAGAAGGATCTAGACTGCTAGTTGTATACACTTAAAATCTATCATTGCGCCATTCATTGCTAATTACGTCTTCATCCCGTGCTAATTCCATCCATTTACCACTTAAACATCTTAATCCCTAATTATCCTAACATTAATCTAACATCCTTATTTATTCCTCCATCATATCAACCTTACCCATCATCCCACATCAATTAATCATCCTATCATCACTCTCGTATCACCCTATTTAATCACTTTTTTAATCCTACATCTAATTAAATAATTCTGTGTGTGTGTTAAAATTTCATCATCTTAGCATTATTTTTGTGTTGCTTGCTTGTTATACCCAAGGCTAAGGCTATATATGTTCTCCCCTAGCACCCGTAGGGCAATCTTGGGGATCAAAAACAGTCTATAAACCTCCATCCCTTTTTCTTTTTCTAGGGTCAATGTGACGTGGAATTGATCCCTATGCACTTTTCATTAGTCTTTAAGCGGGTTGTGATGTGGATTTCATCACCACGCACTAATTCAAACTTTGTGTTCCAACAGAGTATAAGTATCAAGGACGGTTGTCATAAAGCTAAGCGAATTTCCCCATAAAGGTTTATGTGAAGCGAGGAGGTTACACTCCAATACTCAAGCATCAGACAACATCCTTATACGGACTTGGGCCCCACATACTGCGAGGTATTTAAGAGACTCCCTTAGCAAGCCATGTCAAGCCTAGATTAAGACCTTTGGCTGCAAACAACTTCCAATGCAAGGAAAACAACATCCCCAAAGATTACTCACCACATATAGACGTAGATTGAGGGTTGGGAGACCAACCTAGTCACCACTTTAAGCAAGTAGTTCGGTGGGCTGGTAGTTGCATTGCATACTCATATCTACTAGCGTAGGCTTGTCGCCTGCCTGATCAGGTTTGAGTGTTGTTGAGACCCGTGTTGTTTGTACACCTTCACACCAAACAAGAACCAAGTCAACATCAAAATCCGAGTCAAACCAAGACCTAGACATCCCTACATCATCCCAAACAAGTCATAAGTCAACCTCAATCATAGTACAAACACCTAGTCCACACAACGTCCCTTAGTCCAAACATGCATCAACCAACATTCTTATCCAACCCCCAACAAGTCAAAATCCTAAATAAATTCCAATCCTATCATTACCTCATCAATCCAATCCAAACCTCATATCATCACCTATAGTATAAGCTTGTCCATATCCATACTTGTCAACCAATCATCTCCAATCCTGTCAAGTTTGCAATCATCCCCGATCACCAACCAAATCAATCAATCACTTGCCTTGGTCAGCATAGGCAACAACCCCTTCACATGTCATAGTCACCATCATAAGCTTGCTTGCATCTAAAACCTAGTCAAGTTTGATTCATCCTCTCAATCCAAATCATCCAAGTCAACCAATCCAACTTGAGTGGATCGTTTAATCACTTGAGCTAGTCTAAATCAAATCAAGTCAACATTGTCAAAGGTCAATTACAACCTTGTCATGTCTCTTTATCTAGTCAAACTTAGCCCCCCCACCTGTCTTAGTCGAATCCAAGAGCTTGTCTTAGCTCATCAAGTCCAAACATCAAATCAACATCAGCAATTATTATACCCTAATCAAGTCCAATCGTCAAGATTTATTTAGCTCACGTCCAAATCAAATTTTCTCAAGCTCATCCACTTGACACCTATCGCATCCCGTCAAATGTCTCATCACATTTATCCAAAGTCAAACTTGAAATCAAAATAAAGCAAGCCTTCGTCAAACAGTCCAAAATCCAAATCTATTCCACCTCATCCAAACACCCCACTTTCATCTCTCAATTTTTTTTGTTCAATACCCCGCACCTATCAATTGAGGCCGACAAATCACATCATCCATCTCTTCTCCCATCTTGATCCATGACCTCCCAAAAAGATTTGGATGTCACCCTATTTGATAAATACATCTTTGCCAACAAAGATACCATCCTTTTGTGGCTCCTAGAAATGGGTGCCTGACTTCTTACATCTCCTACATCACACTAACCTTACGACACCCATCATATCAATTAATCATCCTCTTATCATGTCTTTTATCCACTAATTAAGCTTCCACAATTCTTAAGAAATTTAAAATTCCTCACCACCTACCCCCACTAACACTCTTACAAATCGCCTTCTTAATCCTCTTCTAATCATCATTTCCTAATCCTAATGGACTCTAGAAATCTCTCAACTTCCTAGAGTCGTTCCCCAATCCTTTCTAAAGATTTCTAGAAAATTTTAATTCCTAAGAAATATCTCAACCATTGATATTTCATCCTCCATGGATGAAATCTAGCCCCCCATTCTCTCATCAACCTCCTATAAATCCGTTACACCTCCATGCAAATCCAAGAGACTTGAATGTAAAATCTTGTAATGTCATCATTCCATCACCTTGTCTAACCAATCAGCCGATAATACAAAAATCATTCAAATCACAACTACTCTCAAGCCTAAGGAGCAGAAAAGTCTTGGGGTCCTCTTGACAGAAGTTTCAAAAGTCTTTGCAACATCCAGAATTATGTCGCATAAATCACAATCGGAACATCCAAAACCAATGACAGTGTGTGCGACTGTTAGTCCCAATTTCCAATCTCCTAATAGTTATACCTCCCATCATGATCATACCATCCATTCAAGTCCTATACACTACCATCAAATCCAATCCATACCATGCATTACCTTCTCAGGCGACATTGTCTCTTCTAGGGGCTACGAAGACACCTGGTTGTGATGTTCAGAGGAAGTTGAATCAACAATCAACAAAGATCACAATGACATCAATGGACCCAGTATCGACGACATGATCCTAGTAGCATAGCTACCTAAAACTAGTATCGGTTGAAGATCAAGAAAGCGTTAGCATCATGCATCTCGTACACCTCCAATATGCCATCAAAAATAACACACATACATGCGCATGCGCGCGCACGCACACACACAGATATATTCAAAAGAAAGTAAAATCATTCGTCCAATGGTGAAACCCAGTTTTATGGTGCCTTGGGTAAGTACTATGATGAAAACCAATTTTCGATATCGTGTAAATGATCTATTGTCCACATGTACCTTGACACTTGGGGGCAAATCCACTTCATCCCTACATTTATATTCTAAAATCTCTTTTCAAACACATTTGCATCACATTCCTCAACTTCCAACTATCCTTATCTATCCTATCCATCCTCCAACCATCCCTATCCATCATGTCCATCCTATCACTATCCTTATCCATCCTAAACATCCTGTGCCATCCTATTTTCCATCCTATTATGTCCATCCTTTCTTCCCGTCTTGACATTAGTAAGGTAGTGGAAGATGTCTTGAGACATGTTCTGGAAACATCTTGACGTATCCTCCAAGCGGCACTCAGGAGACTAGACATTTGGTTCCCACACGACGCAATCCTTGGAGATCCCTAGTCCATTCCTCATCGTCCCTCATCCCCTTTGAGCGTCACCCAAATCATTTCGTCATTACATCCGTCATCATTTCCATCCTAGTTATTAGGCTTGGTTTTGTTGGCTCTAGGAACAACAGAGAAAATTGAAAATTACATCATGAATAAATTCTTCCACACAAAATTTGATAATATATTATTTCAAGATGGCATTTACAAAGCAGGTAAAAGCTTATAAGCTTTTACGAGTGGTTACGGGATGTAACCAATTCTCATGAACCAACTAACCTTAACAAGATTAATTTACTAACAAAGTAAAATAAATAATTAAAGATACTTTAGATCATTAAAATAATCCAACAAGTTCTTCCTTTACTAGTAACCTCATGTTTGTACATACATATCCCAAAAATACCTAAAAATCAAAATAGCCCAAAATGCCAATAAAATCATAAAATCCAAAAAATCCAAAAATATCCCAGTTGTTTTATCCCGAGTCCTAAGCGAAATCCATGACCTTCCAATGAGTCATTGTGACTATCCCTTTAATCGACCGTTTATCAAATCCAACCTCATGGCAAATATCGTTGCTTGGGGGCAAAATCAAACAAGGCAAGTTGAATCATGATTCGTTCACCCATCCCAAGGATTTTCAACAGGGCAACGAATAAATCACGTGTACATAAATATCACATATCATTGGCATGTAAATACTTGTGTGTTCATTTTGTGTGTTGCTTGTATAATCTTCTATGTTATTGTCATGTACATATATTTGTTCGGTCCTTAAACATTTTAATTGTCTTTTATCAAATGCTTTGATCCAACTTTTTATCAATTTGTAACCGTGCATATATGTGTCTTTCATTAACCATTTTGTAAATATCTTTGTCAAATCATTATTGTTTGTCTTTTTTTATCTTACCTTGTGCTAGTGCAATAGCATAAAGCAAATATGTCATCTTGGTTCCTTATACCAATGGTGCATTACACAACATGCTACTTGCACACTTTGTTTTTAATCTTTGTGTCTTTTGCATTAGTCCAACATGCATTACAGCAAAACATCATCATGGTTACACATATCATGGTGCACACTGCCTAAAGTTGCATTAAACATGATTGCTAATACATATGGCTCAAGACCATGGCAACACACATCATCACTTACATCTATCAAAACATCTAAATCACATCAATAGCCACATCACATCATATAAGTAAATCATCTACCCAATCAACTCATTTTTCAATCCAATCATCTATCCTTCCTCTAATCGTATCTAACAATCGCAATCATCACTAATCTAACACTTTTAATAACAATCTAATCATCTCATCCATATTTGATCAATCTCATGTCTCCTTGGGGCATCATCATAATCTAATCTCTCCTATCATCTATCGTCACATATCTCCCTCCTAGGGAGAAATACATCAATCTGAGGTCCATACAGAGTATGTATGCAATGCCCAATCACATGGGGTGTCTAAGGCCAACTCGGCCGTTATCACAATCATTCACAATTATTCATCAACCATCATTTTCTTCTAACTAACAACGCAATCATGCCACTCCCACAATCCTCCACCCTCTTTGTAATCACGTCATTAATCCTAATCATTTTGCAATTATCAATCTGCAAGCTAGAATCATTAATCAATCAACCATCTATCCACTCAATCATTTCCCTGATCTTTTCGTCAATCTCTCGCACCTATCGATTGGGACTGACAAATCATGACATCCATCTTTTCTCCATCAAATCAATCCTTTAGGGACACATTAGTCCTCGTCAATTAATTAATCATCCAATCCAAACTAGCAACTCTCCCCGACATGTATCCTTGCCTGCGATACGTTCAAAGCTCGCGGCTTTACTTATCAATCTATCCAAAGTTTATGCCTTCCCCTTCACTTGGGGCACATCCAAGGTTCTAACTTTATCATCTTTTGCTCCCTTGCATGTCTTTGCCAGGGGCATCATCAATTCAAAATCCCAATCAAATTGTAACTCATGGATTGACAACACAACATCATATCTATCCCATCTCTCGCATCCAACACAACCCAACTTTCTTCTATCCAAGCATCCACCCCTCGTTTTCTTTCGAGTTGCCATACATCTCGTTCCTCCCCACATGGCCCCTCGAGGGAGCATCACCCATCCTAACTTTCACTATCTTCCATCCTAACTTTCATCAACTTACTGACCCATACATCCTTTAACTTCTTTAAAACACCATAACTTCTTCTAGTCGCAATGCCCTTTCAAAGAGGGGGAAAACATACTTAGAATCTACCGTTTCGTTGTTCATTGCTTATTACGTCTTCATCCCGTGCTAATTCCGTCCATTTACCGCTTTTAAATTTGAATCCCTAATTATCCTAATATTAATCTAACATCCCCTATTTATTCCTCCATCATATCAATCTTACCCCTCATCCCATATCAATTAATCATCCTATTATCACTCTATTTAATTACTTTTCTAATCCTACATCTAATTAATTAACTCTTTGTGTTTAAATTGTGTCATCTTAGCATTATTTTTGTGTTGCTTGTTTGTTTTACCCAAGGCTAAGGTTGTGTATGCTTTCCCCTCGCACTCGTAGGGCAGCCTTGGGGATTAAAAAAAATCAATAAACCTCCATCCCTCTTTTCTAGGGGCAACGTGATGTGGAATTGACCCCATACACTTGTCATTAGTCTTTAAACGGGTTGTGACGTGTATTTCATCATCACACACTAATCCAAACTTTGTGTTCCAACAGAGTATAAATATCAAGGACAACTATCGTAAAGCTAAGCGGATTTTCCCATAAAGGTTTTCGTGAAGTGAGGAGGTTACACTCCAATACTCGAGCATCAAATAACATCCTTATACAGACTCGGGCCCCACACACCGTGAAGTATTTAGGGGACTCCCTTAGCAAGCCGTGTCAAGCATAGATTAAAACCTTTGACTGCAAACAAATTTCAATGGAGGGGAAATAACATCCCCTAAGATTACTCACCACATATAGATGTACAGTGAGGGTTAGGAGACCAACCTAGTCACCACTTTACGCAAGTAGATTGGTGAGTAGGTAGTTGCGTTGCACACCCATATCTACTAGCATAGGCTTGTCGCTTGCCTGATATTGTTTGAAGGTTGTCGAGGCCTATGTTGTTTGCACACCTTCACACCAAACAAGAACCAAGTCAACATCAAAATCCAAGTCAAACCAAGACCTAAACATCCCTTCATCATCCCAAACAAGTTATAAGTCCACCTCAAACATAGTCCAAATGCCTGGTCCACATAATGTCCCTTAGTCCAAACATACATCGACCAACATTCCTTATCCAAACCCCAACAAGTCAAAATCCTAAATAAATTCCAATCTTGCCATTTCCTCATCAATCCAATCCAAACCTCATATCATCACCTATAGTATAAGCTTGTCCATATCCATACTTGTCAAACAATCATCTTTAATCCCATCAAGTATGCAATCATCCCCAATCACCCACCAAATCAATCATACACTTGCCTTGGTCCACATAGGCAACAACCCCTTCACATGTCATAGTCATTACCATAAGCTTGCTTGCATCTAAAACCTAGTCAATTTTGAATCATCCACTCAGTCCAAATCATCCAAGTATTCCAATCCAACTTGGGCAGATCATTTAATCGCTTGAGCTAGTCTAAATCAAATCAAGTCAACATCTTCAAAGGTCAATTACAACCTAGTCACGTCTCTTTAGCTAGTCAAACTTAGGCCCCTGTCTTAGTTAAATCCAAGAGCTTGTCTTAGCTCATCATCAAGTCCAAACATCAAATCAACATCAACAATTATTATACCCAAATCAAGTCCAATCGTCAAGAATTTAGCTAGCTCACATCCAAATCAAATTTGTTCAGGGTCATCCACTTGACACCTATCACATCATGTCAAATGTCTCACATCACATTTATCCAATGTCAAACTTGAAATCAAACTAAAGCAAGCCTTTGTCAAATGATCCAAAATTCAAATCTGTCCCACCTCATCCAAACACCACACTTTCATCTCTCAATCTTTTTCATTCAATCCCCTGCACCTATTGATTGGAGCCGACAAATCACATCATCCATCTCTTCTCTCATCTTCATCCATGGCCTCCAAAACAGATTTAGATGTCACCCTATTTAATAAATACATCTTTGCCAATAAATATATCGTTCTTTTGTGGCTCCTAGAAATGGGTGCCTGACTTCTTACATCTCCCATATCAGACTAACCTTACAATATCTCTTATATCAATTAATCATCCTTTTATCATGTCATTTACCCACTAATTAAGCTTCACAATTCTTGAGGAATTTAAAATTCCTCACCATCTACCCTCACCTACCCCTACTAGCACTCCTACAAATCACCTTCTTAATCCTCTTCTAATCACCATTTATTAATCCTAATGGACTCTAGAAATCTCTAAACTTCCTAAAGCCACCTCCCCAATCCTTTCTAGAGATTTCTAGAGATTTCTAATTCCTAAGAAATCTCTCAACCATTGATTTTTCATCCTCCATGGATGAAATCTAGCCCCCCATTCTCTCATCAACCTCTTATAAATCCATCTACACCTCCATGCAAATCCGAGAGCCTTGAATGTGAAATCTTGTAATGCCATCATTCCATCACCTTGTTTAACCAATCAGCCAAATAATTTCAACATGTTGTCCAAATATTGAGTCCACAAGAGCAATCAAACATCCATTGTCAAGCTTCAATCATCTCCAAGTCACTTTGAATGCATCCCTAATCGTCAAGAGAAAAGAATTGCATTGTTTCTTGAGGTATAAATTTGTTCTATTTGTATTTCATTTGTATTTGCTTGTGATTCCTCTCTCTTTTGCTCAGTCTTGAGGTGTATTTCATTTGTATTTGCTTGTGATTCCTCTCTCTTTTGCTCAGTCTTGAGGTGTATTTCATTTGTATTTGCTTGTGATTCCTCTCTCTTTTGCTCAGTCTTGAGGTGTGTGTGGTTGGGTCTAAGATAGGAGTCTTGAGTTTTGCTTCATTGTTCCTAAGCTTCTTGGATCCAATTTTACACATACAGTAGTTTATGTCCATTTTCTGGTATTCGGGTGTTAGGGTAGGTGTTAGCTTCTTTTAAATCTATTCTTGTTTTTTTATTTTTAGCTTGAAAAAAGTTATCCAACCAAGTTTGTAAAGATACAAAAATCTGATAACAGAAAATATGCAGATTATGGCCAAATCGAATGGCAAGTACCAATGTACCCTAATATTCAATGTGCTCTAATATAAAAGAATATCTTTGAGGGAGGGCAACCCCAAATAATACTTCTTATGCAATCACTCCAAATATCCCTGCTATGAGAGCCCAAACTGAATACAATATTTTTTCATGATGCTTTACAATGATAGATGCAAATGCCCCTATATATAGCCTCTCATCTAATAACCCTAGGGTTAGGGTAACCCGTAACCCACATTAGGCCTGCTAATAACCAGATATAAATTATTTCACAAGTTACCCATTTGACCCATTACAAATGCCATTAGGCCCATTCTATCTAAACATGTGTTGTGTATGCCCAAGCCAGCTACTTCCTAACCCATTTACACCATAAAATTGTGTGTCTAGGTACATTACATCCACCCCTCCTAAACATGTTGTGTCACTAAAACATGAGAAGCTAAATAATATGATTTTCTGAGGATTAATGATAATTGGTACCAAACTCGATCCTCCATCCCATCCATACAAGAATTTCCTAGCTGCTTTTTATGGATCAACACTTCCTCTATGCTACTCTAATCATTTACACCATGTCTCTATGATTGTTGCCTCTCAAGGCAATGTGGATGACAATACACTACTACAACATTTGGAGCTCTAGTTCCTTCTTCCACTTCTGTGGATTCTTCTTTATCTTTCCCCTATTACTTTTGCTCTTGAGAAGGTGAAGGGTTTTATATCCCTTCACTAGCCTCCAAGTCTTCCTCATGTGCACTCTTTAATTCTTTTGTGCTCTTCCGTAGATTCTTTTTCATTCTTTTCTTCATATTATTGATCCTACAACTCACACACAATGTTTTCCTTATTACTCTTGATTGGAATTTTCATGCCATGCAATACCTTGTAATGTTACCTTCTTCCTCTTGTACCAAAGCTTCATGAACTTCTTTTGCACATTAAGATTGATCGTTTAGATTCACATAGTCTCTAACCATGAATGGCCAAGAACACTATCCAAACCATCCATAGACAGCATAAAATTTTGAATGTAAAACATATCTGTCCATAGCGACCTTCAAATCTCTAAAACTTTGAACCCCCTCACCATATACATGTGTTTCTTTAAAATAACTTACTTGAGCATGCAACCACTTTGCCTAGTCAATGTTGATGAAGTTATACTTGCAAAAAGAGGTTTATGGACACAATCAATTGTTCCATATGAATGCATCCAAGACCCTCTAAATTTTGAAGCTTATTTGACTGGAAGCAAAACACTTGAACCTCTTTTCTATTCCAAAGGTAGGGTTTCCTCTTCTTACTTCTCCTCTGCCTCATCATCTTCTTCATAGATTTCTTCTTTTGTTACTTCTAATTTCTTCTCCCATCCATCTAAGAAGGTATGTTCTATTTTTTCTCAAGAGAAGATATGCCTTCCCTCAACTCCACCAATTCAATGCTTCTCCTTCAAGGTAACCATATGGAGAACAAACCTTTTGGCTCATTAAATAATAAAACTCATCTTTATATTTTCGTAACCAATCTCTAGCATATCATATTTTCTTGAAAACTTAGATATAACTTTGATTCTCATTAGGGTTACAAGAAAACATGCCTTCAACGGATCCCCCTTCCTCCCATAAATATGAGTATGCAAACCATATAGGCTAATATATCTACAAAAATCCTTCACAATCCAAAAAAACAGCACTTGAATTGCTCACCCAGATCAAAAGATATTAAGATTTTCCCCTTTTACTCTTAGGGTCACCATTGCCAAAACTAGCAAATCAGTTAACTAAAAGACCAACTTCATGTGGTCATCACTCCCTTAATACCGCTTCGAATCTTGATCAGAACCACTTGTCGGAAAGCTCTCGAAGCATACTTTTGATGGCACAAGAATCGCTTCAAACAAACACTGGCTAATAGAATGATCTTCTACAAACTCAGGTAATTTTTCTGAAATATTCAGCAAAATAGTTCCAAATCTCCCACATTGCCTAAATCGGTTTTCTATGATAATATGTAAAGATACAAACATTTGATAGTAGATAATATGTAAAATATATCCAAATGGAATAGATCATAAAATACCGAACATATGGTGGATACAAATGAACTATAATATTCAGTATACTCTGATATAGAAGAATACTATTGAGGTAGGGCAACATCAAACAATAATCCTTGAGGAAGGAATCACTCCAAATATCCCTGCTATGAAAGCCCAAACCAAATACAGTATCTTTTCATGATTCTATACAATGATAGATGGCTCTATATATAGCCTCACATCTAATAATCCTAGGGTTAGGATTATACACATTATGCCAACTAATAACCAAATATACCTTATTTCACGAGTGAGCTATTTAACCCATTAAAAAAGTTGCCCATATCTTTTCACGATGCTTTACAATGATAGATGCCTCTATATATATCCTAGGGTTAGGATTATACACATTATGCCAACTAATAGCCAAATATACCTTATTTCACGAGTCAGCTATTTAACCCATTACAAAAGTTGCCCATATCTTTTCATGATGTTTTACAATGATAGATGCCTCTATATATAACCTCAAATCTAATAATCCTAGGGTTAGGATTATACACATTATGCCAACTAATAGCCAAATATACCTTATTTCACAAGTCACCTATTTAACCCATTACAAAAGTTGCCCAATGGGCCTATCCTATCTGAACATGCATTATTTGTGCCACAACTCGGGTACTCCATAACCCATTTACATTATTAAATTATATAGCTAGGGACATTACAGAGTTTGAGATACTTTCGATTGAATGTCATAAAGCAATTTGTTTAAAATCATTTAGTTGTTATATACATATAGCCATTTTGGCAAACGAGTTAAAGACATTATGGAAAATGGTTCTGATCTAAATTATGATGTAATTAAGTCAAGGCTAGGCTATCCTTTATTTTAATTTCTGCTAGCAGTGATGGAATGAATTATGTTTTCCATTGCTGTTCTTGCATGAGCACTTACATGATATTGCACTGCATATTTTTTATATTATCTTTCACTCTGTTCATACATGTGATGAGTGAGTTGCATTCTTCTCGCTGATCACTCGACTCATTCATCACTTCCACCATTTCTTCTTCTACTTATTAATGTTGCTGCAATGGTAGACTCCATTATCCAATGCATTGAAGCACCGGTAAATCGATGAGAGAGTGTCCTTAATAATTAATATACATTTGTTAAATCCATTTGTACTTGTGAATATTGTATATAGGATGTGTGATAGTGTCAGTTTTTTATGATCTACATATATGACAGAGTTGGTAGTGTCAACAAATATAGTATTTCTATTCAACTTTGTGCACACTCATCCTCTCAAGTCACTTTTAGAATAGTTTATGTTTTTGTTGTGTGTGTCAAATCCAAGATGAGAAGGGGGCTATGAGGCCAAAATTCATTCTCATGGTTATCTTTTGGTTAATTATTTCTATTTCATATTTTGGGTTTATTTTAGTGTGGTTTAAGTTTTGTTTGTGTTTAGGTGTTGGGCTTTTTGTTTGTGTTTAAGTGCTGGGCTTTTTGTGTTTAGGTGTTCTTTAAGTGTGGTTTAAGAATTTTATTTCTGCCCAAAGCATGTGGATTTTTCCCGTGGACTGCCTTGAGATTACCACCAACAAAGCTCCCCAAGTTGATGAATGTTGACAAAGTATTTTTGAGACTAACAAAGATGAATGCTCATTGTTTGATGCCTAATCTCCAAGACTTCTGAGCATGGGGCTCATTGGAATGTATCATCACATAAATAATATAACCAAGGCTTTCCTTGGTTGTCAAAGCAACTAGCAGTGGAAAATTACGAATTGGGATGGAGCATGATTTTAAAGCCTCGTTATTATATACATGGGGATATGATATTATGATGTATATGGGTTGACTGAGATGCCGCCATTGGCATACATCCCACTTAGTTATATTAGATTAAATATATTGGGTAACTTATGGTAATATACTGGGCAATGAGTCGACCTATGTTGGGATTAGTGGTTTACCCATCAATTAGTACCATAGTTGTCAGAAAATGGGTACGGGTACCAGGACGCCATTTTTTGAAAATAGGAGACAGGGGGTATGGGAAGACAGCAATATATTTATTATTTATATATTATTAAAAAAAATATAAATATAAATATAAAAAAAACATTTAAAACATTAAATAATAAATTATTAAATTAATAATTAATAAAATTAAAATTCATAAAATGAAAACTTTTAATATTTAACTTATGAACATTTAAAAAAAAAACATTAAAAAAATTTAAAAAAACAACGAACAATTAAAAAAAAACGAACATTAAAAAAAAACCATGAAGAATGAACTTTAGGAAAAAGAACAACGAATATTAAAAACCAAATGAAGAAGAATCACAGTAACGTGAATGGCATTGCCTATCACTGTCGCAAATTGCAGTTCCTGGCACTACCATGAACGGCAATGGCAGGCAGTGCCATTGATTTCGTTAAAAAAAACCTAAAAACGTTTATGTTTGCAACAAAAAATGCGAAAGTTTGTCATCTTTTTCATTGCAAATGATCTTCAACTACTGCAAACACCCTTCGAATGTTTTTTATAATGTTTTTTTGTGCCTTTTTTTGCTTTTTTTTTTTGCGGGAGACATGGGGACGGACAAGGAAACATCTCTACACCCAACACGCATCCCAGTACCCAAGATGCATCCCTAGGGGTGGTGGATGCATCTCCCTACAACAGTGATTATCACTAATAGAGGTCTATATAAAGAAGATGAATATCATTGTGAAAAGATGTCAAGTGGCTAGTATTCTATTTCGTAGAAGCATATAAAGAAGATGAATATCATTGTGAAAAGATGTCAAGTGGATAGTATTCTATTTTGTAGAAGCATATTGGAGGTTGTCCCCTCGAAATGGCAGTCCCATATTGGGAGATCTTGTGGAATTATTCCTTTTCCTCAAGGAGTATTGTATGGTGTCACCCTACAATGAGGGTAATTATTCTATATCTAAGGATAGTAAATATTAGGGCATCTTAGCCCAAAAACATCTTTTGTGTTGCGTGATCTCTATCACTGTCACGAACGACATTGCCTATCACTATCACGAACGACAGTCCTTGGCACTGCCACAGTGCCATGAACGGTACTGCTATTGATTTCTTTTAAAAAAACAAAAAAGGTTTATATTTGCAAAAAAAAATGCAAAAATTTGTCGTCTGGTTCACTGTAAATAATCTTTAACTACTGCAAACGACCTTCGAATGTTTTTTATAACGTTTTTTTGTGCCTTTTTTTGCTCTTTTTTTGTGGGAGACATGAGAACGGACAAAGAAACGTCTCTATGCCCAAGACGCGTCCCAGTACCCGAGATGCATCCCTAGGGGTGGGGGACGCATCTCTCTACGACAGTGATTATTACTAATAGAGGTTTATGTAAAGAAGAAGAATATCATTGTGAAAGATATCAAGTGGATAGTATTCTATTTGGTAGAAGCATATCGGAGGTTGTCCCCTCGAAATGGCAGTCCCATATTGGGAGATCTTGTGGAATTATTCATTTTTCTCAAGGAGTATTGTATGGTATCACCCTACCATAAGGGTAATTATTCTATATCTAAGAATATTGAATATTACGGCATCTTGGCCCACAAACATCTTTTGTGTTGCATGATCTCTATCACTGTCGTGAACGACATTGCCTATCACTGTCGCGAACGGCAATGCCTAGCACTGCCTTGAACGACAGTGATAGGCAGTGCCATTCATGGCACTGGCATTGATTTCTTTAAAAAAAACCTAAAAACGTTTATATTTGCAACAAAAAATTCGAAAGTTTGTCATCCTGTTCACTACAAATGACCTTCAATTGCTGCAAACGACCTTCGAATGTTTATTATAACGTTTTTTGTCCATTTTTGCTCTTTTTTTGCAGGAGATGTGGGAACGGAGAAGGAAACATCTCTATACCTGAGACGCGTCCCAGTACCCAAGACGTAGTCTTTTTCAGTGATTTTTTTTACACTGCGCATCTGTTCTTGAAAGCTTCACAGTGATATAATAGGTTTTTTGATATTTGGCTTCTTGTTCCTATTATTCATAGTTTTTCAGATGCCACCTAGACCATTCATGCTTCAATTTGCAATAACTTTCCCATACAAAAGAATTTCATCCTGAATTATTTTTTGAAACTACGTATTTTTTTGAGAGGAATGCAAGGGTGCATTTAGATTTTTTATTTTGTCAGATACAACAATTTTCATTGTTGGCTTCATTCTTCTCATATCTTGATCAATTTTCACACAAGTTTGACCATTGATCCTAAACACTAAAAATATGCCCTATTCAAAGCAAAGAGTATCTACTCACATAGGTTTGACCATTCATCCTGCACATCAAAAATGTGCCCTCTACAAAGCAAAGGGCTCATAGTGGTAAAATCAAATTTCTCTTTGTAGACATTTTCCAATCAATGGTTGATACCTCTACATATGTGATTCACATTGGGATGTCAATATTACAGGATCCATATTGAAGGTTGTTCTTGGGCCGATGCTTCTTGACAACTTTGGGAGCACTTAACATCTTGAGAAGTAGATTTGTTTCACTCATGCCTTGATCATATAAGATACATAGTTCAATGCTTAAGTGTGCCTGATTTGTCTATTCGACATCCTAAAGTTTTATAGAGATCCTTGTACTCAACACCATTTCCTTCTTGACTTGGCAATTACAGCAGCTCGACACCCATGTATTCCAAGATGATGGAATGGCATCCATAAGGACCTTAAAATTGTTTTGACTTCATTGACATATAGAGATGTTTTAGCATCATCTTCAATTCAAGCATTCTCATTATCGTTGCTACTTTCGTGTACATATTGTACATAGGTACCTAACATGACCTAGTTGTCAGGACCCATATCAGAGGTTTGTCTCGCTCACTTTCTCTAAGTTGTGCTTAAGAGGGGGTGTTTATATACACACAATAAAGTGCACATCTTTTCCAAGCTTACATAGGCTAGTGTGGCTCCATTTGTCCTTTCCTTTTACAAAATACATCTTAAGGGGAGACGTTAGTGTATATTAGAACATACACCATTGTATTGTCTAAGATGCACTTGTGATTATATTATTTATGGATAATGCACACCTTATGTGCACATCATTATCCATATCTTATTTATATAATAACTTATTTAGTGGTTATCCTCAAAATAGGGTTTGTCTATTTTGAGTTTATATCCCTAAAGATCATACTCTTGCTTATCATAAACCTCCTCACTTTATCTATATAAGAAGCTGGAGAGTATGGATGTAGGAAGGCTCATTTATATTATCATTGCAATCTTCTTGTGCGGAGGGTACATTGGCCCTCTTCACATTTGTGATTTAATATGGTTGGTAGGCATTGTACCTTGACATGTATGTGTCTCTTTACATTAAATTTATATAGGTATGCATGCATTGTGGATGATGTCTTGAGGTTGTTTCAATTTTCCTAGACCCGTTCCAAAATTTAATAGACTTGGCTCAGCATCTACAAGTTCAAGCAAAGAATATCAAATCAAGGAAACTCAAATAGAAAGTAAGAAGATTCAAGTTTTTGAAAATTTGAAGCTCACTATTGACAAATATGTTTTGCATTCAAATTTTTATGCTTTGGATATGGATGGTTTGGATATTGTTCTTGGATATCCTTGGTTGAAGACTATGCTTACGATCAATATTAACGTGCAAAATAAGCTCATGCAACTTTTGGTACAAAACAATGAAAATAACTTTCCAAGATATCACGCATAGCGAGAAACAAAGAAAGGTTAAGGTAGAGCATGACAATGAGTTTGATAATTGTGAAAAAGAGTATATGGAAGATTCGTAAAAAGAACAAGAAGATTTTATAGGAATGGAACATGCAAAAAAGAACACTTCATCTAATCAAGAGACAAAGGCACTAGTAGAAAAAGTGACTAAGATGGCAGTATATAGAACCCCACATCATCATGAGAGGCAACAATCATAGAGGCATGTTAGGGGGTACCAAAGTAGCAATCACTATGGTTATATAGGGAATCAAAGGTACAATCATTATGACTATACACGGAATCAAAAGAACAACTACTAAGGACATATATGGAATCAATACAACAATCACTATGGCACTACATGGAAGCCAAAGAGGAACTACGGTTATCAATTGAATCACAAGAGCACACTGGAATATGGAATATGAATCAGAGGAGCAATCAAGCAATCACCATGGCTATGCATGAAAGCTAAGGAGGACCATTGTGGTCATGAATGGAATTAGAGTAGTGCAGCAGGATCTTGAACCAAGTTTGGAGAGCTATTAATTACCAAGATCACATATGGGTTTGGGTGGTTGGAAGATCAAGCATGGCAACAGGGGCACATTGATTTGAACACTAATTACTCGGTTTCTTCGCATGTTTCAAGAATGAAACATGTCGAGGGTTAGTATGTTATGCAACTAGGGCTATGAAATTTTGAAGTATATGGGTTGGTGGAGATGCCAACATGTGGCACACATCCCTCTTAAATAGTTATATTAGGTCAAATGGATAACTTATGGCAATAGTTATATCGGGGGGCCTATATTGGGATTACCCATCCATCATTACTAGTAGAGGTTGATAGGAACCTCGTTTCTAAAACTAATTAAATGACAACAAATCATGCTTATAGTAATCTGAAACACTTTATTGCAAACACAACATTCCTTTTATGAAATGAATAACTCTGAATCGCTTGCCATTTCAAGGGGGCTACCTCTTTAAGAGCAATGCTCAATTACAAATAAATTTTTGGATGCCTAACACTAACCTATACCCCTTTATTTATACTAATTTTCATTTACACAACTCCTTACTCTTATGCATGTAGTACTAAACCATTATTCAATATTTTGTTAACTATTCTACTATTATACCCCTATCTACTAAACCATTATTCAATATTCTGTTAGCTATTCTACTATTATACCCCTATCTAGGTTCATTACATTCCATCCCCCTTAAATATGTTTCGGCCTCGAAACATGATAAGAAATAGGACCAAATGAAGACCAGCCCAAAAAATAGGTTGAAGACCAGATAGAAGCACGTCCATGTGTCTTTTTTTGCTTCCATTTCTTTCGTTTATGCTTGGATATGAACATATACATCAACATGGTGAACATGCGCACTATAACTAAAGGTCGAAGTGCAATTTGAACCATGATGACAATATCCTCAAAACGAGAGCAAGGGTGCTCAAAATAGTCGTCCTAATGAAAGAATTGAGGATACATGCCATCCCCCTTCAAAAAAATTCTCTGAGGGATTTGAAGACTCGGTTCCCTACTTGGGCTCTATGATTGTCGACTTGGGTTCATCAAGGGCCTACTCGAGACGAGAGCAAGGGTGCTCAAAATAGTCGTCCTAATGAAAGAATTGAGGATACATGCCATCCCCCTTAAGAAATTTCTCTTAGGGATTTGAAGACTCAGTTCCCTACTTGGGCTCTATGATTGTCGACTTGGGTTCATCAAGGGCCTACTCGAGCATGGTGATCTCCTGAATAGGCTCGTCTGGTACCTACTGAGGTGCATCCAAAAGGGAATCAATGACCTCCGCATTGGCTTGGAGAGGTGGTGTTGTGCTAGGATGCTAAAAACAAGATGTCTTGGAGAGTTCCCAATTGATATAGTCTTCAACGAGCTTGGTTAAGCCTCATGCTTCCATCATGGATTGATGGTTGCCACATTTGAACCTCTGCCGAATATCATCTTGAAGTCCATTGATGAAGCAACGAACGAAGAATGCAGTAGAGATGTCGTTAGATAATGTTTCAAACTCAGTCTGATATTCCCTAACAGTACCAATTTGTCAAAGTTGAGTTAATACACCAGTAAGATTACTACTAGAGAAAATAGAAAGCTCCATGAGAACCATAGAAGTGGATGTCGGTTTCAACCGAAAATGCATCCTTTACAATATGACCAATATATATATATATATATATATATATATATATATATATATATATATATTAACGCAATATAAGCAGTCACTAAAACTGCAATAACTTCTACAATAATCAATGAAATTTAAAACTTGAAAACAATCTGGAAATCTAAGATAGAGGCGCACAAAATCTAGAAAACTTTTGGCGCGATTCATTACTGTGTGATAGCAGTATGCTGAAGAACAATCGAGTTTTGAGAAAAAACAAAAATCTGCACTTTGAATTGGTAGATTTCAACTTCATATATCCAACTGGTTCTTCAAAACCTGCATTTTGACAAATATAATTGCCCAATATATCCCCAAAAATACCTCTCAACTCTCCAAAATAATACCACTAAAAAATCTCTATAAAATCTCCTACACAAAACTAAATGACTGAAAACTATCTCGTTAATCTCAATTTCTCTTGCAACGGAAAATAAATTGGCCCGAAAAAGTGCTCTGATACTAATGATAGGAACCTCGTTCCTAAAACTAATTAAATAACAACAAATCATGCTTATATTAATCTGAAACACTTTATTGCAAACACAACATTCCTTTTATGGAAGGAATAACTCCAAATCGCTTGCCACTTCGAGGGAGCTACCTCCTTAAAAGCAATGCTCAATTAAAAATAACTTTTTGGATGCCTAACACTAACCTATACCCCTTTATTTATACTAATTCTCATCTACACAACTCCTTACTCTTATGCATATGGTACTAAACCATTATTCAATATTCTATTAGTTATTCTACTATTATACCTCTATCTAAGTACATTACAGATGTCTATATAAAGGAGATGAATATGATTGTGAAGTATGTGAAGGATGTCAAGTAATTGGAGAGTATTTTATTTGGTAAAAGCATTTTGGAGGTTGTCCCCCTTGAAGTGGCATTCCCATATTCAGAGATCTTGTGGAGTTGTTCCTTCTTTAAGGAGTGTTATATGGCGTTGCCCTACCTTTAGGGTAATTATGCTATTTCTAAGTATATTACATATTAGGGCATCTTGGCCCACAAACATCTCATGTTTTATGATATTTTGTATATTTTCATTATCATTTAGAATATTTCAACTTTTGTGAGTGTGGATCTTATCACTCATATTCTCCATCGCCCAATACATTCACTCCAATTCTTGCAAATCGTTTTGAATTTGTCTTCATTCTACTTTTCATTGATCTAACGATTTGTGTTGCAATGGCTCCTCAATCAAGGAAAGGGTGTCCATGTGGGGTTGAGTCAAGGTGGTAGTGTTTGGGGATCAAGTGGGGGGGGAAATTGTTGGGTTGGCTTGATGTATGTTGTTAACATTACTAATCGCAATTTGATATTTGTTTTCTATACTTATAGTCCTAATACTATCAATTTAATCCATAGCATCTTGGATTCCAAGGGGTTGGACCATAAGTTGCATCTAAAACGAAACCCCAACTCGATTAGGGATAAATTTGATAAGCTTTCAAATTGTGCCAAATGATGCAATCCGAGAATGGATTGTGGGTTGTGTTTATTAGGATGCAAGGGAGGAAAAAGCAAAAGAAACATCATATTTTGTCTTGTTCTACCAATTTGTGTTGCAATGGCTCCTTGCTAAAGGAAAGGGGTTCTATGCAAATTGAGTCAAGGTGGTAACGTTTGGGGATCATGCAAGGGATGCAATTGTTGGGTTGGCTTGATATATGTTGTTAAAATTAATAATCCCAATTTGGAATGTGTTTTCTATGCTTCTAGTCTCGATATGGTTGACTTAATTTTTCACGTCTTGGCTCCTAAGGGATTGGACCATAAGTTGGGTCTAAAGTGAACCACCAACACTATTAGGAATGAAATTGAGGATAAGCTTTCCAATTTTGTGTCAAATAACGTGATCTGAGAATGGATTATGTGTCATGTTTCAAAGGATGCAAGGGAGGAGAAAGTAAACAGACATTGTATTTTGTCTTGTTCTACCAATTTGTGCTACAATGGCTCCTTGCTCAAGGAAAGGGATCTACGTGGGGTTGACTCAAGGTGGTAGTGTTTGGGGACTAAGCAAGGGATGCAACTGTTGGGTTGGCTTAGTGTATGTTGTCAACATTACTAATCCCAATTTGAGATTTGTTTTCTATGCTCCTAATCCTAATATTGTCAATTGAATCTATCACTTCTTAGCTTCTAAGGGATTGGACCATAAGTTGGGTCTAAAAACAAAACTGACAAATTTAATGATAGGCTTTCCAATTTGGATTTTGAGTTGTGTTTTGAAGGATGCGGGGGAGGAGAAAGCAAAAGAAACGGCTCCTGAATTTTTTGTGAATTACCCCGATGAAGAATAGTCTCTTGTGAATAAGGATGTTGAGATTTTGTCTACACATACGGGAACCTTACAGGGCAATTATGCTACCTTGCTAAAATATATTTATGGTCTCAGAGTGGGCATCAACCGAGGGTAGTTCATGCTAAATAATTATTTTCCAAACCCACTTGCCTTTGTAAACAACGGAAGTGTTAGTTCCAAAAGCTTCCTATGGAGCAAGATGCAGAGCAAACGGACCAATTAGGCTCCCACAAAAATTGATAAGCGAAGTTTTGATGGGGTTCGGTTCAGGGACATTTGGTAATGACGGCCCCCAATTGGTCAAATCAATGACATCAAGCACATTTTCGAATGCACCCTAAAACTATGGAGGAGATTCATAAGCAATGTGGCTTCGAAAATCTAGACAAGTGGCAATGCTAGGGGTCCTTTGACCAAGGGAATTGTTAACAAAGATGAAGATCCTCCTTTTAGCAAGCACTATGGTGGTTCAGTACATGGAGCTGATTTGGCCCCAAATGCCCCAACATCAATCCTCAAAGGGCAATCTATTATGTTGTTGTGGCAACTCGTGGGTGCATGGCAATTGTAATTTTGATCAGCTACTAACGGCATCAATAGTAGTGTCCATGTTCTATCATTTTTTTATGTAATAGTCTTGTCGCCCTAGATGGCCTTTAGTTAGTACTAGTAAGCTTAAGTTGTAAATTTGTCTAAATTTTGGCTATCTAGCTCAAAATTGGCTTCAAATTGTGATCTCCTTCCTATATATATATATATATATATTCTAGCAAAAGCTACTTTGTGGTTGCCTTTTTTCTAGTTTTCACTCTTCATTCTTATTTTTTCTTTCTTTTTGAGGAGGGCCCATGACAAACCCTCTTCTGAATAGCCATAATAAATAATGATTTTGTAATCCTCTAAATTTAATATAGCACAATATGGGGAAAAAAAGGAAATAATTATCTATCTTTTAGATGAAAGGATGGATCAATAAAGCAAAGTCTTTTGTTTGACAAGTATCAAGTTTATTCCTTGCATGCTAAGCCCTAAAAAAATTTAAATATTACTTTCACTAAGTAGTAATAATTCTTAAACTAAATATTATTAATATATTTTTACATACGTAATAATAATTGGTAAAGTTATTCACGAATTAGGGTTTTCATTGCCCTGTGTCTTCTGGCAATGCCTCCACCTCCTTGCGGCCATGGTTGTGGCCTCGCCTGGTGGGGAGTTGTTTGTTTTGCTTGGTCATGTTCTTGCTAGCTTTTGAGCATTTTTCCAAGTCTCTGTGGCTAGCGACGACCGTTCCACCTTTCTATCTAATCGTTGCCCTCCAAGGTGTGGAAGGATGTCCTCAAAGCCTTTCCTGCGTGGTTTCCTGCTTTCTTCAAACCTCTTGGCCTCTATCATTGTGGACCAGTTGGAGCAGAATGGCAGCGATAATAAAGAGATGGAAGCAGCAAGCAAGGGAATCAATAGCGGCAGGGGAGTGATTGAACCTTTGCAGAGCATTGGGCATCAAGTTGAAACGACCAAGGGACAAGCAAATATGAAGAGGTTGGGATTGGAACAGAAGATTATGCAAGCAGCAGAAGAAATCCCTATAATATAAATAATGGGCAATGAGCTTGAAAGCACAATCAAACGACTCAAAGATTGTGCCCTTATCTATATATTCCTAGGATATTGGCCAAGTCCAAGCGATCTACAAAAGTGGTTGGACAAGAATTGGGGCATTTGACCACCAAACCAAGTTAAACTTCTCCCTCAAGGTTTCTTTCAAGTAGTTTTTGACCTTGCCAAGCTTAGGGATGAACATTTCAGAAGTGGGCCATGATTCATGAGCCAAGTTGGCCTGTATATGCGGCCATGGGAAGAAGGGTTTAATAAAAAACGGAGGATTTAACAATTGTCCCAGTCTAGATTCGAATGTATGGTCTTCCAATTGAGTTTCGGTCTGAAGACATTTTTAAGCAAGTAGGCAACCAGCTTGGGGAATACATTTGCATGGCAAAGACAACAAAGATAGGATTATTGGCGGTTTATGCAAAAATCTATGTAAAGTTGGATTTATCAAAAAATATTCCCCTAGCAATTTTATTCAAATTTGAAACAAGGGAACAATTTCAAGAACTGAACAATGAAAACATTCCCTTCAGATGCAGGAACTGTCATGTGCACAGTCACCTTGCCAGAGATTGCCTAGACAAAGATCAATGGATCAAGGGAAAGGTGTGGAGGATTTTAAAGAGGTAAAAAAGAAACACGTGTCAAAGAATCAGAACCAAAAAAATTGGAAATAGAGGAAGATGGAATCTCTAAATAAGTTCGTCAGTCTCCAAGTTGAGGAGCCTTCTGAAAATATTGATGACACAGTAATAGAGGAATCTCTCCCAGAACCCTCTAAAGGCCAAAATCAGCAACATAAACCAGAAGATATGAATGGCATAGAATCTATCCCAGAAGAGAGAAGAAGAAGAGGTTGATTAAGAAGATGCTCATGAAGAGACTTTAGGATTGGAGGCCCTCTCTTATTCTCAGCTTAAGGAACTATTGAATCAAGGCAGTATAGAAAGTACAAAGTTGGCCATAAAATCAATTCAAGGAAGCAAGAGTAAACCTGGATGTCCACCTCTCTCAAATTCGTGAAATTTGGAAACTCAAATCAATATAGGCAAAGTAATCCAGAAGCAGATTTCGGAAATGCTTATCAAAACACCTAAGTAGAAAAATGGACAAGGAAAACACTCCTCTCTCTGAGCAAGATAATTAAGCAAATCAAATGTCAGAAAAGAAACTTTCAACTTTAGTTGAGAGGGATAAGCCCATCACCTGAAATGCCAAAGGGCTGAAAACTACTTCCTGCTAATCCTTTCTTATTTCAATGCATAACAAGGTGAAGTGGTTACCTATTATTCCCAGTGGTAGAAGTCAGAGTTAGTTTTTTCTTCTGATGCAATGTTTGTCCTCTAAAGATAGACCTTGAATTGTGTTTTTGACGCTGTCAGGGTTTTTGTATTATTTCTATTATTTTAATAGGCGGGCTTCAGCCTCTTTTTTGACTGATCAAAAAAAAATCTTAAAGTAAATTTGAAAAGTTGCAGAACCTAAAACTTTCCTTCTTAAAAGAAGAAAAGACTAAGATGAAGACAATATTATTTTTTCCATGTACGTGAAAACTTCAAGAACCAAATACCTTATAATCATGGGAGATTTCATCAACCAACTCAGTGTCAAACAACAGAGAACTTCTTGACAAAGTATGATTGCTCCCAACATGATTATACATGTTGGCATCAGTCATCTGTCATCCTTGCGGCTATCCAAAGAAACCCAACAAATTCTTTCTCTAGCATTTAAGTAAAAGTTAGAAACTGACAATAAAATTTTACAAGTGATTTACATTGATACATGTGAGGAATTTTCCTTGCAAGATAAACAGCATTCTAAAAGTACTAGTGCATTTAAATTAAAAAATAATAAGATTGGCAGAAGGTTTCTTCTGCCTGACAGCTTTGGTGGAGGAATACACAAGAATATTTGTCTTTCGCATTAGAAAATGTTCAAAACTAAATTGAAAATTTTACAAGTTATTCATTACAATATTTGCTCAAAAAATTTAAAAAGGCACTTTATGGTGGTTAGCTGAGCATTAAACATAGAGGATATAGCACGTCATAGGAAACAAGCACTCTGCAATTATTGTGTCTTTTGAATATATTTTGCAATCCCAGTTCTACTGATGGACTAACAAGCACATAACTTTGTCCAGTGGGCCATGGTCTAGTGGTAGAACAGAATCCATTGCCATAATGATGGCCTGGGCTCAAACCCCACACTAGACTTACTTCCCCGCTGATCATGTGGTAGGGTGATATAGTGACCCACTATTGTGCAAGGTAGATTTCAAGACCCAGGTGAATTTTGACGGAATAGAAACCTCCAGGACATGGCTTCTAAGCCGAAAGGTATCTGGAGTTTGACAGTATGCTGCAGGTGTCTAGTATTTCTCTGTTTGCCTAACAAAAAAACAGACACCTAACTTTTTGGAACAACATAACTTCAAAACACCCAAGGATAACAAACTTACAGAATAAAACAATACTATGATATATGGAAACTTTCCAATTGACAATTTAAGAAGCATAGAATAAGATGATTCCCAGAAAAGCACCTGAGCTGGGATCTGAAATACTAGGAGCCGTCAAAGCAAATGCCCCTGTGTTAAGTGGTGGAGTTGAACACGGCCCCTCAGGCCATTCGCTAGTCACTGATGATGCTTTAGTAGGCAAAACCCTATTAAGGTTCTCCTCAAATCCTCTGCTACTACTGGGAGCTGTACTTGATGAAACACGAGACACAGACCCCTCTGTATGTTTTTGTTCGTTGGGGCTCATACCCAAGAAGTCATGGAATAGAGGTTGCCCTTCCCCTGCCATAATAGAAAAACTCATGGCAGAGTGCATCGTAACCTCCTCACGCTCATTCTATGCTGAGTCAATTCACCTGAACATGTTAATGAATTCTGATTGTTAGATTACAATTAAAACATAACAGCCTAGAGACTAGAATGCAATTCTGAAAAATATAGATATCTCCGTAAGGTTCAGTGTGTTTCTTTTTTGGGGGGGCACAACCAGCACAATTAAGGGGAGTTTCACACGTATACAAAAATAATTTATTGCAATAGAACTCCATAGTTTTGAGAACAATACGATGATCTGATTGCAAACAACATGGGGGTAAGAGTTTCATAAAGAAATATAAACTACAGTTCCAACAGATATTATTGGTATAATGACAATACATTTCATACGCAGGAGAATGGCTGTTTCAAACGCAGGTGCTAGCAGTGAAAGCGAATGGAAGCACTCACTTCATCATAACAGTATACCATAACTGAACGGCTTTATTTCTATAAAGATGTTATATAGAAACAACCCAGTATCACAAAGTAGAAAAGATAGAAATGTAGAACAAGATGTGCTCAAGTGGTAAAAGAATTGGGGCTTCCAAAATGGACCCTGAGGTTCGACTTTCCTGGAGACGTGATAAAGTGTTGAAATTGGAAAAAATATCGTTTGGTTGTGGCATACTCCAACAGAGGAGGCCGGATGCAAGTCCATAAGGATGCCCTTGGGTCATGGCATCTAAGACAAAGTTTACTCCATAAGGAGAATTCACCAAATCCAAAAAGAAAGAAGGCAGAAATTTTACACCATGGCAAGTTCTGAATGTATCCAAAAAAAATGTAGAAAAGGCAAAAATGTTACAACACAGCTAGTTCTGAATGTACACATTTCCCGGTGCAGTTATAGCTTGTATCATTAGATTACTAGCAAAACCTAACAAAAAAACATAAACAAAAACAAAAAAATCATAATATGTCAGAAACACACATGCATAAATGATTAGAGTAATTTTTTTAATTTAAATATTGAGGTCCACTAGTAGCAAAGAATGGCCAATGTGACCGAAAATTTGTTGAGGCCCAAGTACACGACGGAAGTGCCTAGTGAATCAGTGAAATAAAACAAATCATGAAGCAGCAAAAACCAAAATGAAACAAAAACATCAAGCAATAAAACCCTAAGTTGTGATGCCTAAGAACCAAAGCTGTGTCAGGAGCTCGACAAGAAAATGGTAATGAGGTTCACGCTAATATTTTTTTCAGGACAGCTGAGATGGATCCATTTGATTACATGGTCTATCTGTAGCAATAAAACTTCATAATTTCGAGTGGAATAATATGGCGATCTGATTGCTTAGGACTTATGGGCAAGAGTTTCACAGAGAAACATAACTTATTATTGTCATAAAACACAGATATGTAAAAGCCAGTGACCTTAAAAGCTGTGAAAATTTCAAGTAACAACATGAGATAAAATTTGCAGATATGTAGGAATCAGCACAGTACAACCTCTTGAATGCAGGTCCAAACAAGAAGAAAAACAAAGTGCATTCCTTAACTCTAATCCCAAGTTATTCTGCTTATGAAGTCTAAAACTACAAACCCATTAGTACAAAATGACCGTGTTTCACAAATTCATAGGAAAAAATTCCACAAAACCCTTCACAACCGAACATTCTCTTCCCATGCCCAAGACCAAACAAATATTTACCTAAACATGATCATATGTCCCAGCGTTTTTACCATGAAAATCCAACACTTTCACGCTTCCCTTTCAGTAAAAGCACACCAAATATTTTTACAGTAACACCCATGTCACTTTTTATGTATTGAGATCAACAAAATTTATTCTCTGTCCTCTTCATCAACGTTCAGTTTACAAAAGTGCTTTAACGAGTCACTTACTGATTGAAAACTAAAGTTGAAAAACAAATATATAAAAATGCAATGTGGTCCAAAAGTGGTCTACATAAGAACAAATATTCCACCAAAACGCCTGTTGTTCCCACTTTGTTTGTTAGTACCTGGGCAGGAATCTAAACCCTAAACGCTAAATACAAACTATACCCCTTAACCTCAGGTTAATCTTTGACTATTTGGGTATTGGATGCCTTTGGCACTGTTCATAGTACACTTTACTATATAATCAAGGAAAAAACAGAGTGGTGGAGGAATTGTGTGGATTCATTTCAGACTGGAATAAAATGTTTTTCGCATGGTGATGGATCATAGGATGTGATTGAAAAGTGAATCTTAAAAAATATATATAATTATTTTTAAAATTAATTATTTTCACCGTCCATTTTAATGTCATATTTATTAAGGATCTTAGACTAAACTTAAGATTAACTGAAACCACCAATTTTTAAACCAACTCAACAACAACTCACAGCAAAATTTAGTTACATTTCAATGTAAGAAGAGAAAATTTAACTACATTTTTAATGAGAGAAAATTTAGCTACATTCTTAATATAAGAGAAAAAATAGATGAACGTTTTCTAAGATTAATTAAGGACTCCAAAGGGTGAGAAAATTTAGCAATGACTTGGCTAAACTAGATGTTGGGGCAATCATTTGCTTCCATTTAATGTTTTTTACAACAGCAGGGTTTACCACAATGATTAAGTTTTTCCTTTTATTGAATGCTTTCTGAAACGAACTTATTCCCTTGTTGGACTAGTATATTAGTAAATAGATAGTAAGATATAATGTTTGGTTCTGCCCCTCAAAAGAATCAAATTGCACGGTAGAAAATGACAGTCATTTCAAAGACATGCAGGAGGGAAAAAGAAGTGTGATTTGCCCAGCGTACCTGTAAGAGGGATGAAAGGGGGTATGTTTTTCAATGATGGGATTTGATGATTGTGATACCCAATATAAATCCCATGTGTTGATGTACTAAATATTCTCCATTTACGGGAATAGGTAGTTCATCTTTATTGATGGAGGAAAATAAAGTTCATCTTCATTGGGAAATATGTCACCGTAACATGTTTCAAAATAGTATGATGTTAGTGGCTATTGAGCTTTACACCTAATAATGGTTACAAGGCATTTATTAGTTAATAATTGGTATCATCATAGGATAATTGTTTATTTGTCGATTATTTGGTTAAATTTGGATATTATTGATGTGTTTGACAATTTTAAATGGTTCTATTCTTATTTTTAATGCTCTTTTTCTTCTTGAAAATTTTTCTTTTTTTCTTTATATCTTAAGTTTTGTGTCAAAAGTGTATATGTGTTTTTACCTGTCAAAGGTGTCCATACATTTTTAATCCCATTTTTTTGGGGCTCATTATATTAAAGTACACTCACCCCTTTATTTCGCATTTTTCACTTTTAGTCATTAGGTGTAGTTTACATTTCAATAAGATCCTAATTTGAATTCAATTGTCTATAAATACACACACATTATAGTTCATTTACATCTAAATATTAAATAGGATATTGTTAGTATAATATTGTGCACTCGTGCGTAATCTAGAGAGATCAAGCAATCATTAGACATCATTGTCTAAAGCTAATTTTTACTATGGAGCACTTTTGGCGCACGACCTAAGGTTTTATATATCATTAAAATTGCTTTCATTTATGTAATTTATTATTTTTGATATATTTTTTATCAAGTGGTTTCCACCATTTAAGGCCATGATAATTATACAATGTTTATTAGACCCTGTTAACCCTCAACATAAGTCCCTAAAAGTCACTTTATTTTCAATAAACCCTGAAATATTACAGGTACCCCAGAGTTACCCTAGGGTAAGGAGAAGAAGGTATGTTTTATAGGTTACAAGTGTTGTAGTGCATAAATCTAAAAGCAAAAAAATGATTGGTGAAACTAAACAAACGAAACCCGCATGTCAAATTTTTAGTTTTTGACATCTGCCAAAAGAATATTGATACTTATTACATCTATAAAAAGAGTACATATGCTTCTGGCAACATTAGCATATTGGATTCAAATTTAAGGGTTAAGTTCCCAATAGCTCTGACAAGGCATTTCTAGGATCAAATTCAGTGATTATCATCAAATCATGCATTATTAAATACTAAGTGTTGAAACCTTGTGTGTATGCCCTACTACTGGATTTGGAATAATTAATTAGGTGTTGCACATTTTTATTTTTTATTTTACATGTATTAGTGGTGCTTCTAGCAACATTAACATATTAGATCCAAACTTAAGGGTTAAGTTTATAATAGCTTTGAAAAGGCATTTTTAGGATTAGATTAAGACAATTGCCATCAGATCGTGTGTTATTAAATGCTAAGTATTGAAACCTTTTCTGTATGCCCTGCTACTATATTGGAATAATTAATTAGATCTTGCAGATTTGTATTTTTTGTTTTACATGTATTTATGATGCTTAATTAAAGTAATTGCATTGTTTGTGTTGTATTTAACTACAATCCATTTATCCATATCACATATTGTTGAACCCACATTGTTTTACATACTGTATTATTTTTGGTTTAAGACTTATACTTGTAACTCAATATTCGACACTCTCCATATCTTTTATTCAATATTGAAGGACTATTTATACAAGAAAGTGGGTTTGTTATGCTCATGTTTTATAGGATGCATATTTTATCTTCAAGATTATAATGCTCTAATAAATCCTATTCTAATTGGTGTAAACACCTAATTTACGTACGACACCCTTTTCCACATAGTATTTGTCATACATTATCACACTTGGCCCACTTGTGTACATGTTTTTATTTTTGGACACCTTTCTGTGTACATTAGAGTCTATCTAGCCTTGATTCATATAGATTTCCTCATATATGTTTATTATTAGCTTATGGATCTTAGTTATCCATTATTGTTTGCCCTGATCTCTATTCTGAGTTTTTTCACCTCCTAGGTCAAAATCGACAGTTTGTCGATTTTGTCTAGGACATAATTAATGGGTGACCAATTTTGTCCCTCTTATTTTTATGGGTCTATTTTACTTTAGCCTAATTCCTTGCACATTGAATTTCGTATATCATTATTCCACATGGTAGACCTATGTTTGATGTGCCCTAGAGAGCCCTATATACACAAATCAATCCCAAGTCATTTGGCAAAGTATCGATCTCCTATTAAATAAAATTTTGATCCATACATTGTTTTTATTTATTGCCTCACTTTTTAAGGAGCTTGTACATTGATCCTTCATTACATTTACATTAAGTCCAAGTTTTGTGCCATCGTCACCTTGTGCCAAAAGGTTATAATGGGAGCATATAGTTGTATTTGATTAGTTTGAGAAGATAAGGTGAAACCCTATCTTTGACATGGGTTGGGATTTCACTCTCATGCACTAGAACTACATTAACTCAAATTCTAAGTGTGTGGAATATGTAGTTGTAACCCCTCAAGAGATTGATTGAGTTAGAGCACTTGTAGACACTACTTATGCATACATTTGAGGGGTAGAATAAGGAGCAAAGGAAAATCATTATAATGTATTCTACCCACCAATTTTACAAAGCACACTTGTATTCCTATTAACCATAATAGTGTGTAACTACCCAGAAAATTACACAGTAGGAAACTCAGTAGAGAACACAATTAGCGGCTAGGTATACTATTGAAAACTAGTTGATTATGGTCCATAGTGTTTTACCCTAATTTCCATTAATATGATTAAAATTGACCTCAATAAGATAGAAACTTGAAATGTAATCTAGATATTAAACTAGGGCATTCAATCATACATCTGAATGTAGAATATTAAAATTGATTGTACTGATTTGGTAAGTGGCATATGCTAAATATAGTAAGTGCAATAAAAGGATGAGTATTTAGCTTTTCAAGTTAATTGTGACTGTATTCTAAAAGTGGATATTGGCTAAAATCAAGGTTTATGATTCATTTGTTTCAAGAATTATATCTATGTTTATGTAAGGTATGTTCCATCGATTTGGGTCATTATCTTCGATAGATACTAACATGTGTTGGTTGATAATGACCTATACAGAAATGAGGGACTATGACTTTATAGTCACTTTTGCTTGCCTCTGTATGCTTTGTATATGCAATCCTAAACCTCGATAATGTATGCAACTCCATAAATCAATGGCATTTGCCTTAAACCCCTAAGTGTGCCTATGAGGGATAAAACTTACAAAAATCAAGAAAGTGTAATGGGTTGAGCTGACCCCAATCACCCTTGTTTGATGATTTACTACTTCTTACATGTCCAATACTCTGAGAAAGGAATTCAAGCCACACATAGTTCTTCAACCTAGATATATTATGCAATTGTGCTCTTGCACTATATGTACGTAGCTACTTATTTGTATTTGATATTTGACAATGTTTATTTAGGCTTGTTTTTAGTGTGCTTCAGACTTGGCTTGTGACTACTCCTAGTGATAGATTCACAACATGGGAAGAATAGGGTAGATTTCCTCAATGTGAAACAATGTATAAATATGCACTAAACAAGTGCCAAGTCCCTTTTGAATGAGACCTTGATTTTTTTATATGAGTTTAATTGGGTAATTTTTTAAGCCATCGAAACGTTAGGAAAATAGGCTGACTCTAAGGAAAGGTTTCATTTTGAGAAGGGTTAGTTATGACTAAACCATGTAAATACCAACTAGTGATACTAACAAAACCAACCCATGTACATGTGGACTAGATTGATGCTCTAGAGATGTTTGTGTAGGGTATTTAGCAAGTTTGAAATAGATAGTGAGGTTCATATAGTTATGCAACAACAAAATGAAAGGGTCAACTTATAAGATAACATGCAAGTATGATATAATGGCAGATTGGGACCTTGTTCATACGCTCAAGTCATGTGTAGTAAATGTGTGTCAAGCTTGTCATTATGAAGTACTTAACACCATATTTTATTATCTACAAATGCCCCTTTTTATTATAGTAATGGAATTTCTAGAGTAAAAAGATACAATGTACTTGAGTGTGTACAACACACTTTGTCTTTGGTATGAAACTCCAAATGTGCTAGTCACTCAATAGGAAAACCTATAATCATGTGTAGTTAGTGTCCATAGATTAACAATTTTAATCTAAAACCAATTTTTAAATAGCAAAGGTAAGATTGCACGTGTGTTGGTGAAACCATATTTCCCTTACAACTTTTTGGAGATGATGCTTCCTTGTTGAAGCATTGGAGAAACGTGTGCTTCTTTATTGAAGCAAAAGGAGAGTTGGGGTGACTAAGCCTCAAATTTGTGTAACTGTGTAGGCTCTTAGGTTGGGAAGGCAACATGTCCTAACCCCGATGAATGTGGGGAGAAGTATGCATTGTACTAACCCAAATAACCATGTAAGTAAAGAGGGAACCATTAGGCTAGGTTCACCCAAAGAAATTGAATCAACCAATCTAGATGACTTATAGATTTAATTGTATAGTTTCACTCAAGTTTGTTATATGTAAAAAAAAAATCATGATCAAAATGGAATGAACAATGTTCATGCCCCCATCATGAATGTAGGTTTAATTATATAGTTTCACTCAAGTTTGTTCAATGTAGAATTAGAAAATACATGATCAAAAGAGAATGAATAATGTTTGTTCCCCCATCATGACCACAAATCTAATAGGTGTTTAGTGAAATGACAACCATTTTTCATTCAATTGTAAATTGTGTTGTTGTGTATGTGCATCAACCAATATCATACCCCTAAATTTTTACCAACTGATATATAATGCTATGTATCTATATGCTAAATTTGAAAACTTGTATCTTAAATGTATGTGCATGTGGAAACATGTAATTCTTGTTCCTATCAAATTGTGTGCACATGCCTATGATATGCACCCAAGTGTGTATGAATCTATGCTCATCTTTGTAAAGTGAGTGCATATATATGGCATACGCCCTTGCAATCTATATCAATGTGCCAATATATATCATGTAATTGAACCATCTGATATATGAACCATTTTGAATCTCTGAAATCTATACTTTGATATGATTTTATGTTCATGGAAGTTTATGTCTCTATGGCAAGCCCATTGTAATGCCCCCTTTTAAGATGAGGGATATATCTTGTAAGTCACTCAACTCAAAATAAGATTTATTGTATCATATCATGTATAAAGATATCATCATGTAATATTATGTGAACATGTGGAGATTATGCCCTCATAGTAATGCATGTGTCAATCAAGGCATGCATGTAACATGTGTAATGCAAAAAATATTAGAATCATGTCTAGATATGTGTATCAATAAAACATACAATAGTACGATCATTGAATAAGAATACATAGTAAAAGTTTACGATATAAATCATGGAACCACTCAATGTCAGCAATCTCAACTAGCACAACAAGATCAAGTGTTAGTGTCACACATACGGCCAAGGGCTGCATACAAAGGACATAAAGATGTCATAATAGATAAGCCCAAAATCCACATGCAATGAGACATAAATATGTCACAAAGAAGGACAAGGGCCACACTTAAAGTACATAAAGATATTGTAAACAAGGCCAAAGGGCCACACATGATAGACATGCATAAAGTAACCTATAATGTAAGAGATTAATAACATCAATGGATCATGGAATAAGAGAACTAGTCTAACCATCCATATGTATCAATGTCACATCATAGTATAATAACATATCCATGTAGCATTTTATAAGATATTATTAACTATAAATACGTGTAAAAGCAATCTAGGTAGATCAATATGGTAAAAGGTCATAAAAAGATATAACTTGTAATAGTGAAACCTATGGAATAAGATGCCTCCAGTATCGATGTGGTTACCAGGTATAAATGTTTGTGTAACTTATATGACCTGTGTCATACTCATATGATGTGAATGCATGTGTATGAAAATAATATTCCATCTACAAAACATGTGATAAATAACATATGTAAATAGTATAATCTAGTAATCATGTCATGTTTAGGTCCTGGTTTTTTTTGGATATTTGAATGTTTTTGTATTTTCCTGATTATTTGATATTTTTTTATATTTTTAAAATATATGAGATTTATGAAAGCTATCCAATGATCACATCAATGGAAGGATCATAGGAAGTGCCTATGTTGAATAATGGAAGGGTCTTTTGTCGTGGATAAGGGTACCAACTATAGGTGTGTTAGTATTTGACAAGAAGTCATGTGTTGTAAATTAATTATCATGATCATTGCTCATAAAATTTAATGTATGATGGGTAACTCTAAATGATCAAGGACTCGATGGGTTCTACTATATAGTAGGAGAATGTCTCACTACTTGTGCTCACTATGAAACATATTGAATTATTCATGGTTCTAACCAAGTAGGTATTGTAGGAGATGGTGGCCTTTATGGACCTTGAGTAACTCTCTGATGTGAAAAAATTGAATAATTTGTTTTCTAGTAGGCCCAATTATGTTCCTATAAATTGGGTATATGGAAAGATCCTACATAGTTGTGACAATTGTCTTGGTATAATGATCTTGAATATTTTCAAATTTCCATTTATTAATCCATAATAGAAAAATGAGGCAATAAATCTGACAATGCAGATAAGAGATAGTCACAAGTGTTTCTCTCAAAGAATAAGGATATGCAATATGACTTTATCAAAGTTGTCAGAGAATAACTTAATAAATTATCTGAGACTTTTAACCCAACTACTCCATTGGATACAACTTTTATACCATATTCCACAATGGGGGAAACTTAGGGGCTCTAATAGATTATTATGCCTTTGGGAACACTACCTTTGGTTAACATGCATTCCTCTTCTCTTAATGCACAATCCCTTAGGCAAGAGATTCAATCTCTACAAACTAAGGTGATACATTTGGAGCAAGGTGCTTCGAAACCTAATCAGACACTAGATTATCATGTTTTATTACACATTTTATTGGCACAGCATATAGTAGTCTATCCCCTACCTACCAATTTTGTGGCACCCAAGCTTACACTATATGGTGGAAAGAGTGATCCAGAATAACATCTCAAAACATTTCATGCAACATTTTGGACTATGCATCCAATGATAGATTATTGACCAAGATATTTTTGAGAAGTCTCAAAGACTAATACACTATAATGCATTTATGATTTACCACACCAATCAATACATGCATTTAATTTATTGGCCGATATGTTTCTAGCACATTTTTCAATCAATATCAATGATAAGGTTTCTTATGCTCATATTTATCTACTCAAAAAAAATTCTAATGAGCCATCATAGAATATGTATTAAGATACAAGACCATGTTGTCACAAATGATAAATCCTATGACATACATAAAATTATAGGACATCTTTGAGTAAAGTTTGCTTCCATCCTTGCATGAATCCATTATGTTCAACAAATTTATCTCATTCAATGATTTGTGCCATATAATAAAGGAAAGAGAAGTTACATTAGTGGTAATGAACAAGCTTAAGTATACACCAATTCAAATTCACATACAAAGAGTTCAAGCAAGTCAACATACAAAGTATTGTAGACACTAGAAAACTGCACATGATAGTTCTCGATGTTGAAACACCCCTAGATCAGACCATTACCCAACCTTTGACCATGACCCTGAGTCAGTTTAGCTAACTAGCTAAACCCAACTCACTAACCTACCCTTTTACCCCACTTAACCTTCAACCCTGAATTGTCGATGGTCACCCTAAATTTTGATGGTGAGGTCCCTACCACCTGAACAATCAAACTCAGTCTATGTGTAAACACAAACACATCATAATTTAATTCATGCAGCAAGCTAATGCATCAAGAATTAAATTTGGGTAATGAGTCTCACCGCTTCTAGAACCTACACCTCCATCTCTTTTTCCTATAAAAGAGAGGAGCAAGAGGTTAAAAAAGAAGGATCAATCAATCCATCCATTCATCTAGGAATATAGCAATCAAGCTATCAACCAGTAGTCATCATGAGCTTCTAGCTTCAATAACTTCTTTGTAGGTCTTCGTCCAGCAAGTTAGCAGCTATGACAAAGCCCTGAACCTCTACCAAAATTATTATTTAATCAAAGTACCATTACTTTTTTGAAATTTTTTCTTAGCCATCAAGCAACAAACTAGGTACATTTCATGTTTCAAGTTTTGTTTATTTAGTTCCTAACATCTCTACCTAAATCAGACCATTCTACCTCATCTCTTCCAACCCTCTGACCCCATGAACTTTAATATACCTTCAACACCTAGTTGTATCCATTCTGCAACCCTCTTTTAAAACACCATCAAAACTCATAGCAACCATTGACAATCACCCTTACCACTGATAATCACCTTCAACCATCGACAGTCACCCAACCACCAATGATCATCCCAACTACTAATGATCACTATAATAGGAAATAACAACAAGCTATTTCCACCTACCTACCCTCAACCAAATTTCACATTTTGTCTTTTTGCCTGTTTATAAAGACCCCACCTATTTTTTGAACCCAACCTGACCTATTTAGCATTAGTATTGACCCACTATTTTATATAATTAGTTTATTTCCTTTATCAACCATTTATTTCTTCTTGTATTCCCTTTCAATCTTTTTTATCACTTGATGCAAGTACTTCATCTTTATTTCTTTCAACTTAACTCTTCTAAAAGAGTGGATTGATAGCCTCCTAGTAAGCTCATGCTTCTTGGATCTAGTTTGTGCTAGGCAATCCACCTTGCTATCCATCTAACAAACCCTTTGTTATAGTATTTTATTATCTATAGGTCATTCTTTCCAAGACAAAGAGGAGCTCTTCACAATCATCTAGATCATGCGTACACAAACAAACAGGTTCTTCTACCATACCTGCATTTAGTTTATTACTTCTTCTTTGACTAGAAAATAAAATGAAATTGAGAGAAATATTTTGGCACACCCGGTGGGACTTAGTAGCATCTAGGTGCCCTTTTCTTCCTTATTATATGCTCATATAAAGAAATCAAAATTTATTTTGGGTATAAAGTAAACCTTGCATATATTGATCACTTACATGTTTAGCTCACGTAGTTAAAATTAAAGGCTAAGTAATTCAATCGTAGCTTCACTCTTTATCACACACCATACCAAACCACTTAAATTAATCAAAATATAATAACAACTAACATAAGACCTGACTAGGGTTTCATCTCCTAGTGGATCACCTTCACCCTTTGGCTATCTTACTTGGAGGTCATTACCAAGAAGAGAAACCAAAACTTGGCTCTCTAGTTGAGTTTAAACTTTAAAAATTGGTATATATTGGCTAAGCACCTGACACCCTTATCCTTGGGGTGTGTGAAGTGAGGGGGTAGGCCCCAATACCAAGCCACATATTGATTTCCAACATATATCCTTATGAGAGCCTTGAACACCTGAAACCGACCATAGATTTCTTTTCTAGTACTAGTTCTACAAACCAAATCCTTCTTCACACTTTCCAACTAAGGCATAATCCAAAAGTGAGATAAAAGGTACCTTAAGATTTAAAAATGCACTATAGTGTATGTTTTTTATTGCCTTGAGATCTTTTTCTTTTGTTTGCTTTGTGTTTGAGTTGGGAGCTCTCTTTTATTTCTTTCTATTTCTCACATGGTCTTTAATAGACAATAGTTGAGGAACCAAACCAACCAAGAGCCACCTTCCTCTTCTTCTTCCTCTATGGAATATACCTAAGATGTTGGGGTTTCTCCCCATCCTTCTATCCCCATACCATGCCTCAAAAATTGTCCAAGGTGATGCAAATTTTGCTACTTTCCTTGATAACAATCCTATAACCCTACAACATTACCTCAACACCCTATCTTACTGCACTCATGCTTCAATTCTTCCTAATGATCCACCTTATGAGATGCCTCCCCATCTTATGGTTGCCAGTACCTCTACCCAACCTATGATCACTCAAACATCTTTTTCTACCAATAATCCATCTACTACCTTCACCCAAACTCAATCAAACAACCCAACCAATAACCAAACACCCCCTACGCCAACCAACAAGTCCCTAATATAGGGACAACCTCACCTATTGTTACCTATACTCCACCTACCATGGGGATACTTTCTACCCTGCCACTATTCCCCTTATCATTACCAACCCACTTCAAAATGTGGTGCTTTCCATACCTTCTACCCTTCCACCTATCAGTACCAGAGTTACCACTCACCCCCAACTAATTAACCCATCCATACCTCTAACCCAATCCATATCAATTCCTCAATCTACTAATTTGATCATACCTCTAAACCAACCCACATTAACTCCTCAACAAATACCTATGACAACCTACCCACACTATATTCCTAATCCATGAGGATACATAACTCCATATTCTACCAAACCTCTTGTGCCCATTGACCCTTATGTGGCATCATCCCAACCCTCAATGACCATATACCAACATGTGGCATCCTCTCAACTTTCTATCAATTATTCATATATTGCATCCACCTAACCTCAACAAAACTTACCATATAATTATGGAACTCCCCAACCCCAAATAGATTTGGTCAAACTATTAATAGACAAAATGACCAACCTAGAGTCATCTATCTTTGGGGCTCACAACCTTTTATCTTGTGACCAAATCTGTAATGAACCTATTCACCCATCCATCCCTGTCCAACCTTACCATCCTCAATGGGAACTACCCAAGTTTTCTAAATTCCAAAGCAAGGAGGACCCCCACCAACACCTAAGAGCATTTTGGCATTCTTGCTACTTAATTGCCTACGATGAAGCTCTTCTTCTTCACACTTTTCTTATGTTTTTATCTAGACCATGTTAGGATAAAATAAAACTCATATTTATTCCTAAATCACATAAAAGATAAACTATGAAAAAAATCAATCAAACATATAAAAAATAATCATAAATATGCAAAAAATAGGAGACATTAGATTTAATGTGGTTCACCCAAGATGGGTTACATCCACCAAACTTGTCCAGTTTATTATTTTCAGCAATACAAGGGAGAAACAAATCCTACAACAAACCCTATTATACCTCTCTACCTCTTTCTTCCTCCTCTTTATGTGCAATATGTTTCCTCTTTCATCTCAACCATGTAACAATACATTTTAGGGTGAAAAAAACCTAAACATAACCTCTATCGTCAGATCTAAAAACCTTTAATCAATGGCCTAGATTGACTACAAAATTACAATTTTATAAGGTAATTTTAATAAAATGGGGTTCCCCCCTTGAAACCCCCCACACCATCATAGATACAGAGAATGTGATCTAAAAGTTAGATGAAATAACATCAGATTTTTAACCTCTGATCTTATAAGACAATCAGGCTCCACACCTAATAGACCAACATTAGATTGGTATAGTGTTATCACTAAGCACTCCATATTTTCTTTTTCCCAACTTTTCAATTAATATATCTAAGAAGGTCTCCATCACCGACCTCTACTCCATTAGGCAATTTGATGATGAATCAATTACTGATTTGTAGCTCGATGGAGAGGTCTTATCAACCATATCTTTTTCTCTTTTCCCCAACCCAAGTTGATTAAACTTTTCTCATAGGCTTGTACCAAACACATCGCCCCCACTCTATAGGTTCAAACCTTCAAAAAATTTAATGAGGCTTTCACCATGGCATGTAAGATAGAAATTAGATCCATCAATGAGGGGAAGTTCAAACTAAGAAATAAAAACTCTAGCTTCAAATCCAATGACCCTTCCCCATCCAAAACCACCAACCAATATAACTACCCTAACACCCAAACAAAGGTAGCCAAAAACACAGTTGTCCTTAAAACTACTCCACCTCTGGTTGTCAACCAAACTAACCAAACCAACTCCTCTGACTCCTCCAATCCACAAACTCAAAATCAAAACCAAGCTACCCAAAAATAATACACTCCATTAGGGGAGTCATATGCTTCAGTTTTTGACAAGTTGCTCAAAGTTAACATCATACAACTTCCCCCCATCAAACCTCCTCAATAATTTGATGCTTCTTACCCTATGCTTGATTGGTATAGTGATAATGATCTATGTGCTTTCCATCATTTCATTAGACATGATATTATCAAGTGTAACAGCTTCAAAACCATTGTCCAAAACTTGATCGATAAAGGAGAACTTGCATTGGATAATCCCATTGTACCTCTGAATTAGTCACTCAACATCTTTTGACAACCTTTTCCCAATCATGACCCTTCTACCAACCATGATTAATAAACTAGAATCATCTCATGCTTGTGAGGTTTATAAAGTCAATGTAATTATTAGTGAACCTATCATTGAGGAAACCACTGCCTCGACTACCTCTTTCTGCACTCCACTTATTAAAGTAGTGGAATCACCCTCCATTCCTTTGGACACCTAAATAAAGGAAATAACCACCTCTTTTTCTTCACTTTATGAGGTAATAGACTTACCCACCTCTCCTTTAATAGAAATACCAAAGGAGGCAACCATTGCCATCATACCTTCCTCCCCCATCATGGAATCACCCAATTTCACTTTAGAAACCATTCCACAAAAAGAGATCACCTCACCTACTCCCTCCATGGAGTTTACATCCTCCTCAATATTGGAACCTTTCATCAAATACAAGGGTGAATAAACCATTCCCTTACCCCAACCTATGGGTCTAATCTTTGAATCCAATGCCCAAGGAACCAAACTAGTTTACAAACCCTTCTCTAGACTGGTCCAAAGCCTAGAATTCTCTTCTCAACCTGATTTGGATCAAGTGACCTTTTGGCACTATCTTAGGCTCCCCTATCAAAACAAGCATGAACTTTCAACCTCACTTTCATCCACCATTAAACCTATCATCACCTCAACCCATTCATTAAACACCTTCCTCCAAAATTGTGGAAGAACAATCCAAACCATCTCCATCCAAAATCATAAAATTACCTTACACCTCTATAATCAAACCTATTACGAACCTAGGGGTGCTTACTACTCCTAGCCTTATCCACCCATATTTGAAGTTAGATTTAAACCCATCTAGTCCACCAAAGAAAACCTTAACCAAACCAACCAAGAAGGTGGAGCCACCCAAACTCCTACCTAGAACTAGAACCATACCACCCCCTTCCCTCTTACCTTCTATCTTGAGACCCTATCCTTCTTCCATCCTAGGAGCCCATCCTTCTATCAAGAAGGCCAACCCTCCCAAAACTACCCAAGCTAAACTTATTCCTTTATTCTACCCTTACCTACCCCCTCTAAAACATCAAACTCCCCATCATTTTTAGCCAAACTATCTACCTCTACCTACCCACCTATCTCCAAACCTCCATCATCCTGATCATCCACCTCCAAATATTTAACCTTTAAACATTACACCTCAAAACCATCCAATACCAAGCAACCCCAATCAAACCCACCTACCAAAACCATTCTACCACCCAAAACTTTCACGGTGGAGCCTACTTTTAAGAAAGATCCCACCCAAAAACCAAAAGTCAATCACCCTTAACACCTTTGCTTGAATATTATTTGACCATTTTACAAAGGTTGTTACAGACTTCCTCCTTAAACCTACCACCTATCAAACCCTTTTACCCTTCAATTCCTAAACCATATTGTTTCAATGATAGTTTAATCTACTCATACCACAAGGTAGCTAAACATGACATGAAAAACTATAAAGCTCTCTAAGAACTTGTCCATAACTTATGGGATGAAGATGATCTATTAACCAATGAACCTCTCTCAAGCCCATTATCAACCTAGAAACCAAATGAACCTATCCAACACTTACCTAGTCCTAAACTATCATCCAAGAGTGAGGAGGAAACCAAATAACCTTCTAACCCAATGCTTCCCCTCATCCACATTATCCATATGGTCACCTAATCTCAGACCCAACAAAAGGATAAGGGAAAGGATCAAGTTTCCATTCCATGGACATGCCTTCCACCCCTCAACCTTCCAATTAGACTCAAGTGCCTTCACCTTTACCAAAACCCAAAATATCCATTTTAGGTGCCTCTCCCTCCAACCCTTCTGAATCTATCCAACGAGTAGTTGTAAAATAACTTCACCAAAAACTAGTGAAGATGAGCTTATACAAACTGATCAAAACCTCACCCCATCACCTCCAAGTATTGATAGAGGCCCTACAATCCATAGAGGTTCAACCTAAAGACCCTCAATCTCTCATCTCCTTTGTTACCGCTCTTCAACTCTCTACCCTTGTCACCTTTAAGGATTTAGAGATACCCTCTATCCACCCTGAGGATCCAGATCCACCTCTCTTCATCATTGCATACATCAATCAAACCCATATCAAAAGGGTGATGATTGATGGGGGAGCTAGTATTAATATTATCTCCTCCCATGCTTATGAACAACTCCAGCTACCAAAGAATATCATGTCAAAAACCATAATAGTCTTTCATTCCTTTAATGATACTATGGCCACAACCTTAGGGATAGTCATCTTCCACATTTGCTTGGGACCTAGTATGCTTCCATAGCTCTTATACATTTTAGAAGGTGATTTTTAATGCAATGTCTTACTTAGACACCCTTGGATCCACTCCATGAGTTGTGTCCCATCCACTTTGCATCGATGTGTCAAGTTCAAACATGAGGGTCAAGACATCACTATACAAGTTGACCCTATCCCTTTCACATCTTGCATCATGACATATTGACCTAATGATGTTCTTCTTCCTTATTCATCCACCTCACTACCAACCAACATCAACTCCACCCCTACCATCAATGAAGCTTCAACTAGCTCATCTATCCTTTCTTCTCAGATCCCCAAAGAGGACCCCTTGGAACCTATGTTCCAACGTCTCTTATTGGAAGAGTATCATCTTTTGGCCTTGAATAATTTCCCTACTCCTCAAGAGTATGAGAACCTTGACCACAATCTTAGTTACGATCTCAATATCATAACCATCATTCCTTTTAGGCTTCCTAACCACTAAACCAACTTCATCTATGGGGGACTTGATCATCCCCTTCTTGCTTCCTCCACCACCTATTATACCCAACCATTTACCTTTAATTTTTCTTATTTGGATAAACCAAAATTTGCCAAATTATACCTTTATAGGTGTGCTTGGAATGGATTCAACCTTAGCCATTATGAACATGGACCCCACGAGTTATCTCTGATCAAGACCCAAAAACCTCATGAGTTATTTGGCCTTGGGTTCATCCCACCAGAAGAACCCATTGATTCACACAAACCCATTACCACCATTGATGAGGACATTCCATCCTCACCTACCCCATCTCTTTCAAAGTTTAAGGATTTCAAAACCATCCCCTCTAACTTTTTTTAGTCAATACCATTAGTTTGGGTCCCTTGACCTATCAAAAGGGCAACCAAACTAAAACCTTTCCTTTGATTCATCCTGAAATGTTGGAAAAAAATTATCCTACCATCCACACCATCCAACATCAGGACAACAATTCCATTCTCACCTATCTTAGTGTAAGGGATTATTTTATCCATAAATCCCTTCCTCTTTAGAACCAAACCATGTTGAATAAATCCACTATCAATGTCAACTTAGGTACTCAAAATAACCCTCACATTGTAAATATTGGTCAATCATAAGATTCCTTAAAATAATAGGATTACCCTTCCTTCCTTCATGATCAAAGCATAGCATTTGCTTGGTATTATCAATATATGCCTATAATTAATCCTTTCATATCTCTCCACAACATCATCATATATCCTGATGCTAAGCTTGTTAGGTAAAAGCTTCATAGGATGTACCCTCGCATCACCCTTCTAGTCAAAGAAGAGCTTCAATGCCTCTTATCTGTTAATTTCATTCAACCCATTGACTATACCCAATGGGTTTCCAACATTGTTCCCATCACCAATCCCATATGGGGACTTCACTTATTTATTGATTATCATGACCTTAACCTCACTTGTCCAAAGGATGACTTCCCTTTTCTTAGCATTAACCAACTTGTTGATCTTACAGGTGGCCATGAGATGTTATCTCTCATGGATGGTTTCTTGAGATATAATTAGATCTTGATTACCCCTGAGGATAAACATAAGACTTATTTCATCATCCCATGGGAAACCTTTTGCTATAGAGTCATGCCATTTGGTTTGAAGAATACTGGAGCAACCTACTAGTGTGCGATGACCTACATCTTCCATGATCTCATCCACAAAATCATAGAGGACTATGTAGATGATTTCCTTGGGAAATCCAAATATCATAAGGATCATTTAGAAGTTCTTGAGATTATCTTTGAGTGCTTAATCCATTTCCATGTCTGACTCAACCCAGAGAAATGTGTTTTTGGGGTCCTATCTAGAAAGCTTCTTGGCTTTATTGTCTCTCTTCAAGGAATCGAAGTAGACCATACCAAAGTCAAGGCAATCCTTGACATGCCACCTCTAACCCACCTTAATCAACTCTGTAGCCTATAAGGGAAGATCCAATCCATCTATCACTTCATCTCTCAGTTGTTAGATATATGTCAACCCTTTCACCATCTTTTCAAGAAAGATAAATCTTTTAAGTGGACTAAGGACCATCTACAAACCTTTGATTCACTCAAAGATCACCTTCTTTCTCTACTCATTCTTATCCCTCCTAAATAGGATTAACCCTTCTACCTTTATATCTTTGCCACTGACCATTACTTAGGGGTAATGCTTGCTCACTGTGATGAACAAAACAAAGAGCAAACTATCTACTATATAAGTCAAACACTTATAGAGTATGAGACTTGGTACACCCATAACAAGAAGCTTTGCCTTGATTTAGTTTTTGTGGCTTCTAAATGTTGTCATTACCTCCTCAATCACAAAACCTTCATCATTACCAACACTGACCCACTCAAGTATATGCACTCTAAACCATACCAAAACCAACATATGGCTAAGTGGCTCATGTTCCTAGTTGAGTTTGACCTTGAGTTCCTTCAGTAGAAGTTGATTAAGGGATAAGTCATCATCGATCAATTGTCCAAAGATCCTTTTCTAGACAACTGACCACTTCCTCTTACATTTTTAGATGAGTTCATCATGACTATTTCTCAAGAAGATGTCACCTACCAAATGACCATGTTCGTTTATGGCTCGAAGTGCCAATGTAGTGGGGGTACTAGAGTTATCCTCATTCACCTCAATGGCAAACCTTTTCCTATTTCTTTCAAACTTGGTTTTGAGTGTACCAATAATATAGTTGAGTATGAAGCCCTAGTAATAGGTCTCTAAACTGCTCTAGTATCAAGATTTAAGATGATTAGTATCTTTAGTGACTCCCAATTTATAGTCAACCAGATTAATGGATCCTACCAATGTAAGAATGATGTCTTGCAACAATACAAACAACTAGTAGATGTACTCTTAACATCTTTTGATCATTACCTTATCCAATATATTATATGATCTACTACTAATTTCATACATACATTAGCTTCCCTTGCTTCCTAGCTCCCATATGTGCATGTTGATTCTAAATTATTTATCACCATTCATCATTTTATCACACCCTCTTATATCCAATCTGACCTCTTACCATTTGTAGTGTATAGGAATCTTCATCAAACATTTGGTATGAGCAAACCTTTGACTACCTCAACCTCGACATCATTTATCCTCACCTCTCTAGGAATGCTTAAAGAGCCTTTGTTTAGAGTACCTCTCATTATACCATATTAGGTGGAATCCTTTACAAATGTTGTTTTGACGGCTTCCTTCTCTGTTTCTTACGTAGCCATGAATCTTCGCATGCTATCAAGGAAATACATGATGGAATCTATGGAGGACACTTTAGTAGTCTAGCTATCACTAAATGTATCCTTCACCTTGGCTACTATTGGCCTAATCTCAACCAAGACTATTGTGATTATGTAAAGAAGTGTGTAAAATGTCAACATCACACCAATTTACATCAAGTGCTAGCCCATGGCCTTCAAGTATCCAAGGACTTTTATCCCTTTTCATAATGGGGACTAGATCTCATTAGGGAAATCAATCCTCATTCTTCACAATGACACCACTCCATTATCACCACCATTGAGTATTTCACCAAGTGGGTGGAGGCCATTCCTCTTATCTCGACCAAAGTTGACAAGATAGTCAACTTCATTAATCATCATATCATCTATCATTTTGGTGTTCCCCATAAGATCATCACTGATAATAGAAAATATTTCAAGAACAAACAAGTCCAAGGTCTTTATGATGCATTTGACATCAAGTTAAGATTTTCCTCGCCTTATCATCCATAAGTAAATGTATAGGTAGATGCCTCTAACAAAACCCTCAACAAGATGTTAAAAAAATGGTCAGTACTTCTAGGTGGGATTGGAATTTGCACATCCCTTTCACTTTATGGGTCTATCACATTATCATTTAAAACTCTATAAGTGCTACCCCTTTCTCTCTAGTCTTTAGAGCAGAGGCAATCTTGCCTTTCGATGTTCAGATTCCCTCTCTTCACATATCCTTGAAAAACATCATTTTTGAGAGCAACTATCATCAAAATCATCTAGCATGACTTGAGCTACTTGACGAGCACCACCTAGCTATGCTTAACCATCTTCATGTCTATCAAGAGTGAGTTAAGCAGGCCTATAACAAGTGCCTGAAAGATTAAAAATTCAACATCAGAGACCTCATCCTGAAGGAAAATCAAAATGTGACCAATATGGAGAAAAGTAAGCAAGGTAAGTTTGATTTTAATTACCTTGGACCTTACATCATAACCCATAAGTATGGATCAAGAGCTTATCATTTATCCTCTCTTAAAGGCAAACTAAAACCTAAGCCTCTCAATACTTCACACCTGCATCCTTTCTTTTACTAAACAAGGATCAAACTCACCTTTTATCTAACTTAAGATCATCCCTTGATTTACAAGATTTTCACCTTCCTCACACCTTCATCTCATCCCTTTGAGGATAACTGATTACCACATAGAATCATGTGATTAACCATCACAATCACAAGCCTAATATTAAATATGGGTACCATAGCTCTACCCATGCGATGGTTCTCATAGATACATTTCATCCTTAATCAGATGGAATCCCATGGTCATTGTCTCTCCAAACCACCCCTTTCACCTATCATTAAACTTCTTATGCTCTAGGTTTTTCCCTCATAAAGGTAAAACTCCAAGCCTATATATACTTGTCAATGTCTAACCTAGCATCAAAATATCACTTGGGTCAAATATCTCCGTTAAGGTGTGGAGCTAAAAGCTTCACCAAATGAGCAAGTGCAGAAGTTGCAGGAATTACACAGTCACCGGCATCGGTCAAAAGCGACCGACATCGGTCAGGAGTCGACTAGGAGATGCCAGCATTGGTCATGGATCGGTCGATGTCGGTCACAGGCAGACAGGCAGGGACTGACATCGGTCACCTGTGCGTCCAGAATGCTATTTTCGTAGACAAAATAGAGTGTTTGCATGATAGGATTAAGTGTTAGTCTTAAGTCTGCATCTCTATCTTAAGTAAGACTATTTTGAGCCCTTGATTAGGAGGTGCATCTAATGGATGTAATTGGATGCTCATGTTTCCTAATATTATATATAGGATTAGATCTTCATAGCTTATTGGAACAGTACAAGAATTGTATATGTGTATCAATCCAGGTTGTTGGATTTGATTCTAATTGAGAGAGAGAACTCTTGAGGGAAAGAGATCTAGAAAGAGATCTGTACATCTGAGAGAGGTGTGGAAGAAAAGAAGTTTCTTCAATTGTATTCTTTCTGTAAAGAGTTTAATACAAGTTTTCAGGGTGGTTTCTTGTATCTCTTGTTCTTTTCTATTTCTGATTCTAGTTACTTATCATTCTAGTTTAATTCCGTGTTTAGTTGCTTTCATATAGTAATCAACTTTGTTGGTTGATCCCCAACAAGTGGTATCAGATTTCAGGTTCACTAACAGGTGGTTCAGATCTGTGTAGTGTGTGTTGATTACATGTTACTCAAAGGGAGTTCTATTTGAGTGGGAGAAGCAATGGCAGAAGAAAGTAAACTGAGAATGGAGAAGTTTAATGGCAAGAATTACCAATTATGGAGAATGAAGATAGAGGATTATCTGTATCAAAAAGATCTATACTTATCGTTAGGTGGAGTTTCAAGGAAGCCCATAGACATGGAAGATGAAGAATGGGAAGTTCTTGATAGAAAGGCTCTTGGATCTATAAGATTGAGTCTAGCATCTACTGTGATATCTAATCTATCACAGGCAAAGTCAACGGTAGAGTTAATGACTACTTTAGCAAATTTATATAAAAAACCCTCAACTTCAAATAAGGTATATCTTATGAAGTAGTTATTTAATTTGTAAATGCAGGAAGGTGGATCTGTATCTAATCATCTAAATGACTTCCATGGAATTGTAAATCAATTAAATTTAGTCAAAATAGTGTTTGATGATGAAATTAAAGCTCTTTTAATCTTATGTTCTTTGCCTGAAAGCTAGCATAGCTTGGTAATGGCAGTTAGTAATACTACATCTGCTTCAAATATTTTAAAAGTAGATGATGTTGTTAGTGTAATCTTGAATGAAGAAATTCGCAGGAAAAGCACAGAGGAAACATCAGGGAACGCTTTAAGTTTTGAGAGCAGGGGAAGGCAAAAAGAGAAGAGCAAGAAAGGGAGATCAAGGTCTAAGTCAAAGATGAGAGGTAGATCCAAATCAAGAAATGGCACGAGGATAGCCTGTTGGAATTGTGGAAAGATAGGGCACATAAGCAAAGATTGCTGGTCAAAACCTAAAGAAGACAATCAGCATGAAGGTAAAGAAGAAGCAAAAGTTGCAGGTATTGCACAAGATGCTCTTATATTCTCTTTGCATAATAATATAGAATCTTGGGTGTTAGATTTTGGTGCCTCTTTTCATGCCACCCCAAATAGAGAATATTTTAGTGACTATGTCCATGGAGATTTTAGAATAGTTTATTTAGGGGATGATGAGCCTTGTAAAATTGTTGGCAAAGGAAAAGTGCAGCTGAAAATGCAGAATGGCAACACATGGGTGTTGAGAGATGTCATGCATGTTCCCAACTTAAAGAGGAATTTGATTTCTGTGGGAAAGTTAGGGGATGAGGGTTGTACAGTAACTCTCACAGCTGAATCTTGGAAGGTGACCAAGGGTGCACTTGTATTGGCCAGAGGTAAGAGAGTAGGTACTCTCTATTTATGTAATTATATTACTGATAATTCTCCTTCTATATTATCTACTTCAGATGTGGATGTAAAGTTGTGGCACTCCATGCTCGGCCACATGAGTGAGAAGGGAATGTCCATTCTTAAGTTAAAAGGTATGCTTTCAGATTTGAAAAGCATAGATCTAGATTTTTGTGAGCACTGTATTCTTGGGAAATAGAAGAGAGTGAGTTTTCTCAAGACTAGGTCAACAAAGAAGAAGCACAAATTGTAGCTTGTTCACGCAGATGTGTGGAGACCAGCTCAGGTTGCTTCTATTGGAGGATCATAGTACTTTATCTCTTTCATTGATGATGCTACAAGAAAGGTATGGGTCTATTGTATAAGGAAGAAATCTGATGTTTTTGACACTTTTAAAATTTGGAAAGCTATGGTTGAAAATGAAATAGGTAGGAGATTGAAGTGCCTAAGATCTGACAATGGTGGTGAGTTCTGCAGCCACAAGTTTAACTGGTATTGTTATATGCATGGAATACGCAGGCAAAGGATGGTTCCAAGGACACCTCAGCAAAATGGAGTTGCTGAAAGGATGAACAAAACAATAATGGAGCGTGCAAGGTGTATGAGATTGCATGCTGGTTTGCCCTTAGAGTTTTGGGTAGAAGCTGTGGATATTGTAGTGTACCTGATTAACAGAGGACCCTTTACAGCTCTGGATGGTGGAATTCCAAAAGAGGCATGGATAGGTAAAAAGGTAGATCTCTCATTTCTCAAAGTTTTTAGTTGTGAAGCTTTTGTGCACGTTGATAAGGAAAATAGAAAGAAGCTGGATGTTAAGTCTATGAGGTGCACATTTATTGGTTATGGCTCTGATGATTTCGGATTCCTGTTTTGGAATCTAGGAACTAATAAAATAATTAGGAGCTGTGATGTTGTTTTCAATGAAAAAGTGATGTATAGTGATCAGCTCAAGAAGCTGAATCAATCTGGGCAGAGCAATAGAGAATTGGACGAGGTGACGGTCCAAAATGAGCTTGCGAGAAAGAATAATCACAGACAGGAAAACACAGAGATCAACGTTGGTCAAGTAGGAACCGACATCAGCAATATAGGAACCGAGGTCGGTCATATAGTAACCAATGTCAGCCAGGCAGGAACTGACGTCAGTCAGAGAGAATCGACGTCGGCCACTAACAGGCCTGGAGGTGACCAAGGTCGGTCACTGTCAGAGAATTTGGGTAGACAACGTGTTGTGAATGAGTCTATGATGCCCATCAGGAGGTTAGAAAGGGTAAGTAAACCTCCAATTTGATATTCCCCTTCATTATTTTATTTATTGCTTACTGATGGTGGAGAACCAGAGAGTTTTGATGAAGCAATATAGGTGGAATCCAAGAATCAGTGGGAGCTAGGCATGAATGAGGAGATTGATTCCTTGAAAGAGAACCAAACGTGGGATTTGGTTGAGTTTCCAGCGGGAAAGAAGACACTGAAGAACAGATGGATCTACAAATTGAAGGAAGGTGAGAATGGACAGATGAGATATAAGGCCAGGTTGGTAGTGAAAGGATTTGCACAAAAACCAAGTATTGATTTTGGTAAGATTTTTTCTCCTGTAGTTAAAATGACTTTTATATAGACTGTATTGTCTTTAGTTGCTATTAAGGATTTGCATCTTGAGCAGCTTGATGTTAAGACAACGTTTCTTCATGGAGATTTGGATGAAGAAATATATATGGATCAGCCGGAAGGATTTGAGGTCAAAGGTAAGGAGAAGTTAGTGTGTAGATTGAAGAAAATCTTGTATGGCCTCAAGCAAGCTCCTAGACAATGGTATCTGAGATTTGATAGGTTTATGACTGAGCATGGCTACAGTAGGTGTCAATCTGACCATTGTGTTTATTTTAAGAGATTGGATAATGGTAGATATATTATTCTATTGTTGTATGTAGATGATATGCTGGTTGCAGGATCACACATGCATGATATCTCTAAGCTTAAGGTGAAATTAGCTCACACATTTGCCATGAAGGATTTGGGAGTAGCAAAGAAAATACTTGGCATGAGCATTAAGAGAGACAGGAAAAATCACAGGTTGATTTTGTCTCAAGAGGATTATGTGAACAAGGTGTTGAAACGGTTCAATATGCAGGATGCAAAACCGGTAAGCACACCTTTGGCTGGACATTTTAAATTGAGTAAAGAACAGTGTCATAATTCACATGATGAGGTAGAGTACATGAGTAGAGTTCCATATGCTTCCGCAGTAGGGAGCTTAATGTATGTAATGGTTTGTACTAGAGCTGATATTGCCCAAGCAGTGGGAGTTGTTAGTAAGTATATAGCCAATCCAGGGAAGGAACACTAGAAAGCAGTTCAATGGATCCTCAGATATCTGAGAGGGACCAGTAGTAGGCATTTGTGCTATGGTGGGTCAAACACTTATCTACATGGTTATGTAGATTCAAATATGGCAGGTGATTTGGATGGCAGAAGGAACACCATAGGATATGTTTTCACTGTTGGTGGAACGACGGTTAGCTGGATATCAAAGTTGTAGAAGTTTATTGCCTTGTCAACTACAGAAGCAAAATATATTGCAGTCACAGAGGCTAGCAAAGAGATGATATGGATGACACGATTCATGGAAGAGCTAGGAAAGGAGCAAGAGAGTTGCAAATTATACAGTGATAGTCAGGCAATTCATTTGGCTAAGAATTCAACCTTTCATTCAAGAACCAAGCATATACAGCTGAGGTACCACTTCATTAGACAAGTATTGGAGGATGGTGAGTTGAAGCTAGAGAAGATCCATACAAATAAGAACCCTGATGATATGTTAACCATGCTGGTAATAAAGGAGAAGTTGAATCTTCATTCAAATTTTGTTGGTCTTCATGATTGAGTTTGAAGATGGAGGAGCTAGAAGATGTTGTTGTACAGGTACTGGTGCAGCTGTTTATCTCCAAGTGGGAGATTGTTAAGGTGTGGAGCTAAAAGCTTCACCAGATGAGCGAGTGTAGAAGTTTTAGGAATTACACAGTCACCGACATCGGTCAGGAGTGATCGACATTGGTCAGGAGTCGACTAGGAGATGATCGACCGACGTCGGTCACAGGCAGACAGGCAGGGACCGACGCCAGTCACCTGTGCGTCCAGAATGCTATTTCTGTGGACAAAATAGAGTGTTTGCATGATAGGATTAAGTGTTAGTCTTAATTCTGCATCTCTATCTTAAGTAAGACTGTTTTGAGCCCTTGATTAGGAGGTGCATCTAATGGCTGTAATTGTATGCTCATGTTTCCTAATATTATATATAGGATTAGATCTTCATAGCTTATTGGAACAGTACAAGAATTGTATATGTGTATCAATCCAGGTTGTTGGATTTGATTGTAATTGAGAGAGAGAACTCTTGAGGGAAAGAGATTTGGAAAGAGATCTATACATCTGAGAGAGGTGTGGAAGAAAAGAAGTTTCTTTAATTGTATTCCTTCTGTAAAGAGTTTAATACAAGTTTTTAGGGTGTTTTCTTGTATCTCTTGTTCTTTGCTATTTCTGATTCTAGTTACTTATCATTCTAGTTTAATTTCGTGTTTAGTTGCTTTCATATAGTAATCAACTTTGTTGGTTGATCCCCAACAATCTCTACCATGTAAACTACTTTTTTGAAGGATAACTACCAAAATAAGCAAACCCAAACTAAGACCACTCATTGGAAGGATGGCTAAGTCAATTTTATCAAAATTAATCATTTGAAGCTTCTTGCATCGATTAACTTCACAAACCTAAACCAAATAATAAAATACCCCCTATCAAAATCAAGAATAAACTATCCCAAGAAAGTTACAATCAACTTTCATATATGTAACATTAATAAACTTCCTACATCGATCAGTCTACACCTTACATTAAAACATGGACTTGTCTATTAAGGTTCTTAGGTCACCTATAGAAAGGGAAAACTAATCCTCAAAAGGTTACACTACCCTTCACACCACCTATCACCTATCTACCCTTTGTACCATCTACAAATCAAGGGATTCAAAGCTTACTTGACATGATCTGATCAAGACACCTTTTTATCAAATAATGCATGCTAATGCGAAGCATTCGATGGGATTATGTTCCTTAATCCAATCTAACTTTGGATTTCTCTTTGTCTTATATCAATGAATAAGCATCGTGCCTTTTCCTTATCTTTTCATAATTAGTTCATGTATTCACTTAGACATAGGTCTCATGTTTTTCATCTCTTTTCCCACATCTAGTTTCGTTACCTAACTTACTTTATGTGCTATCATCAAAAAATAAACTATAAACCATAAACATCACATCATTATAACATCACATCTACATCATAAACCACATCATAGATCCATGATCATAACCATAATCAAAACATCATAACTATATATAAAATAAAGCATCACATCATCATAATCATGTATAATCACTCATCATAAACATCATCCATAATCATCACATGCCTAAGCTAATGAGCCTACATATTATAAGCATAGTCATAATAACATATAAACATCTAAACCATGAATCATGAACCATAAAATAACATCTATATATCATCATCACATCATATACATCATGTCTCATAAAAACAAAATAACACATTTAATAATATGCATCTCTTTCTCTCAAAACATATACATCTCACTGCATCGGCTCACAGGTCGATATCAAAATCATATACACCTATATATAACATATGCCCCTAGGGTATTAATGTTTCTTGGTGCTTAAACCTCGATGTTCCTACTTGTTCACCCATAGAAGTAACCCACTAACCTAGAGTCACTATACTTACATTGCCTACCAAACTGGATTTGTACTCACCCCATCGAGGCTCCTCTAGATAATGTGTTAAAACTATGGCCTCATAATAATGTAACTCCTCATAATCTAGAATCATCTCCATCGGTCATGGCTCTAGAAGAAAAAACTCAACATCTTCTCACCTATACCTTAGGAACGGATCTAAAATCCCTTGTATTAGGTCAAACTAATAGTAAACCTTGTCAAAAGGGATGAGCTTAGTCTCACCCTCTCTCCTCCCAAAAATACACTTATAGCCCTACATCAATAAAATATGTTGAATATAATGGGCCCACCTCAAAAAACCAACATATGGCCTCCAAACCACATCTCTAACTACTAAGGCATCCAATTTCCCTATAAACCAATCAATATCTCAAACATGTGCTCCAGCTCCTATGAGCACATAATCACTCCACTGCATGAAACCCACCCTAAAGTACATTTGGGTGTATCCCTCTCATGGTAGCCCCATCAACTTCAAAACTTGAATGTGCTCATAGGCCCAATAATGCAACATGAACCCCACATTGATGCCATATCTCCTATGTGCTCTAAACCCCCACATCTCCCTATATATCTAAACCAACAAAATAGGTGCCCACATAAAAACTATTCGACCCATTAACATATCCACCAATACACCTAGTAATAGATAAGAAAACCTCCCACTACTCAAATCTAACACTGTAAAACATGAGACTACCATCATCATCATCATCAACCTCTGATCATCTCTAGCCCTGTAATACAAAAATCTATAGCTAAAGCCTCCAACATGCCACCTAGTAAATGTATGATCATCACCATATAGTTACTCCATCAACTCATCCATCTCCCCTCTCTCAATGTGATATATCAGTCACCCTTGAATCAGTAGCCATGTGATCCTATGTACATCCTCTAATAGGATATTCATCTCACCCATCGATAGGAAAAAGGTATTCATGGTCAGATTCCATCTCTTGATGAGGGACACGATCACTGCTGCATCTCGTGGCATGTGTTGGTAATGCATCATCACCCTAAGGCTAACATCTTTCATATGAGCCCAATCCTTATTTGTCATCCCTTAATAGATCTCCTAAAAAATCTAAGGGACCTGATCCTACATTTAGATATGATCTCATGCCTATAAAATTTAATATAGTGAACACACTTAGTTTTCTATTAGCTACTTTTCCCATAAACTTCCCCCTTTTTTACCTCATTCACCCTACCTAAAATAACGTATTTTTTTTCCTATGTATACTACATCAACCTCTTTTTTTAACCTACCCTCCCACTCCAACTAGCCTTAACATTCTAATACTACAACATTCCACTTCACCTATTATCTTAAGCCTTTTATCAAAAACCCTTGACTATTTGGTCAACTATCGATGGTCACTATGACTATCAATGATTGGTTGGCTATTTGACCTATGATCTTCAACCATCAACAATTAACTATGATCATTGATGATCGGCTATGACTACTAATGATCACTATGTGTGACTATCAGTGGTAAAAATCTAACCCTACCCTACCCAAAACTTACCTAACCACTCATATACATTAAATAATTTCCCTAACTTTATCCTTCAACCTACGCCCAACCTATTTACCCTCCTAATTTTAATTTTCACCCACAAATTTCAACAATAACAACACACAAACCTAAAACTAGGTTAAAACCCAAACCCCTCTCCCAAACCAATCACAAATTAACAAAATTCAACCAAGATGACCAAGTCAAACTAATCTATCATTTAAGGAAACCCTTACCTCATTACTATCATCAAGGAGGAATCTTAGGTTCTACTACTTAGTCATGCCCCTGTCCACCCTGCATCCTTATTTCAACACTCAGTTAACTCAATAATCAACTCCACCTAATCTACCACTCAACAACCACCTCATCAACACTCTTACATAAAACACCAAGGATATTGGTACATAGGGAGTCAAGATTGAAAAGCACACAAGTGAAAATGACAAAACTTTTTCACTTTTTATCCTTTATGCTTTTAAGGTTTCCCCCTAACCATTGATGGTTAGGGTGACCATCGATGGTCAATTTTAAGATCCCTGACCGTCAATGGTTAGGATGTCCCTTTTGTATAATTTTGGGCACATACTTACCTTAGTGCCCACTTTTGGAGATTTCATTCTGTGCCTACCCCACCAACCACATCCACCTTGACGTTGGCCGTTTTGGCCTAAACTATCACAAATTTGTGATGACCTTGCCTAGTTTTTTTGCCTGCACTGACCAACATTGCCATGTTGAACATTTTAGTTTTCACCACCTAGTGCACACCAAACCATTTGTGTTCTTCTTGGGAATACTTCCTACTGTAAATACCTATGAAACACCAACCTTATCTAGGAGACTTGATAGGAATAACCTGATCAGCTATGCCTAATGTTGTGGCCTAATTATCCCATCACTAATCCTTTTAGAATGAACATTTTATTTGTATCAACTATGTCAACTTAGTTTATGTGTGATATTAGCTATCACACTTACTCATATTTTATGTGCATGTTTGTGTTCCAAATACCCAACCCTTTTATCACCAACCTCATGACTCACCATAACCACTTATCAAACCCACTTTTGATTTGGTTTCACCTCATCAATTCTTAGTTTGAGTGGGAACACCTCCTTTCATACTCGGGTCAACCAAACCTTCGACCTACAATGCATTTTTATTTTATAATTTTCTAACACAAATTACACAAAAAAGGGGAAAAATGTAGACACTAGAAAACCACATATTATGGTTTGAGATGTCTAAACACCCCTAGATCAGACCATTACTTAACCTCTGACCATGACCCTGAGTCAATTTAGCTAACTAAACCCAACTCACTAAACTTCCATTTTACCCCACTTAACCTTCAACCCTCTACCATTGATGGTCACCCTAACCACTGACGGTCAGGTCCTTACCACTTGAACACTCAAACTTAGTTCGTGTGTGAACATAAACACATCACAATTTAATTCATGCAGTGAGTTAACACATTAAGAATTAAATTTGTGTAAAAAGTTTCACCCCTTCTAGAACCTACATCTCCATCTCTTTTAATTACAGAAGAGAGGAGTATGAGGTGGAAAAAGAAGGATTAATCAATCAATCAATCAATCCATTCATCCAAGAATTTAGCAATTAGACAATCAAGCTATCAACCAGTAGTCATCGAGAGCTTCTAACATCAAGAACTTCTTTGTAGGTATTCCTCCAACAAGTTATTAGCTACAATAGAGACCTGAACCTATAAAAAAATTATTCTTTAGGAAAGTTATCATTACTCTATCATAATTTCTTCTTAGCTTATCTTCAGCCATCAAGCAATAAACTAGGTACATTTCATGTTTCAAGTTTTGTTTATTTGGTTCCTGACATCTCTACCTAAATCATACCCTTTTGCCTCATATCTTCCAACCCTCTAACCCTTTGACCCTAAATAAACCTTCATCACCTAGCTATATCCATTCTATAAACCTTTTCTGAAACACCCTTAGTACCCACAACAATTGTTGATGGTCACCTTGATTACCAATAGTCACCTTCAACTGTTGATGGTCACCCAACCGTCGATGATCACATTAACCACTAACGGTCATCCCAATCATTGATGGTCACTGTAATAGGAAATAACAAGCTATTTCCACCTACCTATCCTCAACCAAATTCCACTTTCTATCTTTTTTCCTATTCACAGAGACCCCACCTATTGTTTGAACCCAACTTGACCTATTTATCATTATTATTGACCCGTTATTTGTTATAATTAGTTTATTTCCTTTATCAAGCATTTATTTCTTCTTTTACTCCCTTTTAGTATTTTGTGTCATTTGATGCAAGTACTTTATATTTATTTCTTTCAACTTAACTATTCTAAAAGAGTGGATTGAAAGCCTTCTAATAAGCTCATGCTTCTTAGATCTAGCTCACACTAGGTAATCCACCTTACTATCCATCTAACAACCCATTTGTTTTAGTATTTTCTTATCTATAGGGCATTCTTCCCAAGATAAAAATGAACTCTTCACAATCATCTGGATCACTCATGCACAAACAAATAGGTTATTCTACCATACCCGCATTTAGTTTCTTACTTCTTCTGTGACTAGAAAATAATTTGAAATTGAGAGAAACAGGTACAACTAACCAATAATAAGAATGATTAGAAAGGAATAGTACATGCATTTTTAGATCCTACTCTATGCATTATTTTATCAACTCCTCCAAGGAGATAGTTCACTAATCTCATAGAACCTCCATATAAGATTCTCAAAACACTATTGGAATGCAATGTAATATCTCTCCTTTCCATTAAATAGGTTGATGTGAATTGACTTCTTTCAATAGTTAATAACCAGAATGCCTTTTGTAATTATCATAGGGATTTAGGCCAGACTACTAATATATGCATTAGTTTGAGACATGAGATTTAGGATTTGATAGATGCAAACATCATTGATGTGGGTACACCAACATAAAGTATGAAAACACAACCAAGTGAAGGTAAAGTAATGAAAATATTCAGTGGTATTTTTCCTAAGCACATAGCTAATGAGATGTAAAATATATCAGGTATGAATTATGTAATATATAATGCACACCTTATTCTAGTTTATTACCATTCTCATGTAGAGGAACAACATCCTTTAAATGATACCATAGGTTATTATCATACCTTTGTGCCACCTAGGCCACTCATCACATTTGCAAAGCATGAAATAGTAAATGATGACTTAGATTTAAACACTTTATGTATGCGAGCTCATATTGATCACCAGCCAATTTGGAGTGTTATGGTTGATAACAGTTCAAGTGTGAACATGTGTAAAAATACACTTATTTATCATCTTATCAGGATATGTTTCGCACCACTATAATTATAAAAGAATTTAATGGTCGCATTTAGAGCTCTATTGGTGATATTATATTACCATTATAGGTTGGTCTTGCACACATGGCCACCATGTTCATAGTAGTACCTAGTGTAGGTTTATTTGATATATTTTTGGGATGCCCTTGGATTCAATATATTTGTGCAATTCCTTCTATATTCCACAAATTCTTGAAATATAGATATGATAATGAGGTAATTATAGTTTCAAGTATCCCTTATGAGTACCCTCTATCATAGACATATTTGGTTATCATATAACAACCTTTAGTTGAGCCACTTAAAAGGGTGCAACCTACTTAGAGATTTCCACAATAGATATCTAAAATTCTATAGAGGCCTATCTTAGAAAGGCCCCTTGAGTAGATTTTTATTACAGATTCTAGATAACCTTTCTCTACTCCTATGTGTCCTCAATTGTTATTATATATCACTAAGGGTATCTCACATAAGACATCAACACAATTTTCAAAAGCTACAAGATGGGTTCTAAAAATCCCCATAGTTCATCATGATTAAACATAAAGACAATATGCTACAAAGTATCAGTATGATAGTGATAGTTATAACATGTCTATTATTCCATAGTCAGATTCTTCATTAAGATTAGCTCAGTCACCACAAACATAGTCCTTTTCCTTCGATAAATCTTATCATTCCTTTTATTGACATAAGGCCTATTGATTGTGAGTCCCTTGCAGGACTCATTGGTTAGTATCTCTCTTTCACTTTGCACATACTCTTTTCATAAATATTTCAAAAATATAAAACTAGTAAAATATTCTAGAAAATAACAAAATTAGGACATATGCATACTTATATTTATTTTGTCATACATCAATTTAGTTGTGTACAATATTACATACTTGCTTTAGCCAATTTTATATAATACATGCTTCACCAGTGTACATGAATGACTATAGATTACATAGATTATAAGTCCCAAATTGAATTCTAGGTACTCTAATTATTACATAATCTGAAACTATATTTATATAAAAGTGTTGTGGTGGATAATATTGCCCTACTCTAATATCCTTCACCCCAATATTGTCACAATAAGCTCAAATTATCACCACTCAATTCCAGATTACACACATGCTTCTTACAACATGTACATTCACTAACTAGCTCATTGGGGGGATGTTAAACACAACATCTATAATCCTTTAACCACTTATACACTTAGTTCCTTATTTAGAATTGCATCTTTCAATATTTTTCACTCAGTAACATTGTGATATACTACTATCTATCTCAGTTGTTGAATATACTCACTTTAAAACTTAGCTCTTGTTGATCAAATTACATAATTATGCATGCTTTTCATATTGTGTTCCTAGATTCATATCTTATATGTATTCTCTCTTTTCTTTGAGGACATTTGAATATGTCATTTTTAGTGGATATAAGCCTTCATGTTTCTAATTCTATGCATATATAGACATTTGAACATGTCTTTATGTGTGTATGTTATGTGTGCATCCATTTGAACATGTCCTTATATAGGGCTCTAAGCCTTCATTGCTTGTTTATATTTGTATGAGGATAGTTGAATATGTCCTTGTATGTGCTTATATTTTATTGAGTGACATTTGAGCATGTCCCTTATATGTGGCCCCTTGGCCTTCTATTATATGTTTTATGTGCTTTATGTGTACTCTTTGATTGTGTGCATTATGTGCATGACACCTTGCTTCCTTCATGGCTCAAATTTTGATGCTATGATGGACATTATACATCCACTTGGTCCTTCTAATGCCATGATAGATATCATTAATTTATCCCTAAGTAGTTCTTTTAGGCATTACATAGTTTGATCATTTATTTGCATGCCTAAATATTAAAATTTATCTAGACAATCTTACTATGAATACTTGTTCCTACATGCATATTACATTATCACTATGTTTAGTTTATCTATTTGATGATGCTATGCTACTCCATGTTATCATTACTACTCATATTTCAATAATTAGGTCATAACAATCTATTTCATAACTTTTTCTTTTGAGTTAAGTTTCTATTGTCATCAAATTGTGCACCCTAGGATACTCTATGAGATTCCTACAATTTGATGCAACATGGAATCATATTTAGAGAGATGAATCTCTAGGATTGAAAGGGATAGTTCCCTAGATTCATCTTTAAGTGCTTCTTACCTAATCATGCTTGTTTATGGGGAAAAGGGTTAGGAGTTTTCAAGAAAAGGAAACTACACTAAATAGGTGATACACCAAGACATATCCCACAGACTATCACACTCCTACTAAGCATCAAAGCTTTCCAAGACCAATTCTAGGCATTAAAGGATCCTAACATAGTGTTTCAATGTGAAGGTAGGCATACATAGGATAAGCAACAAGATAAATAATCTAGGGGAAGATTGCACACCACAGAGATAATTGCATACTTGAAAAGGAGCTTAGTACATTCATACACTTCACATGCCCTGTTAAAATCAGAAATCTTTCTTAAGCATGAAGGATAAAGAGGAGTAAGGATGACACCATCACTTAGCTCCACTATACATCACTCACACACTTAGACAAAATATTCTTAACTCATAATTAGACTTGTATTCAATGTTGAAAGACAAAATGCAATGTCATACTAGTAAGGTCTCACCATACTAGCTGTGGTCTCTTTTATAATAGCCAAGATGGCTCACACTTATAGAATTTGGAAGAAGAGAGAGAGAAGAGAAGTTAAAGAGGCACAAGGACAAGTGTACAAATGTGAGTATAAGTTATAAAGCATAGAAATGAGGTGGAAAAGGAGTTATGAAACTGATGTGAACATTTTTCCATCATAAACTGAGCCTCTTCTCCAAATGTGGTGTTGAAACTCCTTAATCATTCTCCCTTAAAAAATTGCCTTCATCATGGGTTTAAAACTCCTTGACAAGTGGAAAGAGGCAAGAATTTGATCATGAAATCTCTTGGATAGTTAGATTTGCATCTCAAGGATACTTGGAAATCATCTTGAATCATCTCAATTAGTTACATCACCTGCAATAATCAATTCCTCTCTTAGGTGTCATAAGGCCTCTTTGTCTCACTGACCCAATTTGGCCAAAATAGCTAAAATTTGGATTTAGCTCAAGTTATTCAATATTTCTTCATGAAAGTCCTATTTTCATCATATTGGACTAAAAAAAATCCATCTATAACCATCAAACTCTCTTCAAGTCCCCATTTTTCTCATAGAGCCTTTATTAGGCTTAGTCCTCTTGTAGCCCTATTTTTAGACAAGTCCACTTGTGTAGGGGAATGTAAAAACTTCCAAGACTAAGTGAGACCATTTTTGAGTACCCTTTTCCCTCATTGTACTTTTTTCAAAGTTTCATGGTGCTGTACTCAAGGCAAGTGTGTTTTTGGATCAATTAGTCCTCCTAATTAGCCTAAAAGACCAAAACCCACACATTTGAACTAAGAAAGTAGCCTATGATTCACTTTGTTCATCTCATCAAAATTCCTAATGTTAAATTTAAGCTCCTGATCATTTGTATGGACCCTTGTTCTAGCATTAAATTCTCTTTCTTGGCCTATTCTGTATAACCTTGTACTTGCAAGTACAGACCAATGGCATGAGGTGGATTTCAGGAGAGTTCTCAAAGTCATCCTAATGAGTTTTAAGCTTAAAACATCCATTTTTGTGATTTTTTTGGCCTTTATATCTCATCAAGTTCAAAATAAGTTTTTTAAGGGTTTTGAGTGGTTTCAGATCTTCTTAACATTTGTTCATAAAGAAAAAATGTTGGAACTCTTACAAAATTCCATTGAGGGATTCTCAGGGACCCTCTCCAACTTCTCCAAATTCCTCAAGGTACCATGCAAATGGTCATGAAAGTTCTGATATTTTTAACTTAGAATTTGAGTCCTTCTTGTGCATTCTATGAGTGTTTAGGATCTTTCAAGTTAAAAGATGGATTTTTGATGATTCCCTTGCAAACCAATGGCTCATACACCTCTGTAGCTATCCCATAAACATGTCTCAACCACTATGATGGTTCTTCAAGATATAAAAATGAAAATTTAACCTATTTGAAATTAGAATTGTACCTTGCCAATGAGCTTACATGTACCTTTGAACTCCATATGACTTTAAAATGGATTCTTTTGACTCACAAACTGTCTAAGTTTTGCATGAGAAAATTGCCCCTATTCTGAGATAGAACATGAGTATGTTGCCTTGTTTTTTCATCAAGTTTGGGTGTTGGATAGGTATATTAAAGTTACACCTATGCCTTGTACCAAAAATCAGCTCTTAACAAGTTCAAATGACCCTCTAACCCCTTCAAAAGTCAAGGTAGACTCCTAAAGGTAGAAAATACAGAGTAGGCAGGGTATAAGTTTGTTTTGCCCTTGAAAAAGGAGTCTCCTTTGATTTGTCTCCTCTTATCAATGTTCATGAGGACTCATGTCCCATTTATAAACCTTGATTCAATCATTTTCCAATATGATCTTGCTAGAGCATTCACATATCTCATCTTTGCTAAACTATCCTCATGTTTGATTGGGATAGAGTCAATTATTCCTACCTATCGGTGGTTATATGAGCTTTATCTGATGTTTGGGGGCCTTCCTTCCATGATCCTTATGTCATGAAACCTTTCCATGCTTTCCCTTACCTAGAGACCTTAAAATCATGCATCAATCCCATGTTTTAGTCTTTAAAGAGGATACCCCTACCTTGCCTAAGCTGAGAACCTGTTTATGTCTACATGTTGTTTTAGGTCATTTAGAACTTGTTCAAGGTGTGCTAGGGTCTCTTAAAATTGTCTTTAGACTCACATTACCTGATTTGAACCAAAATTTTCACCTTAAAACCTTCAAAACACCATGTAGCAGTCAAATTAGATCACTACCTTGTATGTTGGCTATAGGTGCTTGTAGGTATGCCTGATGTACGGACAAAGAGGAGTGCATTAGTGATCAAACATCACATTTCATACCTTTTATCGATCACCTTTGCTCAAGATTATCTTTTAAATAATTTTAAATGATTTAAATTTTATGTCATAGTTTACAACTTCCATATGAGGTGTAAAATTAAATTTTCACTAACACCCCTGTAGAATTCACTACAAATATTCAGTGGTTTTTTGGCAACATCAAGGTGTTGAAACTCCCATCTCCACTTATCACTTTGACCTCAAAATTGGTAGGGTTGTTCTTGGTGGATAGGGATACAATTCCAAACCAAAAATTATGTTAAAAACTCTTTTTATCATGGCAAATGTTATTCCACAAAAACTCTAGGATCTCTATTTTGGTCCTTTAGGGACTAAGAACCCAATTCAGTACAATCATTGTTTTGAAGGAAAATTCTACTTAACATAGAATTATAACTCTCATGGCATGAAAAATATGAACCTTTGAGGAATTTTAGGAGCTCAAGATGAAATCCACCATGTATTTCATGATTTACACCTCCGTACAACCTCTTGAACTCCTGTGAAAGGCAACTGTGAGCACATTTTGCAAACAAGGTAGTAAACAAAGAAATTAGGCAATTTGGCTTGAAGGAGTTGAATGATTTGATATTTCACAAGGGAAACCAATGAAGAAACATTTTAAAACATGAACCTAGGAATATTTTACATCTTTAGGAGCTCCTTCCACATTCCAAAACTCAAGTTCCACACCCATGACTGCAAACTTTGAGAAATAAACACAATTGGGAAATATCTTTCAAAGGCATTGAGAGAGGAAGTGTTGGGTGTTTTAAATATCATGGAAATGGAATTAAAACCTAAAAAAACCTCATAAAACTCACATATATCCTTGGATTCCTAAAAATAAGAAACATATGCAAAATTTACAACCCTCTTGAATGTAATTCCCTAAAAAGCTGCCTAGTGTAAATGATTATTCATAGAGGAAGATACAAAAAATTGTAACTTATTGTTATGAAAATTAATTGAAATTAGATTAAAATCCACCCCTATAATCACTCTTTCCAATTCCACCTGTAGCTTCCATAGTGAGTGCTTGAACTTGCCCTTCTTTAGCTTGCCATGTGAAAATGGAGGAAAATAAGTTACAGATGAAATTTATTGCATTATCCTTGTAATTAAAACATGGAAATGACTTTTGGGGAGGTGAAGAGTCACTAAACCACATTTTTAACTGATGGTGGACTAGAGAAATCTATACAAGTGCCCAAAAACTCCAATTTTTGAGGAAAAACTGCCATTTCTTGATCATAACATACTTCTAATTGTCACCTGACTAATTCTAACATGATTTGACCTTGACCTTATCCACATTTATGTCCACATTGATGACATATTTTTTAACTCCCACCATCCATACAAGTTAATTAATTAGCTAGAAAAGTGGCCAAATGACCCTTTTACCACATGAAACCTAGCAAATGGCCAATTTGTGACTTGAAGACACCTTGAAATAATTCAAAGACCATTTTATGAAATTTTCAATATAATTTGAAACTTTGAATAAGTTTGACTAGGTTTAGCCAATGTTGACTTTTGTTGACTAGGCTAGTACAAAGAGGATGGGTTTCAGCAAGGACTAGGGAAAGGGTAAGTGAGACATGTCAAACGATAGATGACCCCATAAGACATATGAAACTTTCTATAAAATTTTAAAATAGTAGGGGTTGACCCAAATTTGACTTATGGTCCAAATTTGATCAATAATTTTTGTGTAGGCTTAATAACTCACTTGAAAAGAGGGGGCATTCACAAAGGTTTGTCTTAGAGACTAAACCTCCTAAATAAATACTTAGACATATTTTGATAGTAATTACACACTCAACATAGTTTCAGTCTTAGAAAGTACATAGAAAGACATTTTAAGCAAGAGCACCATATTGGACAAGAGAGCATTGCTCTAATGTCCTTCCCAACATTATTCTCTAAATGCCTAAAAAATAGGCATTTCTAGAATTTCTTAAAATCTCAATTTACGAAGAATAATATTTAGTTGTTTTACAGTATCGATTTCTAGAATCACTTAATTTTGTCTTAAATTAGCTTAGTTTGGGGGAAAGCATGCATGATATGTTGTTCTAAGTTAGCACATAGGTTGGTTCAAAATTATAGTTATTTTACTTATTCTTAGAATCTATTTACACCAGATATTAGTTTAGGGGCATGTGCATGAAATTGTTAACTCATTATTTAGTTTTACACTAATTTTGTAGTAGAATGGCAAATTCATGTCATTCTCCATGTTGTATATACTAGACCAAGATTATACCTAGATTTTGTACTAGAATTAAACCTTATTCCATTTGTAATGGTTGGTTCACTATTTGCACTAGTATTTGCACCAATTTTTGTATTAGAACTATCGATTAGGATTTATATAGGGATTCTAAGTTATATCACTGCTTTGGTATTCAATGATGGAGTCAATCACACCTTGAGTTATTAATCACACTCACCCATCGATGAGGATTGAGGTATGTACAAGACAATCTAAGCTATTCAATGTTAATAAAAACTCTAAGGGTCTTACCCTCTATAGCCACATGTTTTACACAAGGAAAACACAAAAGTTCACTTACCCAATCATGTGTATTATTCCTTATGACCCTCTAGTTTCTTGTATTTTAATTTTGATATTCATCTCAAGTAAATATTGATATTACATATATTTCATTGCAAGTTTTCATGGAGCAAAGTTCAACATTGTGACCTACATTCATAACTCTTCTTCACAGGCAGGTTCAAGTATGCACTCTTTTTCCTTTTACTCTAGTATTTTCACTTGGTTGTATTACTAAAATAAAAAGGGAGAAAATGTAGACACATAAATTCACATTTAATCTAAAATCCTACACTTGTGACCACTCTTTTACACACTTATCTCTAGACCAATCTTAAAGCCCCTTTCATCACTTGCAAAAACCTTATGCATGGAAGACTCACTCTTCTAAGTTGATAAATGACCCCTCAAGCATACTCCTTATTCCTATCAGCCTCAGGTATATTTGAGGCCCTTCTTAACACTCACATGATCAAATTTACCATTGGACTATAATGCCCTATTGAAATATAACACACCACTCTAGTGTCAATGGCCCCTCTCTTGTCTTCCCACCAATAAACAACTAATTTTCAAAATTAAAAGTTATGGAAAGGTTAGTATGTGTCCCTAGTGATCCCCATTCAAAGGAATTTCAAGGATATTACTGTATAAACACATTTCAAACCATTTTTCACACAAGAGGATTCCACATCAAAAAAACTCCAGAATCATAATTGCACATTTAGAGCAAAGCACCTATTTCTCCTAATTCTAATTATATACAACCCTAGTAGCTCAGAGCTCAAGTATAAATATGAATTCTAGGTCAAAATTCATGGTTAATGTATTTAATCACATCAAAATTACACCACCATCTAACATATATCACCAATTATTCACATACCACCATAACATGAGAGAACTACAAGAAATGTGATCCTTTTTCAGAGTATTGATATGTAGGCAATGCTCAACACATGGGGTGTTGAGGTCTCACCTAACTTCAACTATTTACCCTTTTTTCCCCATTGAATTTAATTAGTCTTCACATGTCAAGGAGTTAGGGCTTTGAAGGAAAATCAATTACACATTGGTCTTCATAAGTGATCACAAGCTCTTACACTAGATATAGGCTCTACAAATGAAGGCAATAAAAACCTAGAAACATTAATTTTCTCACTATAAATGATATGAGACCTTCCATAGTGGATATTAGTGCCACCCCTCTAGTTACTAACCTAAATAAGTATTGTCTAGGCCCTAATCCAATGCTAGATCCTTGATCTCAGTTAGTACACAGTTATACTCAATAATTATTAGCCTTTGATTCATCCTACAACACTATTTTCTAGTTAAGTATTTGTTATCTATTATAATTTATGTAGCCACTATTTTATGGATTATATAGCACCTTAGTCTTTTATACTTAGAAAATTTAAACCTTGGTTGTTTCTCTTAGTTCTAGACCTTTCCCATTTTTTGAAGTCTCACATCTGCTCTATCTTGCACCCCTTGGCCTATCTCTTAGTTTGACTAGTCTCATGTTGATGACCCAAATGTTCTATCTTGCCTAGAATGCTTAAAAACTAATTATCTTCCACCTCTACAAGTTCTGAGTCTATATTTATTTTTCTACTCTCTAGACACTAACATTCAAGACATACACCTATGTCAACATCAGTGTTATACTTTGATGCAAGTGTTCAATGCCCTAAATCCTTGCAGTTTGTAAATGAAATATATCCCAATGGTTGGCCTAAGTGTTTTAATTTGAGTTACTTATTCAAAAAGATTTATATAAAAACAAGATCAATCCTCATTCATTTCTCACCTATAAACTCTTACCTATTAATCAGGCAACTTACAAAAAGCATTCAATCAAGCACTCAAGTGAGTAAAGCTTCCCTATTTCTCCTATTTCCATATCAATCATATAAATGACATAAACATAGGTCTAAAGTATTTAAGGAATAGCCCAGGAGCTATATTTTCCAAGTTACAAATTAGGTCACTATTGTAATTTTTTTACACATATTGCATGATTCACACACAAGACAACACACAGGGAAGAACTACATTAGTCTGAGGCCCTTTTTAGAGTATTGACTATATAAGTAGTGCTTATTAATAGAATGGTCTTTTAGGTTAGCTTGAAACTATGTGTCGACTAACCAATTTTTCCCTAGGGTCACTATGAAGATGAAGAACTAGGGTTCTAAATTTTTTTGAGGAGTGACAGTCCATGACCCATATTCGAATACATCCAATCAAAGGAAAAGTTAAGTTCATAAGCATCCATGTGGTCACATCCTTTTCCAAGAGGTATTCTATACAAGACACATGCATCAGGTTCAAAAAATAGTATAGACGTAGCCATCCCAAGCTGACACTAGTGTTCATAGCTTCAAAAGCATCCAATCTAGAATTTGGAAACTATTCTAGAATCCTCTTCAAGTCTGATTCTACTTATTCTAGATCCAAAACTGAATTAGTATCATAATATGCTAAATACATTAATTCTTTGTCATTTCCATAACTAACATAGTTATAGATACCATTTTTAGCCTATCTCAGTTTAATGAATTCAACATATGTTTATATTTAAGTTTAACACCCAATTAGCTTGCCATATGGATAGTTTATCATCTTGTGCCCTAAGATATATCCACCCATTTAACCCTAGATTACCCCAATTTAAAAATCTAATTTAGGGTTAGACATTCAATGAACCTAATATTTGAACATAAAACCCTAGGAAAATTAAGGATTTTTTTTATTAATGTACTTTATAACAAATATTAAATTTTTTTATTTGTAAAAGCAATGGAAAATTTTAATGCAAAAACCCAATTCTAAATGAAAGGTAAAGAAGCATTATTACCCAACTGAATAATAACAAGAGCTTAATGAATGCATTTATGTATGTTATAAGAGATTTAATAAGTAAACATGATAAAACTAAGACTTCTTCATTTAGTGATGGTGAGTCCTTAAAAGGAACTACAACTAATTCCATACTAATCAATCCACTTACATCTAGTGGAGGCATAGATTATGTATTCCAACATTTATTTCTTGAAATTACTATTTCTACATTTACCATGGAATCACTAATTATTTCAACTCAGATATAGTTTCAATGCCTGTTACTAATGAAACCATGTTTACATCCCCTTTGGTGACTACTCAACTTACTAATCTAAATCCCAATGGGTCTATAGTTTAAACACTCCTTCAAGTTATAAAGACCTTAGAGGAAAAGGTTGCAAACATTGAACAAAATGCTTTAAATTTTCCTTATGCTATTGATTCCCAATATGTGTTACATAACCCTCTTTCACTTGAGATATCTTTGCACTCTTTGACAATTGGTTTTGTTGCACCCAAGTTCACATTTTATAATGGAAAGGGTGATCCTGATTAACATCTTTGAACCTTTTATGTAGCACGCCTTGACTATGCCTCCAATGAATTTTTTTTGACCAAATTATTCCTAAGAAGCCTCAAGGAGTATGCTTTTAGGTGGTTTTATGTCTTACCTCTTCAATCCTTGAAATCATTAAAACTTATTGCAAATATTTTTTTTATCAAACTTGTCCATTAATATTTACAAAAAGGTTTCCTATGCTCAAATTACCAAAATCAAACAAAGAATAAATGAACCTATCAATGAATATTTTTTGAGGTATAAGATAATGCTAGTTAAAATGACTAATCCTATGGCACATAAAGAGTTCTAAGACATATACAATAAAAGTTTTTTTATCCTTTACATGAGTCTATTATTTTCTATAAGTTAAAATCTTTTGATGACCTATGCCATGTTATAGGGGACCGTGGAATGAATCTTATTTCATTGAATAAGATCAAGTATGAAGCAAACACACCAATTGCATCTACATCTAATACCAAGTTTATAATCAAACCAAGTTATAAGGTAAAACCTCTTGAGCCTAAAAAGAAACAACCAATGTGTTTAACACAATTTCATAGTATCCTAATCAATTTATTCTATCTAATCCACCAAAGAGACAATTTACAGACTTAATTGAGTTTCCCACTTCATTACTCCCATAATTAATAGAGTGCCATCATATATCTCTCCCTCATCTTATAAAGGTTGATATAGACATACCTCTACCCAAAGGATATGATGTTAATACTTTTTGTGATTATCACTAGGGACCAAGACAATCTACGAATAAATGTTTTACCTTGAAGAATAATATCCAAGACTTAATTGATGACCAAAAGATTACATTTGATGATCCTTCCAAGGAATCAAGTTCACAACCTGGTGATCACCACAAACATACAATATTTAACAATCCTTTGTAATACCAATCTAAGAAAGAACCAGAAGTGTAAATGACATATAATGCACAACCTCCTCCATCATATTATGGGCACTCATTATATGTGATTATTTGTACTTATACATGACATACACCTCATATGGTTTAGAGACTTTCTATTTCTTTCAATGATAGTGAGATTAAGGATGATGACTCTGATATTCATTCTTTATTTATTCGAGCATACCTTGATAAACACTTTATACATAGTGTTATGGTTGACAATGGTACAAATAAGAATGTTTACACCATGATATTGCTTACACACTTGGGTTATACTCATCATGATTTTAATCCTTCTAATAGATCAATTAGAGCATTTGATCAGACCTCCCAGAAGGTTCTTAGTGAGATTGACCTACCTTTACAGGTCAGTCTTACATATATGGTCACTACCTTTTAAATTATACCTTCCATGGGCATCTTTGATATGTTATTGGGAAGACCTCAAATCCAAACATTTGTAGTAGTACCTTATATAATGAATGGGTATATTAAATACATTCATGCCAATTGGGTAATTGTGGTTTTTAGACTACCATATGAGCATCCTCTTAAATAAGAAAAACTTATACCCAGGCAATTAATTATCAAACCTACTAAGGTTAATCCACCTCAAAATGGTAAGCAATAAACAATCCCATTTACTAGGTGACTAGTACTTGAGAGACAATTACATTAGAGACATATAGTGAATTCCACAAAATACTCATATACTATTCACCATGTTCAAATATCTAAAGCACCTACACATGGTCCTATTATTATTATTATTATAAATAAACCACAAATCACTCAATGAGGGGTTCGATGAACCCCTACTCTTATTAATCTTACTATTTCTCTAAGACCACATAGTTGTATGCAATCAAAAATGCATTATGTCTATAAATCAATCCCAGCTCAAAGAAGATAGAGCATACCTATACTTCTGATTGGGATACACTTGTTAAGTAGGAGCATGACCAATGTGGGGATTTTATAGACTCGATTAAGGGGTCACTTGTCACAATACACCATGATAGGAAGGGTTCTAAAGCCTAAAATTTAACACAATCATGTAACTACCCTAAAATAGTCCTAGGTTTAATGTTATTTCTAATCTAATAAACAAGAAAATAAATCTAATCTAGTGCACACCAAAGCTTGTGGCATAAAGTGGGGGTTAGAAATAATAAAACAACTAAAATAAACATGTATTAGAAGAAATATACTCATGTCAATGTATACAAAATCCTAATACATGGGAGAAGAATACAAATGTATTATCTATCTACTCTTACAAAGGAGAAATAAAGTTAGGAATACTCATCTTTGAAGATGAAACCGCCAAACTTCAATCTCTCCCTTGGCCAAGGTACTTTGCAATAGATTGTTTTGGTATGTAAGGATAACAAAGATAAATCAAATCTAGGATACACAACATATCTAAGCATCCAAAATACTTATCCAGAAGACAAAATCCATATCTCCAAACAAAATATGGAACCCTAAGCTTTATTCCTCAAGTAGAATGGTCAATAAGTAGATGTTCATTCACACTTCTTCATTATTAATTCTTCTCTTATAAAATGGTGGGAAATGAACTTTATATATATATATATATATATGTAGATCTTGCTCTAAATCATCCTAAAAATGTTGGTTGTATAGGGTCAACCCAGTTGACCTAGTGTGTTTTCAGGTATAATTCACTAGGTCTGAGCTAGGTCAACCGAAATACTAATAAGCTAAAAAAGTGAAAAATACCCTAAAATATACTAGGTTGACCCAATCGACCTAGTATAGTCGACTAACCAAAAGGGATTTAAGGAAAGAAAAGGTTGGATAAGGAATGACAAAACTAAGAGGAATTGGTAGGATTGAGGAGAACAAGCTTAGGGTAAATGGTTTTAGGAGATAAGCATGTAGATAACAAGTGGAAAAAGGGACAACAATCTTACAAAGCACTGATGGTATGCCCCCCTTTCTTAATGTACCCCTTAAGGAATACACTCAGAGAGATTGAAGCTCGACTGGTTCTTATAAGATACAAAGTGTCAATAATAAATAAAAATTTGAAAATATTATGTATACATATGCTTTACTCAAAGTTCATCATGTGTCACATAAGTGAAACACAGGATGGTACTTCGGGATATAACATGATAACACACAATGTTGATACTAAGTGTAGTAAGTAGAAAATGAGATAAATAAAAACACAAATTTGAAAAACACATACCTTTACTTACCTTAATGTTGTAGATAAATAAGTAGATTGTAAGAATTGTGAAGCTGTCTAATGTAGAGAACACTAGATGAACCTATAGAAGTTATTGAAAAAAATAGCTAAAAATAAAATAAATTGGAATATAGGCATATGGTAGTGGAAAATATTCTCTATGTCATCACTAATCTAATGCACTTTATGATTTGCAAAATGGATGAATAGAAAGAAAGATATAAGCAAAACAAGGAATGTGTAGTACAATAATGGAAGAATTGGACTTTGAAAAGTGTTTTTAAATAGGAGAAAAGATAAGTCATTTGTTATTTTGATTTGTGAGAGAGGGGAAAAAGAGCTCTAGAGGCAAAAATGAGCTAGGATGGAGAGGAGATGACATGCTAGGCGAGAAGGAGCTCAAGAGATGACAACATGTGCACTATAGGTATACAACTATGAATCTCAAACCATTTTTGAAATTTGTAGTGAATTAAGTGAAGTTTTAGTAAAATTTGGTTTGAAGCATTTTTATATGTCAAAATGAAAAAAATTATATTTTAGGGTTAGAAAATAGGAAGATGGAAAATGGGTTTAGAGGATTTAAGAATAAAGTAAGAAAATTGCACTTTTTTGGGAAAATGCAAGGGGTTGACAAGTAGAAAGCATTGGGTTGACCCAGTTGACCCAGTGGGCTAGAAATGAGCAGAATCCACAGTGCCAACCCAATAAGTATGGGTTGATGCTGTACATTTTACAAGTTGATGGCCTAGTTTGAAGTTATCAAGTGGTCTGAAAGGTCCAAAATGGAAAGTCAACACTAGCAATGGGAAGAGAAGGGAGTTGACTTAGTTTTTAGAGTCAACCAGGTGAAAAGATAGGAAAATTTTGGTCAAAATAGTTTGACCAAAGAGCTATAATGATACAAAAAAGCATGCAAAAGGTCAAAAGAGGCTAGAATGGCTCATAATGACCAAGTAAGGTCAAGAAAGACTGAGAAGGCTAAATTAGGTTAAAATGAGTAAAATAAAGTAATTTAGGCTTTTTTTTAATTAAAAAGAATGTATGGTGAGTATACATGACATGGAGGAATTGATACATCTTTTGTTCTTTCTTAGGTATAGGGACAATAGAGATTTTAGAGACTAGTAGATGTGGCATATTTACTAGACTTGTTAGATAGGTTATTAGATGGAGATATGGCTAGACTAGGATCTATAGGTTTAGGTAGGATAGTTGATATGTGATGGATCCCTCTCAGTGCTGATCTATTAGCCATGTTCCTCAGTTTCTAGGAATGATTAACTAACACCTTAAGATGGGATGGGGATGGGGATATAATAGAGGTGGCTATCACACTAGAGGATGCCCATGCCATCCTAGGGATACCTATAGTAGGAGCGTAGGTGACCAAAAGGATACCAGATAGCCTAGAGGAGAGGAGAGCCTTAGCCATGTGGGATATAAGATTAGAGACAATATTAATAAGAAAGGGAGTTATCATGTTTGATGTATATACATCATATATTATAGACATCCAAAAAGCTATGATAGGCCTTGTGACACAAAAAGTGCTATGTCACAAGTCAGATGGTAAGGTACCACTATTCGTGGTAGCCTTAAGTAGGATGATCTCAGAGGAGCAAGTTCTATATGATCTAAGTTATATCATATGGGTCTATCTGGTACATGATATGTATGAGATGTTGGTCAAAGGGCAAAGGACCATGGGACCGATCATATTGATGACAACTTGGATAAATGAGAGGTTTATTATGTATTAGCCAGCTAGGTTACCCCATGTAGTCGATGACAGGTTACCTCAAGTGTAGAGATGGAGAGAAGACCAAGTAGCATGGGTTGTACCCCATTTTATAGTGTTGTAGTCAATAAGATGTACATACATAGTGTGGTATCCATACGAGCACATAACAACTACATGGGTGAGCTAGGACATAGTTGTACCAGTGATAATGAGGATAGAGGTGGTCATACACTATTTTTGATGGAGAGTATTTTAGTGAATTTTAGCTTATATTTTAAGAAAAGAAGAAGAATAAACTAAATATGGGTATGGTTAAAAAACCACTTTTATTATGCATGCATTAAATTAGATGATTATGAATAACTACTCTTTAGCTTGGAAGGATGACCTGCAAATGAGAAAACACTAAAGCAAATGGTTGGTTAGATAGATAACTGAGTAGATTGCCTAATGCTAGCTAGATCCCAGAAGCAAGAGATTTTTCTAGGGTTGTCAATCCATATATTTTAAACAATTAAGTTCATAAAATAGAAGATAAGGTACTTGCATCAATAATCAAAAGTTACTAAAATTGAAAACAAGAAATACTTACTAAGGAAATAGAATAGAAATGACTAATATAGTGATAAACAAGTCAATACTAATACTAAATGACTCAGGTCTATCTCAAAAATTTAGGTAGGGACCTGTGAATAGGAAGGAACACACAAAATTAGGTTTGGTTGAGGGTAAGAGAGTGAAAATAAATTGTTTTTATTTTCTACCACAATGACTGTCAATAGTTGATGTGATCATTAGTGGTTAAGATGACCATCAGTGGTTGAGGTAACTGTGGATGGTTGGACAGATCGTTGACGGTCAAACTGACCATTGGTGGTTACTATGTGTAGGTTATAGGTAATAAATTTCATATTGATGGGATCACATAGTTATATTTTGAGAGATAGGTTGGTGCTGGATTAATTATGAAATTCAAATAAAGTAAATGAATATTAGAAAATAAGTACTTATCTTGGCATGAGGTTGATTGGATGAATGGTTGCAGAGGTTGGTGTTGACCAAATTTGACCCTATAGGTCAAATTGGGACCCCTATAGGAGAAAAATTGATCTTTAGAGGTTTAATATTATGTCATAGGATGTATTATAGGTCTTTCGATGTCATTTAATGCTATATTAGCCTTGATCATGGTCTAATTAATCTATGTCATTTTGAGTCATTTAAAAGGCTTTTAGGGGTCATAAATGCAAGGGACATAGTTTTCAAGGTGACCAAGTGTCTTTATTTACTTTCAAACATCCAATAAGTTAGATTCCCTATCAATAATGTCAATCTCATCTGAAGCTTGCAGGTTATCTAACTGAAGATCAAGTAATCAACTAAAAAAGGGGAATTTGGCACTGGTACAACCCATGAGGGAAGGTGACACTTGGGAGAAGGCCATAAAAAATATATTCATCTTATTAAAGTTCATTTACATGCTTGATATTATCTGAAAGTGCCATTTTTGAGATAAAATCATTCTACTCCTTCTTTGCCTTTCGAGACACACAAAAATGGTCAATAAGTTTATGCTTGGTATAGATAGTTAGAGAAGTTTAAGGTCAAACACCTTTAGGAGGTGGTATTAAAATTATAGATCTAAATTTACATAAAAATATCAAAATTATTGGTCAACCATGCTTTATGAACCATCTCTAACAAGTTGACTATGTTTTTTCTGCCCACTATTTCAAGCACCCTGTATGTTTTGCTCCATTTTAGACAAGTGCGTATAATCCAGTCGATGATGTTGAATATATAGGTTGTTTTATATCTTATAAAATGATCTTCATGCTAATTTTCATGTTTCATGGTGTTTTTATGGGCAAGTTGTCTCATGTTTCAAGAAGGTGTCATCATTGTGAAGCTTCAGTCAAGTTCTTACTTGTTGCAGAATGTTGGTCTTCTACAAAAGTCTCATGTGAATAGAATATGGTGTTACATAGGTATCAAGGAAATATGATCACCTATTTCCATTTTTATTTTCATAACACCATGTTTTGATCAAATATTTAGTCTTACCTTTCTCATAGTCAACTCTCCACTCACCTTCACTTGTAGTCACATGTATAAAGCTTATTTAGTGTGTTCATGGAGTTGTAGTGAGGATATATAAAATTATTCAAGGAATAAATAACTTAAGAGAGTATATTTTAAGTTTTTAAGAGGGTGTAGGTTGGTTTCAAGTTCATACACCACACTAACCAGCGACTAGACACTATTGCTTGCTCATAATAGGTGTTTTCAAGAGGTTTTCATGATTGGAACAAATGTCTTGAAGCTTGTTTAAATATCTCCACAAGGATAAACAATATTTGAGGGATTGGAAATGATTTGGATCTATTCATGAGTCCATCTATACACATATTTTTCTCAATTCCATGTTCACTGCCTGCATACAACATACACACCTACAAGAGCCTCCTTGATGATGTCATGCTGAGATGGAAAGTTGGATAAGTGTTTAAATATTTAAAGAATTATAGGAGTCCATTTGAACACTTGGTGAATGATTTAATTTATCATAAACCTTTATAACTTGCATACTTCTCAAATTTGCTTATTATTTGTATATATGCAAATAACCACCTACAGGTGGTGTTAATAGATAATTGAGGACAATTGATGGAGAATTTTGATAGGATATAATTTTTTTGAAGTTATAAGTGTGAAGTAAAGAGAATGAAATAAACTTTTGAAGGTACCATATGGGAAAACATACCTAGAATTTGGTGAAACAAAATAATGATTATATTTAGGGACCTAGTCCCTAAATTGGAAAAATAGAGGTCCAGGGCATTTTACAGAGATCCTATAACAAGGTTACAAATATATTTGAAGCATATATATATTTTTAAACCTTTTATCCTATAGCATGGACAAGATACATGAAAAAATGGATTCAAAAGGATTAGTGGAAGGTGGTTGTTAAGCACCTCAAAATTGCACTTTTATGCACTAAATTTTGATAATGCCATCTACAGGTTTTGGGCCCAAAAGAAGCTTTCCACTTCAAGGTTACAATACAAAAAATGTTTGATTGTTGAATGGTTATACATGGTATAATATATTATTCATGATATAAAATATCATCAAAAAAGGGTGACATTATATGTTTTAGGGTCCCATGCCACCTACAGATGTGCCTAATTCAAAATTGTTGACCTACAACTGGGTATAAAGTCTTACTGCCCATAGTGTGAGATTGGATATGGAAAATTATGAAAATAGAGACACTTGTTAGATAATATTTATTTATATAATTCATATGGTTCCTATGGAATACATGACAGAACTTTCAAGAGTGAAATCCACCTACAAGACTCTGTATAGTTAGTTGTAGGTGACTATAGGGTGACTGTGAACTAAGATAGGGTGTATAAGGGATGGTTTAGGCCAGGTAGGGTGAGAAAATGGGTTAAAGAAATATCAAATTACCCTAAGGGATTAAGGGAATCTCATTAAATTTTTTAACAATATCAAACATGAATTATGACCTATAGGATTCATTATTGAAGAAAGGATGCATGAAACATAATTTGCACCTTAAGCAACCAATTCAAGGGTATGACTTAAGGAGTTTTAGCAAGGGTTAACAAGCATGATAGGTGTTTATAAAATTATAATTTATTATTAATGGTACAATAATTGCATGGAAATAGATAAGGAGGGACCCCTAATCAAGAAACACACAACCTATATTCCAAACACTGCACACAGTCTACCTCCTTCATAGTTTGTTTTGGTTTTAATGCATTTTGTGGGCCTAATGACCTAATAAAAGGCCCATTTTTTATATAGAGAATATTTAGGGGTTTTATAAGCCCAAAATACTTTTTTTGGCTAACTAAATAGGGAAATTTCTGTCTATTTTGTCTCAAATAGAGGGCACTCCCTTTGTACACAAAACCTGCAGTCTTGGAAAGAAGGGATGAAATGAGATGACCAAGAGCTATTTTAACCTTCAAGGAGATGTAATAAGATGAAATGTACATAAGCCAACATGAAAAATTAAGAACATAAGGGATAATCTCAATAAAGTGTCCTATAACTCCAAGGTTACAATTAAGCTTAAAAGGCAAGGTTTAGGCCTAGTGTCCAAATGGGGAATCATTCACACTTCTAGCCTTAGATGTGAATTTTAACCTATTGGAGCATGTTTTTGGGGTCACTAAAGAGGTGATAAATCTTGTGGAAGGTAGATAAGTTGTAAGGGAATCCATTTTTTGGCTCAAAAGCAAAATTAGGCCTATGTAGATGAAAGGAAGGACTCAATAGGCTAACTTTGAATGCTCACATCTTTCATGAGGATTTACATGGAGGTCAAGGAAGTTTAGAGGGGTTAAAAGTGTAGACATCCAATTCTTAACACCATTTATGTTGTAATTTTCAATCTTAATTGAATTACACTCAAATACACATTTAAGGTCAAAATCCACAAAATGCCCTAAATGGTTCGAACTTGTCACTTACAAGTGCCAATTTAGGTCAAAGTATCCCTAAATAGGGCAACACATTTTATGGGCCAGCTAAGTTTGATCAAATCATTTTGAGTTAAAATGACAATTTTGATATTTGGTGCTCTAGATCACTCTTTTCTTCTAATTCATTGGTACACATCATGTACCTTTATTATTTAGTGTTGATAACATCCTAAATTGGAATACAAGTCCAACACATCTAACATCGCCTTCCAATTCCTCTCCAGTCAAATTAAAACCTAGTAATATGAATTTTTGACTATTTTGATTAATTGAGGGCCAATTTTCAAATAATTACAAAAATGTTGATTAACCTTATTTAAGGCTAATTAATCTAAATCAAGAGCTTAAGTGGATTTTCCATGAGATTTGTTGAATATTTCATTTTTCCTATTAACTACATCATTAGGTGACATCATTTCTTGGGAAGACATCTCTAGGCCATTAATGCCACAAATATCTAGATTATGGGTCACCCATGCCTAGTTAATGCCTCCCATGCCTCTTCAATGCCCCTTCTTCCAAGGTAATGATGAAGATAATTATGGATTTAATTCCAAATATTAGGATTATCCATGGCCACACATCTCAATATTTAGATGGATAGTCATGGTTGATCCTGACCAATCTCAAAAATCTATAAATAGAGAGGCCATGAACATGAATTTTAAGCTATTTTGGTGCAAAGTTATTATGCTTAAATATCTTCAAAAATCTTAAATATTGAAAAGTTATAATGTTAAATTATTTCCATAAGGCTTTGCATTTGATCATTGATTTTGTTTGCAAGATTCATTGATAGGCTAATTTTAGTGATTTGGAATCAAGAGCCTAGGTTTTATGGAGTGTTCTTGAGGCATTGGAGGAGTTTACCACCATTGTTGACAAAGACAAGGATGCTTAATCAAGGGAGAACATGTTTTTGAGCTACATAGGTATGGTGAATCCATTTGGGAAGGTAATATGGTGTTGCTTTCTTTCATTTGTTTCTTGCTATCCTTTGTAATTCCCATAAGAATAGATAGGCTTGGTTAGTTAGTTCTTTATGAATGTTTCATTATTTATGGACTAATGCTTGAATACTTGATTTGTAATTCTCTCCACATCTTGGCACGCTTGGTGGGATAAAATGCATCTCACACCTAAAGAAGATCATTTTGTAACTCTAAAATGTTTATTTGGACCTTTAAAACTCTTACAAATTGATTTTCTAACTTTATTTTGTAATTTTTATTTGCCACAGTTTTACATAGTAACCAACGTCGGTTGGATAACCGACATCAGTTAGCAAAAGTAACCATCATCGGTTGTAATAACCAACGTCGATCACTGTGTTTTTCCAAAAACATAGACTCGAGAGCTATTTTTCCAAAGTTTATTATTTCAAGCTAAAGGACATGCTAACATTTCTATTGTAGGACCAAGCTTGACATTTGATAAAAACATGTTTAAATCACCTTTGCATGCTTAAAAATCAATTAGGAACCTTGTTTTGGGTGTTTAACAAAGAATTTAGATGTTTTGGTGAATGTTTTCAAAGTTTGAAACTCAGACTAAGGGTTCAAATGAACACCACCAAATATTTCATTTGGGCTTAAAATTGAACACACTTGTCAATTCTTATTTACAATAGTTGTTTACTTAGGTTTTGTTTGGAAAAAAGAGGAATGTTGCATGTAGGCTCTTCCATTTGTTCCCTTTAGGGAACCCTTGGAATCAAAAGCACCATTCTTATTGCAAATATCCTAGTCTAAGGCGTAGAAAGAATGTCTCCTAAAACACTCCCCAAAAACTTTCCAGAGTTTGGGTGATCTTTAAAATGACCCTAAAGTATTTATATTTGATGCTTTCTTTATTTTCATGCAAACTTGGCTTGCGAAGGGGACGTCATTACCTCCCACGAGTTATTTAAGGAATCTTTTAACCTAGGGTTTCACCTCCCAGCATTGACTTCATTTTACTCCTTTGAAGTTGCTCATGGGATGTATCTACATTTAAACATCACACTACACTAAGTGAACAACAGGATGTAGTGGTTGTAAAAAGGACTAGACCTTTTTACAACTAGCTAATGCCACATCCACCCAATTTTTGTTATTTTCTTTTGCATCATTTGATGTGAAAGTTATTATGTATTTATTTTTTGTCGTTAGCTTACTTGGTCTTGATTTGTGTCTAAAATTTCTTGTTAACTCAAAAGAACTTAAAAAAATCACATTTTCCTCAATTTTCTTGAGCAAGGGAGGCGTTATGCTATCCAAATGGAAATTCACCTTTCCCTTGTTCAATTGTTATGAAAAACTTTGTGTCATGTCATCCACTTTGGCACAATCATGCTGCCTAATTGAGTATAGATCTTTTACCTAATTTGTTTAAATCTTTCATTTATAATCCACATTTTAAATTAAACCTTTTTGAGTTCTAAGGGTTGGTGTGTCAAAGTGGGTTCACCATTTGTGCACTAAGCTTGTTTTAACTTGGGTTCAATTTTTCATTTGGATTGAAGGTCATTTATTAAGACTCAAAATCACATTATCATCTTGGTGGACTCAAGTCATCGTACGTATCACTCATGCTTTGAGTCCTAGAACATATTTTATCCTACTAGAATCATGTGGTGATGTTATGATGCCTATTTGGTCCTATATTTATACTTAGTGATTCATGTATGTTTTTACATATTGAGTTGCTTAGTTCATTTTATCTTCTTTGTAGTCTGAAGAGATTTCTTTTAAACTTCTAGGGTCAAATTGTCAAAGTTGAAATTAGATTTTATGGTGTGGGTATATCACAAATATCTAGGCTTTGGTGTACTAGTTTTCGCCTTGGGTCTTTGAGTTACCTTACTCTCTTTTGATCTATATAATTTCAACTTTACCAAAGGTTGAGGAAACTCGTGAATTGAATCTTCTAAATTATGCATGGTTTTAAACCACCCTCCCTTATAGTCTCATTGGTACCTTGGTTATTTTTTTAAAAGAGAGCCAAAACATACTTTGATTGGTTACCAAAGCATTGGTCCAAAGTTAGTCAAACACACAGAACAACTCTTTTTAGACATGACTCAAAGGTTCACTCGTAGTGGGGCCTCTTATGGCCTTAGTTATGAAGATGAGCAATTTTATGATGGTCAAGAACCCAATTATTTTTGTTGATATCCCTACAACATTAAGATCCAAAGATGATTACAATGGATATCAACCCCAAAAAGATCAAGACAAATCCCTTCTTAGATTGATAGACTCAGGTGCTAGACTACCTTCTGACTTTCCTACAGAATAGTTGCATACCTTAGAGAAGGAGAACAATGATGACAAGAGAAAGCTTTTGCACAAATGAACATACCTTATTCCTCTAACAAAGGAAAGGAAATACAAATAAAGTCAAAACCCACAAATCTAAATATTCTAGCTAAGATCAAGATAATAAGTTAATGATATGTAGATCAACTTGTCATAGACTTAACTAACTCCTTAGTTGCCACTTCAATTCATAATAATGCTTCGAAAGAACAAGGAAATGTGGTTGAGAGTATGCAAAAAATATTGGATGAGGACATTACCATAGTATATCAAGGTAATCTAGATGAACAATTAAAGTCATAAGAGACCTTACAAAGTGTTCCATTTGATACAAAACACACATTCTTCAATCATCGAGAACCTCTTGTTACTTTACAAACTTAGAAACCCAAACATTCAGTTTGAATTGAGGAAATCCCTCAAGATAATTTGGCTAGTTCTTTTCAACCAACCCAAGGATTGGTACATAAACATAGAAATTTCCAAAATTAATAAAGTGCAAAACAACCAAATTCAGGGAATGTTTTACAATCCAAGAATCAATGACCTATGTTCTCAACTTAAGCAGAAAATTAGAACCAAGTCATGGATCGAAAGGTATATGCTCTCTATATATCCACACAAAACCAGGGGCACATTCCACCCTAAAAATAATAAAATTAGGGGCACATTCCACCCCAACAAAAATAAAATTAGGGCACATTCCACCCCAACATCAATAAAACTAGGGGCACATATATACCCCAACAACAACAAAACTAGGGGCATAAACAACAACAAAACTAGGGGCACATTCCACCCTAACAAAAACAATAATAAGGGCACATTCCATCCCAACAAAAATGAAACTAGGGGCACATTCCACCCCAACATCATCTTATCCAATCCACAAATGCACCAAACATACAAGAATGGAATTCTATGAAGGAAATTGTTCAAAGATTGGAGACAAATAATAGAGTCAAAAAGTAAAAATTTGATGAGATATGCCTATATCCATTTGATTTATCCGTTCTCCAAAATCCCTTTCCACTTCATTTTGAGGCATCCAAATTTGAAAAATACAAAGAAAAAGGAGATCCACATGAGCACATATAGGTATTCTTTGTTTAATGTCAAAAGGTTGCTTACATTAGCAAGTACTTACTATGACTATTTTCATGAAGTTTAGCGAGACAAGCTCTTGATTGGCTACTTAAAATACCCAAGGGATCAGTTGTAGATTGGAATGACTTATCTAAAAAGTTTGTTAACCATTTCTCATATAACATAGAAAATTAATTAAATGTTGTTGACTTATGCAAAGCCAATCAACGTGATGGTGAAAGTTTCACTACATATCTACAAAGGTGCAGAGCATTGGCAGGCTACTTTCAATGTAATTTACTCGATAAAAAATTGGCTAATATATTTGCATAGAATTTGCATCCTAAATTTGCACATAATCTATGATTAGCTTATGCTAACTCATTTAAAGAAATTATTGACAAAGGAGTGTAGATTGAGAAGGATCTTATTGCTAAAGGCCTTGTTAATATTTTTTGTGCAAGGTCAAGTGTCTAATCAGAGTAAATCACCATCTCCTAAAGCTATGTAGGATAAATCTAAGGGATTTAGCAAAAAAAAAACATGGTTGGAAATGGGGTGACATAAACAAGACATGTACAAATGGTACAGGCTATGCCTCCTCCAAATGTACAAATAACTCCCTCAAATCCACTACCTAATTTATAGAGACAACCTTAATGAAGGACATTACATACCAATTTTAGAGTCTTTAGCAAGTTAGGAGAATCGGATGAAATAATGTTGTAAAAGCTCCTTACAACTAATTTAATTATATGGATAGTATCAAGGCCATTTCCTCAAGATCAAGCAAAACTAGACTGGTACAAAGAGAATGAATGGTGTAATTTTCATTGTGTTGCTGGTCACGATCACATAATTATGTTTAATTGTAACATTTTATTGAGGAATTTATTGAAAGTGGTTAACTAGAAATTAAGTTATCCCCTAATCAAGACACAAATCAAGAGATGGTAATCTACAAAGACCCCTTTCTTTGACATGATCCACCACCCCCAAGAAATAATCAAAATGGTCATAATCAAGGACAAAGGTAGAATCAAAACCAACAACAAGGTCAAAATCATAATGAGCATAATTGAGATCATAATTCCCACACTAATAATGTGGCTTATAACAATGTACCTTATGACTATAATAACATTATGGGATGCATTTCTGCAACCCACATTACCACTATTACTGTGAAGCTGCATAGCCAATCTCATGTTCCTTGCAACATGGGACCCATCATTATAGGGTCAGTACCCTCTCCCCCTAGTAATACCATGTCAAGTTAACATCATCATGTTGCTACTCTATTTACATGGGTTAATAATCTTGAACAATAATACCTTTCTTATAAAAGCTCCTCATTGACCCAAAATTATTTTAATACTATTAATCGTTTGTGAGTCACCATCCAAGGCCCTTTGCCTCCCTCTTCTAATTATAATAACTCCTTACCACATCTAGGTTGTGCAGTTGCAACTAGATGCCCATGTATTACCATCTAGATCCCTTCACCCATTTTTTCCATAAAACCCAATGAGAACATTATGCCAATTGTTCCAAAGCTAAATATTATCCCAACAAAGACTAAACTAGTTCAATCCATAGTTCAAAGGCCTTATAGTCTAACATATCAATTAGATAAAACCCATGCACAAGTTTCCATATTAGAACTATTACAGACATCTAATGTCTATAGAACCATCTTCAACAAACTTTTACAAGAGTCTATTGTGCCTAATGATATAAACCTTGATCAATTGCAAAATCTAGTTGGACATTTATCTTCATTTCAGAAAATCACATTTGATCAAAAGGACATGTCCACCCTCAACCAGAATCATAATAACCCACTATACATTGAGATAATCATTACAGATCACAAGATCAAGTAGGTTCTTATAGATAATGGTTCAGGGTTGAACATCATATCTCTTAAATTGGTGCAATGATTGGGTTACATGGATAAAGACATTCAACTAGGAACTATTACAATCAAGGCTTACAACAACATCGAGAGGGAGTCATCTGATACAATTTGGTTGCCAGTCATGGTTGGGTCTATTTCTCATCACACATTATTCCATATTGTGGATATTGAGCTTCCTTATAACATACTTCTTAGTCATCTTTGGATCCATGAAGTACAAGTAGTTTCATCTACTCTTCATCAATGCCTTAAATTTCTCCATGATCGGATCAAGGTTACTATTCTCACTGATCAGTAGCCATACCAATACTACAAACATCTTGAAGCAGAGTTTCATAATTATAACTATTGCCTAGGTTCTGAATTCATTACAAAGAAGAACAAAGCCATCGTTTGTCATCTATCTCCATCTAATTATATAGACCCTAGTGATCTAGCCTCCACTTCAACTAATCCATTTCCTGCAGCTATGGCCAAACAAGTTATTATTAAAGATGCAAGCATTTTCACGTACTATCTAAAGGATGTCCTCCATATTGAAAAATTACTAAAATACCCTAAAATATTTGGTAAGCTTAAAACTTCCCTGACTCCTAACAAACCTAATCAGATTTGGAAACCAAAACCTCCTATGGTTTTTTTATTGATAATTGCACCAAAGAAAAATTAAGAGGCTTTTATTGAGGGAGATTGGTTATATTCTGAAGGCCTTGCTAATTATTTTTAAAATCCAAAGTATCCTATCCCCAACAAGATAATGGATCATCTTGAATATATAAGGAAAGGCCTTGGCCCATAGGCATAATGAATTTTAGAACCCTTATCAACTAGAGTTGTCAATTAGAATAATGGTCTCAGATTTGAACCACCAAAGGATGACCTCATAACATTTGGTAGTGACTCTTCCAAAGTGACTAGTAACGAGACTCCTAGCAATGACATAATGTCCCATTATAGCCTTTTTGATGAACTTTTGATTCAGATTTATTTGATTCAAATGCCATTTTGACCATAACACCTATTAGAGCTTCCTGTCCTGAAGCAAAAATCCATCCTATTAGGGCTTCCCATCCTGAAGCAAAAACCTGTCCTAGTGGTGCTTCCCTTCCTAAAGTAGGACATTATATCTTTACCATATTTGTTTCCCATCCCGAGGCAAAACCTCATTGTAACCTATGCCTTTACCATCCTGAACTCATAGATTGGGTTCAACAAAATTTGGTCATATGCCTTGATGAGTTTCAAAATAAAGATTCAATTACAGAATACATGGGCCTACAAGATGCATTCCCCATTGGTGATCATAAGCAAGGTTTTGATTTTTCATTGAATTATTCTACCTACTTTGGAGAGCAGATAAACTTTCTTGGTCATAATAAAGAACAAACATCAAGATCTTTAGGTGAAAACCTCTTTGAGGCACTTGTTAATCAGGGAAAAAATAAAGAAAAAGACAAGTCTTTGAGTGAAAACCTGTTTTAGGTGCTCTCAGGTGGGAAAGTTTTCTCATCCCCTTAGGATGTAGAAAGTCCATCTAGCCCAAGTTCCATAGATAGTACAAGCAGCTCTTCAAAACACCATCAAATATTTGAGCATTTTACTCTTTAGTTTCTAGAGGTTTTTGCCAATTGGCCTTTACCTGAGAAGGTAGATTCTAATTATTTATATTATCCAGATCTTTGGGAGGAACAACAAGAAGATATAGTAGAAGAAAATGATCATGACCATACATTGAATATAATTCTAGAAGACAAATCTATACTCCTTATAGAGAACATAATATAAGTGAATTTGGGAACCCATGAGGATCCTAAAATTATTTATCTTGGAGCTTTCCTTACTAAAGTAGAATGTGAACATATTATATCCATTCTTAAGGATTATATAGACATCTTTGCATGGGCATACTTTGACATGCCAGGCTTGGACCTAGATTTAGTTGTGCATCATCTTGTTATTCACCCTAATGCTGAACCAATCAAGCAAAAGTTGAGAAAGATGCATCCATGCATTGCCCTTTTGGTTAAGGCTGGGTTAGAAAAGTTGTTAGGATCCAATTTTATCAGACCACTTGACTACTTTGAATTGATTTCTAAAATAGTGCTAGTAAGTAAAAAGACCCTAGGCATACGTGTTTGTATTGATTTTCATGATATCAACAAAGTATGCCCCAAAGATGATTTTCCTCTACCTAACATTGACATGATTATTGAATCAAATGATGGGTATGAGATGCTATCCTTAATGGATGGATTTTATAGTTATAATCAGATCAAGATAGCCCTTGAAGATCAACATAAGGCCATGTTCACCACTCTGTGGGGACATTTTGTTATCAAGTCATGTAATTTGGTTTGAAGAATGCTAGAGCTACATATCAATGTGAAATAGCTGTCATCTTCCATGACATGATGCATGACATTGTTGAGGATTATGTTGATGATATACTAGAAAAATCAAGAATAAGAATTGGATACCCTAACATTCTACAAAGAATATTTGAGAGGCTTTGTGCATATAAAGTCCACTTGAATCCTAAGAAATGTGTCTTTGGAGTCACATCAAGAAAATTGATAGGGTTCATTGTATCACAATGAGGGATTGAAGTTGACCCTACACAGGTCATCGCTATTATGGAAATGCCTCCACCAAAAAATCTTAAATAGTTGTGAGGTCTACAAGGTAAGATCCAGTCTATACGTAGGTTCATTTCTCAATTTATAGATAAGTGCCACCCATTTATCCATCTATTAAAGAAAGGGGTAACATTTCAGTGTGATAAATATTATCAGATAGCATTTGCAAAGCTTAAAACATACTTGGCCAATCCACCAGTCTTATGACCTCCAACACAAAGAAAACCATTACTTCTTTATATATCAATTATAAAACATGCACTAGGGGCACTTTTAGCTCAATATTATGCTCATGGTAAGGAACACATGGTTTGTTATTTAAGTGACACATTGGTAGCCTAGGAACATAATTATATGACTATTGAGAAGGCATGTTTAGCTATGGTGTTTGCCACTTAGAAATTATGACATTATATGCTAAATAACAAAACTATTATTATCACCAAGATAGATCCTCTCAAGTTCCTCTTATCTAAAGTATCTCTTTAAAGACGTATGGATAAATAGATTATGCTCCTCAATGAGTTTGATATTGAGTACCAAAATCAAAAGGCAATCAAAGGATAGGTTCTTGTAGACCAATTTGTAGAAGCTCTTATTACAACTACTCAACCTCTCAACTTTGACCTTCTAGATGATTCTATCATGACGATAAAACAAGCATCACAAGAACTTGTATAGTGGATGCTCTATTTTGATTGATCCTTCACATCTAAAGGATTTAGAGCTAGCATATTGTTGATCATGCCAAAGGGGGATTTTATCCCCAAAGCCTTCCATATATAATTTTAGTGTACAAACAATATGGCTGAATATGAAGCATTGGTTGTAGGGCTCTATCTTATGATACAATGGGATATTCAAAGCTTAAAGGTCTATGGAGATTCATAGATAATCATAAATTAGACAACTAATTAATATCAAACAAGAGATGATAAGCTTATTCCTTACAAATAAATTGTTGATGACCTCCAAACACATTTTGAATCTCTACAGTTTGAGCAAGTTCTATGAGTCAACAATAGATCTACCTATGCCATGGCAATAATTGGTTTCATGATTCAAATGCATGACAATACTAAAGAGTATCAGTTCCTGATTTAAAATATTTTTCAATTAACACATATTCTATTAGATTCAGAGAGGATATACACCATTGCTGATCCTAATCCCTCACTTGAGCTACCATGGTACCAAGATTTTTATAATTATTTCCATAGTCATGTATTTCTCACCAATCTTTCCAACAACCAACAAAAACTATTCCTTCATTGCTTAACATGTTATATCCTCATTGGAAACATGCTTTATAGAAAAGGCTATGATGGAACACTTCTTCATTGTTTATCTTTAGGAGAATCCAAGCTGGCACTAAAGGAGATTCATGAAAGAATGTGTGGGGCCCATACCAATGGTGTAGTCCTAGCAAAGAAACTTCTTAGATGATATTATTGTCCCAAAATGAAGATAGATGCTTGTAATTATGTAAATAAGTGTGTTCCTTATCAGTAGCATGGTAACTTGATACATGTACCTTCCTTACCATTATAGCCGATTACAACACCATGGTCATTCTCAACCTGAGTTCTTGATCTCATTAGGAAAATTAACCCAACATCGTTAGATGGCCATAAACACATTTTGACTACAACTGAGTACTTTACCAAGTGGATTGAGGAAATTCCTCTCACTTATGTTACTGGGAAACAAATAACCAAATTCATTCATTACCATATCATCTATCGATATGGCATCCCAACCCGTATTATATCCGATAATGGTGGATCCTTTGCGAACCAAGATGTGAAATCTCTTTGTGTAAAATTCAAGATCAAGCACAAGAAATCCACTCCATATAACTTGCAAGGCAATGAAAAATTTGAGGCATCAAATAAAACCCTTATAGCCATCTTAAAGAAGATTATCAATGATGCTGGCCATAAGTGGCACTTGTAACTCTTTCTTGCCCTCTGGGCTTATAGAACCAATCATCACACCCCAACTAGAGCTACTTCATACTCCCTTGTTTTTTGGCATTGAAGCTATGATCCTGGTTGAGATTGAGTTCCCATCATTAGGAATATCACTGAAGCACATTAAAGATAATGAAGACTATAGAGCCTCACGACTGCACAAACTAGAGATTTTTGCTGGTAAGCATTTGGCTACCCTAGAAAACTTGTAGGCCTATCAGAATAGATTACAAAGAAGCTAAAAAAAATAAATTCTCCCTCAAGAATTTGAGATTTGTGACTTAGTTTTGAAAGAGAACCAAAAGAACATGAATTTTGAACCCAAAAAGATAGGCAAGTTTTAGCTTAATTAGTTAGGACCATATATTGTCACAACAAACTATGGATTTGGAGCATATTGACTGGCTAAACCAAATGGTGAAGAAATTTTAGAGCCCATGAACATTATAAATCTTAAGAGGTTTTACTCATAAATAACTTTGATTCATTATCTATAAGACCCCTGACTTAGGGGTAACTTGTGCTGTCATAATTTTATCCCACCCTTTTATGTTACCTTGAACACATTTTATACTACCCTGGTCCACTTTTCATGAATCCTAACAGTAAAGGGTTTGAACCCTTGGCACTCTGAACACATTCTTTATCCCATTATGGATTGATCTCTTTGAGAAGCATATTCTTTATTTTGTCTAAGACATGTTATAAGCTTGAATTATTTTTATCCCTTGACCAATCATGATCTTGATTATGTCTCATGAACATTATGAACATCTTCAGTAGCAATTTTATAAAGTAGTTCAACTAGGATAGTCTTGTGTAGAATAAAACAAGTGAATAGTCACATCTTCTTAGTTCTCATATTTTCTATTCTTTCTTGTTTTATCAAGAACCTCACTCTCAGTAATTTACTAGCATGGGCCATTGCAATCAGCTTAACTATCTTATTGGAACCTCTACTCTTAAGACGTGCATCTCCTCAACTATATGGTCCTACATTGTGCATATTTTATCCCAAAAACACCAAAAACATTATAAATACTTTAAAAATACCAAAAACATTAGAACATCCACAAAAGAACACAAACATTGTCTCATGCTTCTATACATTTGTACATTCTCATTCTACCATGCTATGCTCTTACCATTTTGAAAGCATAGAAAAACCATTTCATCTTATCCTATGCTCTTTCCATTTTGTAAGCACAAAAACACCAGCTCATTTCATCTTGTCCCATGCACTTGCCATTTTGCAAGATCATTCTTTCTCAACTCATTCTCATTTGTTTGTTAGACCATTCTCATTTGTTTGTCGTATCTTCTATTTCTTCTATAATATTAATCATGTTGGTCTTATCATCATTTTTCTTCTATCCCATTTCTTGAGAGATTTACATTTGGCTTAAAGTTTATGTTGGAACATGCATCCATGGAACTATGTAGGCAATGCCCACTTATCTTATACATTTGGAGTCAGCTCAGCCAACCCCTTCCTTTTCTTCTCTTCCCCCATTTCTTCTATCATTATTTCTTTTTTAATTAGGGAACAATTATTGTGTCATTGTTCTTTGTTATGATGTGGTAGAAAGTAACACCTCTACTGCACATGCATGAACATTTGTCTTTAAACTACCCTAGTTTAGTTTTTGTTTGTGTGTGTTTATTTGAGTTTTCTTGGTGTTTTGTTGTGCTTTCATACCTCTCCTTTTATTTCTTACTTCTTGTCTCATCTTGGTCTTGTCTTTCTTGTTTGATTTTATTTTTCTCTTTTGTTTTAAAGATTGCCTTGATGGTCTACATGGATCTTGATTATTCATATCTTGGTCTCATGTTGTTAAGACATTCTTGACTTTTGTTTTTAAACATTTTTTTCCTACTTAAGATCATATCTTGATTTCAAGTTATGTTCATTTATGTTTATCTTTTTCTTTGTTTTTACTTTTTTGTTTAATTGTAAATTACTGTAACTCTAGCTTTGGTCATTATTTTACCATTATCCTTAGTTATAGATATTCATATTTAAACTGGCTCAATGTAATTATAATCTTATGTCATTCTAAGTTATTCATACTTATGATGCCTAATTTATTTTTCTATAGCAATCACTTTGTGCTCAGGTCTCAACATTTTAACGTCAACATCAGCTCTAATAAATGATTCTCAAGAACACTTCTCAAAACCTAGGCTCATGATATGGAATTAGGATTTTAGGTAGCATGCATTTCAAGCTTCTTTGTCTATGCTTAGATGTGCATCTCTTTGCATTCATTATAAGTCTAATCAATTCTTGGTCATTTTTCATCATTCCTCATTTTCATTCTCTCCCATACTTGGGTGAACTACATTGTCCTAAATTTCATGGTAGAACACGAGTCCATGGAACTATGTAGGTAGTGCTTAATTTATATTGAGGTCATCTCAACTATCTCCATTCTTATTTTCATTTCTCTCATCACTTTGTGCATTCTCATATGCTTAGTTTTATATGGCTTTCTAAGCCATTACCCCATTACATGTGCATTTGCCCTCGCTCACTTTAATCTATATTTTAGGGTATATCCTAGAGATATTTGTTGAAAATATTGTCACTGATGTCAAAGGTCTATCATTATTGGTGATAAAGGCTCCATTGCATTTAATAGTGTTTTTAATATTCATATCTTGGCTAATGTGTGTTAATATTTATTTGATATTAATGAATATATTTTTGTTTGCATATAAGTCAAAAGAGGGCCCATGGAGAAGTCAAAAAGTCACATGGTAAAAGATGAAAGAGGAATAAGATGCATTTTCTCATGAAAAGTCACCTTGAGGAATTCCAAGAGTCACCATGTGAAGACAAAAGAGGTATGGCACATTTTTCCATAAAGTGACACTTTGATGAATACAAAAAGTCACCAAGATAAAGATAAAAGAGGAAAGAACACTTTTAATTATGAAGGGTCACCATATGACTTTTCAAATGCAAGAATACGAAGGGTCATGTAAGTTTGTCACCATTTTCCATGAGGATTGAAGGGTCATAAAGGGTGAAGGCCAAAGGTCATTTGGAAAGATAAAATAAAGGCTTGAGAAGACATTTGTAATATGCAAGAGAGTGCATGGTTTGTATTTATTTTCAAAAAAAGAAAAGTAGGAGATATTATAGATTTATATCATTTTTTGAGTAAGCAATATTGAGAGATAGTTGTGTTTTATACACAAGAGGGGTTGGTGCTCCTATGGGTTGGTGCTCAAAAATAGTTGCTGTGTTGGTGCTCAGTAAAGGGGTTGGTACTCCTGCAAGTTGGTGCTTGAAAAATTTGTATTTTGAGTTGGTGCTCATTCATATACTTGAGATTGTTCTTCATGGTTTTTTCCACTTTGGGTTTCCACATAAAAATGTGGTCTCTCTCTCTCTCTCTCTCTCTCTCTCTTATGTGGTACAAATTATTATTTTAGTTTTATTATATATCTTGAATGTATGATTGAGTGGTTAAAGAAAAGAAATTAGATTAAATAAAAGATATATAATACATTGATTTATCCCCCCTCTCAGTATATTTCATGCTTAACAATTGGTATCATATCAAGTTCTTTTTGAAAAAAATTTACAGCTTGAAGGAAGATAATGGAGTCAGTGACTCAAAAAAAGAAGAGATTCTATTCATGGCCAAAAATGAAGATGCCTCCAAAAATAAAAGTATAGATGATCAAGAAGAAGAATAGGATGAAGATGAAGTAAATTTGGAAGGAGAACTCATTTGTGCATTAGAAGAGTTAAAATCTCTTGAAAAAAAGAATCGAAGATTAAAGCTCCAGATTTAAAAAAATGAAAAGGAGTCAAAGGAAATAATTAAAGATCTAAAAGCACACTTTGAAGAAGCCAAGAAGAATGAAGAAGATCTAACAACACAGTTGAAAATAGTAAGTAAAGAATGTGAAAGGTATGTTATTGAAATTATTTCTTTAAAAGTAGATCTTGAGAAAACAAATAAAGCAATAAATGATAGAGTAGCAAATGATTCAAAATTTGAGAATAACACTAATATATTGAATAAAGTATTAGAAAATCAAAGATCAATGTCAGATAAGATAGGTATTGGATTTGAAAAAGAGAAAGAGGAGGTCACTACTTTTATAGACAAGGAAAAAAGAAAGAGCTATGTTGAAGCTCTTAAAAAAGAAGAAATAAAAAGGGAAGAAGTTAAGAATACATAGGACATCTCAAACAAAGAAGGGTAGAGGGAACAAAGCTACAAAAGGTAATTAGGTAAAAGATACACAAATATGTCCTATTTTTATGGTTACTATTTTTAGTATAATGGATATAGTCATAAGAAATTAGAATGTCAAAAAAGAGCTAATAGTTTTAGAAATAAGGAGAAGAAAAGTCATACAGAGTCAAGCAGAAGCCATAACTTTTTTGTTCCTCTATCAGACTTTAATGAAGAGGCCATAATATGTTACAAGTGAAACAACTTTAGAAATATATCCTGGTACTATGAAAGTGTGTTTGAGTTAGTCAAGAAGGATAAGAGTTTCAAGGTTCCATTCATTAAGAAGAAAGTTCAGACAGGTTCATGGCAAAAAAAAAAACCTAAAAAATCTATGTTGGTGCAGACTACTTTGCATATAAGAAATGAAGAAAAGCCATGGTTCATTGATAGTGGATGTTTGAGGCACATGACAGGAGATAAGAGCAAGTTCATAACCTTGAAGAAGATCAATGGTGGCATAGTGAAATTTAGAGACAATACTACTGCTAGAATTGTTGGAAAAAGTACACTAAGTTTGGATAATGGTAGAAGTAAAATTGAAAATGTTTTATATGTAGAAGGTCTTAAGTATAATCTTTTGAGTGTAAGTCAAATGTGTGATCAACATTATACACTAAATTTTTATGCATAAGGTTGTGAAATTAGAAGAAAATATTTAGATATGTGAGTTGCAGATGCTCAGAGAACATGCAATAATTTGTATATGCTATTAGACATCAAAGGTCAAAGATGTTGTTTGAGTCAGATTGAAGAAAGGTGGCTATGGCACAAGAGAATGGGGCACATAAATTTTTACAATATTATCAACATAAGCAAGAAGCAAGTAGTCAGAAATCTTCCAAAAATTACAAAGCCATCTGATACACTTTGTGAACCTTATCAGCAGAAGAAGCAGGTTAGAAGGTGGTTCAAAAGAAAAGAATACTTGACTACTCAGATGCTAGAGCTTGTTCACACTGATTTATGTGGACCTATGAGAACTCAAAGTACTCAAGGTGAGAAGTATTTCATGTTGTTTATTGATGATTTTTCATATATGACTTGGGTAATGTTTTTAAAAGAAAAATTAGAAGCTTTCAGACATTTCAAAGCATTAGTTGAGAATGAAACCAATTTGAAGATTAAGTGTCTAATATTTGATCAAGGAGGATAATTCATGTTAGATCAATTTATTGAGTTTTGAGAAGACCATGTAATGAAGAGACATTATTCAGTAGTTAGAAATCCATAACAAAATGGAGTAGTTGAACAAAAAAAATAGAACAGTTCAAGAGATGGCTAAGATAATTCTAAATGAATCCAAGATAGTAGATAAATATTGGAGAGAGATAGTTTCTACAAAAGTGCATATTCATAATAGATCATTATTGAGAGTCAATAGTGACAAGACTTATTATGAGCTATGGAAAGACAAACTAACAACAATTGATTATTTTAGAGTTTTTGGCAGCAGATGCTTCATAAAGAGAACAGATGAAAAATTTGGTAAGTTTGAATCCAAAGTAGATGAAGGTATATTTTCTTAGTTATTCTTGTAAAAGTAAAGCTTATAAATGTTATAACAAAAGAACCAAGTAAATTTTTGAAAGTACAAGTGTTAGGATAAAAGAAGATGGAACATAAAGAATCAGTGATCCAACAGACGTTCCTAAAATCATTGAAGAGGAAAGTTTTGAAGAATTAGATGAAGATGAGAAGAAGGGGAAAAAGGGCACCAAAATTTCATCCAAATATGTTTAGATAAATCATAATGAAAGTGACATCATCAAAGACATAATAAATAAATTTTCACTAGAAGAATGATGGTAAGTGAATTTGAGTAAGTTAATTTTTCTTTATTATCCAAAATTCAGCCTAGAACTTTTTCAGAAGCTAGATATGATAAGCATTAGGTTAAGGCTATAGATGAAGAATTAAATTAGATAGAAAAGAATGATACTTGGGAATTAGTGCCTAGAACAAAAGATCACAATGTGATAGGAACAAAATGAGTTTATAGAAATAAGTTGAATGAAAATGGAGAAGTGACCAAAAATAAAGCAAGATTAGTATGTAAAGGATATGATCAAATTGAGGGAATAGATTTTAAAAAAGTTTTTGTACTAGTGGTAAGGTTAGAGGCTATTAGAATGTTTCTTGCATATGCAGTATTTAAAAATTTCAAAGTATTTTAGATGGATGTCAAATCTACCTTCCTAAATGGGAATTTAGAAAACAGGTCTACATTGAGCAGCCTGAGGGATTTATTCTCTTAAATATTAGTAGCCATGTATGTAGATTGAAAAAAGCATTGTATGGATTGAAACAAGATCTCAGAGCTTGGTATACAAGACTTGATAAGTACCTACAAGATCAATGTTTCAAGAGAGGATTTGCTCATAGTAATCTCTACATCAAAATAGAAGGTGAGCATAAATTGATTATTGTGATATATATTGATGATATCATTTTTGGAAGAAATATTGAAAAGATGACAATTTTTTTTGATAATATGCAATTTTTTTTTGAGATGTCTATGCTTGGAGAATTGTTATTTTTCTTAAGATTGCAAATATTTCAATCAGATCAAGGAATTTTCATATCTCAAAGTAAATATTCTAAGGAAATGTTGAAGAAATTTGGTTTTGAGGATTGTGCGCCAGTTGGCACACCAATGTGTATAGGAAATAAAGTGAGCAAGGATGAAGATTCACCTATTACAGATCAATCTTTGTATAGATCTAAGATTGGTAGTCTTTTATATTTGACATCATCAAGGCTAGACATCATGCATGCAGTAGGTATGGTTGTAAGATATCAATCATCTCCAAAAGATAGTCATGTTCAGTTGGTGAAGAGAATATTTAGATATATCAAGGGGACATTAGATTATGGATTATGGTATCCCACAGGTAGAGATTTCACTTTGGTTACTTATACAGATTTAGATTGGGTAGGGTGCTTAGATGATAGAAAGAGTACAAGTGGAGGAGCTTTCTTTCTTAGTGATAGCTTAGTATCATGGCTAAGTAAGAAGCAAAATTCAATATCACTATCTACAGTTGAAGTAGAATATATTACAATAGTATTATGTTGTACGCAAGTGCTTTGAATGAAGCAAACTTTAGAAGATATCAAGGTATAGTATGATGAACCTATTTCTATTTTTTGTGATAACACAAGTGTTATAAATATTTCAAAGAATCCAGTGATGCATTCAAGAATAAAACATATTCCCATTAGATATCACTTCTTGAAAGAGCAGGTTGTAGATCAACAAGTTAAGATAGAATATATCAGTACTACAGAGTAGATTGTAGATATTTTGACAAAGGCACTACCAAAAGACACATTTAAGTATCGATGAGAGAAGCTGGGAGTAATTTGTTTTTTCCATTAAGGTTCAACATCAGTTGAGGGGGAGCTAAGTGTTAGCTACAGATAGACCCTTTGCCATTGATGTCAAAGGGGGAGAATAATAGGTATAAGTACAGGTGAAAAAATAGGTATAAAGAATAGATACAAGTTTCTATAGTAAGGGGGAGTTATTGTATGTTTTTTAGATGGCAGTATGTGCAGGTTTTAAGATGTGGTAGTTTCAGTTTGAGGTTGCCATCAATGATAAAGGGTGAGATTGTTAGAAATATTATCATTGATGTCAAAGGTATATCATTATTAATGATAAAGGCCCCATTATATTTAATATTCATATCTTGGCTAATGTGTGTTAATATTTATTTAATATTAATAAATATATTTTTGGTTGCATATAATTCAAAAGAGGGCCCATGGAGAAGTCAAAGAGTCACTGGGTAAAAGATCAAAGAGGAATGGAATGCATTTTTTCATGAAGAGTCACCTTGAGGAATTCTAAGAGTCATCATGTGAAGACAAAATAGGTATGGTGCATTTTTCCATGAAGGGATAATTTGAGGAATACGAAAAGTCACCAAGATAAAGACAAAATAGGAAAGGATGCTTTTGCTTATGAAGGGTCACCATATGAATTTTCAAATGCAAGGATATGAAGGGTCATGCAAGTTTGGCACCATTTTCCATGAGGATTGAAGGGTCACAAAGGGTGAAGACCAAAGGTCATTTAGAAAGCTATAAATAAAGGCTTGAGAAGCCATTTGTAATATGCGAGAGAGTGCATGGTTTGTATTTATTTTTGAAGAGAGAAAAGCAGGAGATATTGTAGATTTCTATCATTTGTTGAGTAAGCAACATTGACAGATAGTTGTGTTTTATACACAAGAGGGGTTGGTGCTCACAAATAGTTGTTGTGTTGGTACTCGAAAAAGGGGTTGGTGCTCCTACAAGTTGGTGCTTGTAAACTTTATATTTTGAGTTGGTGCTCATTTATATACTTGATATTATTCTTTGTGGTTTTTCCCACTTTGGGTTTCCACATAAAAATCTGGTCTCTCTCTCTCTCTCTCTCGTTTGGTGCAAATTATTATTTCAATTTTATTGCATATTTTAAATGTATGATTGAGTGGTTAAAGAAAAAAACTAGATTGAATAAAAGATATATAATATACTGATTCACCCCCCCTCTTAGCATATTTCATGCTTAAAATTAATTTGCTTACCAATTGCCCATACTGGGGCCCACCATCTAAACAACATTCGAATCAAATTATCTCTACAAGGGAAAATCATTATTTATTATTTATCAATGATTAAAATGTGCTCTAATAGGGCAAACTATTTTATCATGATCAAATCTACTCTACTAAAGTACTTAATGTATTCTCTTTGGAGACCCCATTCTAGTGGTACTTCCCTTCTTGAAGTAGAACATTCTCCCTTTTCCTCTAATTCCAAGCTCTCCACATTAAAGCCCATGATAGAAATATTTTAGTGTGTAACTTGTCTTAGAATTGATCAATGCCATAAGCATGTAACTTGTACTTTCAAATTAGGTACATTTACAATGTGTCCCTTACATTTATGGATTGTATATTTCCCATTCCCCCTATCTTTAGGGCCTATTATACCTCTAATTATATTTTGATCATTGATGGTAATAATGTATGCAAGAATTAAATCATCTGGATGTGATCTATTCCATAGGTTAATCTCTCACTTTTTCTCTCTTTTCGAGAGTCCATCCTTTTCTTCCATCCTAATATGTCCTCTCAAGCGGGCATCATGGGTCTGTTCCAATTTCTTCTTGACAAGTCTTTTCTTTGAAAATATTTTGCTTTACTTGAATGTATCACTATGCCTTCTCAAATAGGGGAAAAATGTAGACATCCAATTCCTAACACTATTTGTGTTAAAATTATCAATCTTACTCTAATTGTACTCAAATGCACATTTAAGGTCAAAATACATAAAACACCCTAAATGGTTTGAACTTGTCACTTATAAGTGCTAGTTTAGATCAAAGTATCCCTAAATAGGGAAATGCATTTTATGGGCCAACTAACTTTGATCAGATTATTTCAAGTGAAAATGACAATTTTGCCATTTAGTTCTCTAGATCACTCTTTTCTTCTAATTCATTATTACACGTCATGTACCTTTGTTGTTTGGTGTTGACAACATCCTAAATGGGAATACAAATCTAGTGCATCTAACATCACCTTCTAGTTCCTCTCTAGTCAAATTATGACCCAGTAATATGACTTTTAGACCATTTTGATTAATTGAGGGCCAATTTTCAAATAATTACACAAATGTTGATTAACCTTGTTTAAGGCTAATTAATCCAAATCAAGAACTTAATTGGATTTTCCATGAGAGTTGTTGAATATTTATTTTTTAAAATTGATTCCTATCAGGTGACATTATTTCTTGGGAAGACATCCCTAAGCCATAAATGCCATAAATATTAGGATTATGGGTCACCCATGCCTAGTTAATGCCTCCCATGCCTCTTAAATGCCCCTTTTTCCAAGGTCATGATGAAGATAATTATGGATTTAATTCAAAATATTAAGATTATCCATGGCCACAGATCTCAATCTTGAGATGGATGGTCATGGTTGATCATGACCAATCTCAAAACTCTATAAATAGAGAGGCCATGGACATGAATTTTAAGCTATTTTGGTGCAAAGTTATTATGCTTAAATATCTTCAAAAAGCTTGAATATTGCAAAGTTATAATGTTAAATTGTTTCCACAAGGCTTTGCATTTGATCATTGATTTTGTTTGCAAGCTTCATTGGTAGGCTAATTTAGTGATTTGGAATCAAGATCCTAGGTTTTATGGAGTGGTCTTGAGGCATTGGAGGAGCTTACCTTTTTTTTTGACAAAGACAAGGATGCTTGATCAAGGGAGAAAATGTTTTTGAGCCACATGGGTATGGTGAATCCATTTGGGAAGGTAATATGGTGTTGCTTTCTTTCGTTTGTTTCTTACTATCCTTTGTAATTCCCATAGGAATAGATAGGCTTGGTTAGTTAGTTATTTATGCATGTTTTATTATTCATAGACTAATTCTTGACTAACTTGCTTTGTAATCCTCTTTACAAATAGGGGTCCTAAACTATCTCTAGTGGAATTGGTTGGTAATTTCAATGTCAAATCTACATGAACAAACCTTAAGAGCCTAAATCACTTAAAACCCTCTTCAACCCTTTTTCTAGACTCGATGTGGAAAATGAAGGAGATAATGCACTAAAATGGCATAGTTTGACCAAAAAAAGGATTGGATGTTGTATAAGGCTCAGTCAAGCTCCCTACCATTAGGATGAGTTGTAAAAAATCTATATGGACAAGGTATAAAACTACTTTTCTTAACTATTTTATGCATTATTTAGGTTCTTGGAGGTTTTAAAAGATGAGATCAACTTTGGGAGTGAGATAGAGACTTAAGATAACTCATGTCCATTTAATGCCTTGAAAAAATTCCTAAGTATGCCTATTAGAGCTCTCATCTCAGCCAGTCAAAATTGACATAATGAACATGATGGTGAGAAGTGTGAGAACTTCAAGTGGATGGATTTTTAAGGTTTATCTAAGTAGTTTAAGGCCATGGAGGGTATTTACAAGTGTCATCCACTCCCTTTCATGTATTTTCATGAGAAATTGAATCCAGATTTGAGGCCAAGTGTGAAGGGTGATTGAAAAATATTTTTTTAGACTACAGGTAATGATGGCTCACTTCTAGGAGATTTTAGATGAGTAGAACTACAACCAATGCAAGGAAAGGCATGTTTGAAATATTTACCTCTCAAACCAATCATTAGAAATATTCCTAATTAGTTTTGGGTCATTCAAATAGGGCTAAATCATGAAGGCAATTTTTTGAGCTAGCAAAGGAAATTCCATGCTACTTTTCATGAGTTTCATGACTTGGAAAGCCACTTGTCTCTTCTGAACTTACATGGTATATTTCACATTCCCTTCTCATACACAAGTAACTCATTTTTTGAGCTTGACAAGTGTTCTTGTGACCTTTGGACTTATCTCTTATCCTCTCTCTCTCAAGTTTTAGAAGAACTAGCCATTTTAGCCTTTGTAGATTATGCTCCACCTTAGTATGGTGAAGCCCAGCTCATTTTCATACAATGGATCAATAAAGACTAATAATTTTTACCTCTTCCATGACTATTTATAGTGTGTTTTACTTGGATTATTGATCTTACTTAGTAATGACTTTTATTTCCTTAGCATGTTGTCTCATTCTCTCACCTATTTTTAGTTAGAAACCTTCTTATTGTAGGTCATATGAAGTGTTCTAAGATGTTTTAAGATTGAGTGATTTAGTCTATTCAAATAGTTCCATTATAGGCTTCTTGTTTAGTCCTCCTAGCCTAAATATTCATCACAACCTCATAATGAAATATTGATGTGAAAAGATGTATATTGGAGAAGTGTATGTTTGGTTAGTCCCTTGTTCTCATGTGTAACATGCATTGGTTGGTAGTCATTAAATAATTTGGTGTATCACCTCCCTTAGGATAGTTTACTTTAGTTTTCTCTCCCTTTTCCCTCACAAGTTTAGGTGTAGTAGTGACTTACAAGTGGTACATCAAGGGAGTTATCCTTATCTAGAGATTCACCTCATTATTAGGCTACCCACAACCTTGAGGTGTTTCAATTATGCCACTTAGATGAGGAGAGCTGGGACATCTCCTCAAAGGGTGTAAATCTAAGTGACAACAATTTTTGGCATGCTTAGTGGGACTCTTAGTCCAGGAAGTTGAAATATTTTTGGTGTTGTCTTTCAACACATCAGCCTTTGGAGGCATTTATCAAAGCATCAATGGTGACTCTAAATTTACATCAGCTGGTCAAGTAACCTATATTTTCCTTTTGAAGATCATTGGTAATGTTTTCTTTATGTTCTTTCTTCTCAATGAAGTTTCATGGCTAATTTTGGTGTTGAGTATTATTTTACACAAGTTGGTGAGGTTTATGAAGATTATGGCATTCCCTATCAGTCTTTTCATGATCCTTACCAGATCTAACTTGATATTTACTAACTCCAATATGATCTTTAATAGCCATGTCATGAGTTGTACCAGCCCTAAAATTAGCCTTCTCAATGTCTTGCTTCTCCTAGTCAACCTAGTCACTTCTCAACTCAGTCCATTTCAACCTTCAAGCAAACGCTCTTGGGCTATGAGAAGTACATGTCGGATCTTCACACACTAAGGGGAAATGGTCAATGTATTCCTAGTCATTTAATTTATAAGGTGAAAGATGCATTATAGATGGTTAAAAGAGAGTGGGCACCTATTGAGAGATATAATTAGCAAAGGCTCACAAGTGAGATGTTAGATGTGGATGGATTGATTAAATTTTTAGAATATAGGCTAAGAATTCATGAGGATCAGCCTCACCAAGTCTATCAACCATCATATCCACCTCCCCAAGATTTATCAATCCTACTTGACCCCTACTAATGAGCCCAATTAAGCTTATCAAAGTCATCTTTTCACCAATCAACTGGAAGAGAGAGTTGGAAAGACAAACTCAGTTTTTTAAGAAAATCTTGATAGAAAGATTGATTTGTCTAATAATAAAATGCAACAGTCCATATCATCAACAAAGGAAGTGGAATTTAAGCCCTCATTTTCCTCTCCCATTACATCCCCACCTCAAGAAGCGACCTCTAGATATGAGATTCTAATTTGGAGACAAGGCGGAGAATCCAAGCCCAAGGAGATACCATATTTTTTGAACACTTAATCCACTCCTAAAAGTGCATCACTATCTCAAGAAGAGACTTATAATCCTAGCATCCTAAGCTAGAATAAGGTAGTGGAATCATGGGGAAAGAAAGAGGATAAAATCATTGATAAAGAGTGTGAAGTTGATAAATAACTTGATCCTATGCAAGACCTTCCTACCCTTCCTCAAGAGACCTCTAGTCTTCCATGTTAGCCCTCTTGTACTCCTCATCCTCATGAAGATTCATATGAAATTAAAGAAATAATTTTCCAAGAGAACCTGGCTAAGCAGTTTGAAGAGTTAGAGTTGAGAATGAAATTGTTGAGTCAAGGTGTGATGGAAGGTTTAGACCCAAAATAAGATACTATGCCTAAACACACCCCATATACCTTTCCTTAAGAGAGTCATCAAGCTAAATAAGATTTAAATGAAGTCATTATAAAATATAAGGAAGAAATCCAAGCTATTTTAGCCCAAGGTCTACCTCCCCTTCCTCAAGAGCTTCCAAAAGGATCCCTTACAATTCATTCTCAATCTAAATTTGATTCCTATGTTCCACCTCCACCAATTAGTTCATATTATCTTCACCCCATCACATTTACCTTGATGGATATATGGTATGAAAACCTAAAGAGGAGTATTTGGTTGAGGAAAATTTATATTTCTTGTTTGAAGAAAATGTAGCTCATTGGTAGCTTCATTGGGCTAAGTCACATGATTACAAGATGCCTAGTCTTGGCGTCACTAAGAAGGATAAGGAGATTGAAGTTCTTATATCCATTGAGAAATAAAATAAGGTTATGATACTTGAGATATAAGTTGAGAGTCCTCAAGAGGTCCTAAATGATAAAGAAGAGGTGAGTCCTTATGTTGAGTATTCTTGTTTGGTTGAAAATGAAGGATGCCTTCCTTGTGCCAAAGAATAAATCTTGAATGAAGTATTTTTGGATTATAAAGAAGAGAATGAGGGAGATTATCTTATTGTTCACATTCATGATGCTGATAAAAAAGAATATGAGGACTTGTGGTAGTAATTTAAAAATATTTGCAATGAGTTTTAATCTCTCAATGGGTCTACAACTTCTTTAGGGCTGATTACAAGTGATGGTAAGCAAGATGACATTTTAAAAAATCTCATAGATGAGAAATAAAAAGTCTCCAATGAGCCTTGGGATGAATTGTTTGAAATCATTGGATTAAGTTATAATCCTCTTCAAGGAGGCTATGATATAATCAATAATGGAAAAGGCAGCCTTGATAATCAAGTGAGTATGCAAAGGAAAATCAACTTTTCAAATTTATCCTTTCAAGAAGCATATGCATCTCATGATGATATTTTTGAAATAATAAAAATGGGTTACCATCCTCTCAACCAGTTGGGAGAAACAAATTAGATTTTTAAGGATGGAATAAGCTTCGATTGGCCTCAATCTTCTAAGGAATAAGAAACTACTCCTCTTGAAGCTATGCCTACCAAGGAGATACAAGTTGATCATGAGATGAAGAGTAGGCAACAATATGAGGTATGTGTACCAGTTAAAGAAGAATAATTTTAAATTGGAGACCTATTTGAGGATGATCTACTTGAGATTAGATCAAGTAAAGTGCTAAGGAATAGGTCTGATCTATCAAGCATCTAATCCAAGGAGAAACATGCTTGGCACTATGATTCATCTCATGAAGAAGGAGATTAAAAAATTTTTCCTTTTGATCCTAGAAAGGAGATATGTTTAGTTGATAGTTGTGCATAGTTGTTTATTTTCTGATTTCCCTAAGTGCTTTGAGCACATATGTGTGTCTTTTTAGTGTGTTTACTTTACTTTACTTTATGTGTGTCCTTTATTTTGTGTGGTTGAGGTAGTCAATTAGTCTTGTCTTGATCAACGTTTGTTGTCAATGGTCAAATTATTCTTGTTTGTATCATACTTAAAATGAATCCCTAAGCCTAATAGATTGATAAGGCTAATAGTCTTTAGTATAATGACATACTACCCCTATGAGTCACCAATTTGTTGACCAAATTTGACCTTATAGGTCAAATTATGACCCCTATAGGAAAAAAAATTGATATTTATAGGTTTATATGGGGTTTAATATTATGTAATAGGGTGTATTATAGGTCTTTGGATGTCATTTAATTCTATAATAGCCTTGATCATGGTTTAATTAATCTATATGCCACTATGAGTCATTTAAAAGGCTTTTAGGGGTCATAAATGCAAGTGATACAATTTTAAAGATGCACAAGTGTAATTATTTATTTTTAAATGTTAAATAAGTTAGATTACTTGTTTTGAATGTTAGTCTCATCTAAAAATTGTAGGTTATCTAACTAAAGATCAAGTACTCAACTGAAAAAGGGGATTTTGGCACTTATATGGCCCATGAGAGAAGGTGACACATGGGGGAAGGCCATGGAACATCTATTCATATTAATAAAGTAAATTTACATGCTCGATATCATTTTGAAGTGCCATTTTTGAGCTAAAACCATTCTACTCCTTCTTTGCCTTTCTAGACACACATAAGTGGTTAGCAGGTTTATGCTTGGTACATATAGCTGGAGATGTTTAAGGTTAAACAACTTTGGGAGGTGGTATTAGAATAAAAGATATCAATTTAAATAAAAAGAGTGTAAGGATTGGTTAACCATGCTTTATGAACCATCTCTAACAAGTTGAATATGTTTTTCTACTCACTATTTCCTACACCCTATAGGTTTTGATCTAATATATACAATCCAGTTGGTGATGTTGACTCTAGAAGATGTTGGATATCTTATAAAATTATCTTCATGATGGGTTTAATGTTTTATGATGTTTTGATGGGCAAGTTGTCTCATGTTGTAGGAAGGTATCACCATTATGAAGCTTCAATCAAGTTCTTCCTTGTTGCAGAATGCTGGTCTTATACAAAAATATCATGTGAATATAATATGGCGTTCCATAGGTATCAAGGTCATCTTATCACCTATTTCCATGTTTGGTTTCATAACACCATGTTTTGATCAAATATTTAGTCTTACCTTTCTCATAGTCAACTCTTCACTCACCTTCACTTACAGTCACATGTATAAAGCTTGTTTAGCATGTTCATGGAGTTTTAGTGAGGATATATCAAATTATTAAAGGAATAAATAACTTAAGAGAGTATATTTGAAGGTTTGAAGAGGATATAGGCAGGTTTAAAATTCATACACCACACTAACCAACCACTAGACACCATTGCTTACTTTGTAACATGTGTTTGCAAGAGGTTTTCATGATTGGAATAGATGTTTTGAATTTTTTTTCAAGATCTCCAAAAGTCAAAACATGTATTTGAGGGATTGAAAATGATTTGGAGTTGTTCATGAGGCCATCCATACACATATTTTGCTCTATTCCATGCTCACTACCTACATACAACTCATACACACCTACATGAGCCTCCTTGATGATGTCATGCTAAGATGGAAAGTTGGATAAGTGTTTCAATCTTTTAGGAATTATAGGAGTCCATTTGAACACTTGGTGAAGTCTTGAATTGATCATAAACCTTTATAGCTTGAAGACTGGTCAAATTTGCTTATTGTCTGTATATATGCAAATAGCCACCTACAGGTGGTGTTAAGAGAGAATTGAGGACACTTGATGGAGAATTCAGATAGGATATAAATTTATTGAAGTTATAAGTGTGAAGTAAAGAACATGACATAAAGGTTTCAAGGTACCATATGGGAAAACAAACCTAAAGTTGGTGAAACAAAATAATGACTGTATTCAAGGACATAGTCCCTAAACTAAGAAAACAAAGGTCTAAGGCATTTTGTAGAGATTCTATAACAAGGTTACAAAGATATTTGAAGCATATAGATATGTAAAACTTATATCTTATAGCATAGACAATAGACATGCAAATAATGGAGTCAAAAGGATTAGTGGAAGGTGGTTGTTGAGCACCTCAAAATTACAGTTTTACACACTAAATTTTGATAGTGCCATCTACAGGGTTTGGGCCCAAAAGAAGCTTTCCACTTCAAAGGTTGAAATGCAAACCATGTTTCATGGTTGAATGGTTATACATGGTCTAAGATATTATTGATGAATATCATCAAAAGAGGGTGACATTTTGTGTTTTAGGGTCCCATGCCACCTATAGGTGTGCCCAATTCCAAATTGTTGACCTACAACTGGTTGTAAAGTCTCTTAGTATATAGTGTGAGTTTGGATATGGAAACTTATGAACATAGTGACACTTTTTAGATAAATATTGTCATAAAATTGTGTACCCTAGGACATTCTATGAAACTCATTAAATTTGGTGCAACATTGAATCATCTCTCAATTTTGTGGAATCTTGTACGAGAGATGAGTCTTTAGGATTAAAAAGGGCTAGCACCCTGAATTTTCCTCTAAGTGTCTATCACCTAATCTAACACTTGTTCATTAAAAGAGTCAAGAGTTTGCATAAAATATAAAACTATGCTAAAGAGGTGATCTACCAAGAATTTATCCCACTGATGATCACACTTCTACTGAATAAAAATGCTTTCCAAGACTAATTCCATGCATTGAAAGATACTAACATAGTGTTTCAATGTGAAGGTAACATGCTTGAGACAATCAACAAAATGGTTGACCTAAGGGGGTAGATTGCACACCATAAATACAATTACAACTTGAAAGAGAGTTCAATGCATTTAACACACTTCACATGACCTATTAACATCAAAACCTTTGTTCAAACATGAAGGATAAACGGAGTAAGGATGATGCTATGACTTGGCTCCACTATAGATCGCTCACATACTTAGACAAAATTTTACAACTCAAAATTTGTCTTGTATTCAATGTCCAAAAGCAAAGTTCAATGTCATTTTAGAAAGGCTTTGCCATACCAAAAATGTGGTTATCTACAATGGCTGAAATGGATCAATTTATAGAACTTTGGGGAAGAGAGAGAGAAGAAAAATTAAAAAGGCACAAGGACGTGTTCACAGGTGAGAATTAGTTACAAATATATGAAAGGGATGGATGGAGTGATCCATGCCATGTCAAGAGTCTTACTTATCCAAAACTAGTAATGAAAATGGTGACAAGTGGCATAAAACCTTCAAGAGTGGCACATGAAATTGCTTCTATCAAAGATTATCCATGAAAGTTAGAAAGTGAAAATAGAGAAGCTAACATATTATACTACTAGAACTCATGATGGTAGTTATAAAATGCTCTTTCTAACTACTATTTATCCTTTAGACACCTATATTTATTGATCTTATAGAATCTCTTTGATTTGATCAGCCACTAGCAATGACTCGATCCATCAACCTATCCATTTTACTTGCTTCGTCTACTCTCATGTTCTCACTAAGTATTTTGAATATCAATGGCTATTTATTTTGGTTTGAAATTTATGTTTTGTGGGCCATCACCTTTCAAGTATTTCCTTCAAATTTTTTGTCTTAACTATTTTTTGTAGATAATTTTCTTGCAAGAATTAATCGGACAATCTTTCTGAAAGAATTCATGTCTTTGATAGATCTATTTGTATCAGACAAAATGTTTGAAAGAAAACCTTTTCAAGTTTTTTGAAATAATTCTTTGAACAATTTCTCTGAAAGACTTCCTTTTGAATTTTTGTTTGGTCCTTCAAAAAATTTAAATGGTCCTTCGATTTGTTGAAAAGTACCCTTCAGAAGATTTGAAAGTGTCCATTTAGCCTTAGAATGTCCCTTCAGAAAAGTTGTAACATATGTTTTAGAAAAGTTGCAAGGGTCCTTTTTAGCTTGAAAGAGTCCTTCAAAAAAGTTGAAAATTGCCCCTCAAAAAAACTAAAGTGCCCCTCAGAAAAACTAAAGTGCCCTTCAGAAAACTAAGGTGCCCTTTCGAAGATTTTAAATGTACCCTTCAAACTTTTTGAAAAGGGTACTTTCTCCATAAGAATTCCTCCAAAAAAGTTGAATTGGTTTATTTAGAAGGAGAAATACCCTTCAAAAAAGTTACAAAGTACCTTTTGGATTTGAAATGATATATTTTAGAAGAAATGCGTAGGGTAACTTTTGGAGACTTATCCTTTAGGAAAGTTGAAAACAAAATGTTTGAAAGAAATATACTTAAGGAAAAAAAGCTTCAGACAAAAAGTCTGAAAGAATTCGGTAAGAGATTAGGACAAAAAACCTAAAAGAATTAGGCAAAGGCTTAGAACAAAGACCAAAATGAACCTTCTGAAAGAAACAACACTTGGTATTTTTGTGGGCTTTGTCAAAGACCATTTCTTCTAAAGGAAAACTAAGCACTAGACTTGGCCAAATTTGAAAGTTACAAACCTAGGGTTAGAATTTGACCAACATTCTTGGTGATTCTTGGATATGGCATGCCTACTATGCATAATACCAATTGCCTAAATCCTTCCATTAGGCACAGAGTCACACAAAATGAGCACTCAGATTGTCATGAACAGACCTTGGATTGACCACAAGACAATGACATTACACAAGACACACATAGGCAAAGACACACTTATGCTACCAAGCACTTAGGGAACACAACACAAAACAAAGGAAACATGCATGTGTCAACTATAAAACTTAGGGAACATAATAATAAAAATAAAAATGGACTAAACACACACACCTTTGCTACTATTTACAAGATAGACTTGTAAGGACTAATAACAAAACTTTAGATGTATCCCATTCATAGGGATAGTCAATTCTTCTCCATTCATCTTGGTCAACTGAAAGGAGTTTCTTTTCTTGTGCTTGATGATGGTTTAAGGGCCACTCCACAAAGCATCAAACTTTGTATGTTTACCCAATTTTTCTCTATCCTCATCCCATTTTAGAACCAAGTCACCTTCCTTAAACACTCTTATACTTTCTCTTTTGTCAAAGGATTTTTTCATGAGTACTTGGTGGTGTTCCATGGTCTTATGTGCATTGTCCCTTGCTTCTTGAAGTTGCATTAATTCTATCAATTTGACTTCCATTGGAGTATTTTCAAGTAGTTCCAACTAATGTGCAAGTCCTAGAGTAAGGAGATCTTGAGAGATGGACGACCTAGATTCTCTCCCATAAATAAGCACAAAAGGGGAGTTACCAATTGATCTTTTAGGCTATCTTAAAATTGGTGTGTCATGCTCTTTTATTGTTCTTCAATTTCCTCTTGATGATCTTGATGAGGTTCTTGTTAATAGACTTAACCAACCCATTAACTTGAGGGTAATAGTTAGATGAGGTACTCAAGTAAAATCCATCCTATTTACCCACTCAAAAGTTTTATCACTTATAAAATTGTCCAAAATGATAGTATAGGGAACCCAAAATCTTGTTGTGATACTCTTATAAAACTCCAAAATTACATTTTCATTTGCCTCCTTCAATGCAATAGCTTCTACCCACCTTGTGAAGTAGTTATTAGCAATAAATATCCATTTGTGTCTAGCATTTGATAGAGGGTTGATCATACCAATGAAATCAAGGCCCCATTGCATGAAAGGCTAATCCACTTGGACATGATTTAATGGAAGGGATGCAAGTTTTTGTTTGCCTATAAAGAAGGCACATTGAGGACACCTCCTAAACCAAGAGTAGCAATCCTTGAAAAGGCTAGGCCAATAATACCCTAACCTCATTATCTTTGTAGCTATTATTTTTAAGGAGAAATCATCTCCATCTACACCATTGTAAAACTTTTCTATCAAGATTCCAAACTGATCATTATCAACACACCTTCGTATTACACCATTCACATCCTTTTGAAAGAGAATACCATCTACAAGGCAATAAGGAATGGTTTACAATCTAAAATACCTTCTTTGTGACTTATTCAAACCATTAGGACAATCACTATTTTAGAGGAAACCAATGATGTCTTGTGTCCAACTTTGAATTGGTATGTGACTAGTTAGTTGAGGATGAACTTGATTGACCAAGACCTCTTCATTTGGACCTTTAAGATCCGAAGCTAGATGTTCACACAACCCCTTTCCTCTTACCAAGTTGGTTACCTTGATATCAACATCATATTCCATTACCTTTGTGATCCACTCAGCTCTCTTCTCATTGAGGTGTTTACTTAAGAAGAACTCTTTGGTGCTAGGATGAGAGACCATGACATGTATCATGTTGTTTTAAACCATGTGCCTAAACTTCTTCAAACCTCTTATCATAGCTATAAATTATTTCTCAACAAATATATACTAGACCTCATAATCTTCCAATCCTTAACTATAGGATGCAATGGGTTGTTCAACTTCCTCATCATTATTTTGCATAAGCATAGCTAAGATTATGTCAAGATTAAAAAAAGTATAGAGTATGAAATCCTTGGTAATGTTTGAATTTAAGAGAGTAGGAGATTGGGAAATTTCTTGTTTGATTGCCTCAAAAATGTTCTTACCTTCCTTTGTCCAAGCAAATTCTTGGTTCTTCTTGAGCATGGATGTAATAGGCTTCACCAAAGTAGAAAATCCTAGAATAAACCTTCTTACAAAGTTAATATTTCCTAAGAAACTTTTCAAACCTTTCTTATGTAGAGGCAAAGACAAGCCTAGAATGGCTTCAATCCTTTTAGGATCAATAGACAAGCCTTGCTTTGACATAATGTAATCCAATAATTTGCCTTCATGAACAACAAAAATACATTTCTTTGGATAAAGAGAAAGTCCAAAGTCTCTACACTTCTCAAAGACTTGTCTTAGATGTTTCATGTGGTAATTAGCATATTTTGAAAAAAATAGTTATATCATCAAGGTACACAAGCAAAAACTCATTAATCAAGCCTTTAAAGGTCATGTCCATTGCTCTTTGGAAGGTAGTACCATCGTTAGACAAACCAAAAGGCATCTTTATATATGAAAATATTCCCCATTTTATGGATAATGCTATGTTGAACTGATCATCCTCATTCACCAATATTTGGTTATAACCTAAATAGCCATCAAGTAGTGAAAAATGTTGAGAACCTGAAACCACTTGCAAAATTTGCGCCATGGAAGGTAGTGGATAACTGTATTTAAGTGAAACTCTATTTAGATACCTAAATTACACATAGATCCTAATCTCTCCACTCTTTTTTTGAATAGGTACAAGGTTAGCTACCCAGGTTGAGTGTTTGATAGGAAAAATAATCCTAGACTCAGTCAATTTGGTAAGCTCTTTTTTTATGAGTTCTTCTATCTTAGGATTGATAGGCATCTATTTTTGCCTAGCTCTAGGTTGCAACTCAATGGTGTGATGAGTTAGACCTGGATCAAACCCTTTCAAATCCTTATATTCACAAGCAAATATATCATGAAATTATTTACATAATTCAATGAAGGCTTGTCTTTCGAAAAGAGAACAAATCTTACCAATTTTTAGAAGTTTGTCCTTAAATAATATTCTTTCATAGTTCTCTTCCTTTGTAGACACACTTACCCTTTATTTCCTTATTTGATCATATTATTTGAACACACTGTCCAAAGAAACAAGCCCCTTTGGTATCTTGTTTGTCTTCAGTTGGATAACTTATTCTTCATATTGATTATGAAGCTTCTTTTGATTCTTTAAAGAAAATTCTGCTTCATTTTGAATGAAGTATATAATGTGTTTATCTCAAACACTTGCCAAGACACTTAATTATCTTGAATATAAGGTCTCACAATGACTTTGATGTGAGGTTTGTCCTTCTTTCTACTTACATTAGCCACTATATCAAATTGTGCTCCTATCATAGCTAACCTGTCAACATGTTTATTTGATTCTCTTAGTATAGGCTTTATATTGAAAGCATTAAAGTCCTCAATTAGATCCCATACCCTATGTCTATAGGAATTAAGCAAAGGGTTATTAGCTATAGCTTGGATTCTCACTTGATGTATAATCAATTCACTGTCTCCATATACCTTTAAATTATTGATTTCCTTTCTCTTTACCCATTAGAGGCCATGAACCAAGCCTTCAAATTTAGCTGCATTACAGGTAAAACTAAAATGGAATGTATATGAAGAATACTAATATTTCTTTGAAGGAGAAACCAACACAACACCAGTTCCTACCCCTACCTTACTTTTAGAGCCATCAAAAAACATTTCCCATATCCCTTCAAGTTCATGATCCTCATTAGTGAGTGATGGTATAGGAATGTTCTTCTCATGCATGCAATATAATCCTAATTTATTTTCTTTTATGAATGCATAGGGGTCATGATCATAAGTTTTAGTACCATACTCATTAATAAAGAGGTCAAACATACCTTTAAGGGGAAAGGATGTTTCACCACCAATGACACCTTTTTATTTCTCACTAATCATATAATTTTGATTTGAATTTGTCTCCACATATGGTTTAATGTGGAACCTTGACAAGGGATATGTTTTTATAGTCACTTTATCTCCATATCTTGTTCTAAAGGCTAGAAAAGACCAATCAGCTACAAGTTACCCTTTAATCTTAGCCGTGAAGTCTCTTGACAAGCAAATAGCAAAATGGGTTGGAAGATTAACCACCGCAATGTCTTATAAGATGGGGAAACTTGGATAATCATGCAGGAAAACTTTCAAACCTTTAATGAACCCCATAGTCTTGGGTTGAGTTTCATCAAGATGTAACATACCCTTGCTATGAGGCTCATATTTCAATCCCAATTTATCAACAACCACTTTAGGCATAACTATGGTAATGGCCCCACTATCCATAATGCAATTGTGAACTAATTTGTCTCCCATAATGAGTGTGAGGTAGAAAGGTGGATGATTTTTAGATCTAGTGGAGGGATATAAAACATGATTTGGTGTGTTGAAAAGGGCCACACCATGGTACTTTGGAGCTTGAGGAGCTACATTGATATTAGCAAGTTGTTCTTGTAGGATTTCCTTTTAATCAAGCATATGCAATACTTCCCAAAGAGAAATGCTAGTTTTGGTATTCTTCAAAGAGTTAAAAATGTTTAAAGGGGAATAAATCACCTTTTCTTGCACTCTTGAAGGCAATGAGGGAAATTGAAATTTCTGTATTGGAGGTTTGGTAGCCTTATTCACATTCTAAATTTGAGAGTGTGAGTAGTAAGATCTGCTACATTGGTACTTACAATTTGTGGCCTTGGAGAGGCACTACCTAGAATCACTTGTGCTAGTGGAGTATCTCATAAAGCCCTCTTTTTAGCCCTTATGTTGACTATAATTGATGTGTGTTAATTCAACACATTATCATCTTCTACTTGGAAATTCATAAAACCAGTACTTTGACTGCTACCTTCTTCTGATGTAACATAAGGAGTAGCTCCTTGAGTTACCAAAGCTTCCTTACCTTCTCCACCATCATGAATAAAAATACCTTGAGATTTCCCCCAATGATCCAAATTCTCCTCTCCTTGAACTAGATTGGTATAGACTAGAACACTAGCCTTTGTTGATGAAATGGAGTTAGGATTATAGGCATTGGGCTGCCTATTGAAACCTTGTTGGCCTTGTCCTCTTCCTTGGTTAGTGTATTAGGTTGAAGGTTAATAGCTTTGCTAAGGATGGTATTGGGGATTGGGTGGAGCACTTACATACATTTGTGCTTGCTTGAGCTAGGCTTGCAAAGATTAAAATATCTCATCCTTATCTATAACATCATCTACCTTCTTTGGAGCAGTTTTAGGTTTGACATTGGTATTGGGAACTTGTGATATACTTGGGGCTTCAAATGAATTATGAGGCAACAAAGGCATGGTGACTCTTGGAGGTAGTTTCCCAACTTGTATCAAACTATTCTCAACTTCAATGGCTATCTCATATGCCTCAGGTAAAGTAAATCCTCCCATTGACTACAACATTACTAATACATCAGTGCCAATAGCCTTAAGATAGGTGGGGAATACAAAGCTTGGAGGAGTCCTCATAATAGGTGGCAACCTATGTCATGTTCTTTAAAATATCTCATTGAAATATCCCATGGATTCATTAGGACCTCTTTTTATCATATTTAGCTGGTGAATTAGTGAAGTATGGTCACTCTTATTTTTGAACCTATTTACCAAAAACTCTCCAAAACTATCCCAATTAGTAATACATCCACCTTCCAATATCCTATACCAATCAAGTGCCTTCCCCTTTAGAGACATGGCAAGTATTCTAATAACTATGTTAACTTAGGTGATATTGTGGAAATTGCAAAAGTTTGAAATTTCCCTAATATTCTCAGATGGGGTAATATGACCCTCTCCATTGAAATTGGGGAGACTTTTGGTAGCATTAGGAGGAATAAGATGATACATAGGAAGTTTAATTAGATTTTGGGTGTTGAAGGCTAGGGAAGGATGTCTTCTATCCATTTTTCTTCCTATTTATCTACTAATTCTTCAACCTCATCTTCTTCCTCTTCAAAACCTTCTTGTTCAGGATATCTAAAGGTTAGGAATGGTTCAGGGTGTTGTTCTTCAAGAGGAGTTTTAGGTTGAGGAACTTGATTGAAAAGCCTACTAGAAGATTATCTAGTGAGGACCATGAAGTATACTTTGACAAATTTTTTTATCTACAAATAGAGATTCTCACCTTTTTGAGTCACCAAATATTGGATTAGAATGCTTCTGTAACCTTCGACTTGTCAAGGCTAGCATTCACCTTGACATGGAAATAATTAGGACCAACTGTCCCATCGAGCGTACCAAAACTGTTATCTTTAAATTATAAACCCTAAGATGTTCTATGAAACTCGTTCAATTTGATGCAACATTGAATCATCTCTCAAGTTTTAGGGAACTTGTAAGAGAGATGAGTCTCTAGGATTGAAAAGGGATAGCTCCCTAATTCTTCCTCTAAGTATCTATCACCTAATTTAATGCTTGTTCATGAAAAGTGTCAATAGTTTGCATAAAATAGAAAACTATGCTAAAGAGGTGATCCATTAAGAATTTATCCCACTGACTATAATACTTCTACTAAATAACAATGCTTTCCAAGACTAATTCCATGCATTGAAAGATACTAACATAGTGTTTCAATGTGAAGGTAACATGCTTGAGACAATAAAAAAAATGGTTGACCTAAGGGGGCAAATTACACACCATAGATATAATTGCATACTTGAAAGAGAGTTTAATGCATTTAACACACTTCACATGACCTGTTAACATCAAAACCTTTATTCAAACATGAAGGATAAAGGGAGTAAGGATGATGCTATCACTTGGCTCCGTTATATATCACTCACATACTCAAACAAAAGTATACAACTTATAATTGGTCTTGTATTCAATGTACAAAAGCAAAGTGTAATGTAATTTCAATAGGGATTCACCATACCAAAAATGCGGTTATCTGTAATGGCTAAAATGGCTCAATTTATATAACTTTGGGGAAGAGAGAGAAAAGAGAAGCTGAAAAGGCACAAGGACATGTGTCCACATGTGAGAATCAGTTATAAATGTATGAAAGGGATAGATGGGGTGAGACATGCCATGTCAAGAGTCTTACTTGTCCAAAAATAGTTATGAGAATGTTGACAAGTGGCATAAACCTTTAGGAGTGGCATAGGAAACTGCTTCTATTGAAGATCATCCATGAGAGTTTAAAAATGAAAATAGAGAAGCTAACACATTGCATTATTGGAACTCATGATGGTAGTTAGAAAATGCTCTTTCTAATTGCTAGTTATCTTCTAGACACCTATATTTGTTTATCTTGTAGAAGCTATTTGATTTGGTCAGCCACCAATAATGACTCAATCTGTCAACCTATCTATTTTACTTGCTTTGTCTACTCTAATGTTCTCACCAAGTCTTTTGAATAACAATGGATATTTCTTTTAGTTTGAAATTGACATTTTTTGGGCCATCACCTTTCTGGTATTTCCTTTAGAATTTTTGTCTTGACCCTTTCTTACAAACAAGTTTCCCATAAGAATTCATTAAAAAGTATTTCTAAAAGAATTTGTGTCTTTGAGAGATCTATTTGTATCAGACAAAATGTTCAAAATAAATGGACCTAATCACCTTTTCAAGTTTTCTAAAATAATTCTTTAGATAATTTCTTTGGAAGAATTCCTTCAAACTTTCTATTTGGCCCTTTAAAAAATTAAAATGGTCCTTCGACTTGTTGAAAAGTACCCTTTGGAAGATTTGAAAGTGTCCATTTAGCCTTAGAATGTCCCTTCAGAAAAGTTACAACATATCCTTTGAAAAAGTTACAAGGGTCCTTTTAGGCTTAAAATATTCCTTCAAAAAAGTTTAAAACTACCCCTAAAAAAACCTAAAGTTCCCCTAAAAAAAACTAAAGTACCATTCAGAAAAAATAATGTGCCCTTTAGAATATTTGAAATGTACCCTTCAGACTTTTTGAAAAGAGCACTTTCTCCACAAGAATTCCTTCAGAAAAGTTGAATTAGTCCATTTGAAAGGAAAAATACCATTTGAAAAAGTTACAAAGTACCTTTCGACTTTGAAAGGATATCTTTCAGAGAAAATGCGTAGGGTAACTTTTGGAGACTTATCCTTTGGTAAAGTTGAAAACAAAATGTTTGAAAGAAATAAACTTAAGGAAAAAAAAGCTTTAGAAAAAAAGTCTAAAAGAATTCGGCAAGAGCTTAAGATGAAAAATTTGAAATAATTAGGCAAAGGTTTAGAACAAAGACAAAAATGAACCTTCCAAAAGAAATAACACTTGGTATTTTTATGGGCTTTGTCAAAGACCATTTCTTTCAAAGGAAAAATAAGTACTAGACTTGGCCAAATTTGAAAGGTGTAAACCTGGGGTTGGAATTTGACCAACAATAATATTGCTTCCAAGACTTCATATGGTTTTTATGGACTGCATGACATATGTTTTAAGAGTAAAAGCCACCTATAGGATTTTGTACAGTTAGTTTTAGGTGACTGTAGGGTGATTATGCATAGAGATAGGGTGTCTAAGGGATGGTTTAGGATAGATAGGGTGAGGAAATTGGTTTAAGCAATATCAAGTGACCCTAAGGGATTATGGGAAACTCATTCAATGTTTTTCCTAGCTTAAACATGCATGATGACCTACAAGATTCACTATTGAAGAAAGGATGTAGGAAACATAGTTTGTACATTAAATAACCAATTCAAGGGTATAAATTGAGGAGTTTTAGTAAGGGTTAACAAGAATGATAGGTGTTAAGACAATCAGAATAAATTTTTCATGGTACACCAATGGCATGGAAATAGATAAAGAGGGACCCTATTTCACTAAATTTTGTCTATTTCAAGTCTAAATAAAAATAAAAAAGAATGTTAGGGATAAGTGATTAGAATGAAGCTAGATTGGTTTGTGCACCGTATCCAGAACTTGTGAGCACTCCTCTTTAGCTGGGAAGGACTACTTGCATGTAATAAAGCACTACCACAAAATGTTTGTTAGTAGATAAATGAGTGGGCTGCCAAACTACATGCTTGTTCTAGGAAGTGTGAAACTTCCTTAGAGATGATAGTCCACTTTTGAGAGATAAAAGAGTAATAAATAACTAAAAGAGAGGTAAAGAAAGAATGAAATAAAAATAATCTTACCATTATTTACAACTTGAGTGTAGTAGAGAGTGACAGGGTATAGGTAGTGTATTCTATTTTTGTTTTAGAAGTTGTTTAGGTAGGTTTTAGAAAGGTTAGGGAATCCATAGTCACTGACATTGATAAGGAAGTGACCGATATCAATTATGCTATTGAGGTTAGTGGGTAAGGTAACCAATGTCAATTAGGCTACCAAGGTTGATAGGGGTAATAATTGCCTAGGAGTTTATAGAAGGCTTTTCCAAGTCTAAGAAATGGTTCTGATCAGGTTTGAGAGGTTGGGGAGATTTATGAGAGAGAAAGTATGATTTGGGTAGATCTGGTTAGAGGTTTGGTGTATTAGGTCAAGAGGAAACAAGTACAGAAGCTTTATAACTCCCTCATGGGGGTTTGATCAGGAATGTGTAAAATAATGAAAAATAGATTTAAAGTGATAGCATAATAGATGCTTAAAAGACCTATAAAATAAGTGATGTACTTAGCTATAGTAGTGATTGAATGATAAGTGCCAGATTGATGGCTCTTATCAGGCAGTTTGAACTGATGGCCTAAACATAAAGAATAAGTGGTTGTTGTTGGTCCTTAAGAGCTTGGTTCCTTATCATGATTGACTTATGTAAGATAATAGTAAGCCAAGATGTTAAAAGTTGAATGTAGAGAACTTGAATGCAAGTAAGAATGAATTTTATTGATTTTTGCTGACCTAAACATTAGGTTAGAGTTTGGCTTATATCACCGATGTCGATGATCCCACTGATGTCGACCGTGGGTTGACCAATGCCAATGGCCCTAAAATAGGTAAAATTTACTATTTTTGGCCTATTTTCTATTGCTCTTTGTGCCAAGTGTGGCACCCATTACAAAATGGTAAAAAGAAGAGCTTAAGAAGGAGGTAGTTAATTAGGAATTTAGTTTTGAAGTGAGAATAAGTCTTGGGTAGTTAGGATGAGGGGACCAGGTCTTGAGATGACTCATCAGGTGAGAATTAGTCATAGGGTGAGGTGGTCAGGTAAGTTGGCAATAAGGGTTTTTAATTAACTTAATTATGTATTTTAAATTAATTAAATGTGTGAGGGTTAAAAGCATGGGTTAGGGAAGCTAATTATTATTATTAAAAAATGGGATAAAAGGGGTTTCAACACAAAGAGTTATGCCCTTTTTTATCTTGTAACTTGTACTAACAAGTTTGTAAGACAAAAACAAGAGTTAGATGCTCCACGTATTGGATGATGTATCCCCCCTCAAAATGGGAATGAATGTAGGAGAAACCAAAATCAAGTACTGGTTTGATAAAAAGGTAATTGGGTGCGTGGTGGAGAATTGAATATCACTTTGTGTGTGTATACTACTATGAGCTATAGTCAATAAATTTAGAAACATGCAAGGGTAAGGAGTACTTAGATAAAAATAACTAAATCATAACTTGTAAGTGATAGCTGATAAGGTTAAAATAGTCAAAGTTATATCTCCAATGGTCTATGTATGCCAGGTATCTGAGGTAGGAAGTGCCCTTGGGAAACACATAAGGGTTACAAGTGACCGAATGAGCTAGGTTGCCATCCAAAACACCTAATATACATGCATGTGTATAATAGCCAACTATAGAAGAATAATATAAGTGGTCAATACAATCGATGCAAGGTTGGTATAAAATGGTCAATGAACAAGGAGATATTCATGATCTCCAAAAAAAGTCATCATGAGGGAGATTTAAGTGATCTCCAAGGGTGGTTGTCATGGTTGAGGAGATATATGTGATCTTCAAGTTGGTGGTCATGGTTAGGGAGATATACTTGATCTCCAAATTACCCCAGAGTATTAGTAAAGTCTAAAAAGTTAGGGTTGTTTGTTAGAGAAAACATTAATTCAATGGTGCTGATGTCGATGACATTGCTGATATCGATAATAAATAGTGCTAACATTGGCATATTAGGGCAACATTGCTGATGTTGGTAGGCATAAGTGCTGATATCAATAGATTAGGTCAATCATGCCAATGTTGGTGGCTGACCAAACTCAATTGCAACTTGTGATTATAGAAAAATAGAGCTATGTGACTGAGATGGTAGATTAAGGAGGGAACCCAGTGGGAGGTGTGCCACCATAAGAGCTAGTTGTGCTAGCTTGGAGGAGATATAGGGATGAGGCAAGAGTCTCTACGAGTTGTTTTAAAACTTGATTTGGTTATTTTGAATTTTTAAGATAATTTAGAGGTGGGGGATAGAAAAGGTTAGTAGAAGGGTAGGAAATGGGGTAGGGTAGTTTTAGGATAAGTTGGGGGGAATTTAGGGTAGTTTTAAGGTAAAAAATGTAACTTTAGGGATGGGCCATTTAGACCTAGGGCTGAACTAGTCATTGACATTGGTGGGGTCCATCGATGTTAGTTGACATGGCGCCAAGGTTGGTAGGTGTCTGTTAATATTGGTTGACACTTATGCCTATAAATCACTGACATTAGCATTAAAGTTGATGTCAGTGACTATGAAGAACTAGAAAAATAGGTGAAAGGGTTAGTTTGGATCTCTAATGGAAGTAGTCAACTAGCCTAATGGCTGAGCTAGCCTTAGAAGACCCTGTGTCGACTAAGTGCTACCTACATAGCCAGATTTAGTGCTTCATGCCAATGTAGTTCTCCCAAAGCCCAAGGAAAAATATCTAAGGTATGGTTTAAAAAGAGAGATTGAGCTAGGTTAGAGGACCTATGGCTTAAAAGATAGACATAGGGTTGAGGGGTAGGTATATAAGTTATGAAGCTTATAGTTATGATAAGAAATGGGCCTAGGGTGGAGAGAGAGAGGTAGTGAAGCCTAGGGTAGAGAGAGAGGCAGTGAAGCCTAGGGTAGATAGTTAGGTGGGTATATGGCTGAGCTAACCTCATAAGACCTCATGTCGATTGAGTGCTACCTATATAGCCTAATTTAGGGCCTCATACCAATGTAGTTCTCCTAAAGAGAAGGGAAAAATGAGGTAATAGATTATATTAGAAAGTATGTGAATTGAGTTGTGTGTATGGATGCAGGTGAGGATGGAGCTGACATTATGGGATCATCTATCGAGGCATCTGACGTGGATGAGGAGGGATAACACCTTGAATGAGTGGGAGCATATGGATACTATGGGGTTAGGAGTGTGATGATATTGTTGAGTCACCCAAGGTGTGAGCCTTGTGATAGCATTGATCAAGAGGTGGGATCATACCACCAACACCTTCCATATACAAATCAAAGAGTTGACATTGACCCAGGAGGATGTCTATAGGATTTTATGACTACCACTCTAGGGTGAGGAGCCCTTCACATGCTTAAGAGAGGATCATGATGTCCACATGGTGGCATTGTATGGTGAGCATGTTAAGGAGGTGACTTATCATTTAATGAGTTTCACCTATGAGCCACTATATATGGTTGATGAGGAACAACATCGACTAAGCATCCTGATGATGATCAGGATCATAGTGTATACATTACTAGATGTAGATGGTGGTATATTTTTGATTGCATTGAAAAGTGTGCTTCTATAGATGGTTGAGCAATAAACTATTTTTACATGGGTTCTAGTGTTTTTAGCATAGTTATATAGAGAATTGTGGGGTTTGAGACTATGATACTAATATAGTTTATGTGTCGACCATATACTAAACTATTGGGCATATGAGCACATCATGGTGACATGACCATTGGGGTTACCTACCATGATTCTAGTCAGCTTCAAAATTGGATTTAGATGGTGGAGAGAGGGCATGGCATAGACCCAAGTAGATGTCGTAGTGCATGATATTACCTATTATAGGCACATGATTAAGGGTTTGATCCTTATGGATATTTTATGGACACCCTACTTGGCATACCCCAAATTTAAAAGATAGGCATAATAGTTTATTGTATTGTAGAGCTCATTATGGGTTAGGGGGAGATGAGCTAGTGAGTTGGAGATGGTAGTTATGGCACATGTCAAGAGGCAATTTATTCTACTATAAGATATACCACCTACCTTCCCTTGATTTAAGAGGGATGACATAGAGGTACACCTACCATTGCCCTAGGAGATAGATGGGCTAGATTTTGAAGAGCTATCAATAGGGCAACTGTTATAAATCTAGGGTGCACAATGGTATATATAGCTTGGTGGGCAGGTTTACATCTCATAATGGACATTATGAGGCCACTACCAGATTTATAGGGGTTGGTGAGAGAGAGGGATGTAGTCATATAGGAAAAAGATGCAGTAGTGAAAGATAGAAATACAACATAGACACATGTATTAGTCTTATAAGGGAAGGTGGTGATGCTATAGGGCCAGGTTAAGGCACTATAGGGCTAAGTTGTAGCACTATAGGGCCAAGTCAAAGTGTTATAGGGTCAGGTCATTATAGTGATAATAGAGAGAGATAGCCTAAGAGTATTAGGTCAGGCTACTCCTCCTCCTTCACCATAGGGACCAGTACAAGCTAAGCCATTAGTAGGTGCTATGGGATGACCACAGACTATATCTCTAATGATATATACTACTATCCTTGATGAGATTTCTTATTATGAGAGGGCCATTAGGGAGTTTCCATAGATTCAAAGGTACTCTGAGTTTAGAGAGCAGGAGAGATCAGTGACATAGGCCACAAATTCTAGCTCATGTAGATGCAGATGAGTGGAGAGTGGTGATGACACTGCTTCTTCACGACCACATGGAGAGCCTCAAGGACTCTGAGTGCTAGAGTTTGTGTTTTTATTACATATGTTATATGTACATTGGCTTGTAAGCCAAAGATGTGAGATGTATATATTGAGTGAGAGAGATGATATTATGATGATGTATTGATGGACATGTTATTGATCCTACACACACACACACACACACACACACACACACACACACACACACACACACACACACACACACACACACACACACACACACACACACACACACATGAAATGTTTATTTATTGTGATTATGAGATTGATTTATTATGATTGTGATAATTCTGATGTCAATTATTTAATGTTATGTTAATTTTGATGTTAATGTTGATCATGTTAGTTGAGTTAGACTAGAATTTCCCATATATGTGATGGTATATGCATAGTTAGTTTGTTAGTTTCATCTTAGCACTTTTCCATATTTTGTGATGGTGTATGATTAAAATGAATAGGTTAGTTATGTTAGTTTATTTTAGCATTTTTCCATGTTTATGATGGTGTATGAATAAAATAAATTGAGTAGGCTTTTATAGTGTTGGTATGATGTAATTTTCCATCTCAATAGAGAGATCGATATATGATGTGGATGAGAAAATAAAGAGGCAGAATGCTCGTGCACTGGAAAATACCATAATCAAAATATAAATAGGCTTAAGAAAATGAGCCTCTTTCATGATTTATATCTTTGAACCATTGTGTTTGTTAGAGAAGTGTCATGTTTACCTTATGTTAAGTGAGCTTCATAGTCCCTTAAAAGAGTATGAGGGGAAAAGGGTAAAATGAGAGAAAATGTTTGGGTAGTATAACATACGAAGTGGGGATGATATACCCCTACTGTGGGTGACTTGAGAGATACTATAGGCAAATCCATGACTTAAAGCTCTTTTTATTGTGTAAGCTGATCAATGTGGGAGGCCTACAATAGGATTTTGTATGGGTTAAGATTATATAAAGCTGATCAATATGATAAGATTTTTTATTTGTGTTTCCCTTTGAGAGCAAAGCTTGGTTTAGCCATCCTTTAAGGGAGTGGTCTAAGCATTTTTTAAAAAAGTTTAAATAGTTATCCTTCAAGGGAGTAGTCTATTGATAGTAGCAAAGAGAAATTACATAGCTGCCCTTCAAGGGAGTAGTCTATGTTGAGAAGCATGCCTTGAGAGTTTATAACTTGTCACATATCCCATTTTTTTAAGCTTTTAGTCATGGACAAGACTGTAGAGAATTAGGGGTTGTCCATTTTGAGGGCAAAACCATACCACTATGTAAGTTAACTAAGTGTATAAGATTAAGGGTGAAGAGGAATGGAAATGAATATAATAGGGATGCTTAAGGGATGAGCTCAAGTTAAACATGAAGTGACACTTAGTTAACAAAAGAATGGTCAGAGGTGTAAGGCATTTAAAGGCTCAGGTTTTGGCCTTCCTTTGAGAGAAGACAAGTGATAAGTACCTAAGCCATACTTGTGAGTTATGATATAGGGTCCAAGCCAATTAGGAGAAAATTTACCCCATTTATTTTTCTCCATGTTCATCACATGTTAATTTTCTTTTAAGATGAGATCTCCAATATTGAAATATCACTTTTTGAGGTTTTTTTAATAAGATTATTTGATATGCTCTTGATAGATTTGGAGTGGTTAAGGGCTATGAGATGACGCTCATCAAACAATTTGAGTTGAGCCAAATTTTCTTTGTAAAAGTCATTGTTAATAAGTATGTCTTTTAGAGAAATGCAAATAGAAGGAATCTGAACCTCAAGAGGTAAAATGGCCTCTATCCCATATATCAAGGAAAAAGGTGTAGCACCCATAGGGGTTCAAATGCCAGTGCGGTAAGCCCATAAAGTAAAAGGAATGTGTGTGCCAATCCTTACCTATATCATTGACTACCTTCATGATAATTTTGGTTAATGTTTTATTAGAAACTTCTGCCTATCCATTTACTTGTGGATAGTATGGTGATGAGAGGATTAATTTGATTCCAAATGTATCACAAAGATTTTGAACAGTCTTATTTTTAAAAGATTTGTCATTATCTGTTATAATTTTATGGGGAACTCCAAAATGATAGATGATGTGATGGTTGATGAAGTCAACAATTTTGTCAACTTTAGTAGAGATGAGAGGGATGGCCTTGATCCACTTAATGAAGTACTCAATGGTAGTAATGATAGAATGATGATAGAGGGATGAATGAGGGTTAACATCCTTGATTAGATCTAAGCCCCATTAGGATAAGGGCCAAAATTATTTGGCGACTTGGAATACATGACTTAGAATGCGAAGGAGGTTAGCATGTTTTTGACACCTGACACAATGCCGAACGTAAATTAGCATAGTTTTGATGAAGTATAGACCAATAATAGCCAAGTTGAAGGATACACTTGGAAACTATGTGACCCTTGAAATGTCCACCACAAATCCCATCATGGACTTCCTTAATAGTGAAGGGAGTCTCATTAATAGTTATAATATAATAAGAAGAGCATCCAAACCTTACTTGTAGAGAAGTCCCCCTAGCAAGTGTAATGAGTGGCACATTTTATGAAGGCACATCTCTCATTATTGAAGAGATCAAGAGGGGTAATAGAGAAGGAAAGATAATATATGAGTTGCTTGTACCATAAGTCATGTGGGTTGGATGTGACATTTCTGATACAGAGGATGTTAGTTGATACATAAGAGGGTAATGTTAATTGATGCACTGTAACATAGATTTTTGAGGAAGAGTATGAAGAGGGTATGTGTTAAGCAAGTGAAGCCATTATGTCAAAAAACTTGTTTATAGATCAAGGAACAATTTGTAAGAGATAAGAGTCAAATGATACTAAGAGCATATCAAATGAATACCAACTAGTGGGGAGAGGAGATATTGTTTAAGTGCATCAAAGTCTTCTTAGTAGTATGGATCAAATGGAAGGAAATATCTTTTTTGAGGAGATGGTGAAAGGGTTGGTAATGATCTGACAATTGGGATATGAATCAACAGATTGACTAAAGTTATCTTTATAGGCTATGAAGTTGTTTGATAGTAGTCAGTAGAGGCATCTCTAGGATTGCTTTAACCTTAGGAGGATTGAATTCAATACCATGGAGAGAAATGATAAAACCTAAGAACTTATCAAAAAGATCACCAAAGACACATTTCTTTATGTTTAGTTAAATGTTATATTGGAGGAGATGAGTAAATATGGTTTTGAGGATCATCAAGTGATCTTGGTGAAGTTTAGACTTGTCGAGTAAGTCATCCATGTAATCTTACATAATTTTGTGTAGGAGGTTATGGAAAATGTAAGTCATGGCATGTTGATAGGTGGCACCAACATTATTTAAACCAAAAGGCATGAACTGATAATAGAAAGTCCCTTATGGGGTAATGATATTTGTCTTGTGCTAATCCTCTGGAGCAACTAGGATTTGATTATATCTAGAGAACCCATCCATAAGTGATAACATCTCATGGCTGGCCATCAGATCAAAAATTTGGTTGATACTTGGAAATGGGAAGCCATCTTTTGGACAAGCACCGTTTAAGTCATGGTAGTCAGTGTAAATGTGAATTCCTTCAGTCACCTTCATGATAGGAATTATATTTGAAATCCATTATGGGTAGTTGATGGGTTGGATAAAGTTAATAAAAAGGAGGCATTGGAGCTCTTCTTTGATAAGAAGAGCTATACAAGGATGCATCTTATGAAGCTTCTACTTTACAGGTTTGTCATCTCTATTGGTGACAATGTTATGGGTGATGATAGAGGGGTCAATACTAGACATGTCATTATAAGACCAAGTAAAGGCTTTGCTATGGTCATTAAGAAATGTGGCATAATCAACTTACTCAGAGGAATCCAAAGATTGGCCAATCTTGAGGATGTGAGGGTTATCATGAGAAGGTAGATTGATGTCAATAGTCGATTCATTTAACATAGCTTGTGTTTTGGATGGGAGTGATAATTGGATATAGGAATCATTTGCACCCATGTATGTGAGAATTGCATCATCATCTTGACATTGGATAGTGTTAATAGTGGGAGAGTATTCATCAATTATTTTAGGATGAATGAGAGGAAGGGACCTTGTTTCCTTACCCTAGTGATAGGTGAGAGGCCCCAAATGGATGGAATTTATTGAATTTTTTTTAGGAGGTATAGATACCTCTGATTCAATAGGTGATTGTGGAGAAGAAGGCTGAGAAGGAGAGATTAGATCTTAAATAATTGGTTCATGGGAAGTTTTAGTGAATTTATTTGGTTTGTTATAACCCACTCCATGCCTCTTTTTAGAATTTTCAATGGTTTAGCTAGTGGGATATTCAATAGGCATATGGACACCTTGTTCATAACGACCCAAACCAAATCCTTTCTAGGCACACCTATAGAGATAGGTGTGAGCAAATCTAGGGTTGCTCAAGAAAGAAAAGTCACAGGTAAATGGTTGTGGTGAAGAAGATGGATTACCAACAATGGGAGCTTGATCAATTCCCCCATATGTGAAATTGGTTTCAAAGGTTAGGGGGCCCATAAGAGATGACCATCCCAATGCGAGGATCATAATTTGGATGTATGTGAAGCTTTCCATATTATTGTGGAGTGTAGAACATGTCGAGTGTCAACAAATGATATTTGTTGAGTGACAAACATTGAAAAGTCTCCTCCATGGGATCCTTGTCAAGAATTTGAGTTATCAGTATCTATGTATTCAGGGGAATGGAGATTGTGAAAGCTTTAAAAGTATCACATGGGGAAGATGATGTTTTCAATGTAATGAGAACATCATTGGGACTATAAGTCATGTTTCATGTTTTAAATGGAGGTGGGTTAGTGGGTATAACATGCACTTGTCCATCATGTTCAAACTTGACATAATGATGCAAAGTTGAGGGTACACATGCCATAACATTTATCCAAGGTCACCCAAGAAGTATGCTATATTGGAACTCTCTCTCCACAACATTGAAGGGATCAAGAATAGTGTAGGGACCTACATGGATATGTAAGACAACAGTGCCCACTATAGTAGTTGTGGTATCATTAAAGGAGTAGAGTACCACATTAGTTTGAGACATGCAATTATCAGGAAGGGCTAGATATTTGTAGGCATGGGTGGAAATAATACTAATACTATCTTCCCCATCGATCATGACTCTTTTGACATGAGTTTGATCAATATATGTGGTAATAAAAAGGGTAGAGTCCTAAATTTTAGGGTGTTGATTAGAATTTATAAATTAATAAAAGAAATTAGGGAGATGGAATTAAAGGAGCTACCCAAAGCTACAAGAGGTTGGGGATCATTTAGTTGTACCTCAATCAATTGCAAGGCACTAATCAAATCTTGATGGTGTTGGGATGAGTTTTGGATTTACTCATACAAAGACATTTTCACAGGATTTTAGTGAAGTTATTTCACTATTAAGCTTTGAATAACATCCAAAGATGTTGGTTTAAGAACACCCAATATGGAAATCTTAGGATTAAGAGGAGGAGTGTCTTTGGTTAAGGGATGAGCCCAAGGAGAAATGACCTTTTCCTTACCTTTATCCTATTGGTTTTGTGACTGTGTGGCCATTTAAACAATGTTGGTTTGAAATGTAGGTGAAGGACATGGAAAAGGGGGTATGACCACATATTTGGGTTTGAATTTAGGTGAAATAGTAAGAGGCAATGTGGATTCCAAAGGTTAAATAACAAAAAGGTTAAAAGGAGTATCATCAAAGTGTTATCGAATGACTATTGTGAGGGCTTTACAACTCTCAATATCATGTTTAGGTGAATGATGATATAAACACACTTGTGTATCATTAAACCAATATGGCTTCATTCTAAGAGGACTATAACACTTAATGGGAGGAAGAGTTATTATGAAAGATTGCAATAACTGATGCAAGAAAAAAGTTTGAGAGCCTGCGGGAGGGCTGACACTTGTTATGCTAATAGGAGTGGACACCTTCTTTTGTTTAGGTGTTGAAAGGGTAATTTTACATGGTACTTTTTTTGGTGGTGGTTGAGTTACATGTTTTTTTGACACTTTCATGGTGTTCGGTATCATGGTGTCAAATGTGAAAGGCCTACTAGGTGGCAAAGGTAGTAGTGGAGGTAACTTAACCTTTTGTTTTGCTTGGGTCAGCAATATTCAAAATAAAGTAGAGGGGTGTGGTCCTAAAATTGATGGTAGATTTAAGGGTTGAAGTGGGAAGGATCAGGGAGACCTAGGGAGCTTAACTTTTTTTTGTAGCGTAGGGTGTGAAACTCCAACTTGTGGTTGAGGAGTTAAATCTAATTTTACCTATGGATGAATTAAATTAGAAATGGGGCATAGGCTTAAGGGCCTGACTTGTTTTAATGTGGTAGATGCTTGTGAGGGTGAGGGTTTTTACATAGATGGCTGAAATTTAGGTGCTTTTGGTGAAGAAGCTCTAGCTTTGCCCAAGACCTTAGGATAAAGGGTAGTGAGAGGGTTGGTGGTAAAGGTTGACATTCATTGTGTTGGATTAGGAGTTGTGAGCCATTCCTAAAATGCTGCATGATCTAGCTTTATGGAGTCAAGAAATTATAGACTTTTCACCAACTGTGAGAAGGGTTTAGATAATGTAGGCCTTATGGTTATACCTTTGGAAGGTTGAGGTGTCTGGTAAAGAGGGATATTGTTGGTTTATACTACTTCGGTCCAAAGGTGAGAAATAGTCATAATGGGGTCTCCTTCGACAGAGATAGGAGAAGAGACATGGTCTTCTATGGGTGGAGGAGAGGTAGGTTAAGAAGGTTTCTCAAGGTGGTAGAGAATAGGTATTATTGCTCCCTCAACATGTGGGTGATGAATAGGTAAAGTATGATCCTCCATAGGTGAAAGGAGGGGTAAGAGTGGTACAATTGGATTAGGCACAATAGGTCTCTCATCTAATATGGGAGTAGATAAGACTAAATCTTCTAGGTGCAAAGGTGGAGTGGTTGGGGTACTGCTCTTTATCAATGGAGAAGAGGTAGGTGAAGAAGGTTCCTTAATAGGGTATAACATAGAAATGATGCTACCTTCAACATGTGGTTGAGGAATGGGTAGGGTGTGGTCTTCTAGTGGTAAAAGGATAAGTAATATTGTAAAAAAATGTATTGGCATTATAGGCTTCTTAGGGGGAAAAAGAAGTGGTAAAGGAGGTTATTCCTCACATGGGAGTGGAATCGGTGAAATAGGCATTTGTACCTAGGGAGGAAGAATGGGAAAAACAAATTCCATTGACTATAGGGGAGGAGTCGATAAAATAGGTGCTTCTTTTTTAGGGGAAGGCTAAACTAGAGGTAAAGGAAAGACCATATTAACTGTATGGATATTATGATCACTTGAGTTAGTTATGGTCTGAACAATATTTTGATTGGGTGAATGGTTAGGAAAAGGGTGTTTGAACATGTCCATACTTTGATTATGGGGTGAATTAGGATTATCCAAGATGAGATCACCTCTATCAAGCATGTCTTGAATAATGTTCTTGAGTGTCTTATAACTATTAGAATTGTGGCCTTTAACTCGATGGTAGCCATAAAAGTCATCTTCTTTATACCAAGTTGGAATAGGATGGGAGGGGTCAAAATATATAGGAGGTTTGATTTGAGGAAGGGTTATGACACCTTTTTGTAATAGCTTCTCTAAAATGGATGTATATGACTTCACAATATGAGTGTATTATCTTTGTTCATATCGTTGTTGGAATTACTTGCTTAGATTTTGGGAAGTCGAGGAATTTGATTGGTTTGTGTTTGTGGAAGAAGTTGACTTAATGACCACTACATTGGCAAATCCTTTAGATTTTTGGTTAGAATGAGAAGTTTTAGAAGAGGAGGAGTCATTTGATTTGGAATTGGGATTCTTACTGCAAAACTTGACTTTGCCTTTGTCTATAGCATGAATCTTGAGTTTTCATGCCATTGTAAAGGCCTCATCAAATGTGAAAAAAGCTTATACTTAGAGGGTGGATGAGATGTGTTTAACACATGCCCTTGAAAAGAGATCAATAAGCTCAAGTTGGGGTAAGGAGAAGGAGAGTTGATTAATCAAGCCTCTTCGACCAACAACAAAATCTGTGATAGATTCATCATCAAATTGTCTGATAGAATAAAGGTCTGTATTAAAAACCTTTTTAGAAATGCTAATAGAGAAACAATCCAAGAATATTTGTGTGAGTTTCATAAATGAGAAAAGGGAGTGCTAAGTTATACAACTATACCAATCCAAGGCAACACCTGAAAGAGACATAGGAAAAGTATGAAGTAGTAATGCATCATCATGCTCTATTAAATAACAAGCATGTCTAAATGCTTGAAAGTGCTATTGTGGGTCCTCTTTACTCTAGAAATGAGTAAATTTAGGGATTTTCCATTGGCTTGGATAAGGGAAAATAGGCACAAAGGATGGATGGGTTCATTGCATATCTAATCATAAGATAACACATTCTTTAAACTAGAAATAGATGTCTCTAGATTAGACATCTTGTCCATTAACATCTTAATGAGGTCTGGAGGGGGATTAGTTTGGGGGATACCTCCTAAATTATAGGGAACCTAATAGGAAGTAGAGGGAGTGTATGACATAGCTTGCTAAGGTTATGTTGGGGCAACATAAGGATAATGAGTCATAGGCTAGGGTGCAAAAAGAAAAGGGGCTTGTCCCATTGGGTTAGAGACTATGCTTTGGTTGGTTGTTCTTATTACAGGTTGGGTTATTGGCATGGTTAGACTAGATGAAGGGTGAGTCATAACTCAGGTAATTATAGGCATGAGGGTAGATGGAATAGGTACTACCAAATTTTATAATGGGGTAACACTTGACTATATTGCTTGTGGTTGTGAAAGTAGGGAAGTCACATCAGGGTTTAGGTGGGATTAGGCAGTTGGTGATGCTAAACTTTAGACATTATTTATAGTTGGGTTACTTATCTAAGTGATGGTTTGAGTAACCATGGGGAAAATAGTGCAGGTAACTGAAATTAAAGTTGTCTCCATTAGAGAGGTTGGCATACCATAGATTGGGTCACCCAAAGAATTATGGGTTCAACTCATAGCAAGGTAATGCTGAAGGGATGCCACATTGTGATCAAAAAATTTAGCAAAATCTTGATCTCCCTCAGGCATAATGGGAAGTTAGTTGGGGCTAGGAGTATGATTTGTATCTGAAGTATGCTCTATGATAGAATTAGAAGAGGGAAGGTGGAAGTGGTTGTGGGCTTATGTAATTGGTAAGAATTTTGGCTTGAGCTCACATCAATACCATGTAAGAGGAAGTATAAATAGTCTTACTACCCTGTATTAGTGATAGAATAAGGAAAAACTAGGTTTGAGTGTAGGTAAGTGGGTTATTTTAGCTATTTATTTTGAGCAAGTGAAAATTACATAGTCACCGATGTCAATCTCTTGATTGATGTCAGTAGTAAAAGTTTACCAACATTGGTGGTATTAACCAATGTCAGTAGCTAAAATCTACCAATGTCAGTAGAGTTAACTAATGTCAGTCACTGTGATATCTTGGGAGATTAAAAATCCAATGTTTTAGAAACTTAGAAGTTGAAACTAGGTAAAATAATAGATGCAAGAGCTCTATAAGAAAGTAGAACACTCAAAAAACTTGAGATAATAGGTTATACAAACTGAGTATTAGAAATAATGTTGATTTTGTGAATCAATAGGAAAATGTCCTTACCAAATCCAAAATACAAAAGATAATAGAAAAGCAAAAAAATAATATATATCCAATAACTATTAAGTCCTAGCGATTAATTTTTAGTCTCATGTTGGCTTATGCCTTAATCAGATAGTGAAAAGAGAATTTGGTTATCGAAGGTACTAGAAAGCAATATAGATCTGATTTCAAGTTAGTTTTAGTGCTCAAGAGGAAATATATGTTAGACTAGGTACTAGCTTGTTATAGAAGCTTGCTCTTCATACTTCATGGACCTAGATCCAAGCCAGGCCACTTAGCTAAAATATACCTTTTGTCTAGAGTTTATACTCTGCCAGAGAATGGAGTGGGTTCTCCCCTTGGTGGTAAAATTCAAGTAGGATAGCCGAGTAGGGTAAGGTGGTCCACTAGGATATGAAATCATGATGGGCTTTTTCTCAGGTGAGTTTAGATTTTTGTTTATGTGAATGTGATTTGGTTGTGTAACATAGGTGCACTATAATTTATTCATAATGCTTGTAATTAACTATGTGAGATAATATGCAACAAGTAAATAATGAAATGTAGTAAATTTTAAACCCAAATCTATTTTTTTTAGATTCAAATGAAAATAAAGATGAAATAGGAATAGAGATTGAAATTCCCTATCCTAATGTGCATGTAAGAAGAAGTAAATAAGATATTGCTTTTAACTTGTAAGAAATAATGATAAATTACTTTTAGAGGCAAAGAGAAAAGAAATAAAATTTTAGTTTAATACTTTTTAAATAGAAAATAAAATGTTGATTTTTTTTCATTTTAAGAGAGAAGAGAAGAGGAAAGTGTAATAAATGAAACTTTCACTATAATGAAGCTATATGAATACTTAAAACAAGCAATGAACCAAAGGAAAAATACAGAGTCCGATCGGGTGTGCCATAAATGTTTCGCTAAATTTTGTCTATTTCAATTCTAAAAAAAAAAAAGAATATTAGGGATAAGTGATTAGAATGAACCCAGATTAGTTTGTGTGCTGTATCTAGACCTTATGAGCACTCCTCTTTGGCTGGGGAGGACTACCTATAAGTAAGAAAACACTACCACATAATATTTGTTTTTAGATAAATGAGTGGGTTGCCAAGCTATGAGCTTGTTCTAGGAAGTGTGAAACTTCCTTAGAGATGACAATATACTTCTGAGAGACAAATGAGAAATAAATAACTAAAAGAGAGTTAGAAAAATAATGAAATAAAAATAATGTTACCATTACTCATAACTTGAGTGTAGCAGAGAGTGACAAGGTCTAGGTGGTGTATTATATTTTTGTTTTAGAAGTTGTTTGGGTAGGTTTTGGAAAGGTTAGGGAATCCACAGTCACCAACATTGATAAGGAAGTGACCGATATCAGTTATGCTATTGAGGTTGGTGGGCAAGGTGACCGATGTCAGTTAGGCTATCAGGGTTGGTAGGGGAAACAATTGTGTAAGAGTCTGTAGAAGGCTTTTTTGAGTCTGGAAAATGGTTTTGATCATGTCTGAGAGGTTGGGGAGAGTTATGAGAGAGAGAGAGTATGATTTGGGTAGATCTGGTTGGAGGTTTGGTGTGTCAAGTCAAGGGGAAACAAGTAGGGAATCTTTATAACTCATTCATGGGGGTTTGATCAAGAATGTGTAAAGAAATGAACAATAAATATAAAGTGATAATAGAATATATGCTTAAAAGACCTATAGAATAAGTGATGTACTTAGCTACAGTGGTGACTAAATGATAAATACCAGATTGATGGCTCATATCAAGTAATCCAAACTAATGGCCTAAATAGTGAGAACAAGAAGGTGTTGTTAGTCCTCAAGAGCTTGGTTCCTTATCGTGATTGACTTATGCAAGATAATAGTAAGTTAGGATGTTGAAAGTTAAATGCTGAGAACTTGAATGCAAGTAAGAATGAATTTTCTTGATTTTTGTTGACCTAAACATTAGGTTAGGGTTTGGATTATATCATCGACATCGGTGATCCCACCGAAATCAACCATGGGTTGACCGATGTTGACAGCCCTAGAATAGGTAAAAATTACTATTTTTGGCCTATTTTCTATTGCTCTTTGTGCCAAGTGTGGCACCCATTACAAAATAGTAAAAATAAGAGGTTAAGAAGGAGGTAGTTGATTAGGAATTTAGTTTTGAAGTGAGAATAAGTCTTGGGTAGTTAGGATGAGGGGACCATGTCTTGAGATGACTCATTAGGTGAGAATTAGTCATAGGGTGAGGTGGCTAGGTAAGGTGGCAAAATGAGTTTTTAATTAACTTAATTAAGTATTTTAAATTAATTAAATATGTGAGGGATAAAAGCATGGGTTAGGAAGGCTAATTTTTATTGTTATTGAAAAATGGGATAAAAGGGGTTTCAACATAGGGATTTATGCATGTGTTTGTGACATAATTTTGGTGTCTATAGACCCCTAATCAAGCAACACACAACCTATACTCGAAACACTACACACAATATGCCTCCTTCATAGTCTATTTTGGTTTTAATGCATTTTGGGTGCCTAATGACCTAATCAAAGGATTTTTTTTTGTACAAAGAATATTTAGGGGTTAGAGAATCCCATCCAACATTTATTTTGGCTAGACAAATAGGGGAAGTGCCCTCTATTTTTTCTCAGATAGAGGCCACTCCCTTTGTACACAAAACCTACAGTCTTGGAAGAAGGGATGAAATGAGATGACCAAGAACTATTTAAACCTTTATGGAGATGTAAGAAGATGGAATACACCTAATCCAACATGATGAATCAAACACATAAGGGAGAATATCAACAAAGTGTTCTAGAACTCCAAGGTTACAGTCAAGCCTAAAAGACAATGTTTAGTCCTAGTGTCCAAATGGGGAATCATTCACACTTCTAGCCTTAAATATGCATTTTAACCTATTAAAGCATGTTTGTGGGGTCACTATAGAGGTGATCAAGATTGTGGAAGGTAAATAAGTTGTAGGGGAATCCATTTTTGGGTCAAAAGCAACATTAGGCCTATGTAGATGAAAGGAAGGACTCAATAAGCTACCTTTAAATGCTCACATATTTCATGAGGCTTTGTATGGATGTCAAGGAAGTTGAGAGGGATTAACAGGGGTCCTAAAATATGCTCTAGTGGAATTGGTTGGAAATTTCAATGTCAAATATGAATGAAGAATCCTTAAGATCCTAAAGTACTTAAAATCATCCTAAACCCTTAGTCTCGAATCATGTGGAAAATGAAGGAGATAATGCACCAAAATGGCATAGTTTGCCTAGAACAAGGATTGGATGTTGTATAAGGCTCAGTCAAGCTTATTACCATAAAGATGATTTATACAAAATCTATATAGATAGGGTATGAAAATTATTTTCTTGAATATTTTATGCATTGTGTAGGTTATAGGAGCTTTTAATATATGAGATCAACTTTTTGGGAGTGATATAGAGACTTAAGATAACTCCCAATTCCATTTCATTCCTTAGAAAAACTCCTAAGTATGCTTACTAAAGCTCTCATATCAGTTAGTCAAAACTGGCATAGTGAACATGATGGTGAGAAGTGTGAGAACTTCAAGTGGATGGCTTTTTAAGGTTTAATTGAGTAGTATAAGGCCATAGAGAGTTTTTTCAAGTGTCATCCACTCCCTTTCATGGATTTTCATGATAAAATGAAGCCAATTTTTAGGCCAAGTGTGAAGGGTGATCAAAAAAGGAGTTTTTTAGATTGTAGGTAATGATGGCTCACTTCTAAGAGATTCCAGATAAGTAGGACTTCAACTAATACATAGAGAGGCATGTATAAAAGACATCCCTCTTAGTAAAATTAGTATACCTATCCATAATTATTTTTGTGATGCTCAAATAGGGCTAAATCATGAAGGCAGTTTTCTGAGCAACAAAGGAAATTCCATGCCAATATTCATAAGTTTCATGACTTGAAAAGCCACTTGTCTCTTCTAACCTTATATGGTCCAATTTAAATTACCTTCTCATGCAAAATTAACTCATTTTATCATCTTAACAAGTGTCCTTGTGACCTTTGGAATTATCTCTTATCCTCTCTCTCTATAGTTCTATAAGAACTAGCCATTTTGGCCTTTGTAAATTATGCTCCACTTGAGTGTGGTAAAGGCCTGCTCATTTACATACCATGGATCAATAAATACTACTAATTTTTAACTTTTACATGACTTTTCATATTGTGTTTTACTTAGATGATTGATCTTGTTTAGTGATGACTCTTGTTTCCTTAGCATGTTGTCTCATTCTCTCACCTATTTACAATTGGAAAGCTTCTTCATGTAAGTCATATGAAGTGTTCTAGGATCTGTTAAGGTTGAGTGAGTTAGTCTATTCAAACAATGCCATTATAAGCCTCTTGTTTAATCCTCCTAGCCTAAATATTCATCACAACCTCATAATTAAATATTGATATGAGAAGATACAGACTGGAGAAGTGTATGTTTGGTTAGTCCCTTATTCTCATGTGTAACATGTATTTGGTTGGTAGTCATCAACTAATTTGGTGTATCACCTCCCTTAGGATAGTTTAACTTTAGTTTTCTCTCCCTTTTCCCTCATAAGTTTAGGTGTAGTAGTGATTTACAAGTGGTATATCAAGGGAACTATCCGTATCTAGAGATTCACCTCATTCTTAAGCTACTCATAGCCCATAGGTGTTTCAATTGTGCCACTTGGATGAGGAGAGCTGAGACATCTCCTCAAAGGGTGAAAATACAAGTGACAATAGTTGGCTCATTGATAGAGTCTGGCATGATTTTAATAAAGTAATAATACTTGGCTATCGACTGAGGGGTGATGATAACTTAGATTTCTAATGTGTTGGATTGCTAGATCATTGATGATGTTTGACTTGCAAAAGAAGGCTCAGGGTGCAAAATCTCTTGATAAAAATTGTAGATCATCTTCACCTCCCTATTCCTCTATTCTTATAGGTAAGGAAGGAGAGATATAATAAGATGTTAACTGGGCATTCTAATTTTAACTCATGCATGCAATTACTCACACATGGATTTAGATGAGCTATTTTATGAAAAGAAAAGTGGGTGGTTTGCATGTTAGTGGTTGGGTTGGTGGACCCTAACTGTCGATAGTCAAGGTGACCATTGGTGGTCATCTTGATCATCAATTGTTGAGGGTGAAGGGTGAAGATGGGTAAAAAGGTTGGTTATCCAAGAGGCCTTAAGGTGGTCTAGGGGTGTTTTGACATTCAAAATCATGGTGTATGGATTTATGGTGTCTACATTTTTCCATTTTTTGTTATGTGGCTTTGAATCAACAAGCTGTAAAACAAAAATGGATTACTAGTCAAAGGTCTGATTGTGTTGAGTATGATATAATGTTTTAGAGTAATTTTAGCTTATAATTTGAGAAACAAAGAAGTAAAAACTAAATATGGGTATGGTTGAAAAATCTATTTGATTGTGCACATGTTGAATCAGATGATTGTCAAGAACTCCTCTTTGGATTGGAAGGATGACCTATAAATAAGATAATAATAAAGCAAATGGTTGGTTAAATAGATAACTGAGTGGACTGCCTAGTGCTAAATAGATCCCAAAAATAAGAGTTTCCTTAGGGGATATCAATCTGCATATTTTAAATAATTAAGTTCATAACATGGAAGATAAGGTACTTGCATCAATAATCAAAATCTACTAAAATTGAACACAAGAAATGCTTGCTAAATAAATAGACTATAAATGACTAATATAGTGATAAACAAGTCAATACTAATGTTAAATGGCTTGGGCCTATCTCAAAAAATTAGGTAGGGGTCTATGAACAAGAAAGAATATGAAAATTGGGTTTGGTTGAGGGTAAGAGGATGAAAATTAATTACTATTATTTTCTACCATAGTGATCATTGACAATTGATGTGACCATTGGTGGTTAAGATGTCTGTCAGTAGTTGAGGCAATCATTGGTAGTTGGATAGACTATAAATAATCAAGCTGACCATCGATAGTTATTATATGTAGGCTATAAGTAATAAATGGTTGATTGATGAGATCAAAAAGTTAGATTTTGATAGATGGGTTGGTGCTAGGTTAATTGTGAAGTGTAAATAAAGTAAATGAATATTAGAAAATAAGCACTTATCTTAGTGTGAGGTTGATTAGATGAAAGGCTGGGTGGTTAGCTCATTGATAGAGTTTGACAAGATTTTGGTAGAGTAATAGTACTTGGCTATCAACTAAGGGGTGGAGTCAACTTATCTCTCAAATGTGATAGTTAGATCATTAGATTACTGATAATGATCGACCTATAAAAGAAAGCTCTAGGTGCACAATATCTTGATAATAATTTCAAATCATCTTCACCTCCCTAATCCTCTCTTCTTATAAGTAAAGAAGGAGAGATGTAATAGGACATTAACTAGGCCTTCTAATTTTAACTCGTGCATGCAATGGTTCACACATGGATTTAGATGAGCTATTTTTAGAAAATTAAGGTGGGTGGTTTGCATGTTAGTGGTTGGGTTGGTGGACCCTGACCATCGATGATCGAGGGTGAAGGGTGAATATGGGTAAAAATTATGGTTAGCCAGGTGGTCCTAAGGTGGTCTAGGGGTGTTTCAACATTTGGAATCATGGTGTGCATATTTATAGTGTCTACATTTTGCCCATTTTTATTATGCAACTTTGAATCAATAAACTATAAAATAAAAATGGATTATTGGTCAAATTTTTAGTTACCCTGAGTATGGGAGGTGTTCTCCCTCGAACTAGGAGTTGATGACGTAAAAAAAAAAGGTATAACTTTGATAATGTGGATGAAGGTGATGATGAAGGTGTATGTCATTAAGGTGGGTGATAGGTTAGGCACTGAAGCACATATAGGTACATAAAGTGTGACACAAAATCTGATAACCAAGATTGTACATTTGAATAGGTTGTCATAACTAGTAAAAATAAAGGTTGATACTAGAAAGATAAGTGATAAGTGGATTGCATGATGACATTTAGGAATGGTGACTAGGTACACTCATTAATACAAGTCTCCTAAGTGATGTCTATGTTTGGGTGGGTATCTAAGGTATGAATTGTTCCTAGGGAAAACACAAATAGGTTAGGTGAAGTTGTGGGTATTTGAGGTAGGAAGTGATCATAAGAATACACCAATTGGATTTGGTATGTGTGAGGTAGTATAAGCTTAAAAGTGTCAACATGGCAAACATTGTTATTGTAGTCAAAGGACTAGGCAAAAGTCATTATAAAACATGTGTTAGTTAGGTTAAAATGGCCCAATGGTAAGGTGTCTAGTTGATCAAGGTGGGTGGAGAGGGTAGTCTCCATGGGTGGGGTTGAGGTTAATGTGCGTTGAAAAAGTTTGATTAAAGAGATAATTTGGTAAAAAGTGAAGACCCTGACCATCAACAGTTAAGATTCAAAGTGTGACCATCGATGGTTACCCTGACCATCGATGATCAAGGGAGAAACCTAAAAGTTTGGTGGTTAACATTAATTTTAAAAGTCATTTTGTTCATTTTAACTTTCTCACTTCTAAGCTCTAACTATTGGTTCTTGTGTTGAAAGTGTTGATAGTGACTACTAGATTAACGAGTGATTAAGGAGTGGACCAAGGGGATTGAGATTGATAAAATTTGATTGAGTGAGGATACAGGGTGTACATGGATGCAAATGAAGATGGGTGGGTCTATGGATTACTCCTTAATGATGGTTGAGTAATGAGGTAAGTGGTGCCATTAAATTGATAGCTTAGCTTGATTTTATAATTGCATTGGGTTTTAAGAGTGGTTTCTTGATTAGTTAGGTTTGAATGGGTATGCCCTAGTTAGGGTTTATTTGGTTTTTTTTATGAATTTGCCTAGTAAAAATGAAATTGAGAGGGTAGGGAGGTTGGGATTAGGGTAGAGATCAAGGTGAGGGTAATGATTTGGTAGATTTGGGGTGTTTGGGTGGGTTTCAGGGTAGGGTAGAGATCATGTTTTTTTGTCGATGGTCACACATAGTGACCATTAATGGTCACCCTAAATGTCAATGGTTGAAGTCAATCGATAGAGTGTCACTCGACCATCAATGGTCATAGTGACCATTGATGGATGACTGAATGGTAACTAGGTTTGACAAAAATTTTAAACAAAGGTATATGTAAGATAGTTATTAATGGATGTTGTTTAAATTTTGGAAGTTAGAATGGGTATATAAGATGCTAGATCTATTTGAAACCTTTGATTAAAGTGTTGGGTTACTATTTTTAACTGACAACTAGTAGTGAGTGCGAGGTAATAGAGTTTAGTTTTTTTAGGACTAAGATGTGTTTTCAAATGAATGTTTATAGGCCTATGATTAAATACAAATGCAAGATTGAGTGTAATGTTTCTTCACAAAGATTTACCAGGGGATGACCCATATAGACTGGGCATATATGGGAGGAGGTTAGCCTCAAAGTGATGAGACACAACCGATATGTGCCATATGATGCATCCATAATCATAGTGCTCATTGAGAGATGGGATGTAGCTATAAACACCTTCTTACTACCAATCAGTGAGATCATGATCCTATCAGAGGACATGTATATGATTACATAGTTAACCCTATGAAGTGATCTGATCTACCACATAGAGTGGGAGGAGTGTGAGGATCACCTTGAGATATTATACAATGAGGACCATGATCAGGTCAGATGGCATGTTGAGGGCTTCAGCTACATCATGTTGTATGAGAGCATACCAAGTGAGAGGAGACTCATGACTATGTTGATGATTGTTATTTCATTTTTTGCTCTTCTTGATTTGAGAAATGAGAGGTTTTCATACTTGTTATTTCAGGTGCTAGTTGAGTTGCTACTAAGGTGAATAGTGTTTGGATGGATACCTATTCTCTTAGTGTAGGTATACATGGAGATATGGGGATTTAGGTCCCACAAGAGGTATGGCATTAGTGTTAGTCTTGTTCTACATTGCTGAGCCTATGAACACATTCAAGTGCTGAGGCTGATGGGATTGCCATGGATGGGATATACATAGATTGAGTTCCCAATCGATTACATGAGGTAGAAAGATGATTTTGATACTTCAGGTGAAAGAGGAGGTGCATATGATGTATATTGTTTTAGGTGTGCACTAGATGCACTAGTGATTATAGATATTACCTAGAGCCTATATGCTTAGTTTCTAGTATGGCTTGGCTACAAGAGGTAGACATTATTCTTGTAGAGTTATAGGTGGATCCTTAATAAGAGGGACAGGGAGGTAGATATTATTCCTTTTGATAGGGTTTGTAAGTAGTTTGATTTGGTTTAGGGTATTTTAGGCATGTTCCCTAGATATAGGTGTGAGGACTCAAAGCTTCTTTTTATAGAGACACATACCATAAGGATGTTGCTAGATCATGAGGAGTTTCTAGCCAAGCCATAGATAGATGATGCTAGCTTTGTAGATGGGTACATGGCATGACACTAAGCTTTATATGTAGCTGTAGATTTTGGTGATGGTGATAGTGGTACGAGGTTGATGGATGTGGACTCAATTAGGAGACGGGGTCAGAGGACACATGTATAGGGGTCTATCCCCAATGCACATACATAAGTGGTGCTAGCTATGGAATAGGCACATATGGTACCATTATAGGGGTAGGTGGATACATTATAGGGTTAGCTATCCACCATGATGTTGGAAATATTTTCATTGATGTCAAAGGTTTAGCATTAATGGTGATAAAGGCCTCATTGCATTTAATGATGTTTATAATAGTTATATCTTGGCTAATATGTGTTAATATTTATCTAATATTAATGAATATATTTTTGGTTGCATATAGGACAAAAGAAAGGCCCATGGAGAAGTCAAAGAGACATGAGGTAAAGATAAAAGAAGAATGGGATGCATTTTCCCATGAAGAGTCATCTTGGGGAATTCCAAGAGTCACCAAGTGAAGACAAAAGAAGAAGGACACAATTTCTCATGAAGGGACACTTTGAGGAATACAAAAATTTATTGAGATAAAGATGAAAGAGGAAAGGATGATTTTGCTTATGAAGGGTCACCACATGAATTTTCAAATGCAAGGATACAAAGGGTCATACAAGTTTGGCACCATTTTCCATGAGGATTGAAGGGTCACAAAGGGTGAAGGCCAAAGGTCATTTGAAAAGCTATAAATAAAGGCTTGAGAAGCCATTTGTAATATGGGAGATAGAGTTTTATTTGAGATAGTAATATATAGCTTAGAAGAGCAGTGAGAGATGAGTATGATTTGTATTTGTTATATCTAGCTTAGAAGAGCAAAGGTGAGAGAGGAAAGAGATATTGTAATGAACTATCATTTGTTGGGATAAAAAAATTGAGAGATAATTGTGTGGTATACACAAAGGGGTTGGTGCTCCTGTGGGTTGGGGCTCATGAATTGTTGTTGTGTTGGTGCTCATCAAAGGGGTTGGTGCTTCTGTGTGTTGGTGCTCATGAATAGTTGATGTGTTGGTGCTCAACAAAGGGGTTGGTACTCCTATGAGTTGGTGCTCATGAATACTTGCTATGTTGGTGCTTAGCAAAGGGGTTGGTGCTCTTACAAGTTGGTGCTTGCAAATATTGTGTTTTGAGTTGGTGCTCATTCATATACTTGAGATTGTTCTTCATGGTTTTTCCCACATTGGGGTTCCATGTTAATTCTAGTGTCTCTCTCTATCTTGTGTGGTGTTTATTATTTCAATTTTATTACATATCTTGAATGTATGTTAAAGTGGAATTTGATTAAGGAATGTTTATAAGATATATGATATACTAATTTACCCCCCCTCTCAGTATATCCTGTGCTTAACAATTGGTATCAGAGCAGGTTCCTTCAGAAAGGGTTTAATAGCTTGAAGGTAGATTAAGGAAAAGCATAAGATGGCCAAGTAGCTAAATAAGGAGAATCAAGAGTTGAATTCTATGGTTGAGGATCTTAGGGAATAGGTGTGTATCTTGGATTCTAAGTTGGCTATAAAAGCAAAAGAAAATAAGATATTTATTTAGGATATTAAGAATCGGCTAGAGGTTGCAAATTCAAGTTTGAAATCAAGAGAAGAAGAGTGTAATCAGTTGAAGTTTGTGTTAGGTTATTTAAAGGATAATCATGAGAAGCTCATAATCAAGGTTGAGATAGATCATGAAATATTAGTCCAAGGTAAGAAGAATCCAAATTTTAAAGGTGAATTAAAGAAGGCAATTAGGTAGCCCAATGCTTTCAAGTTTTCAAATTCTTTTCATGACCATTGTTTTGTTTATCATCATGTTGGTCATAGGGCAAGAGATTGTGTGAGGAGAAGCAATCAGTCAAAGGGATATCTCAGTCACATTCAAGAAGAAGGTATGAGAAATGTTGTTTGCTTTTATTGTCATAAGATTGGCCATATTGCTAAATTATGTCCAAATAGAATAAAGAGATCTTCAAGGTATGAGAAGAGCCAAATTCAGGTTTGAAGACCTAAGATGGTAAAATTTGATCAGGTTGAGTTTAAGAGTGAGAATAAATTACTTGCTATAGTGGATAAAAAAATTAGACATGAAAGACTGTGAAGATTCTCTTATTATAGTTAAGCAGGATCCTTGTCAAGATAAGACAATTACAAGAGTTGAGAAGATGAAAAACATCATGAATGTTGAGGTTAGTAAATAAAATAAGTTAGACATGCTTAAACATATTCTAAGAGAAAAACACAAGAAAATCAAGGAAGAAATAGAGGATATGTGGGAATCTCCTGAGATTTATTTCTAGGACCCTTTATGTGGGGTGTCTCTTCTAGGCTTCAAGGAGACACTTTTAAGAAAAATTGGAGCATGGTGGATGCTATTGGGTCTTGGCTATGTTGTGTGACAAGAAGGTGAGTTGATAGATTAATTTGCATATCATTTGAGAGAAAATATTTTGAAGAAAATTTTGAACCAATATTAAGGTTAGAGGCTATTAGAATGTTTCTTGAATATGCAGTGTTTTAAAGTGTTTCAATTGGATATGGTAATAATAAATTACAATGTTGAAAAAGAGATAATAGTTTTATAAATAAGGAGAAGGAAACTCATCCATAATAAATAAAGAAGGACCAAAGTTTTAAGGTTCCATTCATTAAGAAGAAGGTTTGGACATGTTCATGGCAGAAGAAACAACCTGAGGATTCTATATTGGTACAGACAGCTTTGCATGTAAGAAAAGAAGATCATCCATTATTTGTTGATAGTAGATGTTCAAGGCATATGATAGGATATAAGAGTAAGTTCATAACTCTAAACAAGATAAATGGTGGCATAGTTAATTTCAGAGATAAAACCACTACCAGGATAGCTAGAAAAGGTACTTTGAGTTTGGATAATGGTAGAACCAAGACTAAGAATGTTTTGTATGTAAAAGGTCTTAAGCATAATCTATTGAGTGTAATTCAAATATGTGATTAGGGATGTACATTAAAGTTTTATGTAGAAAGTTGTGAGATTAGAAGAAAAGATTCAAATGAGTTGATTGTAGATGCTCAAAGGATAGGTAACGATTTATATGTATTATAAGATATCTTCTCAAAGGACACATTCAAAGATCTGCAAGAGGAGTTGGGAGTAATTTATTTTACTTCTTGCCATTGAAGTTTAGCATCAGTTGAGGGGGAGCTAAGTGTTAGCTCCATGTAGGCCCTTTGCCATTGATGTCAAAGGGGGAGAATAATAGGTATAGGTACAGGTGCAAAAATAGGTACAAGGAATAGGTACATGTTGCTACAGTAAGAGGGAGTTATTGTATGTTTCAAATGATAATATGTGTAGATTTCAGGATGTGGTAGTTTCAGGATTAAGGTTGCCATCAATGACAAAGGGGGAGATTGTTGTAAACATTATCATTGATTTCAAAGGTCTAGCATTATTGGTGATAAAGGCCCCATTGCATTTAATGATGTTTATAATAGTTATATCTTGGCTAATGTGTGTTAATATTTATTTAATATTAACAAATATATTTTTGGTTGCATATAAGACAAAATAAGGGCCCATGGAGAAGTAAAGGAGTCATGGGGTAAAGACAAAATAAGAATGGGATGCATTTTCCCATAAAGAGTCATCTTGGGGAATTCCAAGAGTCACCAAGTGAAGACAAAAGAGGAAGGGCATGATTTTTTAGGGACACTGTGAGGAATATGAAAAGTCACTAAGATAAAGACAAAAGATGAAAGGATGCTTTTGCTTAAGAAGGGTCACCACATGACTTTTCAAATGTAAGGATACGAAGGGTCATACAAGTTTGATGCCATTTTCCATGAGGATTGAAGGGTCACAAAGGGTGAAAGCCAAAGGTCATTTGGAAAGATATAAATAAAGGCTTGAGAAGCCATTTTTAATATGGGAGATAGAGTTTGATTTGAGATAGTAATATCTAGCTTAGAAGAGCAGTGAGAGATGAGTATGATTTGTATTTGTTATATCTAGCTTAGAAGAGCAAAGGTGAAAGAGGAAAGAGATATTGTAATGAACCATCATTTGTTGAGATAACAACATTGAGAGATAGTTGTGTGGTATACACAAAGGGGTTGGTGCTCCCATGGGTTGGTGCACATGAATTGTTGTTGTGTTGGTGCTTAACAAAGGGGTTGGTGCTCATGAATTGTTGCTGTGTTGGTGCTCAATAAAGGGGTTGGTGCTCTTGTGAGTTGGTGTTCATGAATAGTTGCTATGTTGGTTCTCAACAAAGGGGTGGTGCTCCTGCAAGTTGGTGCTCATTCATATACTTGAGATTATTCTCGATGGTTTCTCCCACATTGGGTATCCATGTTAAATATGGTGTCTCTCTCTATCTTGTGTAGTGTTTATTATTTTAGCTTTATTGCATATCTTGAATGTATGTTAAAGTGGAATTTAATTAAGGGAAAGTTTATAAGATATATGATATACTGATTCACCCCCCCTCTCAGTATATCCCATGCTAACACATGATAGGTGTGAGGGACTAAGCTAGAGCTATACTATTATATGTCACCTAGGAACGAGATGCTCTAAGATAGGATAAAGAAGTAGTAGCAACACCAATAGGTCTAATAGGGACCATTGATGAAAAGGTACATAACCACCCTCTAGGAGTTATGATACTATGAGGCTATAGTCTTCTCTCACTATCTAATGGATCCCTGATGGGGTGAGTATAAATCTAGGCTAGCAAATGGTGTAGGTGTAGAGACACCTGGTCAGTGGGCTGCATTTGCATCCAAATAGGCAGGTACCTTAGGTTAGGCATCAAGAGGAAATGGTGCTCCAAGAGATAGTGGTGGATCAAGGGCATAGCCATGACATACTTAAGATATATTTATATACTATTGTATATTATTTTGATTCTAACCTACGAGCTGATGTAGTGAGATGTACATCTTGAGAGAGAGACATGTATATTTGTTGTATACATTATGATGTTAATTGACTCATATGTTTATATATATGATCTATGTTTATTGTTCATACTCATGGTCTATGATTTGATTTAATGTTAATGCTTATGATGTGATGCTTATATTGATTATGGATTATGCTTATGTTATGGATGCTAGACAATAATGTAGAATTACCTAGGTAGGCATAAGATGTATTTTATTTATGGGTATGATTTATGCCATGCTAAATTTTAATGAGTATATGCTTCAATGTTTGGATTTATACATGTCATGAAAATGGTTGATAGTTTTATTTCTCATAGATGCTATGGTTTTATTATGCTTATTATGGTTATGATTATGGTTTTGTGTTTACTTATGCCACATGTGCATGTGCTTGTTGTTAATTTTTTTTAAGGTAAAACACATGAGGTAAGTTAATTAACAACACTAAATGGGACAACAAAAAATATAATCAAGAGACAAACATCATAATGAAAATAGAATTAGTCATGACAGGATAAGAAGAGGGTAAGATGCTTCTCTTTGTCAAGGAATAAAACAAAACTAAAGTTGGATTGACTTAATGAACATAAGCCCTTCAAATGCTTCACTTTAGCATTCATTAGTTGGTTAAAAAATGTGTTTGAATCACACAATGTTAAGTAAGCTCAAAATCCCTTGCTTATAGTGTATACAAGGGGGGATGGATGAAAATGGAACCTTCATGTGAGACTAACATGCCTCTTTTATATGTTTCTGAAGAGTCTATATAAATAATTCTATGTCATACAAAGTGTAGACTGATCAATGTGGGAAGTCTACTTATGAGAGATAATTACAGCTTTCAATAGTTAGTTTGCTCTTGAGAGTTGATTACGACTTTCAAAATTATTGTGTTTTTGCTTTTTTATTGATAATGGGTCTTTTGCTTATTTACTTAGGAGGTTCAAGGAAGTTGATTGATATGGGAAGCTTATAAGAAATCAATTGTTTTGACAAATGCTTTACTTAACCATCCTTCAAGGGAGTGGTCTAAGTTTGTGTGCTTTGTTTAATGCTTTTGATAGCTATTCTTAGAGGGAACAGTCTAAGAATGCTTAAGAAAGACCCATTATTATTTTGGTGTGGATTTTGCTATTTTTCTTTGTTTTATTTTTGTTGACATAGACATACTTATATAGGCTTAAAGGGTGCACCTTTGTGAAGGTAAAACTAAAAGCAGAAGAAGCTTGATTGGATGTAAAGAGGTTAGGTGACAATGATCATGGGAATCCATCCTAAAAAGGGGTATAAAGTACCATGAGAATCATGCCATGGGTAGAGATGTGGTACCCATTATTTAAGATTAGGATATGACTATGATATATACTCAAATGATTCTATTTTAATTAGTTTCCCCTACAATAGGGATATGAATGTGGTTGAAAAAAAGGGATGAGCTTAAGTTAAAATAAAAGGTGAACTTGATCTTGCTTAACAAAATAATAGATATAGATGTGAAGTATTAAGGGGATTAGGATTTGGGTTTCCCTCAAGAGAGGATAACTGATAAGCTCCTAATCCATACTTGGGGGTAATTATATAGGGTCTAATTCAATTGAAAGAAAACTTACCCCACTTACTTTTCTCCATATTGGTGACATACTAATTTTCATTTAGGATGAGGTCTTTAACATTGAATTATCATGCTCTAAGGTGTTTGTTATAGGCACACTTGACATGCTCTTGATGAACATGAAGATGGGCGATGGTGGCTAAACAATGCTCATTAAGTATCTCAAGCTAGGCTAAATGGTGTTGATGATAATCTCTTCAGTAGTTAGATCTTGTAGAGATATACGAAGAGATGGGATTTGGATTGCCACCCCAAATATGAGAGAAAATGGGGTAGCACCCTTAGGGGTTTGAATACTAGTATGATATGCCTATAAATAAAATGTGATGTGCAAATACCATTCCTGACTAGATGCATTGACCATTTTGGTTAGCATGTTGTTAAGAGTTTTGTTAGAGGCCTCAACACGTATATTCACTTGAGGGTGATAGGGTGAGGAGAACCTTAAATTAATGCCAAATTCATCACATAGACCTTAGACTTGTTTGTTCTTAACGGTTGTTGGTGATAATATTGTGAGGAACATGGAAATGGAAGATGATGTGATGGTTGATAAAGTTGACAATCTTCTCTACTTTGGTTGAGACTAGAGGAATAACCTATATCCATTTGTTAAAATATTCTATCATAGTGATGATATAATGGTATCACTGTGAAGAATGGGTGTTAATTTCACCAATAAGGTTTAGAACCCATTGTGAGAAGGGCTAAAAATTAGTAAATACATGAAGACTATGGTTAGGTGCATGATGTAAATTGGCATGTTGTTGACACTTAACACACTTTTTCACATAATCAAAATAGTCTTGGTTAAGGGCAGGCCAATAATAGCTGAGGTGAAGGATTCATTTAGATACAATAAGGCCACTAAAGTGTCCCTCATAGATTCCATCATGCATTTCCCTAATAGCATGACAGGCTTTGTGATTATGTAGGTAATGAAAGAAGAGACCATCAAAGCTATGCTTTTAAATAATTCTTCCCATAATGGTATAATATGAGGTACTCTTGATAAATTCTATTTGAATTCTTTGAAAGCCAAAAAATAATGATGGCAAGGTTGTGATAGTCGAAGGTCTACTGATACCAAAGGTCAGGTTGGGTCTCTTCCACATTGAAAATGGTGGGAGAATCTTGTTTGACATAGGAAGATTGGGTAAGTCTATCGATAATGACAGATAGCTTAGAGTTAGAGGCTACAGATGGGATCTATGAGGTAAGGGAATTCACGTTGTTGGTGAACTTATTGGTAGATGATAGGGTTGACTGGATGTGGTAGTGTTCAAATGATGCTAAGAGTTCATCATCTAGTTGTTTGTGCTATTGAAAAAAATCATTCTTACACTGGTAAGAGCTATTGATTTGATTGACCACAAGTTAGGAGTCACCAAAGATGTTGATTATTTTGATCATTAAGGATTCATACTCAACCATATTGTTGGTACATTCAAAGTAAATATCGAAGGATAAAGGAATGGGTTCACCATCAAAAGGAATAAGGATGATGCCATCTCCCCCACCACATTGACATTTTGATCTATCAAAGAACATGGTGACTTGATGAGTGAAGTCTACTTGAGAGAGGGCTGTGATAGACTCATTAGGAAACTCAAGAGGAAGAGGTTAGTTGTCTACTAATGGTGCAATAACTAATTGGTCGATGATGACTTGCCCCTTAATTGATTTTTGCTGAAGAAACTCAAGGTCAAACTATGTTGAAAGCATGATCCACTTGGCCATACATTGGTTTTAGTATTGCTTGGAGTGAATATACTTGAGTTGGTCGGTATCAGTTATGACATAGGTTTTGTGGTTGAGGAGGTAGTGGCAAAGTTTGGTAGACATGAAGACTAAATCTAAGTAAAGTTTCTTGGTGTGTGTATATTGAGTCTCAAACTCTACAAGTGTGTAAAAGATGTAGTAGATGGCTTGCTCTTTGTGTTGTTCATCTTGATGAGTAAGCATTACCCAAAGGGAGTGGTTAGTAGTGGAGATATAAAGGTAGAAAGGTTGGTCATCCTTGGGAGGGGTGAGGATAGGTGGATATAAAAGGTACTTTTTGAGTGAATCAAAGGCCTTTTGGCAGTTGCTATTCCACTTGAAAGATACATCCTTCTTCAAAAGTTGGTGGAAGGGTTGGCATCAGTCTAAAATTTTGGAGATTAAATGATAGATGGTTTGGAGTTTCTCCTATAAACTATGGGGTTGATTGAGGTTTATTAGAGGAAGCATGTCAAAGATCACTTTTATTTTATCTAAATTGAATTGGATTCCCCAAAGGGAAATGATAAAGCCAAGGATTTTTCCTAAAAAGACCCCAGAAAAGAACTTCTTGAGGTTAAGGCAGACATGGTAATGGATGAGGTGCTCAAAGATAATGTTGAAAATGTCGAAATGGTCATTTCAAAGCTTAGATTTCCTAAAAAAATCATCCACATAAACCTCTATAATCTTGTGGATAAGGTCATAAAACATGTAAGTCATGGCACATTGGTAGGTTGTACCAACATCATTTAGTCCAAAAGGCATGAATCTATAGTATAAGGTCCTATATGGGGTGTTAAAGGTGGTCTTGTGCTAATCTTCATGGGAAATTAGGATCTAATTGTAACCTAAGAATCGAGAGATAACATCTTGTGGCTAGATCTAAGATAAAATAACTAGTTAATACTCATCAGGGGAAGTCATCTTTGGGGCAAGAAAGGTTAAAGTCATGAATGTACACACAATTGCATAGTGTTGGGACCCATTTTTAAGAAGACTTGATCTCATGCTAGCTAGACCAATCCCAATAATAAAACCAAAATGTTATAGTGAAGTGTGTCATTTAAGTAGGTGTGACATTTGGTCATATGTTCAACTCTAGTTATCAAGAATTTATAGGGTTAAAATGAGTTAGGCACAAGGGAATTAAGGTCTTACACACAAAATTTAAACACACTAGTGCATTGACATCAGTTTAACATAATTCATGTGTGCTCACCTAAAGCATGATAGCGAAGGGACTGGTCCATTTTGGGCTAGTTGTATCATGGAGTAGTTGATTGTGGTGTAGGGTGTAGTGGTTTAAGAGACTCACTGGGTCTCTAGTACATAGGATCAAAGGGATAGGTCCATTATCACATTCTCAAATAAAGGGGGTTGAGACCTTATCTATGCATATAAGTAAGGGAGTCCATAGGGAAATGTCTATTCATCCTAAGGTCATCATTCAGTGTTGGGTATAGCACAAGGGCCTTTCATGATGGGTAAGAGGGATAAGTGACATGAGGGTGCCAATTACTACTATTATTGAGTCCCAATTCATCAACATTATTTATGGGGAGAGAACTTCACAACTCAAACAATCTTCAACACAATAACATATAACACTAGCAATCAATATTCTTCCATTAATATCTTGTATACATTCTTCAACTCTCTTGAGATTTTCTTTTTCATTGGCAATCGTGCCAATAAAGAAGAAAATCTTTGGGAAGAAGTAGAGGTTGATCCCAAAAACTATGATAGAGCATAGATGGGGTTCAAGGAGGATGATGAATTATACATGATAAAGTACATGCTTCCACAAACCACCATAAGCCTTATGCACCACCGAGTCTCTTGGGCCATAGATTGCTACATGAACGAACCAGAGTTTGAGGTCCCTACGAAGGCCATCCAACATGCCAAGAAGCTATAAGAGGGCCATGAATACCACCTAATGAACCTTTGTGATATGAACCCTATGCATTGAACCAATGCTTTGATCAATATGGAAATCTTTGTGGCATGCAAGAAAATCATCAATGATGTTCATGTTAGCAGTTGGAAGAAAATTACTACAGACACAAAGAAGGAGATTGAGGAAACCAAACTCAAGATTTGACAAATTATCAAGTACATCAAGGAAGTAGATCCCTCCCTTTGAGAAAACATCAACAACTCTAGCATGAAGGAGGTTAACTATGCCTGTGTGCTTATTAAGCAGATAATCCCTAGGCTAAAGCTAGCATTGGAAGAAAAGGAAGACCCCTGTGAGGCTATAAGGGGTGAACTAACAAAGAAGATGGAAGAGGTTATAAACCTTTTCACAAAAATAAAAAAAGGCATCAAAGAAGTATACACCATCTTATATAACTTCATAGACTAGAAAGAGGTCATTAGTGTGCACCTCAAGAAAATAAAGGAGGAGAAGGATGCCTTACTCCAATGTTCCTTCATGATTTCAAGGAAGGATCACATGTAGGTGATCATGTAAGTCAACTCCCTCAGTTCCTAGCTAAACCCATAAGAGCAAGACTTGGAGGTAGTGTTTTATGCGTTTTAGACAAAGGTTAGTGAGTAGGGTGAACTCCTAGATGGAGGAGTGAGGAGGGTGAAAGAAACGCTGGAAGCCTTCAGAATGAAATTGGCATAGATGTACTTGTTATAAAAGCAATATCCATAGAAGTAGATAACACCATTAAAGATTTTAAATGTGCCATCCATGGCTTTGAAAAATTTAAGGAGGATTTATGATAGGGTACACCCAAATTTTGTGTACCTAAGGCAATTCAGGGCTAGTCTGGGGTAGACTATAAATTTTTTATGGTGTGATGTTGGGACCCATTTTAAAAAAGACTTGATCCCACACTAGCTAGACCAACCCTAGTGCATAAATATCCATGAAATAAGTGAAGGACCTCATTTTCACACCTTGGCACTAACTAGATAGACTCCCAAAGTCCCTGTGCTAGCTAGATGATGGCTACATAGCATCATGAGTCTCGATGCATACCTACCTAGTCCTATACATGGTAGTTTGAGGCTCAAAGAGAATAGAGATTTGAGTAGTGGAGTAGGTAGGTGTATAGCCTTGAACAATAACCTCACCACTAACATGCACTTTGGTTATCTTATATGGTGTAGTGGAGCTAACAATCTCACAACTACCCATCCTTTGGCACACACATGTCCAATAAAAAAGGAGGTGACCTCCAAGAAGAAAGAGAGAGGAGACCATTTATAGTGAAGCTCTAGTAAATTTGAGAGTGATAAGGGATTAATACTTGAGTGATAAGTAGTTGATGAAAGCCATGCTCATCTATGAGCCTCTGGCATTAGTAAAAATAGGATTGAGCAATGAAGGCTGATATTGGTTATTGTAATGTATACAAGATATTAATGGATGAATATTGATATTAATGGATGAATATTGATTGCTAGTGTTATATGTTATTGTGTTGAATATTATTTGAGTTGTGAAGTTATCTCCCCATGAATATTGTTGATGAATTGAGACTCAACCCTAGTAGTAAGTGGCACCCTCATGCCACTTATCCCTCTTACCCACCACGTAAGGCCCTTGTGATAAACCCAACATCAAATTATGACCTTAGGATGAATAGACATCCCTCTATGGACTCCCTTACCTACATGCACTGATAAGGTCTCGACCCCCTCTATTTGAACATATATCGATGGACTTATCCCTTTGAGCCTCTATGCCAGAGAACCAATGAATCTATTAAACCACTACACCCTACACCACCCTTAGTTGTGCCATGATGCAACTAGACAAACATAGACCTGGTCCCTTTGCCTTCATAATTTAGTTGAGTGCATAATGTTTTTGCTTTATGTGAAATTGATGCCAGCATGCCAGTGTGTTTAAATGTTATGTACCAGACCTTTCTCCCCTTATGCCTAACTCTTTTTAACCCCAAAAATTCTTGATAACCAAAGTTGAATTCATGAACGAGTGCTATGCCTAATTAAATGATACACTTCACTACAACACATAGTCCCACTATGGCTTTGGTGACATGTATGACATTTGAGACCCATTGGGGATAGTCAATGGGTTTAATGAAATTTATAAATAGAAGATGCTAAAGCTCTTTTTTGACAAAAAGTGTTATGCAAGGGTACATATGTTGAAGTTTTTTATTGATAGGCTTCACATAATAGTTGGTGATTATGTTATAAGTAACAATGGCAAGGTCAATTCCAGGCATGTCACTATAAGACCAAACAAATGCTATGCTATGGTTTTGAAGGAAGGAGGGGAAGTCTTAAAGTTCTTATTGACCAAATTTGACTTTTAGGTCAATTTGGGGCACTCCCAGGTAAAAAATTGAGTTTTAAGTGTTTTAAGGGGTTTAATGTTTGGTCATAGGGTATATCATCAATCATTTAATGTTATTCAATGTTATATTATTCTTGGTCTTTAATTTAATTAGGCAACATGCCCTTTTGAGTCATTTTAGGGGTCAAAATTGAGCATTTAATGATTTTTATGGGTTTTTTGGGAGGTGTGAAGGTTCCAAAACATGATTTCACATCCCATGTGTCCTTATAGGTCTTAATCATGACATAACTAAAAAGTGGCAAGTTCATCAGAAGAAAAGGTAGTTTTGGAGAAAGATTTTTGATGGATAGATAAAGAGTTGGTTGGACATTTTAGGGAGGATTTATAAGTTTTATGACATCTAAGAAAACATAAAAATCAAAGCAAGAATGGGTGAATCTTAATAGGGTGTCCCAAACCATTAGGTTTGCAAGCAGGCCTAGTAGACAAAATTAAGGCCTAGAGGCCAAATGAAGGATAAAAACCATTTTTAGCATGAGATTAGCTTCCAAAATTATTGAATCATATTTGTGGGACCATCATGGATGTGTTAAATCTTGTGAAATGAAAAGAAACAAATTGGATGGCATAGAATACAAGGGTCTCAGTCAGGTTCATTAAATAAGGATTAGGCCTAGTATCCAAATTAAGAGTCAGTCACACTTCTAGCCTTATATATGAGTCATAGCTTATTCAAAATTTTTAATAAGGTAATTAAATGTGTTTCATCTTCCACTTTGTAGATAAAACATTGGAAGAACCAATTTTGGCTGGAGACTAATGTTAGGCTTATGGAAATGAAAAGAAGAGCTCAATAGGGCAAGTTTGAATGCTCATACCTCTTTTAATGCTATGCATGGGAATTTGAAAAGTTAAAGGATGTTGATGGAGGTCTTGAGATATGTTTTTGTGGAATTTATTTTCAATTTGGACATCCCATCTTTATGAATGAACCTTAAGAGTGGAAATAATCTAAAACCCTTGCAAACCCTTACCAGTGACCAGTTTGGAGAAATGGAGCTGGATAGATAATCTAATGGAATAGTTTGACCATGATGATGATTGGAAATTGTAAAGGACTCCATAAATATTATTTCCATGCTTTTTGGCTATATGAACCTATATGAATGGGGTGAGAAACATGGTATTTTTGACCATTTTGTGTGTTTTTTAGGTTTTAGGAGTATTGAGATGAAACAAAATTTGTTATAAATCCTTATGGCCATTTCATACTTAGAAAAAAAATATGTTTTCAAACAATAACTCTCATCTCAGCTAGTCAAAACTGGCATATTGGACAAGTTAGTGAGAAGTGTTGAAAACTTCAAGTGGGGTGATTTTAAGGTGTCCCTAATGTTTTTAAGGCCATGGAGGTTCTTGGAAATTGTAATACACTCCATTATATGGCTTTAATGAGCAACTAAAGCCAATTTTAAGGCTAAGTGTGCATGATGCATGAAAGAAGATTTTTTTGTATTGGAAATGATGATAGCTCCTTCCCAAATCATTCCAAATGACCATGCTTACAATAAATGAATGGAGAGGAATTATTGTGACCCTTACCTTTATTTCCAATCATTTTACCTGGTCATAGTTAGTTATGAGGTGTTCAAATAGGGCCAATCATGAAGGCAATTTTTCTAAGCCAGAATGAGGAATTTCTTACCACTTTTCATGAGGTTAATGAATTAGATTGACACTTGGGATTCTTAACCTTACATGACTCATCCCATATACTATAACTTTTAAGTAAATAATTTTATTATCTTGACAAGTGTCCTTATGACCTTTAGACTTCTCTCTTCTTCTTCTCTCTCTCTCAAGTTCTATAAGAACTAGCTATTTTGGCCATTGTAACTTATTATCCTCATAAGTATGTTGAATCCCTACCATTTTTCATACCATTTGATCAATAAGACTACTTATTTTTACCTCTTAATGAATTTTATAGTGTGTTTTTCTTGGATGATGGATCTTTCTTAGTGAAGACTATGGATTCCTCAGCATGTTGTCTCATTCTATCACCCTATTTTCAGTTGAAAAGCTTCTTCTTATAGGGCATATGAAGTGTTATAGGAAATTTAAAGAATTGAGTGAGTTATTATTTTCATTAGTGCTATTCAAGGCCTCTTTTTTATTCCTCTTAGCTTTGCACATCCATCCATAACCTCATAATGTAACATTGATGTGAGAAGATGTAGATTTGAGAAGTGTATGTTTAATTTGTCCCTTGATTTCATGTGTAACATGATATTATTAGGAATTAATCATCTAATTTTGTGTATCACCCCCCTTAGGATAGTTTGATTTAAATTTTCTCTCTCCCATTTCACCCCCCCAAAGTTTAGGTGTAGTTGCAATCCAAAGTAGTACATTAAGGGAACTATCCTTATTTAGAGATTCACCTCATCCTTAGGATACATAAAATCTTAAAGGTGTTTTCATTGTCCCACTTGGACAAGGAGAGATTTTTTATCTCCTCAAAGGGTGAAAATACAAGTGGCAATTTTTTTTGGCATGCCCAATGGGACTCTTGGTCCAAGAAGTTGAGGGATTTTTGGTGTTGTCTCTCAACAATCATCCTTTAGAGGCATGTATCCAAGCATCAATGGTTAATTAAAAGATACATAAGTTGGTCAAGTAGCCCATGTTATAAATTTAATATTGTTGGTAATATTTTCCATTGTGTTCTTGCTTTTAATGAAGTCTCATGGCTAATTTTGGAGTTGAGCACTATTTTACACAAGTTGTTGAGACTTTTCAATCTTATGTCATTCCCTATCAATATGAAAAAGTTATTAATTAGAATTGTCATGTAGTGTACTATCCTTGTCATGAAGTGTATCAGTATTATATCCAACCTTTCAATGTCATGTTCCTACTAGTCAACCTAGTCACTTCTCAAGTCCATCTATTTTCACCCTCAAAAAAACATTTTTGGGCTATGAGAGGTACATGTTGGAGTTTGATACTCTAAGAGGATGTGGTCAAGAGGTTCTTAGTCATCTTATCCATAAGTTTAGAGATGAATTAGTGTTGGTGAAAAGAGAGTGGGTACCTATTGAGAGAGTCAATTGGCAAAGGCTCACAAGTGAGATGCTTGATTTGAGTGGCCTAGTTTCTTCCTTAGAGGAAAGGCTAAGAGTTCATGAAAGGCAACCTCACCAAACCTATTATCCTTCATATACACTTCCCAAAGTTTTTTTATCAACCATATTTTATCCCTACTCATTATCCCAATCAAGGATATCAAATTCTTCCTTTTCCTAATCATTTAGAAGAGAGAATTGAAAAGAGAAACCTTGTGTTTAATGCTAATCTTGATAGGCAAATTGAGTTGAAAAATATGCATATGAATCAGTTCATCTTAGCAAAAAAGGAAGTGAAATTGAATCTCTCATTTCCCTCTCACATTGGATCCCCACCACCTCAAAAAGATACTTCTAATCTTAACATTCTAAGCTAGAATAAAATACTAGAATCATGGGGAAAGAAAGAAGATATAAGCATTGTTAAGGAGTGTGAAGTTGAGAATAAGGTTGATCCTTTGCAAGTCCCTCCCACACTTCTTCAAGAAGATTCTTGTGTTCCATGTTATCCTTCATTCATTCCTTGTTCTCATGAAGATTCTTATGAACTTCAAGAAAGACTTTTCCAAGAGAACCTAACCAAGCAAATTAAAGAGTTAAAGTCAAAGATTAGATTGTTGAGTCAAATTGTGATGGAAGGTTTAGACCTAAAATAAGATCCTATGCCTAAACACACCCCATATAACCTCCCTCAAGATAATGGTCAAGATAAATCAGATGTGAATGAAGTAATTTTCAAGTTAAAGGAAGAAAACAAAATTGTTTTAGCCCAATGTTTTCCAACCCTTCCTCAAGAGCTTCCAAAAGAATTCCCTACGCTTGACTCTCAATCTTATTTTGAGTTATATGTGCCACCTCCACCAACTAGATCATATTATCCTCACCCCATCACCCTTTCACTTGATGGAAAAAGCTCCTATTGTCATTAATTTTCTAAAAAATAAGAAGTCAACCCTCTTGAAGCCTTGCCTACTAAAGAGATACAAATCAACCATGATATGAAGAGTAGGTAGCACTATGAAGTATGTGAACATGTTCAAGAGGAATATTTATACATTGGAGACCTCTTTGAAGATGATCTACTTAAGGGTAGATCAAGTGAAGTGCCAAGGAATAGGTTTGATCTACAAAGCATTGATTTCAAGGGAAAACATGCTTGGCACTATGATTCTTATCATGAATAAGGTAATTCAAGAAAATTTCCTTTTGATCCTAGAAAGAAGGTATGATTAGTTGCTAATTATGCATAATAGTTTGTTCTCTGATTCCCCTAAATGCTTTGAGCACAGGTGTGTGTGTGTGTGTTTGTGTCTTGTTAGTTTATAACCTTATTTTGTGTGTATCCTTTGCTTTGTGTGGTTGAGGTAATTAGTTGTCTTGTCTTGGTCAAGCTTGTGTTCAATGGTCAAGGTCTCTTTATTTTGATTTAGACTTTAGATGAGTCCATAGCCCAATTGACTAATAAGGCTACTGGTTTAGTTAGTATAGTAGGTATATTCATCCTATGAGTCACCAATTTCTTGACCAAATTTGACTTATAGGTCAAATTGGGGCACCCCTAGGTAAAAACTTGAGTTTAAAGTGTTTTTTAGGGTTTAATTTTTGGTCATAAGGCATATCATAGGTCATTTAAAGCTATTTAATGTTATATTAGCCTTGGTATTTAATTTTATTAGCTATAATATCATTTTGAGTCATTTTAGGAGTCAAAATTGAGCATTTAGTGAATGGTATGAGTTTATTTTGAAGTTTTAAGGTTCAAAAATGTGATGCCACATCCCATGTGCCCTTAGAGGTCTTAATCAACTGACATAACTAAAAAGTGATAGGTTCATTAGAAGAAAAGGTAGTTTTGGAGAAATATGGTTGATGGATAGATAAGGAGTTGTTTGGACCTTTTAGGGAGGATTGGTAAGTTGTATGACATAGAAGCCAACATAAAAAACCAAGTAATAATGGGTGAATCTTAATAGGGTGTCCCAAACCATCAGGTTTACAAATAGGCCTAGTAGGCAAAATTAAGGCTTAGAGGCCAAATGAAGGGTCAAAACCATTTTTAGCATGAGATAAGCTTCCAAAATTGTTGAATAATGTTTGTGGGACCATCATGGATGTGTTAAATCTTGTGGAATGAAAATAAGACTATTGGATGGCCTGGACTACAAGGGTCTCAATCAGGTTCATTAAACAAGGATTAGGCCTAGTATAAAAATTAAGAGTCATTCACACTTCTAGCATTATATATGATTTATAACATATTAGAACATGTTAATAAGGTAATTATAGATGTGTTTCATCTTCCACCTTGTATATAAAACATCAATAGAGCTAATTTTGGCTTGAGACTAATGTTAGGCTTGTGCAAATTAAAGAAAGAGCTTGATAGGGCACCTCTTTTGATGCTATGCATGGGAATATGAGAAGTTTATGGATGTTGATGGAGGCCTTAAAATATGTTTTTTGTGTAATTTTTTTGCAAGTTGGACATCCCATCTTTATGAACGAACCTTAAGAGTGGAAACAAGCTAAAACCCTTGCAAACCCTTAATAGTGACTAATTTGGAGAAATGGGGTTGGATAGCTAATATGATGGAAAAATTTGACAATTATGATTTTGGAAATTGAAAAATACTCCCTCAAGATACTTCCCATGATTTTTAGCTATATAGACCTGTACGAATGGGGTGATAAACAAGGCATTTTTGACCATTTTGTGTGTTTTTCAGGTTTTAGAAGGAGTTTAAAGATGAAAATAACTTGTGGTGGAATATTATGAATTTTTATAAATACATATGTAAATTTCATACCTAGAAAAAACTTCTAAGTTTTTAAACAATAGCTCTCATCTCAACCAGTCAAAACTAGCATATTAGACAAGCTAGTCAGAAGGGTGGAAAATTTCAAGTGGGGTGATTTTAACATGTCCCTGATGCTTATAAGGACATGGAGGTTATTTAAAATTGTCATCCACTCAATACCATGGATTTTTATGAGAAAATAAAGCCAATTTTGAGGCCAAGTGTGCAGGTTACATGAAGGAGGAGTTTTTTGGACTGTAGATGATGATAGCTCCTTCCCAGATGATTCAAAATGATGAGGCCTATGACTAATGCATAGAGAGGCATGAATTTGATCCTTACCATTATTTCCAATCATTAGACATAGTCGTAATTAATAATGATGCATTCAAATATGGAAAATTATGAAGGTAGTTTTTTTGAGACAGAATTAAGAGTTTCTTGCCACTTTTCATGAGGTTTATGACTTGGATTGACACTTGAGGTTCATAACATTGCATGGTTCATTACATATCATATTATAATGCACAAATAACTAATTATCTAAGATTTATCAGTGTCATTATGACCCTTGGAATTCTCTCTCTCTCTGAAGTTCTATAAGAACAAGCCATTTTGGCCATTATATGATGAAGCCCTGCTCATTTTCATACCATTTGATCAATAATACTACTAGTTTTTACTTCATGACTATTATAATGTGTTTTTATTGGATGATAGATATTTCTTAGTGAAGACTATGGATTCCTTAGCATGTTGTCTCATTCTTTCACCCTATTTGCAATTGGAAAACTTCTTACAGGGCATATGAAGTGTTCTAGGAAATGCCAAGGATTCAGTGAGTTATTATTTTCATTAGTTCCATTCAAGGCCTCTTGTCTAGTCCTCCTAAATTTTCACATCAATTCATAACCTCATAATGTAACATTTATGTGAGAAGATATAGATTGGAGAAATGTATATTCAGTTTATCCCTTGATTTCATATGTAACATGCTATTGTTATGAAGTCATCATATAACTTGGTGTATCACCCCCCTTAGGATAGTTTGATTTTAGTTTTCTCTTTCAATTTTCACCCCTAAAAGTTTTGATGTAATTACAATCCAAATGGGTAGATTAAAGGAGCTATCCCTATTTAGAGATTCATTGCATACTTAGGCTTCCCACAAGCTTAGAGGTGTTTCCATTATGCCACTTGGATGATGAGAGCTTTATGAGTAACCAATTTTGATAATGTGGGAGTCATATGGAGTGCCCAAGTTGATATCCATGGTGGATTCATTCAACATGGTCAATGTCTCAGGAGGAAGGGATTTATGGATTGAAGAATTCAAGGCACCACAGTAGGTGAGAATGGAATCATCATCTTGGCACTAAATGATATTAATGGTAGGAGAGTTATCTCCTATCATCTTAGGATGGGTCAAAGGGATGGTTATAGTTTTTCCCTTATTTTGATAAGTCAAGGGTTTGAGGTTGATCATGTTGATGAAAAAAAGTTAGGTGGGATGATGTCATCATTCTCACATGTAGGTGGAGGAGAGGTTGGTGAGGAAGGCGTGTCTTCCTCAATAATGGTGACAATAGGTGGTTTGGTTTGCTTCTTGATGGGTAAAATGAAACTGAGGCCATGTGTCTCATGAGATTTTTTGGTCTTAATAGAAATCAAATCATGTGGGTCATGATCATATCATCTAAGACCAAACCCATTCCAAGCATACTTGTGGAGGTATGTCTTGGTAAAACTCAACTTGTCTAGATAGGAGAGATGTGAGGTGAATGGTTGAAGTGATAGGAAAGAATTATTTGTTGTTGGATTGACTAGTGCTGGAATTATATTCCATGTATTCTAGAAATGAAAATTTAAATTAGTCATGATCTCATGAGGAGCATATTTAATGGTGGTCAACTATTTAACCAACAAAAGGTGGTCACTCTTATCTTTAAATTGGGCGCATAGTGTTGTGCCTAAATCATCATAAACTCAAATAGAGTTGGGAGAAAGGCCTCTATATCATTGCAAAGCTTTACACTTGAAGGAGGAGACTAAGAGTCCAATTACAACATTCTCTTATACCATGTTATGGACAACGAATAGATTGGAAATATCTTGTATTTGCTCCATAGGAGTAGTGGAAGTTTTGCTAGTGAAATATGGTAGGCTTTTTATGGCTGAGGTTGGTATATCATCATATTGGGCCAATTGTAGAGGGATGGCCCCATTGAAGGTTATGAAATTTATGGCCATTTTAGGAGGAATAAAAATGATGGGAGTAGGATTACTTTCATGGGATGCAAATAATATTGATATACTTTATAATGGGGTACAACTGATTTTGACCTCCTTTTAAGTGGAAATGACAATTCTAAAAAATCAGCTTTCTTACCTTTTGTTATTGATCTTATTTGTCAGTTGGACATGCATAACCCTTGAAATATTAAAAATGTAAACCAGTGGTGTCACTAGGTGCCTTTTAAATGCATCTAAATCTTATGAAAATTTGGCCAAGAATAGTACCAATTTATTTATATATCTCATGTCCCATTGGGCATGCCAAAAATTGTTATCACATAGGTTTTGCACTCATTCTTTGATGTAGAATAGCTTGCTGTGTAACACCTAATGGTAAAATGGGAAAACCTCTAAGCTAGGGGACTTTAGAAAAATAAGGTTAAATTCCAAAGAAGGCCATATTCCTTTCACTAAATTTGATGCAATTGATAAGATAATAGTTCTATAGAAATTTCTCTCCTTTTAGTGTTCTTTTTCCTAAACTAAATTTTGACCAAGAAAAGGGTAGAGAATGAAACTTTATGAAACTAAAATGGTGATTGTACCAAATATTTTAGTGGGTATTAATGCTTCTTTGATAAACATGATAGAATAAGAAATCAATTGAAATTTTTTCAACACAAACTCATACAAATGGGAAACTAGAGGCAATATTTAGTTATTTTCTCATTTTAATCAAACAATATTTTCAAAAGGGTAAATATACCATAAATGAATTTCTTATGATTGAAATAAGAAATAAAACTTACAGAAATACTTAAATAACTAGAATACATAGAAATTTCTTAGATAATCAAGGAAAGTCTTTAATTTATCTGTGTTCTAAAGGTTATATATTGTAGAAAAAATGCATTCAAAATGTAAAAATTATATCCTCTAATAACAAAAAGATGGATTGGGCCACAAGGTCTACCCATATTTATACAAGAATATACCATAGCTGAGATAAATTTATTAAAAATTAAAAGCACAATAAGAGAAATCATGCAGATCTAGAACTCCATGAAAAAAGAGGAGAGATCTATTTCTAGCATCTTGAACTTGTAGAATGGTTTAGAAAATAAAATGTAAGCGCTGACATTGATCCTTTGCTTGAAATGGTGTGGATTGAACTAGAAGATCTTCATGCAATGCCCTTTCTTCTTCATGAAAAATGGGTGGTTCCCATTAGAAATTGAATTTCAAAAGATAACTTAAGTTACATTTGAAAAACCCTAACTTGCAAAACACAAGTGAGACTTTTACAACTTTTCAAGTCAATAACTTTGTCAAATTGGAACTTATAATTTGTAATTCATGATTTTAAACTTTTAGAAATTGTAACTTGTCAAAATAGAAAATTTAATTTGCAATTGCAATTTTTTAAACTTTCACATTGTCAAAAATATAAAGTGTAAAATACAAGTTTCTCTTTCTCAAAAAGATTATAAAAAATAGCCGTTCCTTCACAATTACTACTTACAATGTTTTTAAAATATGAAACACAACATATGAAAATATTTCAATAGAAAGAATAATCAATATCAATAGTATTTCATCCTTCTTGTCTTTCTTGACTTGAATTTTTTTAACATATGCATCAAATGCCTTAAAAACTTCTTATATTCACTTTTCATTTGGTCCACAGGAGTAAAGGTGAGAGGCTACACAATCTACCTGAATATCAAACAATTATCTTTTGAAAGTATTGATCCCATATATTTCCATCCTTATTTTATCTAGTGCATTTTCATACCTAATAAATCTATGGATAGAACTCAAGGTGAAGATTGTATCTTTTGTAGATTCTTTCTCAACTACCTCTTTGAACTTATTTTGAGCCTCCTCTACTTGTAAGAGATTTTTTTCATCATCTATTGGTTGACATGACATCATATTCATCATTCCTTAAATGCCATACTACATGTCAATAGATTTATCACATGCCACCTTGGCTTGATGAGCAAATTATGTAAGTATCCTTATTTGAAATTGAGTTGCTCTGTGTAATTCCTCGTGTTCAACATCATTCTTTAGTATCTTCTCAACAAGGATATCTACATCAATTAAAACTATAGCTATCAATTTTGGATAATATATATTTAAGTTCTATATCTCTCATTCATATTTATTAACATGATCTTTCAATATATTCTTCCTCTCTTTGATTATTTCGTATTGGTCCTTTATTGTGGCAATAACCTTTTTGCCCTTAGTAATTAGATATTTTGACCACTCTTTTGTACCCTTCCCATATGAGACATCTCTTAAACTAAATTAATAAAAGCTTGATTTAGAACCTGATTGATTGGCTACATTGACTATGGTTGTTGTGATGATTCATTGGGTTGTATGAATTGGTTTAATGTAGGTGTAAGCTGATCCTCCTTTCTCTTCAATTCATCCTTGGTGGCCTCATCATTATCAATCTTTTCAAAGAGAGAAATGATGCCAAATTTACACATCATGTTTTATCCCCTCCCTTATCAGTCATCCAAGGTGAATTTTGGAAATCTGATAATCCCCACCAAAAGATTTTCCTTTGATTTATTTGGTGGGGGAATTCAATTTAATCATAACTCTCCCCCTTGTCATCATTGAATATCCTGAGAAGGTCCTAGGATGGACTTCTTGATCTTTGATAGACCAAAGTCTAATGTGCTGGGATAAATCATTTATTTCTTCTTCTTCCCCATTGATTGGGCTAGTCAACTGGGGATGCCATCTGGTTACCTAGATACTATCACCAAAGAATCAACAACTGATGTTGTTACACTAGTGGATACTGTGACCATTATATAATCTTGGGAGGATGATACTATTGATTGTTCAAGAGGTACCTATGACATTTCACTCCTATCAGTAGGCTAAAAACCTACATTCACATCAAACACTTGTGTTGCTCCAATTTTTACTAAAGGAGTTATGGAAATAGTGGAAGTGGATGAGGTGGAGGCAGATGATATAGCTATGTCTATTAGAGGTGTAGAAGATGGGATAGACACAAGGATTGTGTATTTGGGAATAGGTAGGAGAGTGGAAGCTGAAACATTAAATAAATCTATGAGATGTGTGGGACCACTTAGGGTTGTTGATGTAAAGAAAGTAAAGTGAGTGGGGATGAAAGTGAAATAATACTTACCTCAAGAGTTAGGGTGGCTTACAGGATTGAAGTCAAGATGATTGAGCCCATGAATTTATACTATTGAGTGGTTTTGGAAATTAATGGTGATGAAATATGAGGAATTATAAATGGAATGGGAAGAGGGATTGGAATTAAAGGAGAAGGTAAAATTAGAGGAAGGGAAAGTGAAGTGAAAACTTGAGAATCCACTAATGGGGAAACCTAAGTGCCCACGTGAATCACTTGAATTTGGATTATTATGGTATTAAATGTAGTTATAATGGTAGGTGAAGTGGAAACTATAGATGCAAGGGAATAGAGACAAGAGGTGGAGTGGAAACTAAAGGTGAAATGGAAACTGAAGATGTTGAAGGAGTAGAGATAGGAGGTGGAGGTGCTGAAACCTATAGAGAAATGTAGGTAGGAGGAGGGAAAATAATGGAAATGGGGGTTATCACTATTATAGATATGGGTATTGAAGCTATGAAAGCTTCTACCACTTTTGTGTCTTTAGATGAAAGGTTAATTTGTTGTTCTACAACTGCCTCATCCTTACTTGATTCCCCTTTCTTGGCCTTATTCTACATTTTCTTCTTCTTCTTCTTTTTTCTCTAGCTCTTATGATGTTTGATCTAGACCCTCTTCTAATGGAGTAAATCCCTCTACCTTAAACTTTAAAATAATTTTTTGAAACCTATTATTTCTAACTCCCTTGCTCCTTATCCAATTGATTGTTCTATTAATCACATGGGCTATTCTATCAAATAGAGAAAGGGATTATAGAGCGGACCACCATACTAATGGAAGGGGTTGTGTGATGCCCTATGTATAATAGATCAGGTCCACTACAAAGTTATCATATATCAAGTAATCTAGAATTAGTTTCTGATCATAATATTTAATTTGCTATAGGGTCATTCTAGAATAATCTCTCATTCTGACCCTTTCTTCATCTTCACAACCCTCCCAATAATCCTCATAATATGGTACATGAGCATATGTTACAAGTGTTAGTGTATTAGTGATATTTCCATATACATCAAAGAATGGTCTTGAATCAAAAGTCTTAAGTGTCATTTGGCACATTTTTCTTCAACACATTTGGCCTTAAGGAGGGATTGACATGTGTTTCAACCAATAGAGATTGGGAAATGTATCCCAACATTGTGCCTATTAGAAAGGAGCTTGTGGGTCTCTATAAGCTACCTAACTAGCTCCAATAGTGCCAATTTATCACTAACATATCAAGGAAGTATATATGGGAAACCACTGAAACCTACTACCTTGATGTATGAAAATGTGGGGAACTAAATAAAATAGGAGCACCATTTTTTATCTCTTCTACTACTAGTTTTGAGAACCTTGTCCTCCTAAGTTATTTATCAAACATGGTAATGATGCAATAGATGAAGCATAATTTACTCTTCTAAAATGCTATCTTATAGCCTCCAATGTCAGGTCAAGATAGTAATTATATACTCTACTTATTTCTTCAAGAACTGTGTTAAGGCCTAGGAATAATCTCCGTTTGGCCAAAATGTTTACAATGTAGGAGGTCATTATTAACTTGCTAGTTATTTATATCATCCAAAAATTTCTTGAAAAGGGAATCAATTAGAATCTATGAATAATGAAAGTATTATTTATTTTTATCAAATAACCTAGATATATTGGTACATCCACTCTTAGAAACACTTGGCATTAGGACTGCCAATGACCTTGTACAATAATATAATGATATCTCCCACCTCATCAATGAAATCAAGCCTATACATGGTATTTGGTGGTCTAGTAGAGGAAGCCTTGGGAGACTTGAAACACTATTTTTTGATCATATTCTAACACCCATATGTTTTATCTTCAAATAATTGTGTAGATGTTTTAGGGTTTAGGGTTTAGGGCTTGAAAGGTAGAAGGTGAAACCCATCAAGAATTTTGCAAGTTTTCAAACTTGTAATATACTCATGGAGTTATGGATTATATTATTTGAATGTTTGGAGGGAGGTAGAACCCACTGATCATTTTTCAAGTTTGCAAACTTGAAAAATGTTAGTGGAGTTCTTCATCTCATAGTTTAGTTTCTTAGCAGAAGGTGGGACCCTAGACGTCATTTACAAGTTACAAATTATGCTTCAAGTTTTAGATTATGCAATAGGGGGATTTATGTTTTATGGGATCCATATCCTAATATTCATTTTTCAAGTTTCTCAAGTTGAAAAATTCATGTCAAGTTCTAGATTTCATTAGTTTGGATGCTTCATGGGATCTAGAGCATGCTATGCATTTTGTAAGTTTACAAACTTTAAAAATGCATACCAAGTTCTAGATTCCACCATTATATAAGGTGGTTACTTTGTGGGATCAATAACTCATGAAGTAATTTAAAAACTTTCAAATTGCATCCAAAGTTTCATATTCTACTATGTAAAAGGGAGGATGGGTTTTTGGTGATTTCACAGGATTTTATAAAAAATAAATGGGGTCTCCCTTAGGGTTTAGATGTAATGATATTTTTGAGGTAAAAACATCAAAAATGAATAAGACATAAGACAAGGTAAGATGACAATGATATGGAGAAATTAAGACATTGGGATACACAAGACATATGATAAGATGACATAAGATAAGCCAACTTAAATGTTTTAGGTTTTTATGGATTTTATAATTTTTAGGGTTTTTGGAATATGTATGTACACTATACAAATGGGGTTACTAATAAAGGGAATACCAAGTCTAATAACCATGATAAAGGTAAACAAAATAATGGAGGGGATGATAAAAGGATAAGGGTGATGTTGAAAAGGGGATGAAAAACAAGAATGGACTAGGGATTGCCAATGAACACATTAAGGAATTAGATGTTTAGTTACTCCAATGTCCATTAGAATATATGCCAAGATGATTCTAGAACATGCCTCATGACACCTCTTTTGTCCTTATGAAGGTCAATCTAAGAAGGAATGATCAACACAATGAACATAATAATAGGATATGGATGGGTAGATGATCACTAAGAAGAATGGATAGAGTTATTAGAGAGACAAGGATGAGAGGGATGGAATGGATTTTGTCCCAAGTGTTGAGGTGAAATATAGATAATATATTATTCTACCATGATGTTAGAAACCATTTTTCACCATGGTACTTGCCTAAGGTGCTAGAAGACTAGTTTTGACCATTAGACAAATGCTTATTTTATTTTATTTTATTTTTGAATTTTTTCTAGTCTTTTTTTTGACCTTTTAAATTTTTGGGCATCTTGATTTATTAGACAAGGGTGAGATGTAGGAATGACGATACTATCTAAATATTAAACCAACACTTGTTCTAGAGATATGTGATGTTAGGACCATGTGATGGATGCTAGGCTCCTAGATGTCTTGATGGCATTTATTGACTCATGATTTAAAATCTTCTAGATGTCTCAATCAAGTGTCTTTATAACCCATACAAGGGACAATACTACCCAAGGATTTGAGATATGGTATGGATGGGATAATGTCATTATTATGATAATGGGACATAGGGTGTGAATGAGGGATATGATGGACTATATGATAGGATGGGGAGCAGAAATGGGGTTTGAAAATCACATACACCATTGCATATGGTGGAGGTATTTATTTAGTTTGGCACCAGGAGATTAAGAGATCTAAGACCTTTTAATTTTTTTATTATTTTTCCAATAATTAAGATGATGGTTGGCCATATGATTATTGCTTTTAACATTATTTTGATATGCTTATTTTTTATTTTGATTTTGACTTTGTTTGCCTCTTGCTACTTGATTTTGGGCTTCACCAGAGGAAAGTGACTTTTGAATGGATAAGTGATTTTGATTTAGAGAGACCCCTAGTACTTCAAGGATATCTATATTAGGGGATTATTATTTTTTATTTGATTGATTATAAGACTTGTCTTATCTTAGATTTGGATAATAAACGGCTTTATTATTTGACAAGATTAATTGATTATGGGTTTAGATCCTTATATATTCAGCACATGATATTGCATGCAGATAGGAATCCAATGATGCATGTTCCTATTTATCCCATTTATGGAGTGGTATGTAAGGATTATGGAGGAGAGGTGGATGATTAATAATGTGTAGTGAATTAAGGTCATAATGGGCAGCATAGTCCTCATAAAGGTCACTAGGATCCCTAGCCTTAACATCAGAGAAACTGTCCTCAAGAATCTCAAAAGTATCACTAAGAATCTTGGGGGAATTAACATCAAAAGTTAATTCATATTAAAATTTAAGATATTTGACTGATAGAGCATCCAATAAATGTGATTTAGTTTCAACATCTTGGGATCGATCAAGAGCCATACCATCTAAATTATTGACAATAGAGGCATATTCAAAGAGATAGGTACTGACATGATCTTCAAGGGATGATGATTTTGGTGTGATTTTTGATTTAGATGCTATTTTCAAACATGATCCTAACCATTCTGATGTGGACTCTAATGAGGTGGTATAGTCCATAGATGATTTTTTGGTAGGATCCATATGATTTTCTGTAAGTACCTCTTTTACCTTAGTTTTATGAAGGGATGATTGAGGCTTAATGAACTTATTAAGATGGGGGACATGACATGAATGGGTCATAGGGATGGATTCATTAGGGATGTGTTTAGGATGAATGGAATGGAATTCATAACCTTGATTAGGGAGGAGAGAAGCTTGATCATGCTTAGGAAGTAATTCTTGGCATACCCCATTTTGCACACTCCTAAGTGTGGATACATTGGATTCTCTTTCAATTTCAATGTCATAATTAATAATTAATTTTTGGATACAATCTCAAAAATTATGACATCTATTAATATAATTCTTGGGGAATTTATGGGATACACAAAATTATGTGGGTTGATACTATGAGGGCACATTCTTAGAAAAATCTAGAGGTCATGTTTGAGGGTAGACAATCATGCCTATGGACCTCAATTTCAAAAATAGGGATTCCATAGAGATGGGGGGAGGGGTATATAACTTATCCATAAGGATGGATGTGAAAGTTTTTGATTTATTAGTAGAATAATGTGATGGTGATGTCATGACATAAGGATATGATGAGGTTGTCAAGTGAGGCTTCCCTTTGCTAGTAGGATAGGGGATTTATGATGGACTATGATTGACAAATGGAATATTTAACTATAGATGGGTACATATTGGGGGTGAGGTGAGTTAGATGGGGTTAAGACCTTTAAAAATTTAGACACCCATTACAAAGAGATGTGAAAGGATTACCCCCTTGTTTTTACTATTATACTTATTAAACAAGGAAATTTTTGGACTGGGAAAGTCATGACTAGGACTTGGACTAGTGAATGGTGGACTAGAATGTGATGGGTATGAGGGTTTATAAGGGATTGGTTTGGTAGATGAAAATAGGCTTAGGGGCTCAAAATCATTGGGAAGATGAGCACCCATCTCCAATAGCTATAAGAGGACTTCATATTTATTGATCAAGATGAACTCATTAAATGGCAAAACTTTAGCATTTATATAGTGAGGACTATGATTATGATGATTGGATGATGGGGTTAATCATGATGAGTTAGGGGACTATGGATGGGGAGGGATATGGGATATTGGTTTGGGCTTGATGGTATTAAGGGATGAAGGTAGGTGGGCACCTATTTCTAAGACCCATAAAAATAGCTCATCCTTGTTGGTAGATAGGTATTATTCTATGAGAATGGGGTCCAAAAACATGGGGATAGATGATAAAATGGGAATAGATGATGTGAAGGTAGATTTAAGAATTAGATAGGTCCTTTGAAAAAAGTAGGTCTGAATGATCGAGCTAAGATGATAGGTGATGATGAAGATGAGATGGATGTAATGTGATTGAGATGATGTAGGACTAGGATCAAAATTTAGATTGATAGTGCAATAAGTGATTATGATATATAAATAAAGCTTATTTTTCAAGATAGAAAAAGGATTGGGGATTTTATGGGTACACAGATTTAAAATATTAGGATAATGATTGGATGGGTTCTAGTTATGAATAGATAATATGACTGGATGATAAAGACTAGATTGATGATAATTAGATGCTATATTGAAAATTACAAAGTGACAAGATGCTAGTAAGATACTGACTATGTATGAGATCTGATTAGTGATTGTGGACTAAAATGATAGGATGATAAGAAAGGACAAAATGAATAGTTCAAGCCTTGGACTAATTTTATCAAAGTGGGATGGGATAGGATTATGTGATGAAGGATAGATGGAGGGATCAAGGATGATGTGATTTAAGAATGAGATAAAGGTGGTGATGTAATGGTGGTGAGTAGGATTTGGATAAGTGTGTGACCTAAATAACCAACTAGGTATGTTATGGGATAATATAGGATGAGGTTAGACTTAGATGAGGGATTATAAGGTTTAATTGGGTGAAAAATAAGTTAATTATAAATTAGATTAGGATATGTACAATATTAAGGATGTACAAGATATGATGAAGGGTGAATGTATAAGATGACTAAGACTATAGAAAATGGGGATAAGGATATACAAGATGGTGATATATAATGTGTAGATAACCATGTATGGTTTTGGATGAGAGGATGAATTAGATCACAAACAACATGGGTCTAACATGACATAAACATAAGCAAGTAGACATAATCCTAAGATTAGTAAACTGATGGGTGTGTAACCTAATGATCACATCATCTAATGGCTTTACATGTAAGGTTGTAGGCTAATGACTCATTAAAAAATCTACTGAACCCTCTTAAACATGTTTTCAATTAATGACTACTTAAGATCTAATCTTGAATCTGACAACAAGTTGCTTATTTTGGATGAAAGGTGCTATGCTAGGTTGAATGGGCTCTCTAGGGGTATCCCCAATATATGCTAGGTACAGTGGAGCCCAAGTTCATGTAAGGTGATGTATGATGCTTGGTTCAGAGAGTTAACTCTTCTTACTCATAAATTACTTGTATGGGGTCAACCACTTAGACTAATGGAAACTATCTCTAATATTTATAATCCACTATAACATGAAGTTTAGATTAGTGCATGGTGGTGAAATTTATGGTCATTATCGTCTTAAGACTATGGAAAGTGTATGGGTGTTAATTCCACATCACGTTGCCCATAAAAAATTAAAAAGAGAGGGTTTGTTGGTGGTTTTTGATCCTCTAAGAATCACCACAAGGATGTAAGGAGGATAGAATACACCATTGTATCCCTCGAGTGATAAATAAGTAGATAAAAAAGAGATTAATTGACTGACTAATTAGATGTAAGATATATACAAGATGCAAGAATATACAAGAAAAAATGATTTAAATGAAGTGATTAAAATGATTATGATTTTCAAAATTCCCAAAAGGGATCTTTGAGAAGTAGCCTACAAGAAAAAGGATTATTAGTTTGATCTTGGAACTTTGAAAGAGGTAATTTAGTAGACAATGATTACTAGTTTTTATTGACAATCTTGAAGGTTAACCTATAAGTCAAGATGTTAGAACAAAATATGACATGAAAAATAAGATGTTATTAATCCAAACTCACTTATAGATTCACCCTTACAAGAAGTACAATGTTAGTCTAATAGGCCTTAATAAAAAAATATTAAAAAAATCATGATTTGGTTCTATAGTTTCTTTGGGTAAGCGGGCCATGATGTGGGGGTCTGGGGGTAGTATCCCCCAGTGGGGTCTAGGGGAACTAGCCTTGGTGCACTCCCTATCATGATATAGGGTGAGGTTGAGGGGTAGAGCCCCTGATGTTGAAGGCAATTTGGGCTTTGTGAGAGGCTCAAAATGACTAAAAAATAACTAAAAATGATTATAAAAATGTACTCAAAAAAGACAAAATTGAATGCAAAAATTAGTGCAAAATCACAACTATAGACTGTAATATCACAACTACCAGTGCAAGACCACAATTCACAAGTTATGATTTTTCCATAGATAGTTAATTGTGATGGTCAGTCTGAAAAACTATAACTATTTATGAAATATCATGACTCACAAGGTGATATTGTAATTACGAGATTAGTGATATTGTAGGAAAGTTCAAGACTTCAAAATTTTAGTTTTTTAGCCAAAATTTAGGTGGTTAGATGATCAAATTAACCTAGATGCTTAAACTCCCAAGAAATATTTATAGATGAATATGGAAACTTCAAAACTTTAGTTATATATTAACAAATTTATATAAAGGACATCAAGACAAGATTTTGATCAAAATGGTCAATTCAAACATAATAACAAGATGCAACAAGGTATTTTCCATGGTTATAATTGTCCTAAGGTTTACCTTGTCAATTTATATATATTAAAAAGAAAACAAAACAACTCAAAAATGATTTAATCACAATATCACTACTAATGATGCAATATCGCTATTCTCAGATCAATATCACGACTATGTGATTAGCAATTTTGTAGAGGATAGTAAAAAAAGGTTAAGACTATGATGTTTGGATTTTAGATGATCCTACTTGGGAAGTTCTATTGACCCACATAGAAATTTATATAGAAAAAAACCCTTAAAATTTAGTTATCAAATATATTCTTCTAATCATAAATGTGGTTAGAAAAACATTCCAAGATATAAAATGGTTAAATTAGCTTTTAAAAGGACCTGCATGATCAATGATCTTCTTGCAAGAAAAAAATGACTATATTAAATCTGTAGGTTAGAGATCAATGGATAATAATAATTATATTTGGGATAAATTATAATGTTGTAACTATAATTTCAATATTATAACTTATAGGTTAATACTGTAAGTCTCGAAGTCCTGATTAAACACTGCCAACACAAAATCATTGATTATAATACAAAATCATTACTACTAACGTAATACCATGATTTACAAATATGCAATATTATTCAAGTGTAACAACCTACCAAAAGAAGAGACTATTAGTAGTTAAGTTGGATGGTTAGTGCAATACCATAACTTTCAGGGCAAAATAACTACTACAATAATGTAAATACCAGTGTAAAACCACAACTCACTTGTACATGATGATTTTGTCAAATCTAGCCTATGATTCTCTTCCAATTGTACCTAAAAGTTAATAAATAAATTATAATAAGCTCAAGAGGTTATATTTAGGGAGTATAGTCCCACCATGGTCACCAAAATGTAGTATGAATTTTGAGCTTAGAGATTAAACTATGTAATTTAAACCAAAAACATCAAACTACCTAGTAGTAAAAATTATGGAAACAAATCAAACTCATAAGATAAACCTGCCAATCCCTTGTTTTAGCTATCCTCATTCTAATATGTTCAAACGGATGGTTGATTGCTATAGACTCAAAATTTTGACATTATAATGGCATGATCAAGGATTTTGATGATGAATTCAAGGATTAGATTGGCATGGATATGTTATGAATTCATGAGTTGGTTTTTAGTTAGTTTAGACGTGGAGAAATGGCTTGCTTATATAGAATATGGAGGGAAGAATCAATGTCTAGATATAAATCTTGGGCCATTGGGATCAATGGTTGGGGATTTTCCAAGGAATTTTTAATTCCTTGGAAACCTCTAGAATAGAGGATTTTAGATGAGGAAGGCTAATTTAGAGAGGATTATAGAATCCTCTTAGGGATTATTTAGTATTAATTAGGGGATTAGATATGGATTAGGTTGGTGACTGGGCACTAGGGGTGTAGGACAGTCTAGGAATAGGCTAGTGTAGGTGGGTAGGTGGGTCATGGGAGTTTTAAATTTCTAAATAATAGATAAGTGGGATTAGGATAGGATTAAGAAATGATTTAGGAGGATTAATTGATTGGTGGGGTATAAATAAGGTAAGTGAATAAATAAATGATGAGGGGGATATTAGATAAATGATTAGGATTAGGCTAAAGAGGATGACTTAGAGAGATTAATTAGAATAATTAAGGTGATCATATTTAAGTGTATATAGTATCAACTGATGATATTGATAGAATTGACATGTGCATACTAAATTAAATTTATGGTCTAGAGGTATTTGTGTGGGGTATTTAATAGGTTTGAAATGGATAGTGAGATTCTTGTAGCTGTGTCACAGTGGACCAAAAGAGTCAAATTAAAAGATAACATGCAAGTATGAGAAAATGGAAGATTAAGACCTTGTTTATGTGCTCAAGTCACTATGGTAAATTTGCATCAATATTTTAATTATAAAATACTTAACACTATAATTTAGGTAATAATAATTTTAAAGGGGCATACATCTTTATTTATAAAGACACCCCCTTTTAATAATCATAGTCATTTTACTTAGTTTGGTTTATATTGACCAATTTTGACTTTTAGGTCAAAATAGGGAACCCCTAGTAAAAAAATTCACTTGTAGGCATATAATGGAGTATAATATGTTGTCATAAGGTGTTTCATAGGTTAACTAGTGTCAATAGATGTCGTACTAGCTTTGGCTAAGCATTTTCTAGGTCCATCTATCATTATAAGTCATTTTGAGGGGTCTAAATAGTGCATTTAATGCTTTACATAGATTTCTTGGGAATTTTTCAAGTGTAAAAAATTTATGTCATCCCCCAATGTGTCATTATAAGTCTTAAGTATCTGACATAACACAAGAAATGATAGGTTGTTTGGAGGAAAGATAGTTTTCTTGGCCAAAGAAAGAGAAAATGACACTTGTATAGATCCTTGAGAAGTGTGCCACTTGGAAAAAATGTGATTGTGAATATAAAACTCCCACACACTCAAATACACATTTGGTTTTATTTGAAACTAACATTTCTTGCTCAAAACTATTCTATACATTTTTTTGCCCTTCTTGATAGATTAGATGTACTTTCAAGTTTTTACTCAGTATAAAAAGTATAAGAAGTTTCAGATAGAGTGATTTTGGGAGGAGATATTAGAATAAGATAATTTAAAATCCATAAAATAATTTTGAGAATTTGTCAATTGTGCTTCATGAACCATCTATTCAAAGTGGACTGTGTAAAATTGCCTACTCATCCGTGCATCTTTTGAGTTTTCTTTCATTCTGAGAAAGTTTGTATAAATTGGTTGCTAAGATTACTTACAAATATTTTTAGATTAATCATAAGATTATTAATACACTTTATTTCATGTTTAAAATGGTTTTGATGAGGAAACCAACTCAATTTTCAAGAGGATGTAGTTTTCTGAGGGTGGGTAGTTTTTCATTACTTTCAAGTTATCATGCTTTATAAGTAGTTCCAGAGGGTTATGTTAATTTATTTTCCATTTTTCCAAAGTGATATTGATTTTATATTCACTTTATATCTTTAATATCTAATCAATGATTCATGGTTTGCATCTATATGTGCACATGTTCACAGTCTGCCTATTCAATGCAACTCAAAAGGTACTTTTACAGAGTTTTAGAAGGGAAGATTTGTTGAAATAAAGATTTATTGGATTGATCCAAGCTTAAAAAATTTAGAGAGGAACTATTCTTTCCTTGTAATGAGGTGTATTAATTATCTAATTCTCATGTAACAATCCACTGCTCATACATTTCATACTTCCTCCATGCTTTTTAGAGTGTACACACAGCCTGTTATGATAATGCCATATTAACATATAAATCCTGACAATGATCTCAATACTTTAGAAATATTTGGAAGTATTTTTCAAGGTTTTAAGATTAAATTGATACTCATTAGTATCAAATGTTAACTCACTACTTGAGATTCTTCATTTACTGCCCGTGTGTATGTTTTTGTCCACCTATAGGTGGCCTAACAACAAGATATGAGGTTATAATGGAGAATTAAAGTGTGATTTGAGGGATTATTAAAATAATAACATTTTTAGAAATCCCAAACATACAAATTTTACATGTTATAGAGTCAAATGAGGGTGAAATTGTGCTACACAGTTAATAGACTATATTTAGACCTTTTATCCCAAAAATGAGGAAACAAAATTCCAAGGGTTCCTTATGGATATATCAAGACTTGATGGTGAAGAGATTTAAGGCATATATATGGGATAAATTTGTATGGAGAAGTAATATGGATATAATGAGTGTAAGTGAATAGATGGAAGGAGATATTTAGAGGACACAAAATTGCTTAAAAACACACTGAGATACCACAATAACATCTACAAGTTTTGAGATTTTAGATTGTTTTAGTATCCTATAAAGCAAGTGACACATGATTTTATGATTTAGGTGGTAAAATTGATTTAATGAGATAAAAATTATATAATAAATCATTATATGGAGAGGAGAAGATGTATTTGACCTCACACATTCACCTTCTATCTGTACAACTGGCTTGAGTGGCCACCTACAACCAGTCATTTGAAATCAAAGTTTGAAAAGGTTGCTTTCTATTTAAATTATGAGTGATAAGCATGTTTATAAATTTATAAATGAGGGGGATCTCTAAAAATGATTTCAATTATCTTCATGATCAATATGATGATCTTTCAAACCTCCCTAAACCCATGAATGTACCTATAACTAGAGCATATAGTAAACATAGGATGATGTTTTGATGCTCACATGGCATGAACATGGATGAAAAAAAGTGTTAAATGATTTAAGGAGACTTTTAAGAGAATTTTAAAGGCCTTTTATCAAGATAAAACACTTCATGACATCCACAGGAACCCTAAACTAGTAGGGGTAGTTTGAACAAGCAAACACAGTTAACTAAGAAGTGACTAGGTAAATAGTGAGTTTTTGTTAACAATTTGATGGTGTTTAAGGAAACATGAGGTGATTGAAAGAATAAATAAGGTATTTAATTACTTAATATGATTCAAAATAACCCTCAATTTCCATGTTAAGGTTTAAATGCACAATGTAACCTACATGTAGGGTAGAGGTAGGGTTTCTCAATTCTCAGTCCAAAGTGTTCACAAGTGAGTTCAATACATGAGAAGGTTAATGTATTTTTCATGATTCACAAGGAGATCCTATAGAATTATCAAATGATTCTAATTCTCTATGGATGTTCTAACATTATAACCAAGCCTCATTAGAGTCCATGAAACCTACAACAGTTAGAAACTGTTAAGCATGGGATATTCTGAGTGGGGGGTGAATCAATATATCATATATATTATAAATCTTTTAGTTAATAAAAATACACTTAAACATACAATCAAGATATGAAATAAAATTTAAATAATATACACCACACATGAGAGAGAGACACACACTATATTTTTATGTGGAAACCCAAAGTAGGAAAAACCATGGAGAACAATCTCAAGTATGTGAAAGAGCACCAAATCAAATTAAAAAGTTTTCAAGAACTAACTTGTAGGATCACCAACCCCTTTTCCAAGCACCAACACAACAACTATTTGTGATCACCAACCCATAGGAGCACCAACCCCCTGTAAAGATTTGTGAGCACCAACCCATAGGAGAACTAAACCCTCTTGTGTATAAAACACAACTATCTCTCAATGTTTCTTTTTCAACAAATGATATAACTCTACAATAAATATTTATATTCTCTCTTCTTTCTTATATAAAACAATTACAAACCATTCACTCTCTTTCATATTACAAATGGCTTCCTAACCTTTATTTATAGCTTTCCAAATGACCTTTGGCATTCACCCTTTGTGACTCCTCACTCATGGAAAATGGCATCAAACTCGTATGACCCTTAGAATCCTTGTATTTTAAAAGTCACATGGTGACCCTTCATAAACAAATGCATCCTTTCCTCTTTTGTCTTTATCTTTGTGACCTTTCAGATTCCTTAAGATGACTCTTCATGGAAAAATACACCATACTCTATTTTATCTTCACTTGGTGACTCTTGGAATTCCTTAAGATGACTCTTCATGGGAAAAGGAATCCCATTCCTCTTTTGTATTTACCCCATGACTCTTTGACTTCTCCATGGGCCCTCTTTTGAATTTTATGCAACCAAAAATATATTCATTAATATTAAATAAATATCAACACAGTTTAGCCAAAATATGAACATTAAAGACACCTTTAGACAATAAATGCTATGGGGCCTTTATCACCAATGCTAGACCTTTAACATCAATGACAATATTTCCAATAATATCCCCCTTTGTCGTTGATGGCAACCTCAAACTAAAACTACCACATCCTGAAACCTATATTGCACAAGCCAACTTGCACATACTACCATCTAAAAAACATACAATAACTCCTCCTTACTATAACAGCTTGTACCTGTTCCCTGTAACTATTTTTTCACCTATTCCCTATACCTGTTCTTGTACCTATTTTTGTTATTCTCCCCTTTTAACATCAATGGAAAAGGGCCTATTTTGGAGCTAACACTTAGCTCCCCCTCAATTGATGTTGAACATCAATGTTAAGAAGTAAAAGAAATCACTCCCAAATTTTCCCATAGATACTTGAATGTGTCTTTTGGTAGTGCCTTTGTGAAAATATCTACAATCTATTATGTAGTACTAATATATTCCATCTTAACCTACTAATCTATAACCTACTCTCTCAAGAAGTGATATCTTATAGGATTATGTTTTGTTCTTTAATGCATCACTGGATTCTTAGAAATATTAATAACACTTGTGTTGTCACAAAAATAGAAATAGGTCCATCATATTTTACCTTGATATCTTCCAAATTTTTCTTCATCCAAATAACTTGGGTATAACACAATACCTCTACCATATATTTTGATTCAAATATATAAAGTGATATTGAATTCTACTTTTTTCTTAGCCATGATACTAAGCTATCACCTGGTAATAAAGCTCCTCTACTTGTACTCTTTCTATCATCCAAGCAACCTAGCCAATCTGAATCTATATAAGAAACCAAAGTGAAATCTCTACCTGTGAGATACCACAATCCATAATCCAATGTCACCTTGACATATTTGAATATTATCTTCACCAACTAAACATGACTCTCCTTCAGGGCTACTTGATATCTCACAACCATGCCTACTGCATTCATGATGTATAACCTTAATGCTATCAAATATAAAAGAATACCAATCATAAATCTATATAAATATTGATCTTCAATAGGTGAATCTTCATCCTTACTCACCTTATTCCCTATACTCATTGGTTTACCAATTGATGCACAATCCTCAAGACTAAATTTTTACAACATTTCCTTGGCATACTTACTTTGAGATATGAAAATTCCTTTATCTGACTAAAATATTTTCAACTCTAAGAAAAATGACAATTCTCCAAACATAGACATCTCAAATTATTTTTTCATATTATCAAAAAATTATTTTGTCATCTTTTCAATGTTTCCTCCAAAAATTATGTCATCAACATATACCACACTAATAAATTTTAATGTAGAGATTACTGTCAGCAAAACCTTTCTTAAAACCTTGATCTTGTAGGTACTTATCAAGTCTTGCATACCAGGCTCTAGGAGCTTGTTTCAATTCATACAGTGCTTTCTTCAATATTCATACATGGCTACTATCATTTGAGAGAATAAATCCCTTAGGCTACTCAATATAGACCTCCTCTTCTATATTCTCATTAAGGAAGGTAGACTTGACATTCATCTGGAACACTTTGAAATTTTTAAACACTGCATATGCAAGAAACATTTTAATAGCCTCTAGCCTTGCCACTGGTTTCAAAGTTTATTCAAAATCTATAACCTCAATCTGAGCATATCCTTTACATACTAGCTTTGCTTTATTCTTGGTAACTTCATCATCTTCATTCAACTTATTTTTGTATACCCATTTTGTTCCTATCACATTTTGATCTTTTGATATAGGCACTAATTCCTAAGTATTATTATTTTCTATTTGATTTAATTCTTCATCCATTTCCTTAACCCAATGCTCATCATGTCTAGCTTCTGAAAACTTTCTAGGCTAAATTTTTTTTTAACAAAGAAAAATTTACCTACTCAGATTCACTTACCATCATCCTTTTAGTGTGAACTCCTTTATTTATGTTTTCAATGATGTCACTATTATTATGATTTATGTGAACATATTTGGATGGGGTCTTGGTGTCCTTTTTCTTCTCCTTTTCATCTTCATTTGACTCTTCAAAATCTTCTTCTTCAATGATTTTAGGAGTGTCCACTGGATCACTAGTTCTTTATGCTACATCTTCAACTATCCTGACACTTGCACTTTCAAAAATATTCTTAGTTCTTTTGTTAAAATATTTATAAGATTTACTTTTGCAAGAATATCCAATAAATATACCTTCATTTATTTTATATTCAAACTTATCCAATTTTTCATCGATTATCTTTATGAAGCATCTGCTACTAAAAAATCTAAAATAATCAACTATAGGGATAATTATCATTATTGACTCTTAAAAATGCTCTATTCTATATGTACACTATTGTACCTACTACCTCTCTCAAATATTTATCTGGTATCTTGGATTCATTTAGCATTGTCCTCACCATCTCTTGAATTATTCTATTTTTTCACTCAACTACTCTATTTTACTGTGAAGTTCTGGTTGCTAAATAATGTTTCTTTATCACATGGTCTTCACAATACTCAATAAATTCATCTGATATGAATTTCTTGCTAAATAATGTTTCTTTATCACATGGTCTTCACATGGTCTTTTTTGCTTCTTTAATGTGTGCTTGTAAATCTTCAATTATTTATTTTGACTCTTTTTCATTTTCTCAATTTGGCACTTCAATCTTTAATTTTTCTCAAGAGATTTTAATTCTTCTAAGGCACAAATGAGTTCTCCTTCTAGATTCACCTCAGCTTCATCTTATTCTTCTTTTTGATAATCTATACTTTTGTTTATAGAGGCATATTCATGTATGGTCATGAATAGAATCTCTTCTTCATTTGAATCACTGACTCTACTATCTTTGGTTGAGCTAGGATCTTAGAGTATAAACTCTTCTTCTTGAATCCCTTCTAGAATTTTCCTTTGAAATTCTTCTTGTATGTAGACCTTCCTTCTTCACTATCACCATTACTCTCATCTAGGCACTTAGGTATAAAATGTCTAATATTTTCATAATTAAAACCTTTAAAAGGTAATTTTCCTTGATATTTACCTATGCCCTTTTTCAAATTACAGATGAATAGAGCTTCATTTTCATCTTCATCATCGCTAAATCTATTACTTGATTCTTGAATCTTAGCCTTGTCTTTATTTGATGTCTTGAAATCAGCTTCCTTTTTTGAGGGTTTCTCTTGTTCGATCCGCATCTCATATGTCATAAAAATACCATGTAGTTCATCCATCTTTAGCTTGGCTAGATCCTTCATCTCCTCAATTTCCAAAACCTTTGCATCATATCTCATTGGTACCGATTTCAAAACCTTTTGCACCATAACTAATTATTCTAACTTTTGTCTAAGGCCTTGAATATGATTAAATATATGTTCAACCTACAAAATATAACTTGATATATTTTCTTCCTCTTCCATTTTCAAACTCTCAAACTGTCTTATGAAAGTCTAGAGCTTAGCATTTTGAACCTTTATATCACCTTTGTAAATGTTTTCAAGCTTTACCCAAGTCTCATGAGAAAATTTTCATTGCATAACTTTAACAAATTTTGATTCACATAAACCACATAAAATAACATTCAAAGATTTAGCATTATTTTCACTTGCCTTTTTTTTTTCCAGAGTAATCACAAGTGTCTGTGGATCTTCGTATTCCTCCACAACTGCTTGCCAAATGTTGAATCTAAGAGATATAAATAAGTCCTCATCCTTATGCTCCAAAAATCATATTTTTTTCCATCAAACAAAGGTGCCTTATTTTTATAAAAACCTTCATGTGATCCAGCCATTGTGCTTTCTTTGATCTACCTTCAAGCTATAAAACTCTTTCTAAAGGAACCTATTCTGATACCAATTGTTAAACATAGGATATATTAAGATGGGGGGTAAATAATTATATCATATATCTTATAAATATTTTACTTAATCAAACTCAACTTATCATACATTCAAGATATGCAATAAAACTAAAATAATATGCACCACACAAGAGTGAAAGAGAAAGAGACACCAAATTTTTACATGGAAACCCAAAGTGGGAAAAACTATGGAAAAAAATCTCAAGTATATGAAATATAACCAACTAAAATTATAAATTTTTTAAGTACCAACTTGCAAGAGCACCAACCCCTTTGACAAGCACCAACACAACAACTATTTGTGAGCACCAACCCACAAGAGTACCAACCCCTTGCAAAGATTTGTGTGCACCGACCCTTATTATGTATAAAACACAACTATCTCTTAATGTTGATTTCTCAACAAATTATATAACTCTACAATATATCTTTCTATTCTCTCCTCTTTTATTATATAAAACAATTACAAACTATGCAATCTCTTACATATTACAAATGGCTTCCCAAGCCTTTATTTATAGCTTTCCAAATGACCTTTGACATTCAAACTTTGTGACTCTTCACTCCTCATTTAAAATGGAACAAAACTTGCATGAACCTTATAGTATTTATATTTTAAAAGTCACATGGTGAACCTTCATAAGCAAATGCACCCTTTCCTCTTTTGTCTCTCTTGGTGACCTTTCAAATTCCTTAAGGTGACTCTTCATGGAAAAATGTACCATACCTTATTTTGTCTTCACTTGGTGACTCTTGTAATTCCTCCCATTCCTCATTTGACTTTACCCCATGACTCTTTGACTTCTCCATGGGCCCTCTTTTGACTTTTATGCAACCAAAAATATATTCATTAATATTAAATAAGTATCAACACATTTTAGCCAAAATATAAACATGAAAAACACCTTTATAAAATAAATGATATGGGTCATTTATCATCAATGATATAACTTTGACATCAATGACAATATTTCTAATAGGAACCCTAAACTAGCAGGGACAATTTCAACAAGCAAACACAGTCAACTGAGAAGTGACTAGGTAGATAGTGAGTTTTTATTAGAAATTTGATAGTGTTTAAGGAGACATGAGGTGAGTGAAAGAAAAAATAATGTATTTAATGACTTAAGAGGATTGAAAATAATCCAAAATTTCCATGTTAAGGTATAAATGCATAATGTAACCTACAGGTAGGGTAGAGGTAGGGTTTCTCAATTCTTAGTCCAAAGCGTTCACAAGTGAGTTCAATACATGAGATGTTTAATGGAGTTTTCATGATTCAAAAGGAGAGACTATATAATTATCAAATGATTCTAATTATATATGTATATTATTACATTATAAACAAGCCTCATTGGATCCCATGAAACCTACAATAGTTAGAAATATGGTTGTCTCAATCAAGGTATAATAGGATACTCAGTCTTGACTAAGTCAAAGAATTTAAAGGTATAAGGGGAGTTTAAGTGCCTAAGGGATAAAATAATAATTCATAATTAATATAAAAACTTATTTAGTACATTAGTGATAAAGCACAAGTAGATGAAAGAGCCAAAAGATGTAAGTATAACTTACAATCTTAAACCTTGCACAATCCATCTTGTTAGGGAACCAATTTTGTTTTTTGTGTATTTGAATGGGAAAATAATAGTGTTAGAAGATAAAAATTGGAATAGAGAGTCATTATTACTTTAAAAAAAATATAAAATAATTATATTTATTATACAAATAGGGTAGATACCCCCTATTCTATCTCATAATAGAGGCACTTCTATCTTGTGTATAAATAGGCAGTTTGGAGAGATAAGGTAAAAGGGATGAACTAGGGATTGTTTTGGCCTTGGAAGAAGGTTTTGAAAGATGAATTACAACTAAAAAATCATGATAATACTATTAGGGGAAGGTGAAATAAAATAGAGTTCTCCATACACCAATGGTTACATGTAGACCTATTAGGCAAGGTTTAGGCCTAATGCCGAAATGGAAAGGCCATCTCATTTTTACATAAGTTAAGAACTATAGCACATGGAGAAATGTTCATAATATCACCATAGATGTGTTTTGGATATAAGGAGATAAGGAAAAGTCATCAGAGGCTAGTTTAGGTTTATGTTACAGTTAGACCCCTATGAACATGACTAGGCCTGGTATCCAAAAAGGGGGTTAAATTTAATTTTAGCTTAGGATGGGAAATATAGTGAATTTGAAAATGTTTTTGGGTAATTAATAGTTTTTTATGATATTTTATAGGTAGAGGAGATATCAAATAAACCATTTTTGGGCCTAAAATCAATTCAAGCATATAGGAAACATGAAAATAAGCTTGAAGTTTCATTTTGAGATGCTCATATCTTTGTTGAGGATATGCATGGGAGCCAAAGGAGTTAAACAGTGTTATAAAGGGTATAATAGGCCATATTTTTGGATTTTTTTTTCAGGTTTGAAGTCCCAAATTTATGAACAATCTTTAAGACCAAAAATAGGCCTAAAACCCTACTAAACCCTTGCTAAAGACCAGTCTTACAAGATTGAGTTGGAGAGATACTCTAAGGACATAGTTGGAATATAATATATATTTTAACTTGTACATGACCTCCTAAATCTTCTCCACACCATTTTAATTATAATAAATTGTATGGATGGTGGTAGAAACAAGATTTTCTCACCTTATTATAGGTTGTGTAGGATACATGATGAATTAGGATATGAAATTCTTTTTGGATGGAATATTTATAATTAATATAACTCCAAATACTCATTTAATGTAATGAATAAACCTCTAAGTTCCCAAACTAGGGCCTTACTTTTAGCTAGTCAAAACTGGCCCATTGACCAAGCTAGAGAGAAGAGAGAAAACCTTCACTTGAAGTGGTTTTAAGGTACCCATGATGCTTCCAAGGACATTAAGGGTTTTTAAACTTATAAATAGCTCTATACCATGTATTTTCAATAAAAATTGATGCTAATTTTGAGGCCAAGTGTGTAGAGTGCATAGAAGGGCAGTTTTTAGGATAATGAATGTTGATGGCTCTCTACCAGGTGATTTTAGAAGACCAAGCATGAAAATAATGCATGGAGAGGCATGTATAAGATCCTATTATTATATTTAAATAATTTTGACTACCATATATCAGTTAAAAGTTACTCAAATAACTCCAATCATGAAGGAAATTTTCTATACAAAAGGAGGAATTTTGTGCCATTTTGCCTAACTTTTATGATTTAGATTGACACTTGTTTCTCAAAAAATTACATGATTTGACCCATATTATATTATCATGTATAGATAAATTATTATCTTTACAAATTTCCTTGTGACCCTTGGACTTCTCTTTCTCTCTCTCTCTCAAACTCTATAAGAGTTGGCCATTTTAACATTGTATTAGATGCTCTACCTGAGTATGGTGAAGCCCTGATCAATGGTACACATTTTGATAAATAAAATGACTAATTATTTACCTCTCTAATGAATTTTCATAGTGTTCTCTACTTTAATATTGAATTTTCTTAGTGAAGACTATGGATTCCTTAGCATTGTACTTCATTCTTTCACCTATTTGCAGCCTCTTCTTACAGGGCATGCGAAATGTTCCAGAAGATGTTCATGGTTTAAGTGATTAGTATTTTCATTAGAGTTATTAAATACATTTTTTATATTCCTCCTATACTTACATATCATCTATGACCCCATAATGTAATATTGATGCAAGAAGGCATAGATTTGGGAAAGTGTGTGTTTTAGTTGGTTTCTTGATCTCAAATGTGGAATGTAATTAGTTGGAACTCATCAAACTAACTTGGTGTATCACCTCCATAGTTTAGGTTTGCTTTCAGTTATCCTTATCCCTTTCCACCCCAATAGTTAGGAGTATTTTTATTCAATTTGTACATCAAGGGAGCTAGCCCTATCTAGAGACTTACTTCATTCCTTAGGCTACCCACAAGCCTAAAAGTGATTCCATTGTGACACTTGGATGAGGAGAGACTTGGAATATCATCAAAGGGTGAAAATATAAGTGACAACAATTTACATTTTAATTTAATAATAAAACTAACTTATGAGTTGAATTCCCATGGAGAGTTGGTTATTTAGTTAGTTGCTTTTAACCAGTCATATGTGAAAACTATATATTCATGTTTGTGTGAGTAAAAGGGTTAATGGCATATTTTCACCCTTTATATGTACTTATTTTTTAATAATTAATAAAATGCTTAGACTTGCCTTAGTGGCCAAAAGATTTTTTGGAACATAACTAGATACTGAGAGGGGGTGAATCAATATATCAATTAAAATTGGACTTTAAATCTTATTAAAGTAAATTCAAAATAAAATGCATATTAAAAGGTAAATGCAGAGATCATATACAATCAAAAATGCACATGACACAAGATGTATACATGAAAAAACCATGGTTAGAATAATTATTAGAATCTACTATTCTAATCCATCCTCATAATTCAAAGCCTCACTAGAAAAACCTCATTGGTTACATTTAAGGACATCAATCCTAATGATATACCAATCCCATAGTTTAAGAGCACCAACTCTAAGGAAATACCCACTCAACTTATCTGATGTAACTAAACTATCAGATGTTTATATGGATCTACAGCTCCAATTTACAAATTAGATTCATACATGAATCCAGATCTCTATTCTTTGTTATAGGTCTAATCTATAACTAATCATACTCTACACATTCTCTTTTTACCTTGATTCCTCTCTTATCCTCTCTATTCCTCTCTGGTCTTGTGTCTAGATATTTATTAATTTGACACACATCATGGCCTTTACCAACCACTCTAATCTATATTCAATTTGGCTCAATAGCTAATGTAATTGTTTAGTAGCTCTTTTTCTTTATCCTAGATATCATATATAAATAGTTGATCTAGGTTTTGCTTCTGCTTTGTGTTAACACTTGGATAAAAAACACATCACACCATTTTTGGAATCTATTTTATTATGAATTTAACTATAAATTTCATGTCTTAATTATTAATGGTCCACCAGTTGCCATTACATCAAAGGATCAACCTATTAGTGCCCTAAATAATGGCCAGAGGTAACTATCATACCTTGCAATACATTCTAAACATCAGACCATAATTATAAGTTTATTTAATACATATAACATTTTTTAGACTCAAGTTTTTATGTAAAATATACATAATGAATATTTGATTATTTAGATCGATCAATCTCATTGTATGTGTCGAGATTCATAGCTTATACACAAGTTTTTACATGTTCCTGTAACTAATTATTTGTCTAGACATAACTTTAAATGTTGGTCATTGATATTTCCTTTGGAACCATGATCAAATGGTCTCTATTTAATTGGCACACCTTTAAAACACATCCATTCAATCACCTTATGATGGGTTCATGCTATCTAGTAGATCTTTGTACGCTTTTGAACTTTAGCTTTTTTGAGACATTAAACATCGAGCTCTTTATTCCATTTGAATCCAATCACTTTGTTGAATCTTTCTCATCTAAACTTTCACATGATATTTGATCTATGAAGATGAACATCCTTTACCTTGACTTGGTTGTTAAACTTTGACACTTTGACCTCATCTCGTAGCTTCCTATATCTTTGGATCACTTTTTCTCTATTGATCTACTTGAATGTTCTTGGTCTTTGACTTACTATTGTGTTGATAAACATTGATCACTTTATAGAACCTGAGTCCATTCACTCCATTAGATATCCTTTGCATGATCACCCACATACCATCAAATCTTATGACAAACTCATTCTTTATATTTGATGGGGTCACTCTTATTGGTACTCTTTCTGATAGACTCATGTGTTTGTGACACTTGGCATTAATGTGTTCACTCTGAGGGACCTTTGACACTTTGAATTCACCATACATCGTTATATCTATACTGTCTAATTAAGTGTAATTTGTTAATCTTCTTGACAAGCTTGATCATTAACTCTAACAAGCTTATGCTCATTGGGTCTCTCTTTGACAAGTTTCATGAATGTGACACTTGTCACTTACACATTCACTCAGAGCACATTTTAAAAATTTGACTTTACTTCACTTTATTAGATCATATAAGTATGATGAAACATGGGCTATTGATCAACCAGGGACATAAATTAAGTCTTAGACTTAGGAAAATATGAAATCCTTTGATTATTGGTTAGAGCTGATAATTTCTAGGTCAAGGAGCCAATTTTTTATCGATGACAAGGGCTTAAGTTTTAACTTAAGCTACTAGTTCTCAACTATACCAAGTAAACATTAATATAGAAATTTGTTTTTTGATGCCATGGCTAAACCTATAGGGTTGTATTGAGAAACCCTATCCATTTTGAGAGCTAATTAAGTCAATTATGAGCTTATTCATTCTCTTCTAAACTTGCAGACCATATTTCTATAATGTACATAAAAAACCCATAACAGATCTTATATCTATTTGAATTTAAACATCTATAAATATTGTCTATAAAAGGTTTCTATAAAAGCATGACAACTTTACATAGTGCAACTATGAAACATGATCTTTTCTCCTTCAATCCTACCTAATCCTTTTGACATAAATGACAATCATATTGCCAAAAATCTCCCCCTTTGGCATTGATGGAAACCTAAATGCTCTAATGAAAACTTAATGTTCTAATATTTTAATAATTCAGCTCCTTCTCTAGCATTACTTGCATTGGATTTTGATAAGTATGAATTGAAGCTGTTCATACCAAAATTGCTCCCCTTAAGTAATGGAATATTGTCCTAAACTTATCTTGGATACTTGTTCTGCTCTTCCAAACTTTTATAGAGAGAATTTGCACTTTTTCTCCAAAATTTTACAAAGAGCATTTGCCTTTTTCCTCCCCCTTTGATATCAATGGAAAAGGGACTCTAGTTGACTATTTGTCCAACCATCTCTCCCCCTTTATTAGATAAAAGAATTTGTCCAAGAATATGAAACTTTCAACTCATTAGTAATTTTTAGAAGTATACATACCTAAGTTGAATTTTCTCTCTTCTTCCAAGGATTAATAAAGTTTTCGTGAGACTCCCCCTAGACTCATGCCCTATCACTAGTAATTTAGTGATGTGGTGTAGGAACCACCACTCCAAAATTCTATCTTAAATATTCAAATTATTCCTTAGGAAAAGGTTTGTTGAATATGTCTACAATATAGTCCTTAGTTGGCACATATTCCATTGTGACCTCTTGATCTTCAACCCTCTCTTAAGAAGTGATACTTGATTTATATGTGCTTGGTTCTAGAATACATCACTAGATTCTTTGATATATTTATATCACTTAAATTATCACAAAGAATAGAAATAGGTGACTTGTACTCAACCTTAATGTTCTTGAGTGTTTGCTTCATCTGTAAGACTTGAGTGCAACATGCCACTACTACTTCATATTTTGATTTCGATGTGGAAAGAGTAATCGACTCTTGATTTTTGCTCAGCCATGAAACAAGTCTATTTTCAAGGAAAAATGCACCACCACTAGTGCTTCTTTTATCATCCACATTTCCTACCCAATCAACATCTGTAAATGTTGTCAAAGTGAAATCTTCACTTGTAGGGTACCATAGGCCATAGTCAATTATGCTCTTGATGTATCTAAATATTCTTTTCACTGCATCACCATATGACTCTTTACGGTCAAACTAAAATCCAACAACCATGCACATTGCTTGCATAATATCTTGTCTTGATGAAGTTAGGTATAATAAGCTACTTATCATTAATTTATATATAGTCTGATTTGCATCAAGTGACTCATCCTCTTTGCTCAACTTGTATCCATTTATCATGGGAATACTAAATGGTTTGTTATCTTCCATTCCAAATTTATTGAGCATCTCATTTGCATACTTGGTTTGGGATATAAATATCCCTTCATCAAATTGTGATATTTTTAGACCAATGAAGAAAGAGAGTTCTCTTAACATAGACATCTCAAATTCACTTTGAATTTGTGTAGAAAATTCTTTATACATTTTGTAATTTTTACCAAAAAAGATGATGTCATCTACATAAACAACAATAATCAACATATTTTCACCTTCTAATTTAAAGTATAGATTATTATCTTCACATCCTTAATTGAATCCTTATTATTAAAAATATTGGTCCAATCTTGAATACCATGCTTTAGGTGCCTATTTTAGACCATACAATGATTTATTTAGTTTTCACACATAATCTTCTTCATCTGACAATTGAAAACCTTCTGGTTGTTCAATGGAGACTTCCTCTTTCAAGGTCTCATTCAAGAAAGTAAACTTTACATCCATTTTATAGACTTTGAACTTCTTGTAAATAGAGAATACTAGAAACAATCTTATAGGTTCCAATCTAGAAACTAGAGTAAATGTTTTCTCAAAGTATGTGCCTTCTACTTGTACATATCCTTTACACACCAATCTCACTTTATTTATTATAATAGCTCCATCCTCATTGAGCTTGTTTCTATAGACCCATTTTGTTCCTATCACATTTTTGTTTGAGGGTCTTAGAACTAATTGCCAAGTTTTTTTCTTTTCTATTTTGATTAGTTTTTTTTCCATGTATTTTAGCCAATTCTCATCCTTTCTAGCTTCAACATATATCTTAGGCTCAATTTTAGACATTAGAGCAAGACTTACTTGCTCCTTGTTCATTGTAGATCTTCTCCTTATATTAACTCCTTCATTCTTATTGCCAATTATCTAATCTTTAGGATGATCCTTTTGAATAAATATTTGAGGTGAATTTTCACTCTTTTCCTCAACATATTCACTATCTGATTCTTCTTCAAGATATGAATCTTCATTACTAGTTTCCTTGTAAACTTCTACATGTTTTATTCCTTCTTCAACCTTAACATTTATGCTCTCCACCATCTTGTGTAGCCTCTTATTGTAACATACATAGGCTTTCCTTTGAGTGGAATAAAAAAGAAATATTATTTCATCACATATTGATTCAAAGCTTCTTAGTTTGTCCTCCTTTCTTATAATGTAGTATTTGCTTCCAAAAACTTTGAATTAATTAATAGAGGTAGGTTTTCCATACCATAGCTCATAAGGAGTTTTTTCCCTATTTACCCTCAGTTGAAATCTATTCAAGATGTACACTAATGTTTGGATTGCTTCTCTCTGATATCCATCAAGTAACTTGGCCTCTTTTAACATTGTTCTGGCCATTTCCTTGACTGTTCCTTTCTTTCTCTTAACAATTCTATTTTACTATGGAGTACTTGCTACAAAATTGTGCCTTTTGATCCTATGATTCTCACAATACTCTATGAATTCATTTGAGGTAAATTCTCCACCTTTATTAGATCTTAAGCATTTGATTTTTCTTCCAATCTCATTTTCAACCATGGCTCTAAAGATCTTGAATCTCTCAAAGGCTTGTGATTTGTCCTTAAAAAATGTTACCCATGTAATCCTTGAATAGTCATCTACAAATAATATGAAGTAATACTCTATTTTAGATCCTCTTATCTTGGTAGGACCACAAAGATCAATATGAACTAATTATAAAGGCTTTGTAGCTGCATACTCCTTTGTTTGAAATTTTACCCTTATTTGCTTGCCTAGTTGACATTCCTTGAAAGTAATATCTATAGGTTTGGTTATCTTGGGCATGTGTCTTACACACTTATTTGAGCTCACTTTGACTAGATTATCAAAGTTGACATGACCCATTCTCATATGCCACAACCAACTCTCATCAATATTTTCCATCAAGTAGCTATTACCATTCACTTCAACGAGATTGTAGACATTTCTCTTAGTCTTTTTCCCTTATACAAATATTTTTGCTATATCTCTTTAGATTGTAGCCTTCTACATCAAATATGACTTTATATCCATTATCACACATTTAGATGACACTTATTAGATTATAATTCAATAGTTTAACATAAAGGACATCATGTGTAAGTAGTTTACCATCTATGTTCAAGGTTCCTTTACCTTTGATATTTATTATTGTGTTGTGTCCCAAGCTGATAGATCCTTCATTACATTTTCTCAATTTGGTGAACTTGATTTTATCACTAGTCATATACTTTGATCAACGACTATCTATCACCCATAAATTTTTCTCCTTGGCATGAAGTGCAGTCTGAGCAATCATGTATTGATTTTTCATTCTCCACACATCCTTGGGTTTCTTATTTAGCTTCTTTTCAGAAACTTGTGAACCTTTGTTCACACTAGGAGGCATGTATTTCTTTACATTGTGTAATTTTGATCTTATAAAGCTATTTCTATAAAGTTTAGCTATGTGTCCAAAGTTATTGCAATTATAACACATTACACTTGTATCTACCAAGGGTGAAAATGATTTTTTTCTTACAGAATTGATTCTCCTTGTAGTTATAACTCTAAAATTACTATCCTTATGACCAAAATGATTAAAACTATACTAATAACCATAAAAATATGAGGAATACCTGGTCATAACATTTCTTGGTGTAGCATGAGAAATTCTTCTCTCGTATGCTTCTTCAGGTTTCTCACCTTCATATATCCATAAGCATCAACTACCTTTGTCTTATTTTTCTCTTCAAGCTTCTTTTTAGGTTTAAATTTCTCTTTTTTGGTCCTGATTCTTCTTCTATTTTGAAGTTTTCATACATGTTAGTAGATGTACTAGTTGAGGAACATTTTCCATTTTCATAGCCAAGACTTGATCTCTTTTTTGAGGTCCTTTGAGAGTTGATCAGTTCATCAAGAATGTTTAATTCTCCTATTAACTTCAAACTTTTATGTAGTTGACATTTAAAATTTTCAAGTTCTTTTCTTAAATCCACTATTTATATCTCAAGCTTCACACATTCATTAGATTTAGATGTAGTTTTATTTTGACTATATATTCTATTCTTTTAGCCTTTTCAACTTGTGTCTTTAGGCTAATTACCATCTGATCATATTTCTCAAGACTTTTAGACATTTTATCAATTTCGTTTTATCCAAGTTAGACATGCTTAAATGAATTCTAAGAGAAAAACACAAGATCAAGGAAGAAACAAAGGAGATGTGGGAATCCCCTGAGATTTATTTCTAGGACCCTTTGTGTGGGGTGTCTCTTCTAGGATTCAAGGAGACACTTTTAAGAAAAATTGAAGCATGTTGGATGCTATTGGGTCTTGGCTATGTTTCATGAAAAGAAGGTGAGCTGAAAGATTAATTTATATATCATTTGAGGGAATAGATTTTGAAGAAAGTTTTGCACCAGTATTAAGGTTAGAGGCTATTAGAATGTTTCTTGAATATGCAGTGTTATAAAGTTTTAAAGTGTTTCAAATGGATATGGTCATAAGAAATTATAATGTGGAAAAAGAGCTAATAGTTTCAGAAATAAGGAGAAGGAAACTCATGCATAATCAATCAATAAGGACCAACATTTTAAGGTTCCACTCATTAAGAAGAAGGTTCAGACATGTTCATGGCAGAAGAAACAACTTGAATATTCTATGTTGGTACAGACAACTTTGTATGCAAGAAAAGAAGATTAGCCATGGTTCGTTGATAGCAGATGTTCGAGGTATATGATAGGATATAAGAGTAAGTTCATAAATATAAAGAAGATCAATGGTGGCACAGTGAAATTAAGAGATAAAACCACTACCAACATAGCTAGAAAAGGTACTTTGAATTTGGATAATGGTAGAACCAAGAATAAGAATGTTTTGTATGTAAAAGGTCTTAAGCATAATCTATTGAATGTAAGTCAAATATGTGATTAGGGATATACATTAAAGTTTTATGTAGAAGGTTGTGAGATTAGAAGAAAAGATTCAAATGAGTTGATTGCAGATGCTCAAAGGATAGGTAATGATTTATATGTATTATAAGATATCTTCTCAAAGGACACATTTAAAGATCTGAAAGAGGAGTTGGGAGTAATTTCTTTTACTTCTTGCCATTGAATTTTAGCATCAATTGAGGGGGAGCTAAGTGTTAGCTCTAGGTAGGCCCTTTGCCATTGATGTCAAAGGGGGAGAATAATAGGTACAGGTATAGGTGCAAAAATTGGTACAAGGAATAGGTACATGTTGCTATAGTAGTTACTGTATGTTTTCAGATGATAGTATGTGTAGGTTTCAAGATGTGGTAGTTTTAGGATTAAGGTTGCCATCAATGACAAAGGGGGAGATTGTTGGAAATATTATCATTGATGTCAAAGGTCTAGCATTATTGGTGATAAAGGCCCCATTGCATTTAATGATGTTTATAATAGTTATATCTTGGCTAATGTGTGTTAATATTTATTTAATAGTAACGAATATATTTTTTATTGCATATAAGACAAAAGAAGGGCCCATGGAGAAGTCAAAGAGTCACGGAGTAAAGAAAAAAGAAGAATGGGATGCACTTTCCCATAAAGAGTCATCATGGGGAATTCCAAGAGTCACCAAGTGAAGATAAAATAGAAAGGGTGCAATTTCTCATTAAGGGACACTTTGAGGAATACAAAATGTCACTAAGATAAAGAAAAAAGAGGAAAATATGATTTTGCTTATGAAGGGTCACCACATGACTTTTCAAATGCAAGGATATGAAGGGTCATACAAGTTTGATGGCATTTTCGATGAGGATTGAAGGGTCACAAAGGGTGAAGACCAAAGTTCATTTGGAAAGATATAAATAAAGGCTTGAGAAGCCTTTTTTAATATGGGAGATAAAGTTTGATTTGAGATAGTAATATCTAGCTTAGAAGCGCTGTGAGAGAGGAGTATGATTTGTATTTGTTATAGCTAGCTTAGAAGAGCAAAGGTGAGAGAGGAAAGAGATATTGTAATGAACTATCATTTGTTGAGATAACAACATTTAGAGATAGTTGTGTGGTATACACAAAGGGGTTGGTGCTCCTATGAGTTGGTGCTCATGAATTTTTGCTGTGTTGGTGCTCAATAAAGGGGTTAGTGCTCCTATGAGTTGGTGCTCATGAATAGTTGCTATGTTGGTGCTCAAAAAAGGGGTTGGTGCTCCTGCAAGTTGGTGCTTATGAATATTGTGTTTTGAGTTGGTGCTCATTCATATATTTGAGATTGTTCTCCATGTTTTTTCCCACATTGGGTATCCACACTAAATCTGGTGTCTCTCTCTATCTTGTGTGATGTTTATTATTTTAGTTTTATTGCATATCTCGAATGTATGTTAAAGTGGAATTTGATTAAGGGAAATTTTATAAGATATATGATATACTGATTCACCCCCAATCTTAGTATATTCCATGCTTAACACATGATAGGTGAGAGGGACTAGGCTAGAGCTATACTATTCTTGGTCACCTAAGAGTGAGATGCTCTAAGATAGGATAGAGAAGTAGTAACAACACCATTAGGTCTAATAGGGACCATTGATGCAAAGGTACATAACCACCATCTAGGAGTCATGATAATATGAGGCTATAGTCTTCACTCACTATCTAATGGATCCCTGATGGGGTGAGTATAAAGCTAGGCTAACAGATGGTGTAGGTGTAGTGACGCCTAGTTAGTGGGCTACATCTGCACCCAAATAGGTAGGTACCTTAGGATAGGCATCAAGAGGAAATGGTGCTCTAAGAGATAGTGATGGCCCAAGGGCATAGCCATGACATAGTTCAGATATATTTATATACTATTGTATATCATTTTGATTCTGACCTACGAGCTGATGTAGTGAGATGTACATCTTGAGAGAGAGACATGTATATTTGTTGTATACATTATGATGTTAATTGACTCATAAGTTTATATATATGATCTTTGTTTATTATTCATGCTCATGGTCTATGATATGATTTAATATTAATGCTTACGATGTGATGCTTATATTGATTATGGATTATGCTTATGTTATGGATGCTAGACACTAATGTAGAATTACCTAGATAGGCATAAGATGGATTTTATTTATGGGTATACTTTATGCCATGATAAATTTTAATGAGTATATGCTTCATTGTTTGGATTTAGACATGTGATAAAAATGGTTGATAGTTTTATTTCTCATAGATGCTACGGTGTTATTATGCTTGTTATGGTTATGATTATGGTTATGCATTTACTTATGACACATGTGCATATGATTGTTGTTAATTTGTTTTTAAGGTAAAAAACATGAGGTAAGTCAATTAATAACACTAAATGGGACAACAAAAAATATAATCAAGAGGAAAACATCATAATGAAAATAGAAACTAGTCACAACAGGATAAGAAGAAGGCACGATGCTTCTCTTTGTCAAGGACTAAAACAAAACTAAAGTTGGATTGACTTAATGAACATAAGCCCTTCAAATTCTTTGTTTTATCATTCATTAGTTGGTAAAAAAGGGTGTTTGGATCACACAATGTTAAGTAAGCTCAAAATCCCTTGCTTATAGTGTATACAAGGGGGGATGGATGAAAATGGAACCTTCATGTGAGACTAAAATGCCCATAATATAAATAATTATATATCATATAAAGTGTAGACTGATAAATGTGGGAAGTCTACTCATGAGAGATGATTAAGACTTTCAATATTTAGTTTGCTCTTGAGAGCTGTTTACGACTTTCAAAATTATTGTGTTTTTTCTTTTTACTTGATAATGGGTCTTTTGCTTATTTACTTAGGAGGTTTAGGGAAGCTAATCGATATGAGAAGCTTCCAAGAAATTGATTGCTTTGACAAATGATTTACTTAAACATCCTTCAAGGGAGTGGTCTAAGTTTGTGTGCTTTGTTTAATACTTTTGATAGCTGTCCTTCAAGGGAACAGTCTACGAATGCTTAGAAAAGACCCATGATTGTTTTGGTGTGTATTTTTATATTTTAATTTATTTGATTTTGCTTGACATAGAATTAATTATATAGACTTAAAGGGTGCACCTTTTTGAAGGTAAAACTAAAAGCACAAGAAGGTTGATTGGGTGTAAAGAGGTTAGGTGACAATGATCATGGGAATCCATCCTGAAAAGGGGTAGAAAGTACCATGAGAATCATGCCATGGGTAGAGATGTGGTACCCATTTTTTTAGATTAGAATATGACTGTGATATATAATCAAATGATTCTATTTTAATTAGTTTCCCCTACAATAAGTAGATGAATGTGGTTGAAAGCAAGGGATGAGCTTAAGTTAAAATAAAAGGTGAACTTGATCTTACTTAACAAAATAATAGATATAGATGTGAAGCATTAAGGGGATTAGGATTTTGGTTTCCCTCAAGAGAGGATAACTGATAAGCTCCTAATCCATACTTGTGGGTAATTATATAGGGTCTAATTCAATTGAAAGTAAACTTACCCTGCTTGCTTTTCTCCATATTGGTAACATACTGATTCTACTTTAGGATGAGGTCTTTAACATTGAATTCTCACACTCGAAGGTGTTTTTTATAGGCACACTTGACATGCTCTTGATGAACATGAAGATCAGTGATGGTGGCTAAACAATGCTCATCAAGTAGCTCAAGCTAGGCTAAATGGTGTTGATGATAATCATCTTTAGTAGTTAGATCTTGTAGAGATATACGAAGAGATGGGATTTGGATTTAAGAGGTAAGATGTCCTTCAACCCAAATATGAGAGACAATGGGGTAGCACCCTTAGGGGTTTGAATACTAGTATGATATGCCTATAAGGAAAATGGGATGTGTAAATACCAATCCTAACTAGATGCATTGACCATTTTGGTTAGCATGTTGTTAAGAGTTTTGTTAGAGGCCTCAACATGTCCATTTGCTTGAGGGTGATAGGGTGAGAAGAAACTTAAATTAATGCCAAATTCATCACATAGACCTTGGAATTGTTTGTTCTTAAAATATTTACCATTGTTGGTGATAATATTGTGAGGAACATGGAAATGGGAGATGATGTGATGGTTGATAAATTTGACAATCTTCTCCACTTTGGTTGAGACTAGAGGAATAACCTCTATCCATTTAGTAAAATATTTGATCATAGTGATGATATAATGGTATAACTGTGAAGAATGGGGATTAATTTCACCAATAAGGTTTAGACCCCATTATGATAAGGGATAAAAATTAGTGGATACATGAAGACTATGGCTAGGTGCATGATGCAAATTGGCATGTTGTTGACACTTAACACACTTTTTCACATAATCAAAATCGTCTTGGTTAAGGGCAGGCTAATAATAGCTAAGGTGAAGGATTCATTTAGATATAATGAGGCCATTGAAGTGTCCCTCATAGATTCCATCATGCATTTCCTTGATAGCATGAGAGGCTTTGTGATTATGTAGGCAATAAAAGAGGAGACCATCAAAGCTATGCTTATAAATAATTCTGCCCATAATGGTATAATGTGAGGTACTCTAGATAAATGCTCTTTGAACATTATTTGAAAGCCAATAAAGAATGATGGAAAGGTTGAGATAGTCGAAGGTCTACTGATACCAAAGGTCAAGTTGGGTCTCTTCCACATTGAAAATGGTGGGAGAATCTAGTTTGACATAGGAAGATTGGGTAAGTCTATTGATAATGACAGATGGCTTGGAGTTAGAGGGTATAGATGGGATCTAAGAGGTAAGGGAATCCATGGTGTTGGTGAACTTATTGGTAGATCCTGGGGTTGACTAGATGCAGTAGTGTTCAAATGATGCTAAGAGTTCATCAACTAGTTATTTGTACTATTGAAAAACATCATTCTTACACTGGTAAGAGTTATTTATTTGATTGACCATGAGTTAGGAGTCACCAAAGATGTTGATTATTCTAATCATTAAGGATGCATACTTAGCCATATTGTTGGTACATTCAAAGTAAATCTTGAAGGATAAATGAAGGGGTTCACCATCAAAAGGAATAAGGATGATGCCATCTCCCCCACCACATTGACATTTTAATCTATCAAAGAACATGGTGACTTGATGAGTGAAGTCTGCTTGAGAGAGGGTTGTGATAGAATCATCAGGAAACTCAAGAGGAGGAGGTTAGTTGTCTATTAATGGTGCAATAACTAATTGGTCGGTGATGACTTGCCCCTTAATTAATTTTTGCTGAAGAAACTCAAGGTCAAAATCTATTGAAATCATGATCCACTTGCCATACATTGGTTTTAGTATGGCTTGGAGTGAATATACTTGAGTTAGTCAGTATCAATTATGACATAGGTTTTTTGGTTGAGGAGGTAGTGGCAAAGTTTGGTGGACATGAAGACTAAAGCTAAGCAAAGTTTCTTCATGTGGGTATATTGAGTCTCAAACTCTACAAGTGTGTAAAAGATGTAGTAGATGGCTTGGTCCTTGTGTTGTTCATCCTGATGAGTAAGCATTACCCCAAGGGAGTGTTTAGTAGTGGAGACATTAAGGTAGAAAGGTTGGTCATCCTTGGGAGGGGTGAGGATAGATGGAGATAAAAGGTACTTTTTGAGTGAATCAAAGGCCTTTTGGCAGTTGATATTCCACTTGAAAGATACATCCTTCTTCAAAAGTTGGTGGAAGGGTTGGAATTAGTCTAAAATTTAGGAGATTAAATGATAGATGGATTGGAGTTTCTCTTATAAACTATGGGGTTGATTGAGGTTGATTAGAGGAAGCATGTCAAAGATCACTTTTATTTTATTTGAATTGAATTTGATTCCCCAAAGGGAAATGATAAAGCCAAGGATTTTTCTTGAAAAGACCCTAAAATTGCACTCTTGAGGTTGAGGCAGACATGGTAATGGATGAGGTACTCAAAGATAATATTGAAAATGTCCAAATGGTCCTTTCAAAGCTTAGATTTCCTAAGAAGGTCATCCACATAGACCTTTATAATCTTTTGGATAAGGTCATAAAAGATGTAAGTCATGGCACGTTGGTAGGTTTCACCAACATTATTTAGTCTAAAAGGCATGAATCTATAGTATAAGGCCTATATGGGGTGTTAAAGGTGGTCTTGTGCTAATATTCATGGGAAATTAGGATCTAATTGTAACCTAAGAATCTATCCATGAGAGATAACATCCCGTGGCTAGATATAAGATAAAATAACTAGTCAATACTCATCAGGGGAAGTCATCTTTGGGGCAAGAAAGGTTAAAGTCATGAAAGTCCACACAAATGCATAGTGTTCAGACTAATTTTCAAGAAGACTTGATCTCATTCCAGCTAGACCAATCCCAACAATAGAACCAAAATGCTATAGTGAAGTATGTCATTTAAGTAGGCATGACACTTGGTCATATGTGCAACTATGGTTATCAAGAATTTATAGGGTTAAGAGGAGTTAGGAACAAGGGAAATAAGGTCTAACATACAACATTTAAACACACTAGTGCATTGACATCAATTTAACATAACACATGTGCGCTCACCCAAAGCATGATAGTAAAAGGAGTGGTCTATGTTGGGCTAATTTTATCATGGTGTAGTCAAGGGTGGTGTAGGGTGTAGTGGTTCAAGAGATTCACTGGGTCTCTGGTGTAGAGGATCAAAGGGATAGGTCCATTAAAACATTCTCAAATAGAGGGGGTCGAGACCTTATCGATGAATATAAGTAAGGGAGTCCATAGGGAAATGTCTATTCATCCTAAGGTCATCATTTAGTATTGGGTATAACACAAGGGAATTTCATGATGGGTAAGAGGGATAAGTGACATGAAGGTGCCACTTACTACTAGTATTGAGTCCCAATTCATCAACATTCTTTATGGGGAGAGAACTTCACAACTCAAACAATCTTCAACACAATAACATATAACACTAGCAATCAATATTCTTCCATTAATATCTTGTATACATTCTTCAACTCTCTTGAGCTCTTCTTTTTCTTTGGCACTGGTGCCAACAAAGAAGAAAATCTTGGGGAAGAAGTAGAGGTTGAGCCCAATAACTGTGAGAGAGCACAGATGGGGTTCAAGGAGGATGATGAATTATACATGATAGAGTACATGATTCCAAGAACCACCACAAGCCTTATGCACCACCAAGTCTCTTGGGCTATAGATTGTTACATGAACAAACTAGAGTTTGAGGTCCCTACAAAGGCCATCCAACATGCAAAGAAACTAGAAGAGGGCCATGAATACCACCTAATGAACCTTTGTGATATGAACCACATGCATTGAATCAAAACTTTGATCAAGGTGGAAATCTTTGTGGCATGCAAGAACATCATCAATGATGTTCATGTATTGGAAGAAAATTGCTAAAGACATAGAGAAGGAGATTGAGGAAACCAAATTCAAGATTTGACAAGTGATCGAGTACATCAAGGAAGTAGAGCCTTCCCTTTGAGACAACATCAAAAACTCTAGCATGAAGGAGGTTAACTATGCTTGTGCACTCATTAAACAGATAATCCCTAGGTTAAATCTAGCACTAGAAGAGAAGGAAGACCCCTGTGAGGTTATAAGGGGTATGCTAACAAAGAAGATGGAAGAGGTTGTAGACCTCTTCACCAAGATCAAAATAGGCATCGAATAAGTATACACTATTTTATATAACTTTCTAAACCAGAAAGAGGTCATTAGTGTGCACCTCAAGAAAATAAAGGAGGAGAAGAATGCCTTGCTCCAGCATTCCTTCATGATTTCAAGGAAGGATCACATGTAGGTGATGATGTAAGTCAAATCCATCAGTTCCTACCTAAAACCACAAGAGAAAGACTTGGAGGTAGTATTTTATGCCTTCTAAACAAAGGCCAGTGAGCAGGGTGAAATCCTAGATGGAGGAGTGAGGAGGGTGAAGGAAAGGCTGGAAGCCTTCAGAAAGGAATTGGAAAACATGAATGTACTTGCTCTAAAAACAACATCCATAGAAGTAGATATCACCATTAAAGATTTTAAATGTGCCATCCATGGATTTAAAAAATTTAAGGAGGATTTATGATATGGTACACCCAAATTTTGTGTACCTAAGGCACTTTAGGTCTAGTCTGGGGTAGACTAGAAATTTTGTATGGGGTGATTTTGGGACCCCTTTTTAAAAAGACTTGATCCCATGCTAGCTAGACCAACCCTAGTGCACAAATATCCATGGAAGAAGTGAAGGACCTCATTTTCACACCTTGGCACTAACTAGATAGACTCCCACAATCCCCATGCTAGCTAGACGATGGTCACATAGCATCATGAGTCTCGAGGCATACCTACCCAGTCTTATACATGGCAATCTGAGGCTCAAAGAGAATAAAGACTTGAGTAGTGGAGTAGGTAGGTGTATATCCTTGACAAATAACCTAGCCCCTGACATGCACTTTGGTTATCTTATATGGTGTAGTGGAGCTAACAAGCTCACAACTACCCATCCTTTGGCACATGCCTATCCAATAAACAAGGAGGTGACCTCCAAGAGGAAAGATAGAGGAGACCATTTATAGTGAATCTCTAGTAAATTCAAGAGTGATAGAGGGATTAATCCTTGAGTGATAAGTAGTGGATGAAAGCCATGCTCATCTATGAGCCTCTGACATTAGTAAAAATAAGATTGAGAAATGAAGGCTAGTATTGGTTATTATAATGTATACAAGATATTAATGGGTGAATATTGATATTAATGGATGAATATTGATTGTTAGTGTTATATGTCATTATGTTGAATATTATTTTAGTTGTGAAGTTCTCTCCCCATGAATATTTTTGATGAAATGAGACTCGAACCTAGTAGTAAGTGGCACCCTCATGCCATTTAGCCCTCTTACCCACCACGAAAGGCACTTGTGCTAGACCCAACATCGAATGATGACCTTAGGATGAATAGACATCCCCCTATGGACTCCCTTACCTGTATTCACTAATAAGGTCTCAACCCCCTCTATTTGAGCATATATTGATGGACCTATCCCTTTGAGCCTCTGTGCTAGAGAACTAGTGAATCTATTAAACCACTACACCCTACACCACCCTTAGTTGTGCCAATATGCAACTAGCCCAACACAGACTTGGTCCCTTTGCCTTCATAATTTAATTGAGTACATAAGGTTTGTGCCTTATGTGAAATTGATGCCAGCGTGTTAGTGTGTTTAAATGTTATACACCATACCTTTCTCCCCTTATGCTTAACTCTTTTTAACCCCAAAAATGCTTGATAACTAGAGTTGAATTCATGAATGTGTGCTATGCCTACTTAAATGACACACTTCACTACAACACATAGTCCCACTATGGCTTTGGTGACATGTATGACATTTGAGACCCATTGGGGATAGTCAATGGGTTGAATGAAATTTATAGATAGAAGATGCTGAAGCTCTTCTTTGACAAAAAGGGTTATGCAAGGGTACATGTGTTGAAGTTTTTTTTTGATAGGCTTGGCATCATAGTTGGTGATTATGTTATAAGTAGCAATGGCAAGGTCAATTCCAGGCATGTCACTATAAGACCAAACAAATGCTATGCTATGGTTTTAAAGGAAGGAGGGGAAGTCTCAAAGTTCTTAATGACCAAATTTGACTTTTAGGTTAAATTGGGGCACCCCTAGTAAAAAATTGAGTTTTAAGTGTTTTAGGGGGTTTAATGTTTGGTCATAGGGTATATTATTAGTCATTTAAAATTATTCAATGTTATATTAGCCTTGTTCTTTAATTTAATTAGGCAACATGTCCTTTTTAGTCATTTTAGGGGTAAAAATTAAGAATTTAATGATTTTTATGGGTTTTTTGGGAAGTGTGAAGGTTCTAAAATGTGATGTCACATCCCATATGTCCTTATAGGTCTTAATCAATTGACATAACTAAAAAGTGGCAAGTTCATCAGAAGAAAAGGTAGTTTTGGAGAAATATGTTTAATGGATAGATAAGGAGTTAGTTTGACCTTTTAGGGAGGATTTATAAGTTGTATTACATCTAAGAAAACATAAAAATCAAAGCAAGAATGGGTGAATCTTAATAGGGTGTCCCAAACCATTAGGTTTGCAAGCAGGCCTAGTAGGTAAAATTAAGGCCTAGAGGCCAAATGAAGGATAAAAACCATTTTTAGCATGAGATGAGCTTCCCAAATTATTGAAGAATATTTTTGGGACCATCATGGATGTGTTCAATCTTTTGGAATGAAAAGAATCCAATTAGATGGCCTAGACTATAAGGGTCTTAGTTGGGTTCATTAAATAAGGATTAGGCCTAGTATCCAAATTAAGAGTCAGTCACACTTCTAGCCTTATATATGAGTTATAACCTATTGGAAAATTTTAATAAGGTAATTAAATATGTTTTTCATCTTCCACCTTGTAGATAAAACATTGGGAGAACCAATTTTGGCTGGATACTAATGTTAGGCTTGTGCAAATGAAAAGAAGAGCTCAATAGGGAAAGTTTGAATGCTCATACCTCTTTTGATGCTATGCATGGGAATTTGAAAAGTTCAAGGATGTTAATGGAGGTATTGAGATAAGTTTTTGTGGAATTTATTTTCAATTTGGACATCTCATCTTTATGAATGAACCTTAAGAGTGGAAATAACCTAAAACCCTTGCAAGTGACTAGTTTGGAGAAACGGAGTTGGATAGATAATTTGATGGAATATTTTGACCATGATGATGATTAAAAATTGTAAAGGACTCCATAAAGATAATTTACATGCTTTTTGGCTATATGAACCTGTATGAATGGGGTGAAAAACATGGTATTTTTGACCATTTTTTGTGTTTTGTAGGTTTTAGGAGTATGGAGATGAAACCAAATTTAGGGGGAATATTAGGAATTGTTATAAATCTTTAAAGTCATTTCATACTTAGAAAACAATATATGTTTTCAAACAATATCTCTCATCTAAGCCAATCAAAATTGGCATATTGGACAAGTTAGTGAGAAGGGTTGAAAACTTCAAGTGGGGTAATTTTAATGTGTCCATAATGGTTTTAAGGCCATGGAGGGTCTTGAAAATTGTCATCGAATCCCTCCTATGGATTTTCATGAGCATCTAAAGCCAATTTTGAGGCTAAGTGTGCAGGATGCATGAAGGAAGAGTTTTTTATATTGGAAATGATGATAGTTCCTTCCCAAATGATTCCAAATGACCATGCTTACAAAAAATTAATGGAGAGGAATTATTGTGACCCTTAACTTTATTTCCAATCATTGGACCTAGTCCTAGTTAGTTATGATGTGTTCAAATAGGGCCAATCATGAAGGCAATTTTTCTGAGCCAGAATGAGGAATTTCTTGCCACTTTTCATGAGGTTAATGAATTAGATTGACACTTAGGATTCATAACCTTACATGATTCATCCCATATACTCTTATTCATAATTAAATAATTATCTTAGCTTGACAAGTGTCCTTATGACCTTTAGACTTCTCTCTTCTTCTTCTCTCTCTCTCTCAAGTTCTATAAGAACTAGCCATTTTGGCCATTGTAACTTATTATCCTCATAAGTATGTTGAATACCTACCCATTTTCATACCATTTGATCAATAAGACTAATTATTTTTACCTCTTCATGACTTTTATAGTGTGATTTTCTTGGATGATGGATCTTGGTTAGTGAAGATTATGGATTCCTCAGCATGTTGTCTCATTATATCACCCTATTTTTAGTTGAAAAGCTTCTTCTTATAGAGAATATGAAGTGTTATAGGAAATTTATAGAATTTAGTGAGTTATTATTTTCATCAGTGCTATTCAAGGCCTCTTTTCTAGTTCTCTTAGCTTTGTACATCCATCCATAACCTCATAATGTAACATTGATGTGAGAAGATGTAGATTTGAGAAGTGTATGTTTAATTTGTCCCTTGATTTCATGTGTAACATGCTATTGGTAGGAATTAATCATATAATTTAGTGTATCTCCCCCCTTAGGATAGTTTTCTTTCAATTTTCTCTCTCCCATTTCAATCCCCAAAGTTTAGGTGTAGTTGCAATCCAAAGTAGTACATTAAGGGAATTAGCCTTATTTAGAGATTTACCTCATCCTTAGGCTACTCAAAAGATTAAAGGTGTTTCCATTATCCCACTTGGATGAGGAGAGATTTTTCATCTCCTTAAATGGTGAAAATACAAGTGGCAACAATTTTTGGCATGCCCAATGGGACTCTTGGTCCAAGAAGTTGAGGGAATTTTGGTGTTGTCTCTCAATAATCATCCTTTAGAGGCATGTATCTAAGCAAAAATGGAAAATTCAAAGATATATCAGTTGGTTAAGTAGCCCATGTTATCCTTTTAATATTTTTGGTAATATTTTCCATTGTTTTCTTGCTTTTAATGAAGTCTCATGGTTAATTTTCAAGTTGAGCACTATTTTACACAAGTTGGTGAGACTTTTCAATCTTGTGTCATTCCCTATCAATATGAAAAAGTTATTAATTATAATTATCATGTAGTCTACTAGGCTTATATGAAGTGTATCAGTCTTATATCCAACCTTTTTAATGTCATGTTCCTATTAGTCAACCTAGTCAGTTCTCAAGTCCATCTATTTTCACCCTCAAAAAAACACTTTTGGGCTATGAGAGGTACATGTTAGAGTTTGATACTCTAAGAGGATGTGGTCAAGAGGTTCCTAGTCATATTATACATAAGGTGAGAGATGCATTAGATTTGGTCAAAAGAGAGTGGGTACCTATTGAGAGAGTCAATTGGCAAAGGCTCACAAGTGAGACACTTGATGTGAGTGGCCTAGTTTCTTCCTTAGAGGATAGGCTAAAAGTTCATTAAAATTAACCTCACCAAAACTATTAGCCTTCATATACACTTCCCAAAGTTTTTTATCAGACATATTTGATCCCTACTCATTATCCCAATCAAGGATATCAAAGTCATCCTTTTCCTAATCATTTAGAAGAGAGAATTGAAAAGAGAAACCTTGTGTTTAAAGCTAATCTTGATATGCAGATTGAGTTGAAAAATATGCATATGAATCAGTTCATGTTAGAAAAAAGGAAGTGGAATTGAATCCCTCATTTCCATCTCAAATTGGATCCCCACCATCTCAAAAATATACTTCTAATCCTAACATTCCAAGCTAGAATAAGATACTAGAATCATGGGAAAAGAAAGAAGATATAAGCATTGTTAAGGAGTGTGAAGTTGAGAATAAAGTTAATCCTTTGAAAGTCCCTCAAAACCTTATTAAAGAATATTCTTGTGTTCTATGTTATCCTTCATTAATTCTTTGTCCTCATGAATACTCTTATGAACTTCAAGAAAAACTTTTCCAAGAGAACCTAGCTAAGCAAATTAAAGAGTTAGAGTCAAAGATGAGATTTTTGAGTCAAGGTGTGATGGAAGGTTTAGACCCAAAATAAGATCCTATGCCTAAACACACCCCATATAACCTCCCTAAAGAGAATGATCAAGATAAATTAGATGTGAATTAATTAATTTTCAAGTTAAAGGAAGAAAACAAAATTGTTTTAGCCCAATGTTTTCTTCCCCTTCCTTAAGAGCTTCCAAAAGAATCCCCTACGCTTCACTCTCAATTTGATTTTGAGTTATATGTGCCACCTACTCCAAATAGTTCATATTGTCCTCACCCCATCACCATTTTAATTGATGGACCTATGGTATGGGAACCTAAGGAGGAGTAATTGGTTGATAAAAACTTAGAATTCTTGCTTGAAAAAAGTCTAAATCCTTGGTAGCCTCATTGGACTAAGTCACATGACTTAAAGATGCCTAGTCATGACATCACCAAGAAGGAGAAGGAGATGGAATATATTATATACCTTAAAAAGAAATATTATATTATGATAGTTGAGACATAATTTGAAATACCTCAATAGATCTTAAGTGTTAAATAAGAGGTGAGCCCTTGTGTTGATACTTTTGGTTTAGTTGATAGTGAAGAATACTTTTTTTTGTATTGAAGAGGAAATATTGGATGAAGTAATTTTGGATCATAAGAAAGAGGATGAAGGATATTATATTGTTGTTACTCTTCATGATACTAATCAATAGGAGGATGATGACTTGTGTCATAAGTTTTAAAACATTTACAATGAGTTTGAGTCTCTCAAGGGGTCTACAAATTCTTTGGAGTTGATTACAAATGATGGTGAGCAAGATGACATTATCTAACATGTCATATATGAGAAAGAAAAAGTTTTTAAACAACATTTAGATGACTTTTTTGAGGTCATTAGAGTAGGATATATTCCTCTTCAAGGAGGATATGAGCTAATCACAAATGGAGAAGGTAGTCTTGGCACTCAAGTGAGTATGCAAAGGAAAAAAAACCTTTAAAATCTATCCTTTCAAGAGGCATATGAATTTGATGATGACATGTTTGAAGTCATCAAGATGTGATATCATCCTCTCAACTAGATGGGAGAAACACATCAGATCTTGAAAGATGGAACAAGCTCCTATTGGCCTCAATTTTCTAAAAAATAAGAAGTCAATCCTCTTGAAGCCATGCCTACTAAAGAGATATAAATTGACCATGATATAAAGAGTAGGAAGCACTATGAAGTATGTGAACATGTTCAAGAGGAATATTTATACATTTGAGACCTATTTAAATATGATATACTTGAGGGTAGATTAAGTGAAGTGCTAAGGAATAGGTCTAATCTACAAAGCATTGATTTCAAGGAAAAACATGCTTGGCACTATGATTATTCTCATAAATAAGGCAATTCAAGAAATTTTCCTTTTGATCTTGGAAAGAAGGTATGCTTAGTTGCTAATTATGCATAATAGTTTGTTCTCTAATTCCCATAAATGCTTTAAGCACATGTGTGTGTGTGTTTGTGTCTTGTTAGTTTATAACCTTGTTTTGTGTGTATCCTTTGCTTTGTGTGGTTGAGGTAATTAGTTGTCTTGTCTTGGTCAAGCTTATGTTCAATGGTTAAGTTCTCTTTGTTTTGATTCAGACTTTAGATGAGTCCATAGCTCAATTGACTAATAAGGCTACTGGTCTAGTTAGTATAACAAGTATATTCACCCTATGAGTCACCAATTTGTTGACCAAATTTGAATTTTAGGTCAAATTGGGGAACCCATAGGTAAAAAATTGAGTTTTAAGTGTTTTTAGGGTTTAATTTTTGGTCATAAGGAATATCATAGGTCATTTAAATCTATTTAATGCTATATTAGCCTTGATATTTAATTTTATTAGCCGTAATATCATTTTGAGTCATTTTAGGGGTCAAAATTGAGCATTTAGTGAATGGTACACGTTTATTTGGAAGTGTTAAGGTTAAAAAATGTGATGCCACATCCCATGTTCCCTTAGAGGTCTCAATCAACTAACATAACTACAAAGTGATAGGTTCATTAGAAGAAAGGTAGTTTTGGAGAAAGATGGTTGATGGATAGATAAGGAGTTGGTTGGAACTTTTAGGGAGGATTGGAAAGTTTTATGACATATAATCCAACATAAAAATACAAGTACGAATGGGTGAATCTTAACAGGGTGTCCCAGACCATCAAGTTTACAAATAGGCCTAGTAGGGAAAATTAAAGCTTAGAGGCCAAATGAAGGGTCAAAACCATTTTTATCATGAGATAAGCTTCCAAAATTATTGAAGAATGTTTGTGGGACCATCATGGATGTGTTAAATCTTGTGGAATGAAAATAAGACTATTGGATGGCCTAGACTACAAGGGTCTCAATCAAGTTCGTTAAACAAGGATTAGGCCTAGTATAAAAATTAAGAGTCAGTCACACTTCTAGCCTTATATATGAGTTATAACATATTGGAACATGTTAATAAGGTAATTATAAATGTGTTTCATCTTCCACCTTGTATATAAAACATCAAGAGAGCCAATTTTGGCTTGAGACTAATGTTAGGCCTGTGTAAATTAAAGGAAGAGCTTGATAGGGCAAGTTTGAATACTCATACCTCTTTTGATGCTATGCATGGGAATCTAAGAAGTTTATGGAGGCCTTAAAATATGTTTTTTGTGTAATTTTTTTTCAAGCTAGACATCCCATCTTTATGAATGAACCTTAAGAGTGGAAACAAGCTAAAACCCTTGCAAACCCTTGCCAGTGACCAATTTGGAGAAATGGAGTTGGATAGCTAATATGATGGAAAAATTTGACAATTATGATTATTGGAAATTGAAAATTACTCACTCAAGCTACTTCCCATGATTTTTGGCTATATGGACCTGTACGAATGGGGTGATAAACAAGGTATTTTTGACCAATTTGTGTGTTGTTTCAGGTTTTAGAAGAGTTTAAAGATGAAAAAAACTTAGGGGGGAATATTATGACTTTTTATAAATCCATATGTAAATTTCATACCTAGAAAAATTTTTCTATGTTTTTAAACAATAGCTCTCATCTCAAGCAGTCAAAACTAGCATATTAGACAAGCTAGTCAAAAGGGTGGAAAATTTCAATTGGGGTGATTTTAACATGTCCCTAATGCTTATAAGGACATGGAGGGTATTTAAAATTTTCATCCACTCAATCCCATGGGTTTTCATGAGAAAATAAAGCCAATTTTGAGGCCAAGTGTGCAGGTTGCATGAAGGAGGAGTTTTTTGGACTGTAGATGATGATAGCTCCTTCCCAAATGATTCTAAATAACCAGGCCTATGACCAATGCATGGAGAGGTATTAATTTTATCCTTAACATTATTTAAAATCATTATACCTAGTCCTAGTTGCATTCAAATAGGGCCAATTATGAAGGTCATTTTTTTGAGCCAGAATGAGGAGTTTCTTGCCACTTTTCATGAGGTTTATGACTTGGATTGAAACTTGGGCTTCCTAATGTTGCATGGTTCATTCCATACCATATTCTCATGCAAAAATAACTAATTCTCTTAGATTTATAATTTTCATTGTGACCCTTGGACTTCTCTCTTCTTCTCTCTCTCTCTCTCTCTCTCTCTCAAGTTTTATAAAAACAAGCCATTTTGGCCATTGTATGATGAATCCCTGCTCATTTTCATTCCATTTGATCAATAATACTACTAATTTTTACCTATTCATGACTATTATAGTGTGTTTTTATTGGATGATAGATCTTTCTTAATGAAGACTATGTATTCTTTAGCATGTTGTCTCATTCTTTCACCCTATTTGCAGTTGGAAAACTTCTTGTAGGGCATATGAAGTGTTCTAGGAAATGTCAAGTATTGAGTGAGTTATTATTTTCATTAGTTCCATTCAAGGCCTCTTGTATAGTCCTCTTATAGTTTCACATCCATTCATAACTTGATAATGTAACATTGATGTGAGAAGATACATATTGGAGAAGTGTATGTTTAATTTATCCCTTGATTTCTTATGTAACATGCTATTTTTATGAAGTCATCATATACTTTGGTGTATCACCCCCTTAGGATAGTTTGATTTTAGTTTTATGTTTTAATTTTCACCCTTAAAATTTTTAGTGTAATTACAATCCAAAGGGGTAGATTAAAGGAGTTATCCCTATTTAGAGATTCATCACATCCTTAGGCTACCCATAATCTTAGAGGTATTTACATTATGCCACTTGGATGAGGAGAGATTTATGATTAGCCAATTTTGATAATGTGGGGATTATTTGGAGTGCCCAAGTTGATATCCATGGTGGATTCTTTCAACATGGTTTATGTCTCAAGAGGAAGGGATTTATGGATTGAAGAATTTGAGGCACTAAGGTAGGTGAGAATGGAATCATCATCTTGGCACTAAATGATATTAATGGTAGGAGAGTTATCTCCTATCATCTTAGGATGGGTTAAAGGGATGGTTATAGTTTCTACCTTATTTTGATAAGTCAGGGGTTTGAGGTTGATCATGTTGATGAAAGAAAGTTAGGTGGGATGATGTCATCATCCTCACATCTAGGTGGAGGAGAGGTTGGTGAGGAAGGCATGTCTTCCTCAATAATGGTGACGGTAGGTGGTTTGGTTTGCTTCTTGGTAGGTAAAATGAAAATGAGGCCATGTTTCTCATGATATTTTTTGGTCTTAATAGAAATCAACTCATGTGGGTTGTGCTCATATCATCTAAGATCAAACCCATTCCAAGCATACTTGTGGAGGTATGTCTTGGTAAAACTCAACTTGTCTAGACAGGAGAAACTAGAGGTGAATGGTTGAAGTGAAGGAGAAGTGGTAAAAGCACTAAGTGGTTTGTCAAGTCCCCATAAATTAAATGGGTTTGATAGTGTGAAGGTATAAAGGGAATAATGCTTCTAATATTGGGGTCATAACTAGGTTGATAATTAAGTTCCTATGCTCTTAGGGAGTAGGGAAAATGTCAAGGGTGAGGAGGTAATATTCCCCCAGCAAAAGACACTATAATATAAATTCCAAGTGATATGAGGTAGGGATTTGATCAAAGGGGATGGATGAGCTATTTGATGCCTCATTGGTAGAAGAAGCTATGGGTTCCTCTTTTATGGTTGAGGGCTTATCTTTGGTCAATTAAGGTGTATTAGATGGAGGTATGAGGACGTTGTTCGATTGGTAAGTAATGTTATATGTTGAGAAGGGACTAGGGTCAGCTTAGATGGTGATGACCTGGTATTCATACTCAAATTTAATATAATGATGAAGGGTAGAGAGAACAAAACCCATGGAATGGATCCAAGGTCATCCCAATAAAAAATTGTATTAGAACTCACCTTCCACTACATAGAAGAGTTTGGATAGTGTGTGAGGTCCTACACAAATATGAAGGATGAAAATTCTTAGGGTAGTGGTCATAGTGTCATTGAAGGATCAGAGGATGGGCAAGGTTTTAACCATGAAAATTTTTAGTAGGTTGAGTTAGTCATAGGCATGGGAGGAGATGATATTAATATTATCCCCCCATCAATCATGACTTGTTTGATTTGGGTTTGGTTGATATAAGTAGTAATAAAGAGAGGGGGATCTAGGTCATCAAGATGGATAGAAGTTATTATTGACCAAATTTAACTTCAAGCCAAATTTGGGTCAACCCCTACTATTTTTGATTGTTTAATAAGGTTCCAATGTGCCTTATAGGGTGTTATGTTATTCTATTATCTTACTCATCCTTCCCCTAGTCCTTGTTGAAGTTCATTCTCTTGGTACTGGCCTATTCAACCAAAGTCAAAGTTGGTCAACATTGGTAAAAGATGGTCAAAGGATAAAATTATGTTTAAAATTTCCTAAGATGTCCTATAACATGTTTTAAGGTGTTTTCAAGTCATAAATTTATCTTTCACCTTGTTTCATATGCAAAAAGGATCATTTGGCCACATTTTTAGCTTAATTAATGACATTTACAAATTTTTTCAAGCAATAAATTTGTCACAAAGATTTTTTTAAACATGGGAGAGGTTAGATAATGTATCCATTATATGATAGTTAGAGAATCATTTATGATCAAGAAATGGTAGTTTTACTTGTTTTTAGGCCCTTTTGGGCACTTGTATGGACTCCTTGAGTTCACTTGCAGATAAAAATGTAGGTGTAGTGCCTCTTTACCTACACACACCAATTTACATGATTGTATTTTGGAGAGTTCATCAAAAAGTTTAGTTTTGCTCATATTTCCTCTAGTTTCTCTTTATAAGCTAAAAAAGTTCAAATTCAAATACTTGGTATGGACCATACAAGAGGAGTTGGGAAGAATGGTTTTGGGGGTGGATATTAATTTGAGTTTAGTAAAAATCAATAATAATAATTTTCATTTTGGTTCTTCCTCATTTATGAACCATCAGTTGGACTCCAGGCAACCTTTTATGCACTTCAATCCAAGAGGGGGTCATTGTTTAGACCTATTTTAGTTTTTATTGCTTTGGTTTGATGTATTTGATTATTTTAGGTGTTATTAAAGGTTATATAATGCCTCTCCATAAGTTTTTCATGGTTATATTGGATTTTGAATCTATCAAATGCCTAGGAAATCCTTTTCTAGGCTTGTTTTGCTTTGGATCATCTTTGCTACCTTTGCTCAGAAATTTGACTCTACAGCTGCCTTAACTTAGAGTTTTTCCATGTTTTCTAAAGGAATTCAATGTGTCTCAAGTGTTTTTAAGTGTGAAAGTACATTTTATGATCAATTAAGAGGTCATGAAGCCTAATTTTATACGTTGTCTACATTCCCCTTCTCTATTTTCCCTAATCACCTTCAAGAAGGTGATTCTCACATTGAAAATGTGTTTTAAAGATGGTCTCTAGGTGTTATTGATGTGGGTTATCTAATTTAAGAATTTAAAATTGCACTTTAAGTGATTGGAGAGCCTTACCCATGCATATTAGTGCTTAATTTCCCTCTCTCTACCTCATATACAGTCAAATGCATATATTCAAGTGTCATTTACAAAGCTATAGAGGCTTGTACGGGAGTAAAATGACAAGGATGGATCTTCATAATGGTATATGAAATATTTTAATACCTTTAATATCATGATATTGATCCTTTATAGCCTAATAAACATGGAGGAATCATCACATAGCAAAATTTGAGTTTCAGGACTTTTGTCCCTAAAGGAACAGTCAAAGAGCTAGAGGGTTTTATGGATTTCCCCCAATATGCTTGAATGATGCTCCAAGGCATCTAGCTATGTTAAATTTTTAGTTATATAATAGGATAATGAATGTGAAAAGTTTATAAGGATAACGAGCAATGGAATTTGATCATTGGGAGACCTAAAAGTGCCCTCAAAACCATAAGTGTTTGACAGTCTTCACCTATAGGATTTTAAAGGAAAGTTCACTTTAGAATTAAATATGATAATCCTATCTGTGCCATAAATTGGAAATAATACCAAATGATTAAAAATATATTTTTGAGATAAAATTTAGAGAAAATTTGGAGTTTCATTTTTTGAACCCCTTAAGCTAACCCTCTTGTCTGTACATAGGTCTGAGAGGTGTCATTGACAACTGAGTGCAAACAATGAAGTTAGAGGTGAAAGTTTAGATATAATTTTGAGTATATAAGGATAATTGGATGATTTTTAATTGAAATTAATTCAAAGGAAGTTATACCTTCATTCAAACAAATTCAAACCAATCCAAATCAACCTACAATAGGCCTGAAAAGGATCATCCATAATCATGAAGAGTATGTGGGCAATGAGTGAGAAGTAAGATATCCTTTACCTAAAATGAGATTGTATTGATAAATTTTGGTTTATATAGATGGAAATGACCTATATAAATTCATATAAAACCTAAATACAAATTTAAAAAGGGTGAAAAGGGTTAAAACCACCTATAGGTAGGGGTAGAACATGACTATCACAATCAACAGTGTTATCCTAGCTAAAGACTCAAGTTTGGAGTTGATGTTAGCTTGAGTTTCATAAGTGGATTAAAAGGGGTGGAAAGATTAAAATGACCTAAGAAACATGAAAGGAGGTCCAAAATATTAAGTCAAGGCTCAGTTTGTACCTGTAGATAGGGGTTTGGGCCTATCTTAGTCTTTACGAGTAGTGATCTAATCTTGAGAACAAGAGGTGCATTGAAAAGAAGAATTGGATTTAAGCCTAAGAAAATTAATGAAGGAACATATATATGAGTTTTAAAACACTCAATAAAATCTTTAGTATTTCCATAAAGCATGAATCAAACTCAAAATCACCTACAGGCATGATGAAGGAATTGATGCAAACAGAGGTATTGGCATGAGTTATGGTACTTCCTTGATGATTTAAGAGTAATAGGGGTGACCTAAAGTGTTTTAGGATATCAAAAGGAAAAAAAATTAATTTTTTAATCACTGATAACTTTGGTCAAGCCCATGAAACAACATTAAGGCCTTAAAACATGACTGTCTCAGCCAAGACAATGTATTGACAAGTGCAATTTGAGGAGTGCTTTGGAGTCTTAAAGGTAATTAAAGGTTGGAAAGAGTGGTAATTCACCTTTAAAAAATCAAAAATGATGTTTGGAAATTTAATATACCTTTAATTTTACAAATAAAGCACCAATGAGGGACCTAAAGGTACAAACATTGTCTTAACTCTATACCCCTGTAGATAGTCATTCCCTAAAAGGTCTACCTAAGGTTTCTTGAGATTTGGAAGGGAAAATGGAGGATTTAAGACCTAAAAATTGGTAAAATAGGTCATAATTACCTAATAAAGACTCATAAATCTTAAAAAATCATGAATTAATTGTGTTAATACTCTCTATTTTGTCTCAGAGAAGAGGCATTTTTTCATGCATGAGACTACCAATTTGGGGAAAACATGGTATGTAGGTGACCAAAAGGAAAAAAGAGGTCAAGTGAAGATTTTTTTAGATGGATAAAACATAGGGAAACATGAAAAAACACATTTTAGGGTCTGATAGTAGGCATGATGTTCCACACAAGGAGGTTTGCAGTCATCAGGGTAAGGGAGAGAATAAGCCTAGTCTCAAATGAAGGGTCATTTTTAATTTGGGCCTTAGGGAGACATATAATTTATTTGGATTACCATAATGAAGGTGAAAATAAAGTTTTATAACCATTTTTAGGTAGATAAATCCATTTGAGAGTTATTTTTGAGTCTAAGGTTCATACCAACCTCTTGGCAAGGTCTAGGCATGGTTCCAAAGCAGGGGTCTATTTTGTTTCTATCTTCAAGGGAGATATTATAATGATTAAGAGGATGATATAGGGTATATACAGAGATTTTGATACTTTTTATTTGTAGAGAAAGTCCCCAAGAAGCCATTTTTAGCTTAGGAAGCACTCAAACCCTATAAGGAAGCAAAAAATGGAGCTCAAATCTATCTATCAGAGGAAGTGTTTCACACTCTGCCCATAGAAAAATACACAAGTGTCATTTCCATTCATAATATTTTCTTCAGTATTTTGGCCAAGTGCTAATTATTTTATAAAATTTATGTTTTAGGTTTTTTATTTAAGTGTCAGGAATTGTTTCAAACATTTTGTTTGAAATAATTTCACTGAAGGATCTTTTTCAGGCTAAGGGTCAGGTCTCTTTTGGGAAAGTTATTCACACAATATTTTCAAAGGAATTATTCTACAGGAAAATGCCCTAAACAAAAATATCAAAGGGTACCTTTCTTCATTAAAGGGTCTATAACAAGAATGCCTATGGTCCATTTATAAGTTTTAGAGGGCACTTTCTTCAGAAAGTGGTCCTTTACAAAAAAAAATTGAAGGGTTATTCTCGGCAAAAGTGGTCCTTTACAAAAAGTTCAAAGGATCATTTCTCATGCAAGTACCCTACACATTTTCCCTAAGGGTATTTTCTCAGGAAGGTGTCCTAAATAATTCTTTTAAAGGGGTATCTTCAACAAAGCTGAAGGGCATCTTCCAAGCTGAAAGACACTTTCAAAAAGCCTAAAAGAATGGTTCATTACAAAAGTTCTGAAGGACATTTCAAAAGGGTGGTTCCAAAGTTCTGTAGGGCTATTATACTTCTGTAGGGCATTTTTCAAATTATTTAAGGGTACCTCTTTATAACTAAGTGGGCCAACATCAAAATCCAAAGGGTACTTTTTAGAAGAATGGCCAAAATAATTATCTATGGGAAAATTATTCAGCAAAGAGCCAAAGCAAAAGTCCAAAGAAAATAGGTTTGAGGAAAACACCCCAAAAGAATTGTTCTAATAGAGTGATAGTTTCATAGATGTCAACTTCAGGGTCATGGGCTAGTCATTGGAATTTAAATAGTAAGTCCTAGTTAGATCGATGGTCCTTAATTGAATGCTCATATTGATCTAATGACACACGGGGGTCAAGGCTTTGAGTCATTATTAATGTCTAATTAAAAGGTGAGAGGCTGAGGGACTCCATATAATGGAACATATGACCAAAGTTGAGCTGGAACAAGCTTCCAAAGGATGTTTGTAGATATACATGTGGACCTATCATTCTAAAAAATGCCATGAAGGCATACATGTAGGATTTGGAAGTTTCATCTCCAAGGCCAAATGGAATGAAAAGGAGTCTCCCCTATGTTGTTACACATCTTGATGAGCCAATGAGAAGTTGTTAGCATCAAGAAAAATCTACAATAGATGGATCCATTTACAACAACCACATTGATGCCAAAAAATTAACTCAAAATATCTTGATTCTACTAGTGTAATCATCTAGGAATAATCTTTGAGAGATCAAGATAACTATGCAACCACTTGAGGTGACATGGAGTAATCAAATGGATTGAATGAGCATCATTTGCAAAGATAGTTGTATCCATGGTCGAAGGCTTCTAACAGATTGATTCATCTTTTCAGTGTCAAAAAACCTCCCCTCTTACTTCTTTTTTTCTATAAATATAGCCCTTGGGCTAGTGAAAATAAGTTACACATTATGTATGGTGAATCCCTACTAGATTGATATCACATTTTGCCTTTAAGCATTAGTACTAGTTTGTTCTTTCAAATTTTAAATAATTGTCTGAGTATGTAAGTGATGTATAGTTATAAAAAGTGATGATTTTCCATCATTACATCCTTTATCCTTCATGCCTAAGCAATTTTTCTTAGTCTAACAGGTCATATAGAGTGCATTTAGGTGTATTAAATTGTTGTAAGTGTATAACTATTATTAGAATGTGCAATCTACCTTTCAAATAATTTACCTTATGTTATTTTATGCATCTCATCTCTATGATAAAACACTTATGTTATCACTCATAGAGCTTGATAATAGTCTATTCATGTTGTTGTATTGTGCATTAGAATATGATATCTACATGGAAAATAATATTGATGCATCACCACTTTTAGAATAGGTTTCATTTTATGCAATTTCTAACTCTTTTCCCTTTAAGAAAACTGGTTTAAATAGAAGTTATTTTTAAGAGATATACTCAGGGAGTTAGCCCTTTAAATATATAGGTTCATTTTATCTATATACGCACATGCCTAGAAATGTTCCAACATTTCCCAAATCTGGAAGAGACTTGAACACTCTCTTCTAGGGTGTAAGATTTGGTGACAACAGTTTTGGCATGCCCAGTGGGACCACTGGTTCTATTATTTTTTTACATGTTAAGGTGAATTCTGGTCTTGACAAGCCTAAGGTTTCATAAATATTCTTAATCCAACATTTGGAAACTCTAAAAAGTGAGAATATCTAGTTGTAGATCAAATTTCCCACATTATACTTCATGGTCCTCACTAGGTCATCTAGGATATTTGATCAAGCCCCTCTAGCTAAAGCTCCTGTTGAAGAACAACACCCTAAACCATTCTTAATGCTTAGAGATCCTGGATAAGGAGGTTTTGAAGGGGAAGAAGAAGAAGTTGAGGATATTGAAGAGATAGGAGATTAAGAGGAAATAGGAGAAATGGATAGGTAGCAACCTTTCCTGGCCTTCAACACTCAAAATCCAATTGACCTTCCTACATACGACCTTGTTCCTCCCAATGCTACCAAAAATATCCCTAGTTTCAATGGAGTGGGTCCTATTACCCCATATGATCATATTAGGGATATTTCAAATTTATGTAACTTCTATAATGTAATTCGAGTCAACATATCCATTAGATTGCTTGCCATGTCTCTAAAAGGTAAGGCACTTGACTGGTATAAGAATTTGAAAGGTGGTTGCATTACAAGTTGGGATAGATTTAGGGAATTGTTGGTAAATAGATTTGAGAATAAGAGTGACCATACTTAGCTAATCCACTAGCTAAATGTGATAAAGAGAGGTCCTAATGAATCCATGGGAGATTTTAATGAATTATTTCAAAGGACATGGCATAAGTTTCCACCTATCATGAGACCTCCTTCGAGCTTTGTGTTTCCCTCTTATCTCAAAGCTATTGGTACTGATATGGTCGTACTATTGTACTCAATGGGAGGATTTACTTTGCTAAATACATATGAGATAGCTATTGAAGCTAAGAATAGGTTGATATAGGTTAAAAAGCTACCTCTAAGAGTTTACATGCCTTTGTTATCTCATAGTTCAGTTAAAGCTCCAAGCGTAGCATAAGTTCCTAATGCCAATTTCAAGCTGAGAACCATTCCCAACAAGATGGATAATGGTATGATAAAGATGAAGAAATCTGGTGCTCAAACAAGCTCAATTATAGGTAAGTGCTCCACCTAACCCTCAATACTATCCTCAACAAGGCTATAGAGCTCCACCCTAATACAATTACCAAGGAAGAGGACAAGGTCAACAAGGTTTCAATAGGCAACCTAATGCTTATAATCCTAATTCCACTCCTCCCACAAACACTGTTGTTCTAGTACATGCTTATCTAGTCTAAGGAGAGGATCATTTGAACCAATAGGGAAAGCCTCAAGGTTAGTTTATGTATGATGATGGAGAAGATAAACAAGATTTGGTGGCACAAGAAGAAGCTTCTCCTTATGTGATATTAGAAGAAGCTAATCTCATGTAAAGGGATATTCATGGAGAAGGTAGCATCCAAAGTATAGGTATGATGAACTTTCAAGTGAAATATGATTATGTGTTGAACTAAAGAACATAAAATGAAGCTAACATAAGAGCCAAAAATAGGGATTTGGGATATGTTATAGGAGTACATGTGACTCCAAGTAATGCCTCTCTAAGGACACAAAGTGTGAATCCTAGTGCAGTATCTACTACCAATCATGCTCCTAAACAAAGTCAGAATGTGAGTAGGGTTGTCAATCCTACAATGTATCAAGTTCATGCTTCCTCACTACCTTCAAGAATATAATAAAATATGAATACTTCCACTCTAAACATTTTTTATTAATTAAAGAATACCAAGACAAGCATGTCTCTTTGGGAAGTCTTACATATGCTTAGTCAAAAGGAGATTTTACAAGAACAACTTTTAAAAATTCATGTAGCTCCTCAAGCTCTAAGATAAAATGGTGTAGCCCTTACCAATACTCCAAATTATGTCTTATATCCCTCCACAAAATATGAAAATCCTCCACCTTTCTACCTCACATTCATTGTGGGAGATAAGTTGATTCACAATTGTATTTTAGATAGTGGCTGATAAGTTGGGATTAAAGTATGAACCACATAGTAAAGGTGTTTTGCAACTTGATGGGACAGGTGGTGGCTGATAAGTTGGGATTAAAGTATGAACCACATAGTAAAGGTGTTTTTCAATTTTATGGGACTCCAACAAAGATAGTGGTATTGGTTATAGGTTTGAAAGTCTTTCTACATGATTGCCCAACTTTCCCTATTATATAAGACATTATGGTGGTAGACCTTCCAGCTCATTTTATTATCTATTTGTCGAAGGACTTCATGGATAAGATAAGAGAGTACCTTTATGATGATTGTTATTTTATATATTTTAAAATAAGATATGGAATTAAGGTGACTATAAGGACATAACCCTTAGCAAGGTTTCATATTGAGCCATACATGGAGACAAATTCAAATTAGAATTGTCTAATTAGTGAAGAAGAAGGTGTCATGGATGGTGAAACATCCTCCCCCCTTGAAGGTATTTTTGATATTTTAATTGATAAGTAAAACACTAAAATTTATGGAAATGATCCATATACATTAATAGAAGATACTTATTTGGGAGTTTATTGTATGCACAAAAAATATGTTTCCATTCCTTCACTCTCTAATGATCATGAACTTGAAGGGATACGGGAAATATTTTTTGATGGCTCAAGAAGCAAAGTAGGTGTAGGAATTAGTGTTATGTTAGTTTATCCATCAAATAATCAATAATAATCCTCATATATATTCCACTTTAGTTGAATCTACAATGTTGCATAATATGAAGGCCTAGTTCATGGCCTCCAATGGGCAAAGAAGAGAGGGATCAAGAATTTGAAGGTTTATGGGGATAGTGAATTAGTCATCCAACAATTGAGAAATCAAGATATAACCAAGAATTCCTTTCTTAAATCCTAAAATCATAGGGTATGGGACATACTTGAAGACTTTGATGCCTTCAACATACAACCTATACCAAGGGATTCAAATAAACACGCTAATAGATTGGCTGCCATAAGAGCACAATTTGATGTAGTTGCTAATATAGGGAAGGAGAAAGATCAATATCATATCAAGGTCATTATGAGGCCTTATATTATAAATAATTAAGTGTCATGGAAAGTGTCTGAAAGTGATGAAAACATTGCACACTTCTTACAAAATGAGGTAAAATTCTCCTCAAGGAACCAAAAGAGATTGCATGATAAATATGAATAACAAGTTATTCAGCTGAAGAAAAATAAGATATCTAAAGGACTGATTACTTTGGAGAGTGTTTTAAATGAATATGATCAAAAGAAGAAATAAAGAGTGAGCATGTCCATGGAATAAGATATCTATGAGAGAGTCATGATTTACAAGGACAAGCTTCTAAAAATTGGTAAGATATGTTCCTTATCTGAGAGGCAGGCCTTTATTGAATTATGCAAAGAGTTTCATGACATGTTTTCTTGGGAATATAAGGATTTGATCCAAATATAGATCATCACACCATTGATTTATAACATGGGGCTAAACCAATTAGGTAGAAACAAAGGCTTATCAATTCAAAGATAGAGGAACTCATGAAGAAAGAATTGACAAGTTGATTGAGTCTAGGATCATCTTTCCTATCAAACACTCAACTTGGGTGGCTAATATTGTACCTATCCAAAAGAATAATAGAGAGATTAGAATTTGTGTGGATTTTTGAGACCTTAATAGGTTGTATCTCAAGGATCATTATCCACTACCTTCCATGGAACAAATTCTATAAGTTGTTTTAGGTTCTCAATACTTTTCACTTCTTGATGGTTATTCAGGTTATAATCAAATACAGGTGAATGGAGAGGATCAATTCAAGACAACCTTCACTAAAAAATGGGGGAAATTTTCCTATAGGAAGATGCCATTTGTTTTTTTTAATGTTGGAGCTACATTTCAAAGGGTAATGGACATGGATTTTAAAGGTTTGATCAATGAGATTTGGCTTATGTACCTTGATGATATAACTATTTTTTCAAAAGATGCTACTGATCATATGGATCATCTAAGGTAAGTGTTTGAGAAGTGTAGGGAGTATGGAATATCCCTTAATCCAAAAAAGTGCATCTTTTCTATCCATGAAGGTAAGTTATTGGGTCATATTATTTCAAAAGAAGGCTTGTCTATTGACCCCAAAAGGATTGAGTCTATTCTAAGCTTGTCTTTGCCTCAACACAAGTAAATACTTCAAATATTCTTGGGGAAATAAAAATTGTAAGAAGGTTTATTCCAAGCTTTTCAACTTTGGTAAAGCCTATCATGACCATGTTCATGAAGAACCAAGCTTTTGTTTGGACAAAGAAAGGTAAGAGTAGCTTTGAGGTAATCAAATAAACAATTGAAAAATCTCGTACTCTTTTGAACCCAAACTTTTCCAAAGATTTCATACTCTATACCTTTGCTAATCTTGATACAATCTTAGCTATGCTTATGAAAAATAATGATGAAGAGGTAGAGAAACCAATTGCATTATTTAGCTAAAGATTAGAAGATTATGAGGTCAAGTATACATTTGTTGAAAAACAAGCTCTAGCTATGATAAGAGGATTATAAAAATTTAGACACATTGTTTCAAATAACAAGATACATGTCATGGTTTCTCATCTAAGCACTAAGGAGTTTTTCCTAAGCAAAGACCTCAATGAAACGAGAGCTAGGTGGATTACCAAGGTAATGGAGTATGATGTGGTTATTAAGGTGACAAACTTGGTAAGAGGAAAATGGTTATGTGAGCATTTAGCTTCAAAATTTCAATATCCAAAAGAGGAAGTCTTAATCAACCAAGTTCACCCTTAATCAACTGATCACATACAAATTTAAAGTTGGACACAAGACATCATTAATTTTCTTTAAAATGGTGGGTGCCCCAATGGCTTGAACAAGTCTCAAAGGAGGTATTTTATATTTCAATCCATTCCTTATTATCTTATAGATGGTGTTATATTTAGGAAAGATGTGAATGGTGTGCTATTGAGGTATGTTAATATGATTAGTTTGGTATGCTGTTGGAAAATTTTCACAATAGTGAAAATGGAGGTCATTTCTCTCCCAAGACAATGATTGTAAAGATAATGAGGACTGGTTACTATTGGTCTAGTATTTTTAAGGACTACTACCATTGGGCTAAGATGTGTCCTCAATGTGTCTTCTTTGTAGGCAAATAGAAACTTGTAGCCCTTTCATTGAATCCTGTCCAAGTAGACTAACCTTTCAGAAAATGGGGCCTTGATTTCATTGGTGTGATCAACCTTCCATCAAGTGCTGGACACAAATGGATATTGATTGCTACTAACTACTTTACAAGGTGAGTGAGGCTATTGCTTTAAAGGAGGCAAGTGAAAATGTTATCTTGGAGTTCTATGAGAACATTATAACAAGGTTTGGAGTTCCCCATGTTATCATTTTTGATAATGCACTTGCTTTCATAAGTGTTAAAATTTTTGATTGGGTAAATAGGAATGGAGTTTACTTGAGTACCTTATCCAACTATTACCCTCAAGGTAATGGATTGGCTGAGTCTACTAATAATAATCTCATCAAGATCATCAAAAGGACATTAGAGAATAATCAAAGAGCATGGTATACCAAATTGAAGATAACATTATGGGTTGATAGGATTAATCCTAAGAGATTAGTTGGTAACTCTCCCTTTGTGATTATTTATGGGAGAGAGGCTAGGCTTTCCATATCTCAAGAACTCCCTACTCTAGAACTTGCACATCAGCTAGAACTACTTGAAAATACTCTAATAGAAGTTAGATTGATAGAACTAATGCAGCTATAAGAAGTAAGAGACAATGCATACAAGGCCATGAAACATCACCAAGTACTCATGAAGAAGTCCTTTGAAAAACTAGCAAGTATAAAAGTGTTTAAGGAAGGTGACTTGGTTTTAAAATGAGATGAGGATAAAGCAAAACTAGACAGACATACAAAGTTTGATGCTTATGGAGTGGCCCTTACATCATTAGCAAGTACAAGCAAAGCAACTCCTTTCAATTGACTAAGATGAATGGAGAATAATTACCTATCCCTATGAATGAGATATATCTAAAGTTTTGCTATTAGTCCTTATGAGTCTATTTTGTAAATAGTAGCATAGATGTGTGTGTGTTTAGTCTAGTTTTATTTTGGTTTGGTTGTGTTCCCTAAGATTTCTAGTTGAACACATGCATGTTTCCTTTGGTTTGATATTGTGTTCCTTAAGTGATTTTTAGCATAGGTATATTTCTTTTTTTTTATTTGGTGCGTGTCTTTGCCTTTGTGCGTGTGGATCAATTAGCTTATGTCCATTGAGCCAAAGGTTTATTTAAGTAATTTTGGGTGATTTATGCATGACTCCATGCCCAATGGAAGGATTTAGGCAATTGGTCTTAGGCATAGCAGGCATGCCACCCCTAGGAATCACCAAGAATGTTGGCCAATTTTCACTCCCAAGTTTTGCATCTTTTTTTTGGCTAAGTAAAACATTCAAAATCTATTTATCAGAGGAAGCATTTCAAACTATGCCCACAACAAATTGCACAAATGTTATTTCCCTTCCAAATCTTTTATTTGGTCTTTTGGCCAAGTGCTAATTCTTTTGGCAAAGTTATGTTTCAATTTTTTTATTCAAGTGTTGGGAATTATTTCAAACATTTTATTCAAAACAATTTCCCCAAAGGATCTTTTTTGGGCTTAAGGGTCATGTCTCTTTTGAGAAAGTTATTCATACAATCTTTTCGAAGGAATTGTTTTATATGAAATTGCCCTAAACAAGAATCCAAAAGGGTACCTTTCTTCATCAAAGGGTCAAAAACAAGAATGATGATGATCCATTTATATGTTTTGAAGGGTTATTTTCAAAAAAAGTGGTCCTTTACAAAAAGTTTGAAGAATCATTTCTCATGCAAGTGACCTACACATTTTCCTGAAGGGTTTTTTTTTGGGATGGTGTCCTAAATAATTATTCTAAAGGTGCATCTTCAATAAAGCTGAAGGGCATCTTCCAAGCTGAAAGGCACTTTCAAAAATCCAGAAAGAATGGTTTGTTATAGAAGTTCTGAAGGACATTTCAAAAGGGTGGTTCTAAAGTTCTACAGGGCCATTCTACTTCCATAGGGAATTTTTAAAATTATCAAAGGGTACCTATATATAACGAAGTGGGCCAAAAGTAAAATTCCAAGGGTACTTTTTGAAAGAATGGCCAAAGGAATTATCCATGAGAAAATTTTTCGAGAAAGAGCCAAAGCAAAAGTCTAAAGAAAATAGGTTTGAGGAAAACACCCCAAAAGAATTATTCTAGTAGAGTGAAAATTACATAGGAATTAACTTTAGGGTTATGGGATAGCCATTGGTGTTTAAATAGTGGGTCATAGGTAGATCGATGGTCCTCACTCGAATGCTCATATCGATCCAACAGTGCGTGGGGGTAAAGGATATGAGTCATTATCGATGGTCAATTAAAAGGTAAAAGTCTAAGGGAATCTATGGGAATGAAATATCTGACCTAGGTCAAGCTAGAACAAGATTCCAAGGGACATTTGTAGATATACATGTGGATCCATCATTCTAAAAAATGCCATGAAGGAACACACATAGGCTTTGGTAGTTTCATCTCTAAGGCTAAACAGAATGAAAATGACTCTCCCCTATGCCATTACACATCTTGATGAGCTAATGAGAAGCTTTTAACATCAAAACAAATCTACAATAGATGGATCAATTTGTAAAAACCACATTGATGCTAGAAACTTAGCTCAAAATATCTTGTTTTTGCTAGTGTAATCATTTAAGAAGCATATTTGTGTAACCACTTGAGGTGACATAGATCAATCAAATGGCTTGAATCAACATCATTTACAAAGATAGTTATAGCCATGGTTGGAGGCTTCTACTAGATTTACTCCTCTTTTTAGTGCCAAAAAACCTCCCCTCTTACTTCCTTTTGGCTATAAATATAGCCCTTGGGCTAGTTAAAACAAGTTCCACATGATGTATGGCAAAGCCCTGCTGGATTGATATCACATTTTGCCTTTGAGCATTAGTACTAGTCTATTATTTCAAGTTTTTGAACAAATATCTGAGTGTGTAAGTGATGTATAGTGATAAGAAGTGATTATTTTCCATCCTTCCATCCTTTATCCTTCATGCCTGAGTAAAAGTTCTTAGTCTAATAGGTCATATAGATTGCATTTAAGTATGTTGAATTGCTATAAGTGTATAACTATTCTTGGAATGCATAATCTACCTTTCAGTTTATTTACCTTGTGTTATTTTATGCATCTAACCTCTATGCTAAAACTGAAACACTTATGTTAGCACTCATAGATCTTGATAATAATCTATACATGTTGCTATATTGTGTACTAGAATATGATATTTACATGGAAAATAATCTTGGTGCATCACCACTCTTAGAGTAGGTTTCCTTTTATGCAATTTATAACTCTTTTCCCTTCAAGTAAAGTAGTTTAGAAAGAATTTATTTTATAGAGATACATTCAAGGAAATATCCCTTTAAATCTAGAGGTTCATTTCCTCTATAGGTATACCCACATGCCTGGAAATGTTCCAATATTGCCCAAATCTAGTTAAGACTTGAATTATATCTTTTGGGGTGCAAGATTTGGTGCCAATAATAAGTTTACCCATAACTTGAGAGATGATTCCATGTTGTATAAAATTGTAGGAACCTCATAAAGTATCTTAGGGTGCATAATTTGATGACAATAGTTTTGACATGCCCAGTGGGACAATTGGTCCTAATTATTTCATATCAAGGAGAATGCTGGTCTTGACAAGCCCAAAGTTGAAGAAGTGTTTCTAATCCAATATTTGGTGACTCCAAACGGTGAGAATCTCTAGTTGTAGATACATTTTTCTATAGTATACTTCATGGTCCTCACTAGATCATCTTATAGTAGAATTTTATCTTAAGTCCCTCTACTTGAAACTCCTCTTGAAGAACAACATCCTAAACCATTCCTAACTTTTAGAGATTTCAAACAAGAAGGTTTTAAATAGAAGAGGAGGTTGAAGAAATAATAGATCAAGAAGAATAAGAAGAGATGGCTAGGCAACAACTTTTCCCAGCCTTCAACACCTAAAATCCAATTAACCCTCCTACATATGACCCTATTCTTCCCAATGATACCAACAGTCTCCCTAATTTCAATGGAGAAGGTCTTGTTACCCCATACAAACACATTAGGGACATTTCAAACTTTTTCAACTTCCACAATATCACCTAACCTAATATAGCTATTAGATTACTTGCCATGTCTCTAAAGGGTAAGACACTTGATTGGTATAAAACTTTGGAAGGTGGTTACACTACTAATTAGGATGGTTTTGGGGAATTATTGGTGAGTAGGTTTGAGAACAAGAGTTATTATTGTTCATTAATCCACTAGCTTAATGTGATAAAGAGAGGTCCTAATGAATCCATGGGATATTTCAAAGAGTATGGCATAGGTTGCCACCTATCATGAGGCCTCCTCCAAGCTTTTTATTGCCCACCTATCTCAAGGATATTAGCACTAATGTGGTAGTAATGTTACAATCAATGGGAGGATTTACTTTATCTAAGGCATATGAGATATCCATTGAAGTTGAGAATAGTTTGATATAAGCTAAGATAATACCCCCAAGAGTTTACATGCCCTTGTTGTCTCATTATTTAGTTAAATCCCCAAACATATCACAAGTTCCCAATACCAATGTCAAACCTAGAACCACTCTAAATAAGGTGGATAACCATATTAATAAATATGAAGTGATTAGAACATTACAAGCCCATGTCAAACATGCCTAATTACATGCAAATGTTCCACCCAATCCTCAATACTATCCTCAACAAGCCTATAGACCTCCATCACAATACAATTATCAAGGAAGAGGATAAGGTTAACAAGCTTTCAATAGGTAGCTCAATGCCTATAATCCTAATTCTATTCCATCCACAAGGGTTATTGTTCCACTCAATACTATTTTAGTTCAAGAAGAAGAACATATGGATTATTAGGGACAATCTTAAAATCAATTTGGGAATGATGGTGAATAAGGTTGTCATGCTTTGGTGGCAAAAGGAGCTACTCCTTATGTTACAATAGAAGAAAAACTCTTGTGTAAAGGGATGTTCAAGGAGAAGGTAGTAGCCAAAGTACTAGTTTTATGAATTTCCAAGTAGAAGACAATTATGTGTTAAATGATAATACCTCAATTTTAGCCAACACAAGGGATAAAAAGAGGGCTTTAGGAGATAATCCAATAACACAAGTGAATCTAAGTAGTGGCTCTCCAAGGCCACAAAGTACAATTACCAATGTAATAGATCCTACCCGTCACACTACTCCTCAAAGTTAGAATGTGAGAAAGGCTGCCAAACCTCCAATACAAAAATTTCAAGCTCCCTCATTTCCTTTAAGAATGCAAGACAAGGTGAATGCTTCCTCTCTAAATACTATTGATTGTTTGAAGAATACCAAGACAAGCATTTCTCTTTGGGAAGTCTTGAAAATTCCTAGCCAAAAGAAACTTCTACAAGAACAACTCTCAAATATTCATGTAGCCCCTCAAGCTCCAAGACACAATGGTGTAACCCTTACTAACATAACTAATTATGTCCTAGAACCATCCACCAAATTTGAAAAAAATCCTCCTTTATATCTCACACTCATTGTGGGAGATAAATTAGTTCACAATTGCATTATGGATAGTGGAGCTAGTATTATGGTTATGCCTAAAGTGGTTGTTGACAAGTTGGGACTGAAGTATGAGCCTCATAGTAAGGGTGTATTACAACTTGATGGAACTCTAGCCACTATGGTCAGGTTGTTTGAAGGTCTGAAAATTTTATTACATTATTTTCCAAGTTTCCCCATCTTACAAGATATTATGGTGGTTGATCTTCCAGCTCACTTTGCTATTTTCTTATCAAGAGAATTCACGAGTCAAATTAGAGGGTACCTTATAGCTGATTTGTCTTTTATAGATTTTAGAACAAGATATGGATCTAAATTAACTATAATAACACAAACCTTGGCAAGGTTCCACATTTAACTATATGTGGAGACAAATTCAAATCAGAATTGTACAATTAGTGAGTAAGAAGAAGATGTGATTGGTGGTGAAGCATCCATCCCACTTGAAGGCATTTCTAATCTTTTCCTTGATGATTATGGTACTGAAACATATGAACATGATCCCTATTCATCCATATAAGAAACTGATTTGGGAGTGTATTGTATGTATGCAAAAAATACTCTTATACCCTCACTCACTAATGAAGATCATGAACTTGAAGGGACATGGGAAATGTTTTTTGATGGATCTAAAATCAAGGTAGGAGCAGGAGCTGGTGTCATGTTGGTTTTTGACTCAAAGAACCAATATTACTCTTCATATAGATTCCATTTCAGTTGTACTTGTAATGTGGTAGAATATGAAGGCTTGGTTCATGGCCTCCAATGGGAAAAGAGAAAGGGAATTAATTAATTTGAAGGTCTATGGGGATAGTGAATTGGTCATACACTAAGTGAGAAACCAAGCTACAACTAAGAATCCTTTGCTTAATTCCTAAAAATATAGGGTATGGGATCTACTTAAAAGTTTTGATTCTTTCAACATATAACCTATACCAAGAGATTTAAATAAGCATGCTGATAGGTTGAATATCATAGGAGCACACTTTGATATAGTCGATAATGTAAGCAGCAAGAAAGATCAATCTCATATCAAGGTCATTATGAGACCCTCTATTCTAGATAATGAAGTGTCATGGTAAGTATTTAAAAATGATAAAGACATTTCCCATTTCTTGAAAAATGAGGTAGAATTCTCTTCAAAAAATCAAAAGAAGCTTCAAAATCAATATAAGGACAAGTCATCCAGCTAAATTCAAACAAGATACCTAGAGGGCTGGTTGCTTTGGAGAGTGTTTTTACTGAGGATGATAAAAAGAGGAAGGAAAGGGTGAGCATGTCCACAAATGAAGAGAACTATGAAAGAATCATGATCTTTAAGGACAAAATTCTAAAAATTGGTAAGATATATTCTCCATATGAAAGGCAAACCTTTATTGAATTATGTAAAGAGTTTCATGATGTATTTGCTTGGGAATACAAGGATTTGAAATGGTTTCATCTAAGTATATATCATCACACCATTGAGTTAGAACCTAGAGCTAAACCAATTAGGAAAAAAAGGCCAATCAATCCTAAGATAGATGAACTCATGAAGAAGGAGCTTACCAAATTGATTGAGTCTAGGATTATCTTTCCTATCAAGAACTCAACTTGGGTAGTTAATCTTGTACTTGTCTAAAATAAGAGTGGAGAAATCAAAATTTGTGTGGCTTTTAGATACCTTAATAAGGTTTATCTAAAGGATCATTATCCACTACCTTATATGGAGCAATTTTTTCAAGTTTTTTCAGTTTCTCAACATTTTTCACTTCTTGATGGCTATTCAGGCTACAACCAAATATTAGTGAATGAAGAGGACTGGTTTAAGATAACCTTTACTATAAAATGGGGAACCTTTGCCTATAGGAATATTCATTTTGGTTTGTCTAATGCTAGAGCTACCTTTCAAAGGGCAATGGACATGGATTTTAAAGGTTTGATCAATGAGATATTTCTTGTGTACCTTGATGATATAACCATTTTTTCAAAAGATGCTAATGATCATATGAAACATCTAAGACAAGTGTTTGAGAAGTGTAGAGAGTATGGAGTATCTCTTCATCCAAAGAAGTACATCTTTTATGTCCATGAATGTAAGCTATTGGGTCATATTATTTCAAAAGAAGGTTTGTCTATTAACCCTAAAAATATTGAAGCCATCTAAGGCTTGTCTTTGCCTCTACACAAAAAAGGACTACAAAGTTTTTTGGGTAAAACAAACTTTGCATGAAGGTTCATTCCAGGTTTTACAACTTTGGTGAAACCTATCACATCCATGCTTAATAAGAACCAAGCTTTTGCTAGGATAAAAGAAGGTAAAATTAGTTTTGAGGCAATCAAATAAGAAATTGCACAATATCCTACTCTCTTAAATCCAAAATTTTCCAAATATTTCATACTCTATACCTTTGATAATCTTGATATAATCTTAGCTATGCTCATGTAAGAGAATGATGAGGAAATAGAACAACCAATTACATTCTTTAGCCAAGGATTGGAGGACTATGAGGTCAAGTATACATTTGTTGAGAAACAAGCTCTAGTTATGATAAGGGGATTGAAAAAATTTAGACACATGATTTCAAATAACAAGATACATGTCATGGTCTCTCATCCTAGCACCAAGGAGTTTCTTCTAAGCAAAGATCTCAATGAAATGAGAGCTAGGTGGATTACAAAGGTAATGAAATATGATGTTGATATCAAGATAACAAACTTGGTGAGAGGGAAAGGGTTTTGTGAAAGTTTAGCCTTATATCTTCAAAGGTCAAAAGGGGAAGACATAGTCAATCAAACTCATCCCCAATCAGCTAATCACATACCAATTCAAAGTTGGACACAAGATATCATTGACTTTATCTCAATTGGTAAGTGTCCCAATGGCTTGAAAAAGTCTTAAAGAAGGTATTTTAGATTGAAAACCATTATTTATTGTCTTGTAGATGGTATTCTCTTTTATAAAGATGTGTTATTAAGGTGTTTTAACAATGATCAATTTGGTATGTTGCTAGAAAATTTTCATGATGGTGTGGATGGAGATCATTTCTCCCTTAAAATAATAGCAATAAATATAATGAGGGCTGGCTATTATTGGCCTAGCCTATTCAAGGATTGCTACAATTGGGATAAAATGTGTCCTCAATGTGCCTTCTTTGTAGGCAAACAAAAGCTTGCAGCCCTTTCATTGAATCCTATCCAAATAGACCAGCCCTTCATGCAATGGGGCCTTGATTTCATTGGTATGATCAATCCTCCATAAAGTACTAGACACAAATGGATATTGACTACAATTGACTACTTCACAAGATGGGTAGAAGCTATTGAATAGAAAGAGGCAAATGAAAATGCTATCTTGGAATTTTATGAGAGCATCATAACAAGGATTGGATTTTCCTATACCATCATATATGATAATGTACTTGATTTTATGAATGATAAAATTTTTTATTGGGCAAATAGGAAGGTATTTACTTGAGCACCTCATCTAATTATTACCCTCAAGGTAATGGATTGGCTGAGTCTACCAATAAGAATCTCATCAAGATTATCAAGAGAACATTAGAAAATAATCAAAGGGCATGGTGAAGATAGCCTTATGGGTTGACATGATCACCCATAAGAGGTCAATTGGAAATTATCATTTTGTACTTGTTTATGGAAAATAAGATAGATTGTACATATCTCAAGAAATGCCTACTTTAGATCTTGCACATTAGTTGGGACTACTTGAGAATACTCTAATGGAAGTCAGATTGACAGAACTAATGTAGTTATAAGAAGCAAGGGATAAGGCACATAAGAATATGGAACACCATAAAGTACTCATGAAGAAGTATTTTTACAAGAGATCAAGTACAAGAGTGTTCAAATAAGGTGACTTAGCCTTGAAATGGAATGAAGATAGAGCAAAACCAAGTAGACATACAAAATTTAATGCCTTGTGGAGTGGACCTTACATCATCAACAAGTACAAATAGAGAATTTTTTTTCAACTATCTAAGATGAATGGAGAAGAGTTTCATATCCATATTAATGATATACATCTGAATTTCTGTTATTAGTCCTTATAAGGTAGTTTTGTAAATAGTAGCATAGGTGTGTGGTTTCGTTTGGTTGTGTTCCCTAAGTGCTCTAGGTTGAGCACATGTCTGTTTCCATTGAGTGTGTCTTATGGTGTGTGTTTTCCTTTAGTTTGGTGTGTTTTTCAAAGGCACTTGAGTGTTGCATAAGTATTAGAAAGACTCCATGGCCCAATGGAAGGATTAGGCAATTAGTTTTAGGCATAGCTGGCATGCCACCCCTAGAAATCACCAAGAATGTTGACCAAATTTAACCCCAAGAAAAATTTGGGTCAAACCCTACTATTTTTTAACTTTTAATAAGGTTCCCATGTGTCTTATAGGGTGTTATTTTGGTCTAATGTCTTACTCATCCTTCCCCTAGTCTTTGTTAAAGTCCATTCTCCTAGTACTGGCCTAGTCAACAAAAGTCAAAGTTGGTCAAACTTTGTCAAATATGGTCAAAATATTAAATTGTGTTTAAAATTTCCTAAGATGGCATTTAACATGTTTCCAAGTCATTACTTTATCTTTCACCTTGTTTCATATGCAAAAAAGATCAATTGGCCACATTTTTAGCTCAATTAATGACATGTACAAATTTTTTCAAGCAATAAAATTGTCACCAAGCTATGGTTCAATGTGGGAGAGGTTAGATAATGTTATGATCTATTAGATGATAGTTATATAATCAGTTATGATTAGGAAATGATAATTTTCCTTATTTTTAGGCCCTTTTGGGCACTTGTATGGACTCTTTGAGTTCGCTAACAGCTTAAAACATGGGTGTAGTGCCTATTCACATCCATAAAAACATTTAAATGCTTGGAGTTTATAGAGTTCATCAAAAAGTTTAGTTTTTCTCCTATTTCCTCCATTTTCTCTTTGTAAGCTAAAGAAGGTCAAATTCAAACACTTGGTATAGACCATACAAGTGGAGTTGGGAAGAATGGTTTTTGGGGGCAGATAGTAATTTAATTATCATTAAAATCCATAATAATAAGTTTCATTTTGGTTCCTCCTCCTTTATGAACCATCAGTTGGACTCCAAGCAGCCTTTTATGTACTTCAATCTAAGAGGGGGTCATTGTTTACACTTGTTTCAAATTTTATTGCTTTGGTATGATGTATTTGATTGTTTTAGGTGTTATTAAAGGTTATATAATTCCTCTCCACAATTTTTTCATGGTTACATTGAATTTGGAAGCTATCAAATACCTAGGAAAGGCCTTTCTAGGCTTGTCTAGCTTTGGATCATCTTTGCTACCTTTGCTCAGAAATTTATATCTATAGGTGCCTTAACTTGGAGGTTTTACATGATATGTGAAGGAATTAAATGTGTCTCAAGTGTTTTGAAGTGTGAAAGTGTATTTTATGATCAAGGAAGAGGTCATGAAGCCTAATTTTATACGTTGTCTACATTCCCCTTCTATATTTTCCCTAATCACCTTCAAATAAGCGATTCTCTTATTGAAAATGTGTTTTTAAGATGCTATATAGGTGTTATTGATGGGGGTTATCTAATTTAATAATTTAAAATTAAACTTGAAGTGATTGGAGAGCCTTACCCCTATATATTAGTGCTCAATTTCCCTCTCTTTACCTCATATACAGTCAAATGCATATTTTTGAGTGTCATTTGTAGAGCTACAAAGGCTTGTATGGGAGTAAAATGACACAGTTAGATCTTCATGTTGGTCTATGAAATAGGTTGATACCTTGAATATAATGATAGTGACCCTTGATAGCCTACTAAAGATGGAGGAATCATCACATATAAAAATTATGAGTTTCAATACTTTTGTCCCTAACGAAACTAATCAGAGAGCAGGGTTTTATGGATTTATCCCAATATGCTTGAATGATGCCCCAAGGCATCTAGATATGTTAAATTTTAAATCATATCATAGGAAAATGAATGTGAAAAGTTTATAAGGATAATTATCAATGGAAGGTGATCATTGGGATACCCAAAATGCCCTCAAAAACACTGGTTTTTTACGGTCTTTACCTATAGGATTTTAAAGGAAAGTTCACTTTGTACTTCAATATGATAATAATATCTATTCCATCAATGGTAAATCATAAACAATGATTCAAAATTTATTCCTGATCCAAAATTAAGAGATAAGGTGGAGTTTCATGTTTCTATCCCCTTAAGCTAACCCTCTTGTCCATACATAGGCCTGGGAGGTGTCATTTGCAGCTGAGTGCAAATAGTGAAGTTGGAGGTGAAAGTTTAGATATAATTTTTAGTCTCCAAGGAGAAGGGGATGTTTTTTAATTAAAATTAATTCAAGATAAGTTATACCTTCTTTCAAACAGATTCAAACCAATCCGAATGAACCTACAGTAGGCCTGTAAAGGATCATCCTTAGTCATGAAGAGTATGTGGGCAATGAGTGAGAAGTACAATCTCCTTTGCCTCAAATGAGATTGTATTAATAGATTTTGGTTTATATATATGTAAATTACTTTTATAAACTCATATAAAACCTAAATACAAAGTGAAAAAGGGTGAAAAGGGGAAAAACCATCTATAGGTAGGGGTAGAACATAACTGTCATAGTCAACAATGTTATCCTAGCTAAAGACTCAAGCAGGGAGTTGATGTTGGATTGGGGTTTAAAAGTGGATTAAAAGGGATGGGAAGAATAAAATGACATAATAAAAATTAATTTAGTTACAAAACATTAATTAAAGGATCAATTTGCACCTATAGAAAGGGGTTTGGGCCTGTCTCAGTCTTTATGAGCATTGCTCGAATCTTGGGAACAAGAGGTGCATTGAAACCAAGAATTGGATTTAATCATAAGAAAATTTATGAAGGAAAATATATATTAATTTTAAAAAACTCAATAAAGTTTTTATTATTTATATAAATCATTAATAAAACTCAAAATCACCTACATGCCTAATGAAGGAATTGATGCAAACAGAGGTACTGACATGAGTCATGGTACTTCCTTGATGATTTAAGAGGAATAAAGGTGAAATAAAGTGTTTTGGGATATAAAAATGAAAAAAATATAATGTTTTAATCAATAATAACTTTTTTCAATCCCATTAAACAACCATAAGGCCTTAAAATATGACTGTCTCAGCCAAGACAGTGTATTGGTAAACACACTTTAAGGAGTGCTTTGGAGTCTTCAAGATAATTAAAGGTTGGAAAGATTGGTAATGGGACTTAAAAACCTCCATAATTATGTTTTGAAATTTAATATACATTAAATTATACAAATAAATAACCAATGAGGGACCTAAAGGTACAAACACAGTCTTAATTCCATACTCCTATAGACAGTCATTCCCTAAAACATATACCTAAGGATTATTGAGATTTTAAAGGGTAAAAGGAGGAATTAAGACCTTAAAATTGGTAAAATATCTCTTAATGACATAATAAATACTCTAATACATTCAAAAGTCCTGAATGAATGGTGATAATACTCTATATTTTGTCTCAGAAAAGAGGTAGTTTTTCCATGCACGAGACTATTAATTTGGGGAAAAAGTGGTATGTAGGTGACCAGTAGGAAAAGAGATATCAAGTGAATATTTATATATATGGATAAAACCTAAGAAAACATGAATAAATAACTTAGAGTGTCTGAGATTTATCAGAATTTTTCACACAAAGAGGTTTACAACCATCAGGGTAAGGAAGAGAATAGGCCTAGTCTCAGATAAAGGGCCATTTTCAGTTTTGGATTTAGGGAGAAATATAATTGATTTGGATCACATTAATGAATTTTGAAATGATGTTTGAACCATTTTTAGTTATGGAAATCCATTTTAGAGTTATTTTTGAGTCCAAGGTTCAAACAAACCTATTGACAAGGTCTAGGCATGGTTCCAAAGCAGGGGTCTATTTCATTTCTATCTTCAAGGGAGATATTATAATGATTAATAAGATATTTTAAGGTATAATAAAATATTTTAAAACTTTTTATTTTCATATAAAGTCCAGAAGAATCCATTTTCAACTTAGGAAGAACTCAAACCCTATAAGGAAGGAAAAAATGGAGCTCGAATGTCAACTTTAAGTGCTTAAAAATTCCACCAAGATTTGCATGGGACCTTGAGACATTAAAAGAAGTTTAAAGAGGTCCTTGAGGTACCTTTAGTGTCATTTTTTCAAGATTTAAAAGTGTAACCTTTATGAATAAAGGCTAATACTGAAAGTGACTAGAAACCCTTGTAAACCCTCCATAAGGACTCGACTAGAGAAGTGAGGCTCAAAGTACATCTAGATGAATGAATTTGACCTTGAGGATAAAAGAGAAGTTGTTTAAAACTCCATGAATTTAAAATAAATGTAATTGGATTTTACAAAATCCATACAAGTGGAGCATAAAGTAGGTTTTCTTGACATTTTCTTATGTTTTGTAGGTCCTAAAGATGACGATGAGATGTCAAGCACTTTGGGAAGTATATTGAGACTTTAGGAAACTATCCATGAAATTTTAAGACCTTATAAATACTCATAAATTCCTCTACTAGCTATCTATATTTAGCCTATCTAAACTATCATCTAGAATGACATAGTGGACAAGGTAGAAACTCAAGTTTGGTGGCTTTTTATGATGTTTTTGATGAATCCAAGCATATGAGGTGTCCCAAAATGTGTCACATAACTATTGGTATGGATTATTTAGGAAGGATGGAAATATTCATGTGCCAAGTGTGCCTATTGGAGAGTGATCTTCATGATAGGTGATGATTGAGTTTTGTAAGAGAATATCACGATCAAGAAAAATCCAAATTCATGTGAAGGATTATTTGTAACAACCTCTCCTCATCATACATAAGACACTTGTCCTAACTTGCTTTGGAATGCTAAAAAAGAAGTCTATCATGAAGGAAGTTTCACAAGAAAGAATGATTCAAAAGATTGCTATGCCATATTTGGAGAAGAGGCTTATTTGGGAACACAATGATGTGCAAATCAGTTTCATAACTCCTTTTTTATCTAATCCACATGAATTATAACTGATTTTCACCTTTGGACACTTTTCCTTGTGCCTCTTTAGTTCCTTTCCCCTCTCTCTCCTTCTAGGTTTTATAAATGAAGCCATTTGAGCTATTGTATAGATATACACAGTTGGTAAGGTGAAGCCCTAATAATATGACATTACATTTTGTCTTTGAACATTGAATACAAGTTCAATTTTAAGTTTGTGAACTTTTTGTCCAAGTGTGTGAGTGATGTATAGTGGAGCTAAGTGATGGTGTCATCCTTACTCCTCTTTATCCTTCATGTTTAAGTGAGAGTTCTGATTTAATAGGTCATGTGAAGTCTATGAATGTAAAAGGCTCCTCTTCAAGTATGAAATTTTCTCTATGGTGTGCAATCTACCCCTAGATCAGTTATCTTGTTGATTATCTTATGTATGCCTACCTTCAAATTAAAACACTATGTTAGGATCCTCGAATGCCTAGAATTTCTCTTAGAAAGATTTGTTGCTTAGTAGGAGTGTGATAGTCTATGGGATATGTCTTGGTTTATCACATTTTTAGTGTAGTTTCCTTTTCATGCAAACCCCTAACCATTTTCCCATAAACAAGTATTAGATTAGGTGATAAGAACTAATAGATGAATCTATGGAGCCAATCCTCATAATCCAGAGATTCATCTCTCTTATAAGCTCACCCAAAACTTGAGAGATGATTCCATGTTTCATCAAATTGTAAGAACCTCATAGAGTATCCTACGGTGCAAAATTTGATCACAACAGGTCTTTCAAAATCCTTGAAGGTGACAAGGTTGGAAATTTGGAGAGCACCAACAAAGGCTACCAAAGGTTAAGGGTCTTTAGGTTGGAAATTTACCAATTGTAATGCCTCTATTATTTTTTGGTGATGATGAGGTGAAGTAGTAATTAACTCACATAAGTTCATCTTCATTGGGGTCTAGTGAAGTATTTTGAGCACCACCCACTTGATGGATTCAGAAGGGTTAGATTGGGAGGAACCTAAGATAGATACCTTGGGTTTAGATGAAGGTGAAGATGTTTAGGTAGGGTTTGGTTGGGAGGTAAATGATGGGTATGTATATGGGATGGACACTTTTTCTTTCCCCTTATACCTCTATTGTTCTCTCATGACCACATGGATGTTATGGATAGAGGAAAGAGTTAGGATAAGAGATGGGTTTGGTTCCTCATCACTCTAAGGTGAGAGTGGGGGAATAAGAAGTGATTGGGTGGTGGTTATTAGATTAGTAATGGACTCATGAGATTTTCATCTATTAATAGATCATCCTCATCATAGATTTGATGGATAATGTTTTGGAGAGATTTTTAGTTCTCTCTGTCATGTCCTAGTGTCCTATGATAGAAGCACACTTGGTGGTCATTATACCAGATGGGTTTTAGACCAAGAGGGTTGAATGAATTGATGGGGGGTAAGGTCAAGAAATAATCTTGCAATAACCTTTGGAAAATAGTAAAGTAGGATTTAGCTAAAGGTGGAGAGGGTTTAGATGGTTTGGTCTTGGTTGGTGGGATGGAAGTCTTTTTGGAAGTGGGTTTGGTGGTATGAGGTTTGGGTAAGGTGGTGTTTTTAGTTGATGGTTTTGGTTTTGGTAAGGTAGAGGTTGATAAGTTGAAGGGAAGAGGTTTTAGGGTAGGTAGTCTAGTTATTGATAGCTCAGGGAAGATAAGTGTGTCTAAAAGCAAGTGTGCTAGTGTAACCAACAATAGTGGTTTAGTCTTGATTGGGATAATTGAATTTCTAATAAAAGTGGAGGGATGAGGCCTAAAGATAGATATCAAGGTTAAAGGAGGATATTTTTTGACTCTCTAGCCTTTTACTGGTCTTACTTCTTTGGTTAATCTAGTTTGATGTTTGGTTGTTGTATTTGGTGAGGTAAGCTACACTTTCATAGATGGGTGGTTAAGGCTTTGTTTAAGGAAGGTGCCAAGGTTTTTGGTTGGTTTGGTTGATTTTATTGAGGAAGGTGATTTGGTTGATTGGGATTTAAGTGTATTAGGTGGTCGGGAAATTTTTGGGTTGTTAGAGGTTTTTATCAATTTGGTTGGTAAGATAGGGGTTTGGATAATAAGAGTGGTGGGGTGGTTTGATAAAGGTATGGTTAGAAATTCTTTCTTGGTGATGTAAGGGAGGCCCAATTAATGCCAAAAGGTGGCTTGATCCATGCCAAAGTTGGAGATAGATTTTAAATTTTGTACTAACTTAGAGAATGACTTATAGACTAGTTTTGGTCTCTAGATAGTGGATTTGATAGATAAGCCCATAGGTTGAGACAGAGGGATGGTAACCTCATCATTTTCCTTAATCAAAAGATGTAAGGTTTGGCTGGGTGACTCCTTTATTGGAGGTGTAAACATGGTGGCTTCCTATTTGGGAATGGTCTCCAAAGGGGTAGTAAATTGCTCGATAATTGAGGGAAAAGGTAAAATAGGTGCTTATTCCAATATGTCAATTAAGGGAGGGGTGGAAACTAAATCCAACACCTCAATAAGTAAGGATGATAAAGGGGTTCTTCCTCAGTTTGGGTCTCCAAAAGATGAGAAGGTAACTCCGTTACCTCAATAAGTGGAAAGGGTAAAGAATAGGTGGATTGGGTGGTATGTTATTTAGTAGTGACCATGTTAACAACCATGTTAACAGTATGGGTATCATGAGAACACTCAATCTTGGTTCTCTCATTTTTGGTAGGTGCATCATTGGGGAAAGGTTGCCTAAAAATGTCAAGGTCTTAGTTTTGAGGTGCATTGGGGTTGTTCAACACAAGCTCCCCCTTGTTAATGAGGGATTAGACAATGATTTTGAAGGTATTACACCTAATAAAGTCATGCCCCACTACCAAATGGAAATCACATAGATCATTCTAATCATGCCAACTAGGTGAAGGATGAGAAGAATCAAATTGCTGAGGTGGTTTGATAGGAGAAACTTATATGATGTTGGCCTTCAGTAACTTCTCTAGAATTGAAGTATAATATTCTCCAAGTGGAATAAATTACTTTTAAGTGTGTAAGTTTTGGTTTCTCATGTTTTTCTTTGAGGAACTAAGGGAATTTGGTTGGTTGGAAGATGATGGAGAAATAACTTTAAGGATAAATACATTCGTAGTTCGCTTTCTCTTGGCATTGGTATTAGTTTGGTTGCTCAGTTTAGAGGAGGAAGCCTCATTGGTTTTGTAGGTAGATTTCTTATTTTTTAGTTTTAGCTTTCTTTGATCAATGGCTCTATTTTATAACTCAAATTCCATGGTAAAACTTTCATCAAAATTTTTGAAACTCTAAACATGCAGTGTAGAAGAGATATGCTTGGCACAAGCTTAAGTAAAAAGTTTTATTAGTTTAGATTGAAGTAAATAAAATGAAAGATGATTGATTAGGCTCCTTTAATGAGCTAAAAAATTGAAAATAGATTCATCATAAAATTTATATATAGATTATATGCCAGTGATGGAAACCTTCTTGGATATATTTATCAAAAATTGATCCAAGAAAGTTTGGGCCAACTAGGTGAAGGAGAACAAAGAGTGTTTGGTTATGGCACTATACCAATCCACTAATGGACCAGATAGGGACATGAGGAAGGTAAAGAGAAGGAAGGAATAATCATAGTAAATAAAATAAAATGTATACTTAAATTCCTTGAGGTGATGTTGGGGATCTTCCTTACTCTAAAACTTAGAGAATTTGGGGAGCTCCCATTGAGGAGGATATGGTCTGATAGGGACAAATGTGTGAATGGTTTCATTATAGATCTAATCATATGATAAGAAATTATGAGATCCATATATGGATGAATATAAGGTAGTCATATTATTCATGAGCATCTTCATTAGATATATTTGGGGTTGTGCACCCAAAAGGTTGTAAGGTGCATATTATTATGGTGGTTGGGTGACATACTGATAACTAGTAGGGGGTTGAGGAACTGACACATATTGGTACATAGATACCAGTGGTTAGATAATAAGTAGAGGTACATTCACTTATGAGTGAGGGATGTAACCCAAGTTTTGTGTAATGGGAACCTATTGGGTTATAATGGTGGTTGGGTTAGTAATAAAAGGAAGGGTAGTGACCTTTATGCTGATTGGTGGTAAGGTAGAAGGTATAGAAAACACAAGATTTTAAAGTGGGGTAGTAGTTAGTAGATTAAATATAATTGAAGGAAGGTTGGAAATTCTAGTGGTAGGTATTCTCATGGTGAGGGGAGCATATGTGGCTTGTGGTTGGGTTGCTCCTAAGGTAAAGGAGTTATTAGTGGGGGTAGAAGGTATAAGGGTGTTTGTAGGTTGGTTTTCCATAGTTATGTCAAAGGGATTATTAGTGGATGAGGAAGCTTGGTTAGCCAATGGTTGGGTAGTGACCATGGAAATAGAAGTGCTTTACATAAGGTGGGAAGGCATGTTGTAAGGTGGGTACATAGATGAAACCGAAGTAGGGGTACAATGGGGCATAATGTTTAGATAGTATTAGAGGGCCACATGATTTTTATCTAAGAAGGTGGAAAAATATGTGTCTCCTTGGGGAAATTATTGAGGGAAAAGAATTCCCAAAGGGTGAGGAGGGTCTGCTAGTTTAGAGATGTAGACCATGGATGAGGAGGTAAAAGAGGTCAATGTGTTGGGTTTTGGGTTTTGTCCTGCTAGATTCCTTTGTTACTGGTAAGTTAGAACCATCTAAGGTAAGGGAGAGAGAATGCACAAATAATCTCACCACTCAAACAAAAAAAATACAAGAAATGATCAATAAAATCAATCACACTCTAAAAAGTATGTTATATCCTAAAGGTTCTTTTTAGTCTATCTTTTGGCTTATGCCTTAAGATTTAAATAAATTGTGTGACAAAAGTTTAACTTATAGAATAGGTACTAGAGAGGAAATATATGGATGGTTTTAGGTTGTTTAGATGCTCAAAATAAATCTATATTGGAAATCAATACATGGCTTGGTATCGGGGCCTACATCCTCACTTCACACACTACAACGATAAGGGTGTCAGGTACTTAGCCAATATATACTGATTTCTAGATTTATACTCAATCAAAGATCTAAGTTGATTCTCCCTTTGGTAATGACCTCTAAGTAGGATCATCAAAAAAGGATAAGGTGACCACTTTGTGATAAAGTCTTAGTTAGGCCTTGTCTTAAGGCTTTTTGATGTTTAATTGATGAAGTTGATTTGGTTTAGTGTGTGCAAAAAAAGTGATGCTATGAATGAATTACTTTGCCTTAATTTAGACTCTGTGAGCTAAACTTGTAAGCAACCAATGTATGTAGTCAATTTTGAGCCCAAAATAAATTTGAGTTTTATTTATGAGCACATAATAGGGAGAAGAACATATAGATTCAAATAAAAGAGACATGAGAAAAAACTCAAAGGTCCCACCAGGCATGCTAAAATGTTTTAGTGAATTTTACATCATATTTAAATAAAGGAAGAAGAAACTAAATATGGGTATGGTTGGATAACTTGTTTGATTGTGCACACATTGAATCAAATGATTATGAAGAACTCCTCTTTGGCTTGGGAGGATGACCTACAAATAAGAAAACACTAAAGTAAATGGTTGGTTAGATAGATAGGTGAGTGGATTGCCTAGTGATAGCTAGATCCCAAAAGCAAGAGCTTCCTCCATGTTTTTCAATCTACACATTTTAAACAATTAAGTTTAGAAAATAGAAGACAAGGTACTTACATATATAATCAAAAATCAACTAAAATTGAACATAAGAAATGCTTGCTAAATAAATAGACTATAAATGAATAATATAATGATAAGTAAGTCAATACTTATGCTAAATTGATTGTGTCTATCTTAGAAAATCATGCAAGGGGTCTATGAACAAGAAAGAACATAGAAAATTTGGTTTGGTTGAGGGTAAGAGGGTGAAAAATAACTTGCTATTATTTTTTACCATAATGAACATCAGTGGTTGATGTGACTATCAATGGTTAAGATGACCATCAATGGATGAGGTAAGTATCAATGGTTGGATAGATCATCAGTGGTCAAGTTGACCATCGATGGTTACTATGTGTAGACTATAAGTAATAAATGACTAATTGACAAGATCATAAAGTTGGATTCCAAGAGATGGATTAATGCTGGGTTAATTACAAAATGAAAATAAAGTAATTGAATATCAAAAAATAAGTACTTATCTTGGCATGAGGTTGATTGGATGAATGGTTGGGGTGGTTGTCTCATTGATAGAGTCTAAAATGATTCCAACAGAGTAATAATACTTAGCTAGTGATCAAGGGGTGTGATAACTTAGCTCTCTGATGTGATGGATGGATCACTAGATCAATGATGATAATTAACCTAAAAAAGAAAGATATGGGTACATAAGCTCTTGATAATAATTGTAGATCATATTCACCACCCTGGTCCTCTCTTCTTATAAGCAAGGAAAGAGAGATGTAATAGGATGTTAACTTGGCCTTATGATTTTAACTTGCACATGCAATGGATCACATGTGGATTTAAATGAGATATTTTAAGAAAATCAAGGTAGGTATTTTGCATGTTAGTGGTTACATTGGTGGACCTTGACCATTGATGGTTGAGGGTGAAGGGTGAAGATGGGTAAAAAGGTTTGTTAGCCAAGTGGTCCTAATATGGTCCAAGGGTGTTTTGACATTTGGAATCATGGTGTGAATATTTTTTGTGTCTACATAAAGAGCCACATCCAATGGCATGGGTACTAGGGTAGATGGGCCTACCTCATCTAGTGATACTAATACTAATGCTTGAGTAGTGGGCTTAGCATGTGAGAGAGACATAGGGAGGAGAGGACTAGGGCTATTAATAGTAAGGCAAACACTGAGGTCACATCAAGAATGACTATAGACTTGTCAAGCATGAGGAAGAGCTAAGCAAGAGGATATGGATATAGAGGTAAATATACTAGATGTATCATTACCATATTTATAGCGAGATGAGTAGTGGTCATCGAGGACATGGCATCAATGAAGGCAAGAGGAGTAGAAGAGAGTGGAGACTATTTACATATTAGATTAACCCTTAAGTGAGCTATAAGAGATGATAGAGAGACCACTCAGACATAGGCTAAGATGGAAATGAGCTATGATAGTCAAGTTTGTGAATTGAGGAGATGACCTATAGAGGAGGTGATAGGAGGTTGTGTAAATGGGGAGACTATACTAGGTGGTCACATAGATGTCAAGACCATAGTAGCTAAGACATAGATAGGTAGGAAAAGGTGGTTGAATATTATTACTTAGGTTTTTATTTTGGAAATAGAGATAGATATTTTGAGATATAATAGTGATTTATTATCCATATTGTGGGATTTTTTAGGTGTAGCTAAGGATGAGGAGGATATATGGGGGTCCCTAGTGAGGAGAGCACTCCATGATGTCCTAAATGAGACTCTACAACCATATGACCCCATGACACTAAAGGATCTAAGTGTACCATCTATCCAAGCTCAAGTAAGCTAGTTTAAATTAGCTGGAGAGGTAGCGAGGTAGATATGGGCATAGAGAGAGGATGTAACCACCGATAATGATGGGTGTAGGGGAGATATAGGCATGTCAAGCCCTAGTAGATGACAGAGTTATACATCTAGATACAATAGTGTAGATAACAAAGATTTAGACCCAGTTGGCAGAGTCATAGGTATAGGTAGCATACCTACAAGGATAAGTAAAAGGAATGAGATCTTGGATGACCTTTTTACAACATACTATTCGAAAGAGTCAGACCAAGGCTTTAGTAAGCAGTGTGGATAGGCCACAAGAAAAATAGGATGGATCTCGGCCATAGAGCTGGAACATTGTATATGTTGTATTAAACTCATATTATATATATATATATATATATATATATATATATATATATATATATATATATATGATGGATCATTTTGGCATATTGATGTTGGATGTGTATGTTTTCATTATGATGGTTGTGTTTATGGATTCTTTGGATATATTTATTTATAGCACATGTATTTATCTTTGTTGTAAATTCTATAGGAAATATATGTGATGTGGTTTCTTTTCTAGAATTATGTAGGACACATGCATGGTTAAAAATAAATAGGCAAAAGACTTAGAAAAATATAATCAAGAAAAAAATGTACTACACACTATTTTAGGATGAGAAATGTGTAATAACAAGAAAATGACTAAGTATAAAGATCCAAGAGATAGTAAAACAAGATGGTAGAAAAGAATTTGTTTTTAAACCAATGTGAAAGATTTTTGCACCAAATTAAAACAATTAAAATCATACTAATATCACATTGGGAAGTATGAAATCAATGTAATAAAATAGAAGGTTTGTAAAAGGGCATAAATGGTAATAAAAACAAATTAATTAAGTCAATAAATCATACTAAATGATCTTGGGAAGCATGAAAGAAAAATAAAATTGCAAAAGTTTGGTCTTAAATTGGTCATACAAATTCAAGCTGGGAAGTATGAAAAATTCAAGAAATGGTTGTAACCTTAAATGAATCAAAAAATAAGAAGATAAAAAAGGAAAAATAAAAATTAAGCATAAAACATAATAAATCAGGATGGGAAACATGTAAAATGCCATGTAACTTCATAATCGATCAAATCTTATCTCAAATTTGATACATGTAATTTGGATGGTGACTTGGGTATTGGAATTTTTTTTGAGGAGGGATGGGTCATATAAATGGTATTACATTGTAAATCAACAAAGAGAACACCAATAGGGTGGAATAAATATGAAAATTAGGTAACAAAAGATGTGGGCAATAGGAAGGAGAAATGGTAATTTGTGAGGAATGCCAGGTCCAATCTACAGTCTTATAAAGCAATTCACAAATGAAATCCCAAGGGGAGTGATAAATAGAAAAAATAATATTTATAAAGATAAAATATAAGGGATATAAGGATTTAAAAATGGAGTGTAAAAATCAAGACTTAAGCATCTTATGAGAAGACCTTAGGAGGCAAGAGGCATATTAAGGACATGAGAAGACACTAAGTAACTGGTGGTCATCTATGTACAAAGGAAACCTATTCGCTATAGAAACAAAGATTTGTAGGCAATTAAGTGTGATAATAAGATCAAATAATGAGGGTATATTGGTATAAGGAAAATTAAAATAGACCTACCTTCTGATGATGTGTTCCCCATTCTTCAGGACCCCTTACAAAATTGTCAGTCAACTACAAAGATTGGGTACTTGCGTGAGAAAGTAGGTAGCACTAAAATATTTTTTATTCTCTTCTTCTAATCTACTGGCCTACAACACCCAAAAGGACCTTGTCTCTATTGTGAGGCCAACTGTGGAGTTTGAGCTTTGACTAGAATAATGAGATGTGATTTGAATCATGTCTTTTAGTGTGATTAGACTTTTAAGAATAATTTTTGCCTTTTGATATCATTGCCTTTTGTTTAAATAATTTGGATTTTAAATTTATTTTGAAGTATTTTTAAGATTCCTCCTCCATATTGATTTTAAATGACCAATCATGAGAGAGATAATGATACACATGAATGAGCTATAGGCTAAGGCTAAAGGAAGCTAAGTAACCAAAGACAAATATTGATTAGGACACTTAGGCTTGACAATGAACTAACATGTGATCTCAAGTATCAACCATGTATATGCTTAGTTTGCAAAAAAAGGAAGAGGGAAAAATGAGATCCAAAGTGGACCAGTAAAATGAGATAAAAATGAGATAGATTATTTGCTAACCGATCACATGGTAAACGGAGATAATAACCAAGGGGAATATGGTTTGTATAACCAAGTGACAAAATATATATGAAAAAAGGGATAAGAAATCAAAACAATAATAAATATAAAAGAAAGAGAGTTTTGAGAAAAAAATGAGGGAAAAAGGGAAAGAAAAAATAAAAGACAACCATATGTGAATATAAATGATAATATAAGTAAGATATAGTACAAAAAGTAAGATCATGATATAAGATAAGCATAAATTTTTATACAATTTCAAATGATATAATGATAGAAATAAGATTAGAGTACATGTCCAATCAAATATAAATGTGAAAGCACCATTTATGTGCTCATAAATATTGGTAAATTTGTCCACACAGATTATCCAATATCAGATAAGTCTCTATGATGTTGGATACACACTACTGCTAAGGTTTCATCAATATTTAATGAATATTGGTAAAATACTTCTTTTGATCCGTCAATTGAAAAACTAGGAATACTCGATAGATCATGATGAGGAGAAAAATTAGGCAAAGTATGATTAGGACAATGCATGAGAGTGGATCTACTAAAGATGTAGGAATAATTGATGGATAAGAGTCCATGGGTGAGGGAAGGTCCCCAGGTGAAAGAATCATAGGTGGAGGCACAGAAGGTGGTGAAGGGACCATAGAAGAGGATGGAACAATTAGAGGTGGAGCCATGGGAGAAGAAGAAGAAGCCTTCTTGAGGGAATGACGAGTGGTAGGAATAGAAGAAGGTCTGTGAAGGGATATAATATGATCTTTAATATGTTTTAGGATGTGAAAATAATTAGTGTGATGGGTACCACATAGATGCCATAGACAATATACCTCACCATACTTAGGCATATACTCAAGAATTACCTTTGGGGGAGGTATGAATTTATCTGATGATGAGGAAGGACACAGTGTATCAATATATTGTTGTAACATGTGATAATGGGTGGAAGAATGATTATCTATCCTATAGAAGTAACATATATGCTTGTGAGTGGTTTTAAATTAAGCACACATATAAGGGGGTATAATAAGAGTAGAAGAAGATTGAGACCACTCATCGACCCATTTGGTGGGAAGAGGAGCCATTTTAGGCAAGGGAGGAAAACTATCACCAAAGGAGGGTGATGATGAGGAAGGAATGGAATTAGGCTCAATACAAGGAGTGATAACATCAGAAATAGGGATAGGCTCAACCATAGTAGGAGTATAAACAAGATCAACTATAACAAGAGCAATAAGAGGATAAAATATAGAAAGCTTTATCAAGGGAGGAGTGGGATCTATAGAATGTCTAAAGAGAGTTTCACTAACCTCAAGGGTAAACCATCTATGAATGTTAGGGTACCTAGTAAAATGGTAAGGCTTCTATATAGCATGATCCATGATCATAGTTCTATGTGGCTCCTTAGTAATTGGAGGTGTCAGTGCCATCTATACCGTATGATAAAGGGGAAAAATAAAAAAATTAAGAACTATAAGTGAAGGAAAATTATGAGATGCATGAACATAATGAAGTAATTAAGAATGATAACAAACAATCTTGGCATCATGGGCCTATACAAGACCACCTAACAATAGATCATCTAAGGAATAAACATCATAATAATCTAGGGTGTAAATATCAATGACATAGGTAGGGATAACCTTGTCATTTGATGAAGTATAGTTAATATAATGCCTAGTCTTGGTCAAGACTACAAGAATTCCATCACAAGGAGGCTTATAAAAATAAGGTTATAAAGAAGTAGGAAGCAGGGAGATAAGATGAGGTGAGAGATCAAAAGTTTTTATCTTTAAGTTAATCTCATTGGGATCATCATCATCAAAATCTAAGAGATTAGGAATAATGTTACCAATGAGCTTAGGATGCCCACTTTAACCTTGAGTTGAGTTAACAGGAAAGTTGAGATGCTAAAAATCATGAAATGGTATGCTAGGCAAATAATCAAGAGTAAGAATATTGAAGACACTATGATCTTGGAATTATTTGAGATTCCAAGGGTTAGTGTCACCTTGAATATTGTAAATGGCTTAATTATGAGGAAACTTAACACATTAGCAAGTAGAGGAAGCAATAGCTATCATGCAATGAGTCCATGGCCTACCATGTAAGATGTTGTAAGAAAGGGGGAAGTTAAATATCATCACCTTCACACATATGACGATATGTGGGGAAGTAATGGGAAGCCACATGCAACCTAGAGGAGGCATTTGCCTTATATCGTATACTTTATAGGTGCTATGTGTAGACTTGAGATTGCATTCAAAATATCTGAGCATTTTAATGAAATTGAGAGAGACAATGTAGGTGTCAGAACCCTTGTCAATCAATGCACACTTAACTTGGATATCACCTATTTGGATGATAATAAATAAGGGAGGATCATCTACATGAAGTAGAATCTCATCAAGAATCATATATGAGATAATAAATCATAGAGAAAGAGAAGTGTCTATAGTTTCATCAACATTGATAGACATCTCTTCACATTGTTGTAATAGACTCTGTTTGGATCTAGATAAAGTTGTCTCTCATTGTACTAGAGGAGGATGAGGGACATTCATCTTGAATAAGAGTTGAATAAGATGGTTTCTATGATGGGGATCCTAAGCTCAAGAAATGAGATTTGGGATTGGAGATTAGTGAGCTCCAAATGGGATCCAACTCATCATAGCCCATAAGAAGGTTTTTAGATATAGGTACATAATGGTTAAGGAGCTCCTTAGAATGAGGAGCTAAAGTAAATTAGAATTATTTTTGATAAGAATAATAAGAAGGTTTAGGACAAGGTTGTAAATCATGTTGAGATGATGAAGTAGTTGGTTCAAGTTGATTTTTAAAATTGGAAGAAGTGTTAGTAAAAATTTGGTGATCGTTAGTATAAGAAGATGATGGAATAATGGTATACATATAATGGTAAGTGTTAACCAAGGGAGAATCATAAATATGATCATCAAAGGTAATAAGGTCATCTTTTCCTAACTCATTTAGATGAGTTGGAGAAGAATCCTAGATAACATGACATATATTATGTGAACGAGGAGTATAAATAGGTTGGGAATCAATGAAAGCCACCACCCTTCACATATTAGTTATGCTAACCAAATTATCTTAAGAAGTTGATCAACAAGACTTTATATGTTATTAGTGGAAGGGGTAGACTTGTCTTGATTTTATTATATAGGTTGATGATTAGGAAAAGGATCTTTGTAGATTTCCAAATGAGCATTGGCTTGATTCAAGGCTTGAGTTTTATCATATGATTTATAGTCCTTAAAAGTAATTTCATAAGCTTGTTGATGCTTATGGATAATGGAATCATGATTGAAATTAGGACCAAGAAAAATACATAAATAAAGTTTGAATTTGTCTATAGGTCTCATGAGAATGACCCCATCTAGCAAGAAACCAACAAAACTTGTTAGTATCATACCAAGATTTAATAGGATAAGTAGGGTTAAGCTCTCATGGAAGAGGCCTAGGTAGACGTTTAAGAAATTTAGTTGAAGACAGAGGTTTGTGAATGTTGATGTTATTTGGTGAATAAAAATGAGGATTGATATATTATTGATAATAAGGAACTAGTTTCGTAGAAGGGTTAGGAATGACAACTTGAACATTGTGAATGGTGTCATAAGAATTAGTAACACCATCATTAGTAACATTATAATTTTTGTTCTTTAGTAATAGATGAGGACCTGTATAAGGTTGGGGTGGATCAAATTGACACATTAGGAAATATTGTCTTTTATCTTGGTTGTTATCTTCCTCCATAGTACATGGAGAAAGAGTGCAGACTCGATATTATAATTTAAGAAAGAGAGAATTTGTAAAGAGATGAAAAAGATTATCATTTGACATGTTATGTTAACATTTGTTTCACAAAGTTTTCCATATCTTAACAAAGGCTTGGAAAATTTAATTTTCATGTTGTTTTAAATTAATGAAATGGGTCAAAGTGTTTTCATAAAGATCATTCATTTGTAATTCTTGCACTAAAGCATTTACTAAGTCCTCCAAACTAGAAATGGAATGAGATATAAGTTGATTGTACCAATCCAAGGCATCACCCATAAGGGTTTTGGATAGGAGGTTGGTAGAAAAAAATGTGTTTAATTTGACCCAATCCTTGTAATTATTTCCAAATGTTTTTAGTTTAAGGTTAGGATCATTTTACATTATAAGAAATTGTAGGTGTTATACCTCCTATATCAATGTTGGCAATTTGAGTAGTGAGAGGTTCATTTTGTATATGCTTGATGGTTTTGTTGACTACATGAGGTTAAGGAATGAGATTTACTTGAGAATATTTAAGAGGAGGGGGAAAATTCTTGTTATGTGTGCCCTAAGCCATTGGTTGTGCATTAAATTGAAGATTAAGAGGTGGTTTTGCATTCTCATCATTTGATTTGTGTTATGCGATTGAAAGGTATTCATTTGATTAAGAGTTTGAAATAAAATTTGATGTGTTTGATTAACATTAGAATAATTAGAAATGGTATTTATGTTAGTATTAGTGGCTTGGGTACCACTATTAGTGTTGATATGAGCTTGAGATGAATTATGAGAATGAGATGCACTACTGGAAAAATTTGCTCGTATAGCACAAGATGAACTAGTGAATGGTTGAGAAGAAGAAGAAATAGAAACATGATTGTGTTGGGTAATAAATAATGAAATAGTGGAAGGATTAAGGATAGTGGATCTTATGAGAGGCCCACTAGATGTAGAAACTGCCATGTTAGCTGAGATACTAGGCATGGAGGTAGAAGAGGTTAGAGAAGAAGATGTCATGGAATAAGGAGTCAAAATTAAAGGAAGAGGCTGAGAATTAAGGAAAGTGGTACCCCCAAATATAGTATTGAATCTAGGAGTAGGTGAGACCACTAATCATGAGGTTATAAATGGTAGAAGGATCCTTTTCTCAATGTTGAGGAAATTCAGTGATAAAGAAGAGCATTTTGAGAGTATACTCTAACTCAAGTTGATCCTATAAGAAAAGAGGAGGATTATGATACAAAGAGGTATTTTTAGGGGTCCCATATTTTATTATGTGAGTGGTAATATAAACATTACTAGCATCCAAAAGAGGAGCTCTACTCTGTCTATGGAAGAACCTATTAGGATTGGTAAAGTTCATCATGTCTATTGACTATAACTTAGTGTCATTACATAATAGAAAGTCCATGATGAAGGGAAAAGAAGAGAGATGAGAAATCAAAGGATAAAGAGGTGACTAAAATAGTATAGGGTCAACTGGGTTGACCTACCACAAAAATAGGGATTGTAAAACTATATAAGGTTGACTGAGTTGATCCAATATAATGTACAAAAGGTAGAAAAGGTACTAGGTCAACTGGGCTGATCTAGTACAATAGATAGGGAATTCAAGAAGCCTAAAAATAGATTATAAAAATGAAACAATATAATTTTTCAAGTAATGAAAAAGTATTAAGTACTGAAAGGAAGCAGACAATCAATTAGATTAATGTTGGGCAATCCAATTGAAGCACATAAAATAAAATCTTGCACTAATGCTGGCTAATGCAAGATTTTACACACACAATTGAGCAAAGAGAAAGAAATAAACTTGAAAATTAAAGAATTAACTAATTAGTCAGCCTAAATGTTTATTAGTTTATTAAGATATGATTTTTAATGTGATTGGAAGTTGGCTATAAGCACGGTACTAGATAGAAATCTAAGGATGGTTTCAAATAGTTTGGGCTAAAAGGGACTATAGTGGAAATGATATAGGCTTGATATTGGGACTTTCTCCCTCACTTCACACACTTTAGTGATAAGGGTGTTAGGTGCTTAGATAAAATAAACCATTAACCATGATTTGTACTTGACTAGAGAATCAATTCAACTTCTCCCTTGGTGATGAAATACAAGTAAGTTGGCCTTGGGTAGGTAAAATGTTAAAAATGAATATAGAATAGGGTTAATAGGGTCAATAGGGTTGAACTTGTAATATGGAATTAAGGTCTAAAAATGAACTAGGTTGGCAAGGTTGACCCAATTATTTCATAAAACACACAAAACACAAAATTGGGATAGTAGGGTCGATCCATTTGATTATGCTAAGGCAGTTTTAAAGATTACAAACTATGAAAGGAAAGATAGAAAAGATAGACATAAAGAGGTAAAATGGAACCTTGGTGGATCATAGATGAAATGAAGAAATCTTGATGATGAATAACCTTGAAGTATGTTGGCAAAACCTATAAACTAGGTCGACAAAATTGATCAAGCTATGCAAAAACCTACTACAGAGTGTTGAAAACATACAGGGTCAACTGGGTCAACCTAGTAGGCTAAACTACATGTTTAAAAGGTTGGAAACTTGTACTGGGCCAACTACATCAATCTTGTTTCCTATTTGTATAAACTTGCACATAGAAGAAATAAAATTGGGTTGACAGAGTCAATCTAGTATGATAAAAATAATGACAAAGAATAAAATAAGTGAAATAAATCTTGTGAGGGTTAGTTTCACATTAGGTTCACCAAAATTTATGTAATAAGAAATGCATCATGTCTATAAATAAATCCTAACTCGGAGAAGATATAACATACCTACATTTTTTATTGGGATACACTTGTTAAGTAGGAGCATGGCCAATATGGGGATCTGCTAGACCCGATTAGGGGATCACTTATCATAATATACCATGCTAGGAAGGGTTCCAAATCTTATAGTTTAAAAAATCATTTAATAAACCTAAAATATTCCTAAGTTTAATGTTCACTCTATTCTGATAAACAAGAAAGTAAATATAACCTAGTACACACCAAAGCTTGTGGCATAAAGTGCAGGTTATAAATAATAAAATAACTAAACTAAACATGTATTAGAAGACATATACTCATGTCAATGTATACATAATACTAATACATGAGAAAATAATACAAATTCATTATCTATCTACTATTACAAAGGAGAAATAAAGTTAGGAATACTTACCTTTGAAGATGAACCCATCGAGCCTCAATCTCTCCCTTAGCCAAGGTGCTTTGTAAGAGATTGTTATGGTATGTAAGGATAATAAAGATAAGTCAAATCTAGGCTACACAACCTATCTAATCATCCAAAATACTTCTCCACAAGACAAGATCCATATCTGCAAAGAAATTATGGAACCCTAAGCTTTATTCCTTAAGTAGAATGGTCAATAAGTATATGCTTATTCACACTTCTTCACTATTAATTCTTATCTTATGAAATGGTGGGAAATGAAATTATATATATAGGTAGATCTTGCCCTAAATCCTCCTAGAAACATAAGCTATGTAGGGTTGACCCAATTGACACAGTGTGTTTTTAGGGATAATTCACTAGGTTTGAGCTAGGTCGATTGAAAGGCTAACAAGATAAGAAAGTGAAAAATACCCCTAAACTATACTAGGTCAACCCAGTCAACCTAGTATAGTTGATTGACCAAAGAGAATTAAAGCAATAAAAATATGGATAAGGCATGACAAATAAGAGGAATGGGTAGGAATTGGGAGAATAAGCTTAGGGTAAATGGTTAAGTGTGTAGATGGTAAGTGGAAATAAAAACAATAATCTTATGAAGCACCGATGGTCTTCCCACCCCTTTCTCAGTGCACCCATTAAGGTATGTACTTAGATATTAAGGCTTGATGGGTTATTACAAGATACAAAATTTTATTAATCAATAAAAGTTTAAACATATTATCTATACAATAGTCATATTTTACATATACTGAACATCACAAATACCATAATGATAGATATTTCATCTATAGGTGCTCCTTAGTAGTGTCACTAGATTATTACACTAGGTTCATAAATGAGAGATATATATGATCAACCTTTGGATGGGATCATAGGATATCCTTTGTGATCAATAGGAATCCAAGAGGGGAATTGGTATTGTGTTAGTATGATGAAAACTAAACAAAAAATACACTAATAAAATTAACACCTCTAGCCTAGACACTCAAAGAGAAGGAGAATAATATAAGTAACTATCAATAGAAGATAAAACAACCATTATTTACCTTATTTGAGATTAAGAGTTGTATTTTAGCCATGGATGGATGTGCTTAGTTTTGTGATCAAATAATCTTTGGCAAGGATGCTCATTGCATCATCTCTCCTTGTCACCTTGATAATGTTAGGCTTGGTTATGATGTAGAAATCTATGAAAATTTATGCATTATAACACTATATTATAAGGCTCCTTGAAGGTATTTTAGCATAATAACCTTACACAAGAAAAGCTTTTTAAAGGTATTTTATCATAATAACTTTACACAAAAAAAGCTTCATGAAGATATGGGTGAAGCCTTGTATTTATAGCCTTTAAAAATAACTATAACCCAAGTGTTGTTAGGTTAGAGTTAATTGTGGTTGAGTTTAAACTAACCCTAATTTAGTTAAAGAGGGGACAGATAATTAATATTTGGGATAGAGATCCTATTTATTAAGTATAGCTCTCCATTTCTGAATTTAAGGCTTTAAGGGAGATATTTTCAATTCCTTGACTTTGAAGATGATGACATCATCATGACCTTATTTTTATTGAAATTTCATTTTTATAAAATTCATTTTCACTAATTGCACATGGAAATTTCACTTAAGCATTTAATTTATTTTATTTAGTTAATTATTTTTGCTTAGCATTTTTGCACTTTAAGAATTATTTAAGTGCCCTACTTAAAGGGTCCAAAGGCCAAATTGTCAATTTGCTAGGTCACAAGTTGATTGGAGATGAATCCATGAGAATTTAATATTTCATATAAGATAATACCTTAAATAGAGATGCCTCAACATGACTATGAGCACTACTATCTGATGTATAGATGAAATTAGGACATTCAGTGATTCATATGCTTAATTTGCACTATTTGGTAGAAATTAATCTTAAGTCCAATTGGAACATAATTGTGGCCAAAATGGGGTGTATACAGGTTAACCCTATTTATTAAGATGTTACAAGACACGTGCATAGTAACATCTTCTCAAATAATGAAAAAGCCATTAATGCTTTGGTTGATGCCCTAGAAAGCAATGGATGAGTCCTAGATACCCCCTCTAGGGAGTGGACAACAAATAAAGTCAATGGACATTCCCTCAAAAAGAAGGAAATGATGTGACCTATAGGTAGTAAGGGTGGAAATATTGATCTACCCAAGGGTGTTTATAATTAGTGGCATAGTGATATACCCCAATAGGGTAAAAGAGTGATAATGATTTACCCAAAGATAGTTATAATCATTAACACAATGAAAATGCCTCAGTAGGGTGGATAGATCGAAAATAATGATTTTCCTAAAGGTAGTTATAATCATTGGCATAATGAGGTGAAAATAATGATTTGCCCATAGGTGGTTATAATCATTAGCATAATGAAAATGCTCCAATAGGTCAGAAAGGTGATAATGATTTTCCCAAAGGTGGTTATAATCATCATCAAATGAAAATGCCCTAGTAAGGTGGAAAAATTGAAAATAATGATTTGCCCAAAGGCGGTTATAATCATTGGCATAATTATTTGTCCCAATAGTGAAAATTAGAAAAAGGAGATTACATACTGAATCTGTACTCACAGAGAACTAAGAAGTCAACATAGAGGATATACATGAATTTGGGATACCTAATAATATGGAGATGTGTATTCTAAATAATAGGGATTAAAATCCATTTGTGATTTAATTACTCAACATTTGGGTAGGTTAGGAATGTTACCAAGTGTGAACAAGGAGAAGTACTGTGAAACCATTGCTTATAAGCTTAATTGCATTTATTTGTGTTATAAATTGAGATATTATATATCATAATTATAGAAAACTCTAATAACAAGGTGTATCCAAAGCATGTGAAACTCAATTTAAATGCAGATACAATTCACTTAGGTGTAAGATATAAAAAATAAAATCTCATGTGAATATAATGAAATAAACTAAGTATAAGAATGTACACTAATTCACAACATAAGTAAAATACATGGGTAATCAAGAACCAATTGTAAATAAGGTATAAGAATCCTATGACAATTGATAAATAAAAAGGAAAAGAAGTAAAATAAAAATAAAACAAACAAACAAAATAAAACACAAATAAATAAAAACACAACAAAATACTGATAAGCAAATACACAACAAAACACCAATAAATAAATATGGATGTAAATAAATAAAATAGTAATAAAAGAAAGAAATAATCCAAAGTAAATAATAGTGCAATAAATAAACTATTCTAAATAGATAAAATCAAAAGACAAACAATGGTTAATCACAAGGTTAATACAAACATAAAACAAATTATTCGTGCATGTGTAATAGAGGTGTTACTCTTGGAGATAGGGTGACCCCTAAGATAAGTAGTAATGACACTGGTAAAATAAAAAAATAACAATTGGCATAGGGTTGCCTTAGGCTATAGGGAAACAAAAACACAAACATTACCACTAGGTTATAAGAGACAACAACACACAAAATAAATAAAATGGGGGACAATAGAAGAAAATTAAGGGGTAACTAGGATGACTCCAAATGCACCAGATAAGTGGACATTATTTGTATACTTCTATAGACACAAGAGCCAATGTGAACTTTAGGATAAATTTAGTTCTCCCAAGATATGGGATGGAAGAAAATGGATGATAAGAAAATATGATTGGATTGTAGAGGGAAATAGGAATGATCTCACAAAATGGTGAGGGCATGAGAAAAGAGGGGACGAGTTTCACAATCATCAAAATGTCAACACGAATAAATTAAGCAAGAACAAGAGTATGGTTTAAGAAAAACCACACTAAAAGGAAATAAAAACATACACACACATGAAATAGGTTCATAATTTCTACTACATATAAGGTTGAGTAGGATAATGAGCTTGAAAAATGACGAGAGTGTAGATAGCTTGTAAAATAGTGAGAGCATTAGAAAATTCAAGTGGTCATTAGTGTATTAAAGTGAAATACACAATGCTCATAATATAAACTCATAAAATGGTGAGAGTGTACAAATTAATGCCAATAAGGATGGGGAAACTAAATAACAAGTGGTTAATCATGAAATTAAGGCAAAGAAGTGGTCAAAAAGGAAAGGAAGGTGTAGCCGAGCTAAATCAGGATACCCCATGTATCCAAGTGCTACCTACATAATCTGTGCGGATCTCAAGGTGATTTAGTTCACCCAAAAATGGGAGGAAAAAGACCAAGGTTTTATATAAATGATGTTAAATAAATAAGATGTCCAACTTGAAAAATTTTGATGGCTTTATATCTCACATGGAAATTCTTGAGCTAGTTTTCATGATTTTGTGATTTTCAAAAATTTTCAATTTTCTTTTGAAAATTTCTAAGCATCTCAACTCAATTAAGGATTATGAGATACAAAATGGTCCAAAACACAAAATGTCATGATTATGACTTAAACATGCTCATAAAATGGTGAGAGCTTTAAATCTTAAAATGATCATAACATGGTGAGAGTGTGGGTAAGGGGGTGACTGAGCTTACCTCAACATAAATCAATCACTACCTACATAGTCCCTCAAGACTTCAAGTCACTATAGTTATGACTTATAGTGGAGGAGTTTGATTAGGTAGCAAAAAATTCATGAATTTAGGCAAATGACATAATATATCAATAATAATGACAAGGTGATGCGATAATACATGATCAAGGTGTTGCTTCTAATTTATCCACAAGCAATTATAATTAAGAAATAATGACATGGGTTAATGATATTATTTTGCCAAAAGGAAATTATAATTAGTAGCATCAGTAATGAGATAATAATGAAGATTGTAATTACCAAACTACTATCATACTATAGTTGGAAAATAGTAAATAAATTACTTAACTTCATATAAATCCACTCACTAAAGGTGTTTGAAGAAATAATGGATCGAAACCAAGGTTAATAAAAGGTGGGGAAGGAAGGGTAAATAAATTTGAACAATTAGGGAAGGTATGGTAGGAATAATATATGATATTATACAAGGAAGGTGAATTTATGGTATGCCATAAATGATCCTCATAGACTATACCTTAGGTCTCTCAAGTAAAATAATGCTTGAGATGTATTATTTTCATGTGCTCTTCAAGTTCATCTCCTTTCGATATAGCTAACCTGTAATCTCCAAAGCTATATTTAGCAACAATAATGTAAGGGCCTATCTAATTAGGCTTGAACTTACCTTTCTTCTTTTTATTAGTCATCATGTTTTTTGATTTTATTTAAGGATAAAATCACCAAGCTCAAAGTCTAATGAGATACGTGGAGAAGGCAACTCAACCTCAATAGGAAGGATGGCCTCAGTGCCATAGATAAGGGAATATGGCGTGGCTCATGTTGGAGTATGATAATTAATACAGTAAGCCCAAGGGGCATGAAAATTTGTAGGTAAAAATTGTGGCCAATATTATTGATAATCTTCTTAAAATTATTGATAATGGTCTTATTAGATGCTTCTACTTAGCCATTAACTTATGGGTGATATGCAGTGGAAAAGTGTTGGGTGATGTTAAACTTGGAACATAGTGCTTTGACATCTTTATTTTTAAATGATCTACCATTATTAGTTATAATTTTAGATGGGATACCATAATGATAGATGAGATGGTTGAAGATGAATTTGGAAATTTGTTTTCTAGTCACATAAGTGAGGGGTATAGCTTCAACCCAATTAGTGAAATACTTCATGGTGGTAAGTATATGATTATGACCATCTGAGGAGGTAGGGTTAATCTTCCCAATGAGATCCATTCCCCATGTTAAAAATGGCCATGGTGTAAGCATTGGTTTGAGTGTTTTGGTTGGAGCATGAATCAGATTTGCATGTCTCTAAAATTTGTTACTTATTTTCACATAAGAAACTACATCTGCTTCCATGTTTTTCCAATATTAACCAACATATAAGACTGTTTTGGAAAGGATATCCCTAATGGTGTGGGTTCCATAAACTCCTTCATGAACTTCCCTCAATATTAATGTGGTTTTTATTGAATTTAAATAATGAAGCAAAGTTAAATTAAATATTATATGGTAAAGGGTTGGGCCAAGTAGGGTATATCGAGAGGATTGGTGTGTAAAATATATTTTTTTGCTTTTGTGAAAGATCTGGTGGAAGGCTTTGGTCATGAAGGTAGTTATATAAGTCTAAATACCAAATAGAATTGGGACTAACAATGTCATAGATCATTTCAATGGTTAAAGGTTCATGATCAAGCACTGTAAGATGTTTAATGAGGAACTAATAGGATTTTACCTTATATATGCTAAAAATAAAATATCCTATGGTAGCCATGGCATATTTTATCCTATTATTGACCCTAGGTGTGTGTTTAAACTAAATGTGGGAAATTTATTACTTGATAATGTCTACCATGGCCTTGTATGGTACCAACTTATCATCTTTAGTATAGAACTAGTCTGTAACATAATTGGTGATTAATCAAGAATCACCATAAACCAAGAGATCCTAAATATTCCATTATATTTCTTGATGAATCCCTAAAATGAGTGATTATTATTTAGCCATGTTATTATCATAAGGAAAACTGATATGGAATGATTTAGGAATGAGATTCCCCTATGGTATACTAAATAATAGTCCCGATCATAATCCATGAGATGTGAATGACCCATAAAAATATATCTTTCATTAATGCTGTTAGGTGTGTGGAGCTAAAAGCTTCACCAAGGAGCACACAAACAGGTTCAGGTCTACACAGACACCGGCGTCGGTCAGGAGCGACCGACGTCGGTCAGTTGCAGTTACAGAGGCACCGACGTCGGCAGTATGGTCGGCCGGCGACGGTCACAGGCGAACAGGCAGGAACCGACGTCGGTTACCTGTGTGTCCAGAAAGCAATTTCCGAGGACAGAAGCGAGTGTTTGCATGATGAGTTTGAGTTGTAGACTCAAGCTCGCGTCTCTATTGTTAGCAATATTATTTTTAGAGCCCTTGTTGAAGAGGCTTAACTGTTTGTTGTAAGAGCATGCTCAAGTTTCCTATTTCTATATGTAGGAGAGATCTTCTAAGCTATTGTGTGCGTAATAGAGTATGAGTAGAACATTGTGAATGTTTGAAGGACAGTACTTGAGAGAGAGCTCTTGAGGAATAGAGATCTAGTGAGAGATCTTGTGTGCATCTGAGAGAGGTGTGGAAGAACGAAGTTCTTCATTTGTATTCCTATTGTAAAGAGTTTTTAATACAAGTTTTCAGGGTGTTTTCTTGTATATCTTGTTCTGTGCTATTTATCATTTCAGTTACTTATCTATCTGATTTATTTCCGCATTCATTGCTTTCACAAGTGTAATCCATTGTTGGTTGATCCCCAACAAGTGGTATCAGAGCTCAGGTTCACTAACAGGTGGTTCAGATCTGTGTAGTGTGTTCGGATTACAGGTTGCTCACAAGGATTTCTGTTTGAGTGGGAGAAGCAATGGCAGAAGAAAGTAAGTTGAGAATGGAAAAGTTTAATGGCAAGAACTATTAGCACTAGAGAATGCAGATAGAGGACTATCTGTATCAGAAGGATCTTTACTTACCGTTAGGTGGGATAGCAAAGAAGCCCAAGGACATGGAGGATGAAGAATGGGAAGTTCTTGACAGAAAGGCTCTTGGGTCTATAAGACTGAGTCTGGCCTCCACTGTGATATATAATTTGTCACAGGCAAAAACTACGGTAGAGTTAATGACCACGTTAGCAAATTTGTATGAAAAACCCTCAGCTTCAAATAAGGTATATTTAATGAAGCAGTTATTTAATTTGCATATGCAAGAAGGTGGATCTGTTTCTAATCACCTGAATGATTTCCATGGTATTGTTAATCAGTTAAGTTCTGTTAATATTGTATTTGAAGATGAAATAAAGGCTCTTTTAATATTATGTTCTTTGCCTGAAAGCTGGCATGGCTTGGTAATGGCAGTTTCTAATATTGCTTCTGCTTCAAATATTTTAAAAGTAGAGGATGTGGTTAGTGTTATCTTGAATGAAGAAATTCGCAGGAAAAGCACAGAAGAGACATCTGGGACATCCGGGAACGCTTTAAATCTCGAGAGCAGAGGAAGGAAAAAAGAAAAGAGCAAGAGGAGATCAAGATCTAAGTCTAAGGGAAGAGGCAGATCCAAATCCAGGAATGGCAGAAGGCCACAATGCTGGAACTGTGGAAAGTTGGGGCACATAAGCAGAGATTGCTGGTCAAAGCCTAAGGAGGACAATCAGCACGAAGGAAAGGAAGAGACAAAGGTTGCAGGTATTGCACAGGATGCTCTTATTTTCTCTTTGCATAATAATATAGAATCTTGGGTATTAGATTCTGGTGCATCTTTCCATGCTACCCCTAACATAGAATATTTCAGTGACTATGTCCATGGAGATTTTGGAATAGTGTACTTAGGGGATGATGAGCCTTGTAAGATTATTGGCAAAGGTAAAGTGCAGCTAAAGATGCAGAATGGCAACACATGGGTGTTGAGGGATGTGATGCATGTTCCTAGTTTGAAGAGAAATCTGATTTCTGCAGGTAAGCTAGGTGATGAGGGTTGTACAGTAACTCTCACTGCAGATTCTTGGAAGGTGACCAAGGGTGCACTTGTTATGGCCAGAGGTAAGAGAGAAGGTACTCTCTATTTGTGCAATTGTGTTACTAATAAATCTCCTTCAGTTTTATATACTTCAGATGTGGATGCTAAATTGTGGCACTCAAGGCTTGGCCACATGAGTGAGAAGGGGATGTCAATCCTTAAGTCTAAAAGTATGCTTTCAGATTTGAAAAGTATGGATCTAGAATTTTATGAGCATTGTGTGTTTGGAAAATAGAAAAGAGTTAGTTTTCTAAAGACTGGGTCTACTAAGAAAAGGCAGAAGTTGCAGCTTGTTCACACAGACGTGTGGGGACCGGCTCAGGTAGCCTCTATTGGCGGATCACAGTACTATGTTACATTCATAGATGACGCCACAAGAAAGGTATGGATCTACTGTATTAAAAAGAAATTTGATGTTTTTGAGACTTTTAAGATTTGGAAAGCCATGGTTGATAATGAAACAGGGAGAAGATTAAAGTGCTTGAGATCTGATAATGGCGGTGAGTTCTGCAGTCTTAAGTTTAACTGGTATTGTTACACTCGTGGAATCCGAAGACAAAGGACGGTTCCAAGGACACCTCAGCAGAATGGTATTGCTGAAAGGATGAACAGAACTATTATGGAGCATGCAAGATGTATGAGATTACATGCAGGGTTGCCCTTAGAGTTTTGGGCAGAAGCAGTTGACACCGCAGTGTACCTGATCAACAGAGGACCCTCTACGGCTCTGGATGGTGGAATTCCAGAAGAGGCATGGACAGGTAAAAAGGTAAATCTCTCATATCTCAAAGTTTTTGGTTGTGAAGCCTTTGTGCACATAGATAAGAAAAATAGAAAGAAGCTTGATGCTAAGTCTATGAGGTGCACGTTTATAGGCTATGGCTCAGATGATTTTGGTTTCAGATTTTGGAATCTAGGAACTAACAAGGTAATTAGGAGCCGTGATGTTGTTTTCAATGAAAGAGTGATGTACAATGATTAGATAAGGAAGCTAGATCAAGCTGGGCAGAGCAATAATGAGTTGGATGAAGTTATGGTCCAAAATGAGCTCGCAGGAAAAAGAAATAATCACTTACAGGAAAACACAGAGACCGACGTCGGCAGGTTTGGAACCAGCGTCGGCAGTACAGAAACCGATGTCGGTCATACAGAGACTGATGTCGGCAGACCAGCCACCGGCGTCAGCCAGGAAGAACCGACGTCGGCCAGTAACAGGTCTACAGGTGGCTGAGGTCGGTCACTGTCAGAAAATTTGGGTGGACAGATTGTTGAAAACGAGTCCAAGACACCAATCAGGAGGTCTGAAAGGGTAAGTAAGCCTCCAATTAGATATTCTCCTTCTTTATATTATTTATTGCTAACCGATGGTGGAGAACCAGAAAGTTTTGAAGAAGCTTTACAGGTGGAGTCCAGGAGTAAGTGGGAGCGTGGCATGGTTGAGGAGATGGAGTCCTTAAGGGAGAACCAAACATGGGATTTGGTTGAATTGCCAGCTGGTAAGAGAACACTGAAGAACAGATGGACTTACAGGTTGAAGGAAGGTGAGGATGGACAGATGAGGTATAAGGCCAGATTGGTTGTGAAAGGATTTGCACAAAAGCCAGGTATTGAATTTGGTGAGATTTTTTCTCTGGTTGTTAAGATGACTTCTATAAGGGTTGTATTGTCTTTGGTTGATTTTGAGGATTTGCATCTTGAGCAGCTAGATGTTAAGACAACATTTCTTCATGGAGATTTAGATGAGGAAATTTACATGGAATAGCCAGAAGGTTTTGAGGTTAAGGGTAAGGAAAAACTAGTGTGTAGGTTGAAGAAAAGCTTGTATGGCCTCAAGCAAGATCCTAGGCAATGGTACTTGAAATTTGACAAGTTTATGACTGAGTATGGCTACAGTAGGTGTCAATCCAACCATTGTGTATATTTTAAGAGATTTGATAATGGTAGATACATTATTCTATTGTTGTATGTAGATGATATGCTGGTTGCAGGATCTCACATGCAGGATATCTCTGAGCTTAAGGTGAAGTTAGCTCAAACGTTTGCTATGAAGGATTTGGGAGCAGCTAAGAAAATCCTTGGCATGAGCATTAAGAGAGACAGAGGAAATCACAGGTTGATATTGTCTCAAGAAGATTATGTGGACAAGGTGTTGAAACGGTTCAACATGCAGGATGCGAAACCGGTAAGCACACCTTTGGCTGGACATTTTAAGTTAAGTAAAGAACAATGTCCCAATTCACGTGATGAGGTAGAGTACATGAACAAGGTTCCATATTCTTCCGCGGTAGGAAGTTTGATGTATGCAATGGTATGTACTAGACCGGATATTGCCCAAGCAGTGGGAGTAGTAAGCAGGTATATGGCCAATCCAGGAAAGGAACATTGGAAAGCAGTACAATGGATCCTTAGATATCTGAGAGGAACCAGCAGTAGACACTTATGCTATGGAGGTTCAGATACTTCTCTACATGGCTATGTAGATTCAGATATGGCATGGGATTTGGATGGTAGGAGGAGCACTACAGGTTATGTTTTTACTATAGGTGGGACGGCAGTTAGTTGGATATCTAAGTTGCAGAAGGTTGTAGCCTTGTCAACTACAGAAGCAGAATATATTGCAGCTACAGAAGCTAGCAAGGAGATGATATGGATGACACGGTTCATGGAAGAGCTTAGAAGGGAGCATGGGAGTTACAGATTGCATAGTGACAGTCAGAGTGCAATCCATTTGGCAAAGAACTCAGCTTTTCACTCAAGAACCAGGCACATTCAACTAAGGTACCACTTCATACGGCAGGTATTGGAAGATGGTGAGTTGAAGCTGGAGAAGATCCATACAGACAAGAATCCTGCTGATATGCTAACAAAGCCGGTTACTAAGGAGAAGTTGAATCTTCATTCAACTTCTGTTGGTCTTCATGATTGAGTTGAAGATGGAGGAGCTAGAAGATGTTGCTGTACAGGTACTGGTGCAGCTGGTTTATCTCCAAGTGGGAGATTGTTAGGTGTGTGGAGCTAAAAGCTTCACCAAGGAGCACACAAACAGGTTCAGGTCTACACAGACGCCGGCATCGGTCAGGAGCGACCGACGTCGGTCAGTTGCAGTTACAGAGGCGCCGACGTCGGCAGTATGGTCAGCCGGCGACGGTCACAGGCGAATAGGCAGGAACCGACGTCGGTTACCTGTGTGTCTAGAAAGCAATTTCCGAGGACAGAAGCGAGTGTTTGCATGATGAGTTTGAGTTGTAGACTCAAGCTCGCGTCTCTATTGTTAGCAATATTATTTTTAGAGCCCTTGTTGAAGAGGCTTAACTGTTTGTTGTAAGAGCATGCTCAGGTTTCCTATTTCTATATGTAGGAGAGATCTTCTAAGCTATTGTGTGCGTAATAGAGTATGAGTAGAACATTGTGAATGTTTGAAGGACAGTACTTGAGAGAGAGCTCTTGAGGAATAGAGATCTAGTGAGAGATCTTGTGTGCATCTGAGAGAGGTGTGGAAGAACGAAGTTCTTCATTTGTATTCCTATTGTAAAGAGTTTTTAATACAAGTTTTCAGGGTGTTTTCTTGTATATCTTGTTCTGTGCTATTTATCATTTCAGTTACTTATCTATCTGATTTATTTCCGCATTCATTGCTTTCACAAGTGTAATCCATTGTTGGTTGATCCCCAACAAATGCTCCTCAGGAGGTGTTTCTATGATGGTCATAATGGAATCATTTAGGAATGCAAAAGTGAGTGGTTGAGTGTCTAAAAAGGGGGCTTCAACAAGCTGATCTATCAATGCTTGTCCCTTGATGGTATTCTGATTGACATACTCAATCTTAAACTCACTCAAAGTATGATACATTTAGCCTTGTGGCCCTATAAAGTTATTTTAGATAGTATATACTTGAGTGGATCAACTTTGGTAATGACCATGGTTTTATTATTAAGCATGTAATGATGTAGATTTTGGGCTGCAAAGACCATAGATAAATAAGTTTTTTATATTGATGAATAGTTATGTTCATACATGACCAATGTATATTTTAGATAGTAGATGACATATTCTTTCCCATTTTCATCATGATAAGCTAAAATTTCCACCAAGGCTTTATTAGTGGCAAATAGGTTTAGTAGAAATGACCTTCCTAACATTAGTGGTAACAAATAGGTGGATTGGCTAGATATTCATTTAGGAGCTCAAAGGCTTTCTAACATTATTCATAGAAAATAAATGTAATATCTTTCTTCAATAAGTGAGTGAATAGATGGAATTTATTGGACAACTAAAAAATGAAGTGTCTAATAGACTAGATTTTGCCTTGAAAACTATGGAGCTGCTTCAAAGTGGAAGGTTACAACATCTCAGTAATGGCTTGTACCTTGGTAGGATCAACTTCAATGCCTTAGTGATAGATAATAAATCATAATAATTTTCTTGAAGTGACACCAAATATGCACTTATTGGGATTAAGTAAAAAATTATACTCATGAAGTCCTTCATATATCCTTCATAACATGGTTGGATGATCTGCTTGGGTCTTAGATTTACCCAATATGTCATCAATATAGTCTTTGATAATATCATGCATCATGTCATGAAATATGATGATCATGGCCATTTCATATATGGCCCATACATTTTTGAGGCAAAATGGCATAACTTGATAGAAATTTTTTTCCCAAGGAGTGGTGAATGCTATTTTATATTGGTCTTCTAGTGCAATCCTAATCTGATTATATCCTAAAAATCCATCCATGAGGGAAATAATTTCATACCTAGCTGTGGAGTCAACTATCATGTTGATATCAAACAAAGGAAAGTCATCCTTGGGGTAGGCCTTGTTGATGTCTCTAAAATCAGTGTCGATGTTGATCTCTTCTATATTTTAACTGATAAGCATAATGTTTGAGATCCACTTTGAATAGTCGATCAATCTGATGCATCTAACTTTTAAGAGTTTTTCAAACTCTTTTTGAACTAATATAACAATATAAGGGTATATCTTATGTAGTTTAGGCTTCATGGGTTTGACATTGGGATATACAATAATGTGTTGTAAAACCAAGGTGGGGTCCAAACTTGGCATGCATGAATAGGCCCATGCCAAAATGTCAACAAATTACCTCAAAAGGGTTATAAAAACATCATGTTAATCCTTAGTGAGGGACAAACCTAATTTGATCCACTTCAGGTATTTTGGACTCTCGATGTTGAATTCTATAGTATTTTATACTAGGAGAGTCAAGTCATATTCTAGAATAGTTAGTAAGGATGTGAGTTAGCCTACAATGGTAAAATCCTCTAATCGGACTGGTTCTTCAAGCTCTCCTAAACATGATGAATCTGAATCTCCTAATGGTAGAAATGATTATGTAATAAATGTTGTAGGACATTCTCAAAAAAATTGATCAAAGAAATGTTGTTCCTCTATATTGAGCTTAAACCCAAAATCAATATATTTATTAGTGATCTTCTGATATTCATTCGAAGAAGGGTGAGCATTCCCATCTAGTGACACCCGAAACATGTTTTCACCAAGAGACTAGCCTTTTTATTTACTTTTTCCTTGGTCCAAATGTACCTCAAAGAGGTTTTCACTTTGGGACCTCAATGTTTATTCTTTTATTTTTGGATAAGGGTATTCACCCGCTCTCCAAAATAGGTAGCAGGATCTAATTTGATATAGAACCCTTGTTTATGGTCTCCCAATGGAACATTGTCTCTTAAGCCTAAAAAATCACAAAAGTCCTCATCATTTTCAAACTCATCTAAAGGTAATGTGTTCTTATTGGTCTCAGTCTATAAGTTGAGGATGATAAAGGGGAAGTGTGGAATGTTATATTACTGGCATAATGGTAAAAATGGTATATGGGTCAAATAAGTCGGTATTGATAAGTTCTTTGTATATGCTATGATTGGACTTTACTTAATTATCAACATCATTGTCATTAATATTATAACATAATTTAGATATGTGGGGTCACCCCCAGATAGTTTAAATTTGAGACCATAAGTTTCTTTGTATTTGGTCATAGAAATTGGCTTAAGAGTACCTTTTTGATTGGGCTTGAGGCCACTGCCTTCATATGCTTGGTTATCCATGATCTTGTTAAGGATGGGATATTTTTTATTATAATAGAAAATAACCAATTTGTCATTGTATAACTAAGAATCATCATTGGTAAGTGGGTCTTATTCTTCACTAGTGGTAGGTGTGAGAATAATAGGTGCTAGGTAATGAAGCTTTCCTTTTCCCTTTCATCACCTTTCCATGCAAATTGGCCTACCTTTATGTCTTTCATAGGTCTTGGGATTCTATGGAATCTTGGCTATGTGGAATGTGTCATGGGTAAAATAATCTCCTGGACCATTATCCAAAATGGCAAAATTATTAGACATTTTAATAGGAGTCTATGTGAAGATGAGGCAAGGCAATCAGGGTCTATATAATTGGTTTCTGACAATTCAACAAGCATCTCTTTGGATTTATCCTTCTTTGGTACTAGGTCTAAACTAAAATGGTAATTGTAACTTTCATATTCAACCTCTAAATGTTTACAATGTTCATATGTCTATAAATCTCCATGGATAGTGACTTCTATCCTAGAGTGTGGAAACTTGATACATTAGTGCAATGTTGAAGGGATTGCACTAATTTCATGTATCCATGGTCTACCCAAAATTAAATTGTATGAAAACCTAGGTCTAACACATGATAAAGTGTATTGTGGGTCAAAGGCCCAATGATCACCAATAAATTATGGTTCCTTATGATTCAATCTCTTCATTATTATAGGCCTTGATAGTAATAGTCTCTAGTTAAAGGTTAACTATTGTATATCCTAGATGCTTGATGGGCTTTAGAGACATGATATTCAGGCTTAATCCATTATATATGAGGACATGTTTAATTTTGTGTTGTGTAATGAAAACTTCAATGTATAGTAGGCATGGGTTATTATAGAGAGGTCCAAGGGATGACATATCACTTTGGTTAAAGGTTAACTATTGGCCTAGAGCTAATGTCCAACTAAAGCTTAAAATTTGTTAGGTGTGATGCCATTCGACACTTAGGATTGCCCTATGAGTTATGTAAGGATATTATTGTAGATGGTAGATGTACACAATAAATTCAAAATGGATATTTGTGTAGGTGTATTTTGGAGTTGATCCATAATATCATACATATTTTCCTTAATAGTAGTAATTGGTTTACTCCAACTGACATAATGGGTTGGATTAGTTCATTGGTAGGAGGTTACAGGCCTTAGATGATGATTTTAGATTATCAAGTTATGATTACATAACCCAAATTGAGTAAAATATCATCATAACTAAAAAATGATGGATATGGGGTAGAGAAGATAACTCTCGATTACTAGTGTACTTGGTTGTGATCATAGGGCAATGAAGATTTATCAACATAGGGTCATGAAATGGTAATATTTGGTTGATATTGTGCTTAACTATAGTCACAAGTCAAGAAAGGATTATCAACATTGGTAGTTAATGGGATTTGTTAAATAATAGTCCTAGTCTATTGGTATGTGGTTTAAGATTTATGGCAATGGTAGATACATGACCTCCCATAATATGACCTACAACTTTATGATAGTTGTGTGTAATTGCATGGTAATTTTTTTGGTTGTTGGGGTCATTTGGCCTTAATTCTTTCCACTTTGAAGTTGACATTATTGTTTTTATTATTGATACTATTTTTGTTGTTGACTAATGTTGTTATGCTATGGAAAATGATTTTGGTAGATACACAGGTTTTGATCTATTATCCAATTGGATCTCTCTAGTTTATAGCATATTTTGAATTAGGTGCTTCAACTAGACACAATGGCATATATAATGTCCATGATCATGATGATATTCACATAATTCATGCTCTTTGTACCAATTTAGATAAGTTATACCTTTAGGAAAGTGTTTGAGAATCGACCAAGGTCACTAAAAACTCTAGGAGTATGTTTTCTTCTTAGAGGAGGAGTTTACAAAGGTGGTGGCTATATCATTTAACATGCTAGCCTAGGTTGAGACATAAGCTGCACTTGATGGATAGGCTAAATTTTTGGAATAAGTTTTATTTGTGGCATATATTAAGCACATAGTGTTTTCACCCTTTGAACATGGTGTAATTCAATTACTCCATTACCTACAACATGTTTTTTGTAGTTGTATGGCTTGGGTTTTTCATAATTATTAGCCTAAGTGGGTGTAGACACTTGCACTTGGATTGGGATAGGGTTTTGACTTTGGCCTAAATTTTAGTTTTGGCTTTGAGTCTGGTTTGAAGAAGATAACTTAATAATCCCTTTGTTGATAAGGACCTTTTTGATCTGTATGTCTTTCTCAATGATCCCTTGAAGGTGTGAGCACATTGAATCTCCAAGTGATAAGATATTTCATTATGCAATTTTTTGGTAAACATAACTACCAATTATTTATCCATTTGGTTATGAGTGAAGTGACTAGCAAGTGATCTCCATCTTTGAAAGTAGCTTGTAAATCTCTCACCAAATTTAAGCTTGGCTTGACTCAAATCTATGATTGAAATTTCATGTTCAAGATTGTAAGATAAATGTTATACAAATTGTATAATATATCATCAAATTCAGATACTAATTTCTTTAGAAACTTAATAAGCCACTCCAAAGCCTATCTAACTAGAATTTAAGGAAAAATAAGGAGTAGATATATATCACTAGCTGGCAAGTGATAAAACACTCTTTTGGATGCTCTCTAGGGTCTTCTTTACCCTTGTACTTGTCAAATTATAGTGCCTCATAACTTGGAGGAAATGGTATATGAAGTTACTCTATGTTAAATGGGTATAAACACATGTTATCTAATTTAAACTTCTTGGTCTACTTTTTTATTTGAATGGTTGTAATTGCATCCTTCATCTATTATAGTTCTTGGTCCAAGAAACTTGATGGCACATTTGGTTGTGGTTGTGGTTGGACTGTCAAAGGTGGATTACATTAACCAAGGTATAATGGAGGTAGGAGTATTATAGATTGTTGGTTTGATAGACCAATTGACTAGGAATATACATCTATACATTGGGCTTAGGTTATTGATACTACATACATCATTGGTAAATATTCTAGTTTGGATTTATAATGTAGCCTTGGGTCTGAGGGAATTGGGATTATGACATAATTATGTGGCTTTATGGAATGTAATGTACTTATTGAGTTTGAGTAGGGATTTATTATCAACTAGTTAAACCCAAATGAATAAATGGTACTTGTTATTGACCAAGGCCCTATCTTTGAATATGTGTCACTTGTTGGGTAAAAGGAAATGGTTGCCTAATAGGCACTTGTTGGACATTGGTACCTCTTTGTTGCATAAATACCTATTGTGAACTAGATGCTTATTATGTGTTTGGAATTTTTTTTGACATCCCTACCAATTGAGGTAGAACATTTGGCGCCAATTGTTAAGGTGGCTTAATGTTATGCCTTTGTAGAGGTAGTAAATTGGTCTATGACTATGGCCACTAAATATTATCCATCACTTGTTGAGGTGGGATAAATATCATCAATTTTTGGTGTAAAACATTAGTTAGTGCCTAATTAATTATCCTCTATTGTTATATGCTTGAATAAGTAGTTGGTTGAGGAGTGGGATTAACCTATTGTGGTTGGGAACTAGGAAGTCCTTCCCCTTATTATTGAAAACCACTCATGGTATTAGTAAGAGACACTTGTTATTATAGATTATTTGGTGGTGAATTTAACTTACCTTGGAATGAATTGGAAGACTACATGTTATCCATTATATTTAGCACATGGTCTTGGGTATAATCCAAAATCATTACCTCAATAAATGAGACATTAAACACGTCACCTACCAAATTAATTCATGTAAATGGGTCCACACCCAGATTATCTTCACCTGAAAAATAAATTGGCACTCCTATTGAAGGAGTTATTTCTATAAGTGGAGCATTTGATATGGCCATAGTGTTGAAATTCTGTGCTAGACTAAGATAAGTTTGATATGTTTATTTAATTTGCATGAATTGGTCCTCCATGAGGCCCTTTCCCTTTGTAATCATATTTAGATATTGGTGTGACATAAGAATGAGCACTTGAGGGTAACTAGTAAAGGAATGTTTAATAGTTTGGGTATAAGGTATGTTTTTAGGCAATCTAACTAGACTAGGCAAGTTTTCATGGGGAAAGTATTCTAGAAACTTGGCCCCTACCTCTTTATATATAATTTAACCTCATCCTTATTTTCAAACAAGTGACAATCAAACAAGTATGGGTTATAGGTTGATGTCATGATAACATATTAAGAATATTATTGGACTTGTTCGATAATAGATGGCACACTATCAAGGTATTGAGATGTTTATTCTTGCTCCTGATTTGGATAAGGAAGTGTATAAAATAGGTAGTATGCTAATGGATCTAAGATTTGTTCCACATATTTAGTAAGGTAAGGAGGATAGGGATCTGTTTCATAATCTACATCATCACCATATGGGTTTTAAACAAAGGCATCATTTGTGACTATGTTTTGGTAATCTAGATTGTATATGGTTTCACTATGTGTGTAGCGAGGCATATCCAAATCCATGGATAACATTTTTTGAAGAAAAGCTCTAGAGTTTAGAAAAATCTTGAGACATGGTCTAAAAGAATTGGTTGATGCCTAACATGTCTATAAACTTGGTGTAAATGGTAAATTTAGTCTATTATTGTAAACATTCTAAACTTGGCTTAAGAATGGAGCTCTTCTCCAAAATTGTCAATGATAATCTTGGTCTCAAATGTCTCTAAGGTCTAATGTATTTTACACAAATACTAAAATGAAATGTAAGTTTGAATCCTATCTTTGTCAAAGTGTGTTTTGAGCAAATCTAATCTAGGTCTAAAAATCAAAAAATAGTGTCAGGTCTTTGGAAATAAGACACAAAGATAGACTTTAAAACAACTAGGTTTGAAAATTGAAAGGCAAAAGATAGGTCTTTAGATTTAAGGCACAAATCTAGAATTTAAAATAACTAGTTTTAAAAAATGAAAGGCAAATGCGAGGTCTTTGGAAATAAGGCACAAAGCTAGGATTTAAAATAACTAGGTCTAAAAATTGAAAGGTGAATGCTAGGTCTTTGGAAACAAGGCAAAAAGCTAGACTTTAAAACAACTTGAAAGAATTCATGTATAGATATATGAAGCAATACAAAAAAGTAATATATATATATATATATATATATATATATATATATATATATATATATATATATATATATATATATATATGAGAGATATTGATTGAAAATTATAATACAATCACAGATCAATTTACATAAGACACAAATATTTTAAGTGGAAAAACCTCCAAGAGGTAAAAAACCCACAAGTGATATTTAATTAATGAGAATTGATTTAACATTTTTGGGAAAATTGGAGTCTTATTACTAATTTAGTTAAGGATATGGGTTTACTAAATCAATAAATAATATTAAAATAATTTAACCACTAATTTATATAATTTATTTGTATTTTTAACCTTTTAATAAATAAGGAAAAAATAAGACTTAGCTTAAAACAAATTGAAATGGTTATCGTACGGTTTGATCTTGGTTGTACAGGACTAGGACAGTGTCACAAATTAGGATCTAGATTTTATTTTGTAAAAGGAAAAGACCACTAAAATAGGACACCCCAGAGTCTGATGCTATTGTCCTCTTTTGCCACTGTTATCCAAGCTACTCATAGAGACTTGATTTTTCTAGGTTTTGTTCATTGTCCTTGTATGACCCTGCCTATAAAATATCGACTAATGAAATTATGTAAAACTCCTTGTAGAGATGATTTAATATTCAAACAAAAACAAGATTATTTTTAGATATATCATGTAAAATTATAAATAACATGTCCTAATATTTTATGCCATAATTGAGATTCATTCTTACTATATGATGAAATAAAACATGTAGAAAAAGTGAGAAGATATATAAACCATTATTTTGAACACCTTCAAAAATCAAGGAACTGGATTGATTTCTAATGGACCAACTATATTTAAATAATATTACAATGAAATTATCACTGGTAAGTTGAGAACAAGATAGAAAATTCTTTTTAAGCTTAGGTACATAGAAAACATCATTTATAGTAACATTTAAAAACTATGCTTTCCCCTATTTAGTTGCATCTAAAAATGAATTATCTCTTAAGTAAATTATTTTAGAAATATATATATATAATCACATAAAATATTAGATAAGCATGTCATATGGTGTCATGAACCGCTATGTTTATTTGAAGTAAATAAAGCAACATACAAAGCAATAACATTTGAATGATTAGGGTTTTGATTCTTCTGCTTGTTTTGATTAGATTTCTTACCTTTGTTAGTTTTATAAGTTTGATTTTTATTTCTATTCTTATTTTTATAATATGTTTCCATCTTATGACCAAATTTACCACATAAATTGTAATTTCTATTAAACTTAGGTGTATGATTCTTGTTACTATAATTTTTATTCTAGTATTTGCCTTTAATAGAATTAGGTTTAGATTTTTGGTTTTTAGTGTTATAAGAAACATTATTTAAGGTGAGAAGTGCCTAAGTGACATTTTATTTAGAATGAAAATTGGAAATAACTTGCTCTTCTTAAATTAGGAGAGCATACAAAGTGGTAAGATCAGGGATATCTTACTTACTTTGATATTTAAAATTCAAAATTAAAATAAAATTTCTAAATTTCTCATAAATATTTAACTAAATGATAAAATAAATCAATTAATTTTGAATCAAATTACAGTTACACCCATCTAATTGAGATATAATGTTTTTAATCTTTACAAGAAAATTCACAACTTTCTCATCATCTTTCATATGTGTAGTTAGCAATTCAAGGATTAACTTAATAATCTTTGAGAGATGAGTTCCCCTATACATGGATTCAAAGAGTTTTCAAGCATAGTTAGGAGACTCCAAAGAAATGATATGGATAAGTAATTCATCTTTAACACTCTATAAGATAATAGCTGTAGCTTCTTGTAATTTTTATTGAAATGCATTGGTAAGCTTAGGGGTCACATATCATCCAAAGGAGATTTTTCAGTCCTAATGACAATATTTCACAACTTGTGGGACATAAATTCATCTTTAACACATTTTTTTTCACATATTATAGTTATTTCTATTAGTGCAAGTATACTTAATCACATAATTTATATGCCAAATAATGTAAAAGATTGATTTAGAATTGCACAATACTAGGTGTCAAAAGAGTCACACTTAGAATGACCACCTAGACACTACTATTAAAAATTTATTAAAATTAATAGTATAAGGTTTCAAAACATAAAATGGACCATGTATATGTGTCCATAAAATTTCAAAACTTAGGGATCTATTGGTTACACAAATATGTTTGACAAAGTTTTGACTAAGTCAAATTTCGTAAGAAGGTTGACACCAGAGAGGGGTTTACAAATGAGAAAGTTAGCATGCAACCCAATAAATAGAATTCAAAATTAATTAAATTGGGAAAAAAATTATTAAAAAAATGGAGAGATTTGAAGACAAGACCTCACCTTTTTCATGTTTTTAACAAAAAGTTAACTAACAACTCAATTAGTAGTTTAATTAAGTTTTAACATGCAATAACACACACACACACACACACACACACACACACACACACACACACACACACACACACACACACACACACACACACACACACACACACACACACACAAATAAAATAAAAAAATAAAAGTTACTTTTTGGTAATTTTATTTTTAAAATATTGAATTAGAAAATTCATCTTTATCACTTTATAAGATAATAGCTGTAGCTTTTTGTAATTTTTATTGAAAAGCATTGGTAATCTTAGGGGTCACATATCATCCAAAGGGGCTTTTTCAGTCCTAATGATAATATTCCACAACTTGTGGGACATAAATTCATCTTTAACACAATTTTTTTCATATATTATAGTTATTTCTATTAGTGCAAGTATACTTAATCACATAATTTATATGCCAAATAATGTAAAAGATTGATTTAGAATTGCACAATACTAGGTGTCAAAAGAGTCACACTCAGAATGACCACCTAGACACTACAATTAAAAATTTATTAAAATTAATAGTATGGGTTTTCAAAACATAAAATGGACCATGTATATGTGTCCATAAAATTTCAAAACCTAGGGATCTATTGGTTACACAACTATGTTTGACAAAGTTTTGACTAAGTCAAATTTTGTAAAAAGGTTGACACCAGAGAGGGATTTACACGTGAGAAATTTAACATGCAACCCAATAAATAGAATTCAAAATTAATTAAATTGGAAAAAAAAAATATAAAAAAAATGGAGAGATTTGAAGACAAGACCTTACCTATTTCATGTTTTTGACAAAAAGTTAACTAACAACTCAACTAGTAGTTAAATTAAGTTGTAACTTGCAATAATATATATATATATATATATATATATATATATATATATATATATATATATATATATATATATAAAGTAACTTTTATTTTTTTTAAATTTACATATATATATATATATATATATATATATATATATATATATATAAATTTTTAAAAAAAAAAAAGTTACTTTTTGGTAAAAAAACTTTTAATAGATTGAATTAGAAAATTCATCTTTAACACTCTGTAAGATAATAGATGTAGCTTCTTGTAATTTAATTGAAATGCATTGGTAAGCTTAGGGGTCACATATCATCCAAAGGGGTTTTTTCAGTCCTAATGACAATATTCCACAACTTGTGGGACATAAATTCATCTTTAACACAATTTTTTTCATATATTATAGTTACTTCTATTAGTGCAAGTATACTTAATCACATAATTTATATGCCAAATAATGTAAAAGATTGATTTAGAATTGCACAATACTAGGTGTCAAAAGAGTCACACTCAGAATGACCACCTAGACACTACAATTAAAAATTTATTAAAATTAATAGTACGAGGTTTCAAAACATAAAATAGACCAAGCATATGTGTCCATAAAATTTAAAAACCTAGGGATCTATTGGTTACACAACTATGTTTGACAAAGTTTTGACTAAGTCAAATGTCATAAGAAGGTTGACACTAGAGAGGGGTTTACACGTGAGAAAGTTAACATGCAACCCAATAAATAGAATTCAAAATTAATTAAATTGGGAAAAAAATTATAAAAAAATGGAGAGATTTGAAGACAATACCTCACATTTTTCATGTTTTTAACAAAAAGTTAACTACCAACTCAACTAGTAGTTTAATTAAGTTTTAACATGCAATTATATATATATATATATATATATATATATATATATATATATATATATATATATATATATATATATATATATATATAAGTTAATTTTTGGTAAAAAAACTTTGAAAAGATTTTAAAGGTGGAGGCCACTAGATATTTGCATGGAAAATATATTTAAAAAAAAAAAGTATTTTTTAAATATTTTCAAAAATTATATGAAAAGTATATACTTGTTTGGGAGAAGAATGATGGTAGAATTAGAATTTTGGAGAGTTAATGCAACCTAAATAAGCCAACTCACAACATGAAAATTCGCTAGCACTCCTAGAATCTTGAGGTAAGGCAAAATTGATCTTAAAAATTTCTTTTTTGGTGTAGAAAAAAAGTTTTTCATTCACCCAAGTTGTATAGTGCCATACAATGGCATCCCAATAGTTGATAATTTTTTTGTAAATGCTTGGAGACTCCTTATCAGGGGCTCAAAATTTGTAACCGATCTTAAAACTCCAAAACTAAGTAGTTAGAAGCTTTAAAACTAAATTTTTGATGAAGGAACTAGAATTTTGAAAATTTACAATGCCAAAGTGATCCAAAACTTAGAATTTTTGGTTGATAAATATTTCAATAGCATAGAAATAACACATAATAATGAATTCTCTGAGAAGAGATGTAGTATTACTCAAGATCACAATACAAATATATGCTTATCTCTAGGAAGAGATGTCTGTCCTCCCATTTTGGGTAACCTCTTCATTTATACACATTTTGAAAGCATGGGGAGGATGTGGAAGGTCACCAATCTCGAGGGAGATTAATTGGTTTGAATTCTAAGATTTAAACAATATAAAATTTGAGGATCTACTATTTAAATCAATTGGGGTGGAACTGTCACCCAAATTGTCACCTAAATTATTTTCCAGATCATTCCTCCCTCATTGAAAATCAATGGTCCCTATTGCATCAATGTTTCCCATTAGGTGTGGTAGTTATGTCTTTATTTGATTCTCTGTGAGCCACTCACCTTGGTGGCTAAGTTGGCCCCTTTTGACCACTCAATAAAGTAGAATAGAGCATCCTCTTATTGTCTTCATCTAGGTATCCAAAATCTAATCCTCTTCCACTAGAGGAAAACTCTATGGATCAAGCTCATCAATGTCTATTTGTCCTACTGAAGTGTGCTTCCCATATCATCTTTTGTTGCTATACAATTGGAACACAGATTTGCCCCATATGACAGAGGACATTATCTTGCAAATAGAAATCAGAAACATGTTTACCTTTTTGAAGCACTTGATATGTATCAACAAAGGTAGGATCTAATTCATATATATCACCCCAAGTGGTAGTCTCATGTCCACATAAGTCAAGAATTGTTGTGAGTGCAGTAATTCGTGAGTGGCTTAGATAATCTGTATCTGTATTTGAGCTCCCCTTTTTGTGTTTGATTATCAGGTGGAATTGTTGAAGATATGTGGCCAATTTTGGTGCCTCTCATTTGATAGTTTGATTTGTGTCTGGATGAATTCTAATGGTTTGTGGTTAGTGTGGATGACCATCTCTTTCCCCAAGATGTAGTGTTTCCATTATTTGCAAGCTTGCATAATGGCATAGAGCTTCTTATCATATTTTGGATATTTCTTGACTATATCAATGAAAGTTTCACAATGATATGCAACAAGATGGCCATGTTGCATGATGATAGCTCCCATGGCATATTCAAATGCATCTGTCATCAACTCAAATGGTTGATGCAAATTTGGCAAGGAAAGAATACGGGTTGAGTAGAGTCTATTCTTCAAATTCTCAAATGCCCTTTGTTGTATTTAACCCCATTGAAATGTAGCTTTAGCTCCTCCTTTAGTTACTTGGGTTAGTGACCAAGCAATATGTGAAAATCCAAGAACAAACCTATAGTAGAAATTTGCAAGACCCAAAAAGTTGCAAAGCTTTGTGAGGGTCCTTAGTGTGGGCCATTCTCAAATAACTTGAATCTTTTTTGGATCAATGTGGACCCCTTCCTCATTCAAAACATACTTGAGGTACTGAATTGTTGTCATCCCAAATGTGCATTTGTCAAAATTTGCATACAACTTGTGCTCCCAAAGAGTTTGAAGCACCTTACGAACATGTTGCAAATGTTCTTCCCATGTTTTGCTATAGATGAGTATGTCATCTAAGTAGACAACCATGAATGAGTTGGTGAAGGGTCGTAAGATGTCATCCATCATCCTCATGAAGGTTTTAGGTGTGTTAGTTAAGCCAAAAGGCATAACCAACCATTCAAAGAGCCCCTCCTTAGATTTGAATGCAGTCTTCTAGACATAAGTGGGATTGATGGGAATTTGGTGATAACTAGATTTAAGATCAATTTTGGTGAAGAAATTTGCACCATAGAGCTAGTCTAATAGGTCATCAATCTTGGGGAGAGGGTAGCAATTCTTCACAAAGATTTTATTCAGGGCTCGGTAGTCAATGAAAAGCCTCTATGTTCCATCTTTCTTTAGTGCCAAGATAATTGGGCTACCACAAGGTGAAGATCTTGGCCTCATGTGACCCTTTTGGATCAATTCTTGAATCTATCTTTTTATCTCATCATTCTCCAAAATTGATCTGTGATACACATGACTATTAGGCAAAGGTGATCTTGGGATCAAATTGATAGAATGTTTCACCTCACAATGTAGTGGAACTCCTATGGGTGACTTGAATAAGTCATCATATTCTCCTGTGATTCATCCTATCTACTTTTGTTGTTGTGTTTATTGTGTAGTTAGGACTACAACATCAACCTTCTTGGATTTCTATGGTGTGACCACCATGAAAATAAATTGCTTTGTCTTCTCCACCAATCTCTTGCATTACTTAGCACTCATTAGGGAGATAGATGTGGGAGGTGGTACCTCTGGTACCTTATAGTGCCATGTTCTAAGAGTGAGGGTGATCCTTCAGGTTTGTGATTCATAGATGCCATATCACTCATACATGAATGACTAACCAAGGAGTACATCACAAACATCTAGATTGACCACATCACACAAGACTTCATCTTGGAATGGTTTTATAGCATATAAAAGAAGACACTGATGGGTGACACGAAGGTGTCTCCCTGGGCTCAACCATCCAATACTGTAGGGATTTGGATGAGGCTTCATGGATAGATTTATAATTTTCACAACTTTAGCAGAGATTAAATTCTTTTGACTCCCATTATCAAGAATGAAATGCAGAGGCTTACCTTTTACCCATAATTTGGAGTGAAACAATCTTTCTTTGTCATCTGGTCTTTTCTCATGGGTCTATGATGAAGTGACGATGGTGTCAAGCTTAGCATATATAATTTCTTCTTCATCCTTTTCAACTATGGGTTATGTATGAAGCAAAGTAGTAGATGTCAAGTATTGTGACTCAGAGAGCAGTGACTTGATGGCTTGACATTCTTCTTTGGAGTGAGTTGCAATTTTTTGGTAATCACACTATTTTCTAGCCTTCCCCTTCTAGGATTTCTTATCCTAAAACTCCTTCTGCTTCCAATTTTGGCCTCGTGTTTGACCTTCCTTATCACTTTTCCATTTTGAGGGTGGACTCTTCATATTCTTTCTACCATGCTTCTGTTTAATCTTCACTACAAATTTATATGCCTCACCAAGGGTTTCCAAATTAAAGAGTTCCATTTCCTCCATATGTACCATTATAGTCCACCATGATATTTGAGAGTTTTATGTTTCTCACTTTCTTGAATGCCCAATCTTGTAGACAAAGAATGAAAAGTGTCTATGTAATCTTGAATAGATTGGTCCTTACCTTAGTGAAGTTGTTGCCATTATATGTACAGATCATCATATGCTTTAATGGGATAGTATTCTTCTTTCACTACTTCCACAAAATCATCCTAGGTAGGTTCCACCTCAAGGCCAATGACATCTATACTGAACCTCTATTTGTACACTTCCCACTAGTTTTTCATGGGCAATGATGATTTTAAAAGAGCAAAAGTGATCTTTTCTCCATCTATGAACTTATTTATAGAGAAGTAGGAAGATAGTTGATCCAACCAATTTTCTCCTACATCAACATTGATTTTACTTTCAAATATGGGAATATCAAAATTTAGTTAAACCTTGAAGGGTGTTGGGGCACTAAAAGGATGTTCCCTAGATGAGGAGCTAGGAAGTGTAGTTGTGGAGCTAGAATTTCTCATCAAAAGTATTTGAAGAATTTAGGCAAATTATTGTAGCATCTATGATTATTTCCATTGGAGGGATTCATTCACCATTTCCTTGAAAGGATCAGATGTCTCAGTGTTTTCTACCATTTGAAGTCATTTGGAGTGAACAAGTGAAAAGTTTGGAAGCTCTATTGTTTCCCACCCAAGTTTGTTGTAGCCTGACCTCATCCTCGGGATCATACACTCTCAAGACAAACAGCTCTGATACCACTAATCCAAAACTCAAAAGTTTTGGTTGATACATATTTTAATAGCATAGAAATAACACAATAACAATGAATTCTTTGAGAAGAGATGTAGTATTACTCAAGATCGTAATACAAATATGTGTTTATCTTTGGGAAGAGATGTCTATCCTCCTATTTCGGGTTACCTCTTCATTTATACACATTTTGAAAGCATGGGGATGATGTGAAAGGTCACAAATCTTGAGGGAGATTAAGTGGTTTGAATTTCAAGATTTAAAACAATACAAAATTCAAGGAATTACTATTTAAATCAATTGGGGTGGAACTGTCACCCAAATTGTCACCTAAATTGTTGCTTAGATCACAAAGAGTCATATTTGAATAAAAATTATGTTTTACAATAGAAAAGTCTTTAAAAAATAATTATTTTAACTTGATCTAAGAGATCTAACTTGCTTATTGATTCTCTATACATCCCCTTGCTCTAATACCATGAAAAAATTCATGTATAAATATATGACGCAATACACACACATACAAGATCTAGGAGAGAGACTGATTGTGAAACATAATAAAATCGTATATCAATTTACATAGAATAGACAAAGATTTTAAGTGGGAAGACCTCCAAGAGGTAAAAAATCCATAAGTGATATTCAATGATTGAGAAACAATAATAACTCCAATACAAATTCTTCTACCTTCTCACTTCTTCACAAAATAGCCTTCACAAAAACACATAGGTTGAATATGATAATAATTTCATATTAAAATGATTTCACAATAGGAATAAAACCTTATTTTATATTTAAATTCCAAGGGAGGTGACCATTGTAAAAATAATGGATTCATCCATCCCGATATAGTCATGACCACATGTTCAGCTACAACTCATATGAACTAGCTAGGAATTGAACCTAGGACCTTCCATTTATTGTTGGAGTGCTCTACCAACTAAGATATTGTACCTTGTATGGCTAGATCATCATTGATCTAGGAGTGGATTATTTAAAACACCCCCCTTAAACCACACTATAGGTGCTTGGGTCTCCTAGCCTAGCTCTAATACCACATGTTGAGCTACAACTCATATGAACCAACTAGGACTCAAACCTAGGACCTTCCATTTACCACTAGAGTACTCTACCAACTGAGCTACTGGCCCCTCTATGTTTAACCAATCATTGGTTTAGGTGTGTATTAATTCCAACACAACTAGATTTAAACATTGAAAGGTAAATGCTAGGTCTTTGGAAATAAGGAACAAATCTATATTTTGAAACAAACTAGGTTATGGTAAAAAACTATAAGGTAATTAATCTAAATATTCAATAATTCAAAACACTTGGACTCAATCTAGACACATGGATTCAAAAACAAACTTGACCTTCGTATAAGACATTCACCCTAAGAACATGCCTAAAACTAATTAGGAAATTCAATCTCAAGTAAGTAAAAATAAGAGTGATGAGTAAAGCATTCAAGCCCAAGTGATAAGCAAGGATCCAATGTAAACCAATTATGCTTAAGATTCTACTTGAAAAAAAGAGTTTTGACCTTAGTTCAAGGAAACAAATAAATTCAAGGCACACAAAAAATAAACCACATCTTAGATCTAGGCAAAATGGAGTCTTTAAAGCAAGCAAAAAAATAGTCCAATTTCAACAATTCAAATGTAAGAGGTAGACACCCAAGCCAAAATTAAGAAAGACATAATTGTAGACTGATCAATTTAAATCTGAACTTCACAAGACAAATTTTGAACTTGGTTTAAAAATACTTGGATTCTTTAAATGGATAACATCCTAGACCCAACTAGATGGCATACTGACACCAATTTTAGACCAAAGGCATACATGGTTTCGAACTTAGTTTAACACAAGGCAATGGTTTTGAAATAATACAAGAATTGTAATGATGTTATCTTGCTAAAAAGGTATGACAATGGTTTTTATTTCAAAACTCCAAGGCAAATAATTGAGATGAGAGGGGTAACATAATGATGCCCTATTTAAATAAATGACACACACACCCAAATGTTTTGATAAATTTTAAGGCAAAGTGTGGTATCAAATAGATAAAATAACACCTCTTAGGGTAAAGTGGTGTATAAACATATGATTGGTTTATGACTCATTTTTGACATGATAATACACATAGTTTTAGACTAAAAACACACATGTAAATCAAAGAAAAATAGAAGTAGCACAAATAGATCATCCTATTCCCTATAATTGACATAGGTGTGCGTAGATTTAGCCAAAGTTTTAACTGATATACTAATGCTTATGAGGAATTAAGTGTTAATCTAAAAAAGAAAGTATAGGTGTAGGTAGATTTTTTTATGCCCCCTCTATCTCTCAAGTATTGATATATGGCATGAACATAAAGTGAGAAGCATTTGACATGAAATTCTATGACAAGTGGGGTTTGACTAAAATATATAATTTTTATGCATACTATATGGTTTCACATATACCGAGCATGTCATTATGTGATTAATAGGAATCCAAGTGGATATATTAGTATCATGTTAGTGTAATGAGAACCAAATAAAAAACACACTAATAAAACTAACACCTCTAACCTAGACACTCAAAGAGCAAGAGAACAATATAAGTAACTATTAATAAAATAAAAAACAACCATTATTTACCTTTATTGAGAGCAAGAGTTGTATGTTGGCCATGGATGGATGTGTTCAGTTGTGTGATCAAATAATCTTTGGCAATGGTGCTTCTTACATCATCTCTCCTTGTCACCTTGGTAATGTTGTGTTTGGCTTAGCTTTGATGTAGTAATCTATGAACATTTGTACATTATAACACTATATGACAAGGCTCCTTGAAGGTATTTTAGCATAATAACCTTACACAAAAAAATTTCTTAAGGTATTTTAGCATAATAACCTTACACAAGAAAACTTCTTGAAGGTATGGGTGAACCCTTGTATGTATAGCCTTCCAAACTAACTCTAACATAAGTTTAGTTAGGTTAGAATTAACTACAATTGAGTTTTGACTAACCCTAGTTGAGTTAATAAGGGGACAAACAATTAATATTTGAGATATCTTATTTATTAAGCATGACTCTTCATTTATGAATATAAGGTTTTTGGGGAGATATTTTCAATTCCTTGACTTTGAGGATGATGACATCATCATGACCTCATTTTTGTTGAATTTTATTTAAAAAAAATTAATTTTCATTAATTGCACATGAAAATTTAACTTAAGCATTTAATTTGGTTTGCATAGTTAATTCATTCTGATTAGCATTTTTGTACTTTAGGAATTATTTTAGTGCCTCACTTAATGGGTTCAAAGCCAAACTATCAATTTTTTAGGTCGCAAGTCAACTAAAGATGAATATATGAGAGGTTACTATTACATACATGATAATACCCCAAATAAGGATGCCTTAACATGACTCTGAGAACTACTATCTGATGTGCAAATGAAATTGAGACATTTAGTGATTCCTAAGCTTAATTTACATTATTTGGTAGAAATTATTTTGAAGTTGGTTAGAACATAGTTGTGGCTAAAATGGGGTGTCTACAGTGTTTCCATTTCACATTTCACATTACAAAAATACAAATAAAAAACCATTCAAAAATCCAATTTTTTTTTTGGCACCTACATGTTCTATTGGCTCCTGAGCATTTATGTGCTAGTTTCATGTTATGGATGACATATCAATTACTATTGCATACACATGTGTGCCATGATTCTACTAGAGTGTGATATAAACATACATAGATACATGATCTATTCCTATTATAGATGTTCAACCTTTCCTCTACTCATGTCATATGGACATTGGGGGTGCTACCTCTATGATCACGATACTTACAGGTTATATCATTCTATGGTCACTCTACACTATCATGTTTTAAGCTCATATGTGTATTTACACATGATTTTATTGATGATTATATCTTTCATAGGGTACTTGATATGCTATGCACTTGACAATTTTTGCTAACATATTTGATCCATGGGCTACTATGACATATTTATGTTGGTTTTTTATCCTTTATTTTATGCACTTCATTGAGTGTCTTGACTTGCTATTATTTTGTTTATTTGAGAATTTGAATATTCTCCTTCATTTACGATCCCTATGAATATGTGTGATTTATTTGACATTTGAATTTTTCATTGATTATTTTGTTGACATTTGACCAAGTCACATCCCTTTGATTGTGCAACATTTAAACATGCCCCTGGTTTGTGGTCTCCTTGGACCATTTCCTTTTGACTTGCTTTTGAGTGATATTATGTGTGTGCCTGATTTTATTGTTGAGCTTGTACTATTACTATATAAACATTACCATGATCCTTATCATGCATTTTAGGCCTTCATATGATCACATTGTTATCTATGCTTCAATGCCATATCTACATAGACATGTTCCTTCTTTATGCTACATGGTTATATTTAAAAATTATATAATTAATTTATCATTTCAAGGTAAGGTAACTAACATTTTATATTATTAAATTACCTTAAAGAGGGGGCATCTTAGTGGGGGCATGTCATAGAGGCATGTTCTTCACATTTAACATAGTTTTTAGATTAAGTGGGGGCATGTCATATAGGCATGGCTTCCACACATTCATAGTTAAAATTTTATGGGGTCATGTCATATAGGCATGGATTACACACATTCAAAATTTTAGATTTAGTAGGGGCATGCTTTGGAAGCATGTTTTCCACACTTATTCATTATTTAACACATCCAAATAAAATAGGGGTACATTTTGGAAACATATCTTCCACATTGGTACTTATTTTAGTTTTAAAATTTCTCCATATATAGTGGGGAATGCTTTGGAGGCATGTTATCCATAGTTACATAATTTATGAATTAGACAAAGCAAGCAATTATATAATTTAGATTCATAATGATTGAAGAATTATATACATTGGTACCAATATTATCCACAGTTTTAACATGAGACATATCTAAGGTGCATATGTTATGCAATGTGCACCTAATATTGCAAAATTTAAATCAGTTTTAGATTTCAAAATTCTATTAGGTACTATCATCACCCACCAAGACTTACTTTTATACACTGATACATAAGATGTACTTTTACATATTGTATTGAGTTAATATACTATAGTAGTTGGTTCACTTTTGGTATGGTTGAGGTAAATAAATCACTCAATCTTTCCAATTTTTTAGGTTGGAATTAATCATAACATCTAGACTTACCAATTTGAAAATATGAGTTGACTTTGTTCACTTATCCTCACCAAGTTATAAGTATGATTAGGTTACATGGTTGAGCTAATCTCAACTACCAAGTGGTAACTCACATTTTATCCAAAGTTGGTGACATGTGCCTTCCAATCTCTCTCTCTCTCTCTATCTCCTTAGATATATGAAGTTTATATATTTATACATATTTGTCATAATGTAAGTTTTAGATCCTTACAATAATATATATTTCAAATCAACTTTCCAATCAACAAAGTGGTTACATTGATACATAATTGTACTCCTAAACCTTGCTCTTTCAATTTAATTTTTTTCAAATACTTTTAATTCTAGATTATATGCACTAAGTATGTATTATAACACGCTCTTATTTGTAGGTCAGTCACTAGTAAAGTACTCAAGTTAGACTCAAGCAAAGGTAAAGTGTGTTATACACACCCAAATATACATAATTTTCATTTACACTAGTAATTTCATTACTAGATTAAGGGGGGAATGTAGACACTATTTTATGGATTATATAACACCTCAGTCTTATACACTTGGTAAACTCAGAGCTTGGTTATTTCTATTAGTTTTAGACCTTCCTACTTTTTAAAGTCTTGTATCTACTCTATTTTATGCTTTTTGGCCTATCTTTTAGTCTAAGTAGTCTTATGTTGATGACCCAAACCTTCTATATTTTTCAAAGTGCTTAAAATTTTCTTATCTTCCACCTCTATAAGTTCTAAGTTTATAACTAATTCCCTATTCCCTAGACACTAGCATCTGAGATAGACACCTATGTTAATATTAGTGTCCTACTCTAAGCAAGTGTACAGTACCCTAAAGTCATCTAGTTTGAAAATGAAATATATCCTAATAGGCAACCTAAGTGATTTAATGCAAGTTAATTCTTTGAAGAGATTGATATAAATACAATATCAATCCTCAGTCAATCCTCACCTAGAAACTTCTTACCTACTCACTAGGTAAATTATAAAAGGCATTATATCAAGAATTAAAGTGAGCAAAGCTTCCCTATTTTATATTATTTTAATATAAGTCATAGGCATAAAATAAATACATGCCTAAAGTATTGAAGGAGTAACCGAAGAGCTATATTTTCTAAGTTACAAGATAGGTCACTATTATACTTGCTTTTCACATATTGCATGATTCACACAAGCTATGTATAGGGGAGAACTACATAAGTTTGAGGCCATCTTCAGAGTATTGGCTTTGTAGGCAACACTCATTGATAAAAGGGTCTTTAGGTTTAGCTTGAAACCATGTGCCCACTAACCCATTTACCCCTAGGTCACTATAAAGATGAATAACTAAGGTTTTTCAAATTCATGAGGATTGACAATCCATGACCATATCTAAAAACACCTGAGTGAAGGTAAATTCAAACCTTAAAGCATCCAGGTGGTTACATCCTTTTTTAATAAGTATTATGTATAACACCTATATCAGTTTTAGGTAGTAGCGTCAATGCAACCATCCCAAACTAATGTAGTGTCCATGGCTTTAGAAACATGCAAGATAGAATCTAATGATTATTCTAGAATACTTTTCCACTTTGATTTTTTCATGTTTCAAATGCATAAATGCATTAACATCAGAAAAAGCTAAATACATTGATTTTTTTTATCATTTCCATCTCTAGCACAATTGCACTTACTATTTATAGCCTATCTCAGTTTAATGAATTCAACATATGTTTATATCTAAGTTTAGTACCTAAACGGTCTATTATAGAGATAATTTATCATTCTTGTGATTTGGGCTATCTCTACCCCTTTAAACCTAGATTAATCCAATCTAGATAACCAATTTAGGGTTAAACACTTTGTTATATTTAGCAAGTTTTTGAAATTGTATAGTTTCAAATCAATAAGTGCTTGATATTGCTATATTATTCCCTTTAATTTTGCACAATAGTTTGTCATCTAGGGTTTCATATTAACCCAAATTTGATAAAACATGACCATATTTGAATAATGATATTAAATATGTGTAATAATCAATTATAGTGATGATGGGGGTGGAAGAGGAGATATCATTGGCTGTAGAGGGTACTCATACTATACACCTATAATTGTGACTACTTATTATAATGTATGTACTTTAGACATCAATGCACTATAGATGGTACAACACTAAGTTTTTGCATCAAAAGACATCCTAATAACATGTTAAAGACCTTGTTACTTTGTATAACTAAGAATGACATGGATAATATGACAAAGCATACCTAGAGAGGTAATATTATGTGTCCTAAGGCATCCTATTTTTCATTAAAATCCCTTAAGTACTTTTGATGTATCTTGTAAATCCTATCATGTGTACCCTTAGGAGTGAAAAAGTGTCATCATGTAAATTTTCTCATTTGAACCATTATCCATCATGCCATTGTGTATGGGTTATTCATAGATATAGGCTCATAAAAATTTAAATCATTGTCTACAATCTCACTGTCATCGAATGTGATCCTAGGATGTTATGGTAAAGTATCGATAAGTGTGATAATATTGCATCTATTGGATAATCATATATCACAAGAAGAGGATGCATGTTATATGCATAATGTACCTCTTAATTATCCTTTGTTTCTATTATCTCATGTTTAGGAAATGGATCATTGAATATATTCAACTTTTGATTTTCATTGTGTTATGGTCTACATTCCTTTGTAGGCATGCCCAAGTCAATAATGTTATCATATATAACATCTTGTATCTTATGTCTCAATTTGAAGCATTTATTTGTTGAATGTCCCAAAATATGATGATAATCACAATATGAATTACCATCATTATTTATTGGTGTAGGCTTATTTGGATCAAGATATTGTGGAGGAAGAAGTGTGATAAGGTTTCACTTGAGTAATTTCTTATTAGTACATGTAGAGGTGATGGTAATCTTGAAAATTTCCTATTGGGTGGAGCTATCAATTATAATTAGTTTATAGGTTATCATACTACATTAACTATAATATTTAACTCATTATTTTTAACAATTGGTTTGACTTTGTAGCTTGGTTTGATCTAAAAATTCATTGTTGATTAATTGCAAGAGTGGATGTATACTTGATTTTGTTCAAAGCTATTAGCTTGACTTATTTATCCTTTATTGTATGGCATAACTCATCAAATATTTTGAATATAGTGAATATAATTAAATCATGAAGTGATGCTAACAATATTTCCTTGAATATATCTCATAATTCATTATAGGCATAACATTGGTCACATTGAATTTTATAGTCTTGTACCGAAGTACATAGTCATTGATTGGATCATTTGATCCATGCTTGAGTTTATCATTTTATGTGTAGGATAATTTCTCATTGATGTTGAATTAAAAATATGTTATAAATTGGTTTTCCAAGGAATTGGAGGGGGAGATCATAAAACCATTGTAATGCATAGTCCTTAAGACTTCTTAAAAATTACTTGGTCAATAATTTATCATTGTATGCATAGTTTGAGTATGTTGTGTGGAATGATCTAAGGTGTTACTTGGGATCACATTTACCTTCATATAATGGAAGATTAAGAGACACAAATCATGTTGGTAAAAATTACTTTGTTATCTCAGGGGATAAGGGGTTATGAATTAATGCATGAAAATCCATGAAATGAATAGATCTCAAGCATGCTGCTCTAGCTATAACACCTTAGCATGTAGAGATGCAACAATTTTATCAAGGGAACATGTAATAAGTAAGGTTGGTGATGAAACATGTGTAGTCATCATGGGAGGGGTAAAGGTTGTATGTGTAGTAATAGGTATGGAAATATGTTGGATTACTAGTGTTTCCACAAAATCTTAGGTAGATTTCACATCGGTCACTAGAGGTGTAGATGTAGGGATAATACTAGTAGTAGAGGTCTAGACACCTAATGTTGATGTACTTTCTTGAAAATATTGGTTGATAATAGTAAAAGGCCATTATTATTATGTTTGAGATGTAGTAATATTAGCTTGGTGTGTGGCCTTATATGCTAGGATTAATTAAACACTTGTAACCACATCTTTGGGATATTGATGGAGTCCTTGACACAAATTAGACAATGTTTTACTTTGGTTAAGATCTAGCTCATTAAGTTTGTTGGGATTAATTATATCTAAGCCATCATAATTATCTTGATTATCATTTTATAATGGATGCATATCAACATAATCACCTTGTTTTCACATATTCATGAATAATTGTATTATTAAAAGAAGAAGAAACATTCATTGTATCTATTTTAGCTACAGTAGGAGGAATTTGATTATGATATATATGGGTCCCATTTAATCTAACAATGCATATTAAAGGGACAAGGGAACTAACCTTTTTGGATGACAAAATATGGGATAATGCAATGATGTATAAGGATATGGACAAAATTAAAATATTTTTTTGTGTATGGATATCATAAATCATATTTGAAACCCAAAGATAAAAAACTTGAAAATTGTTTTAGTATATGGAAATAAAAAAAGAATTTTTAAACCATAGGATAAAAATATGAAACCTTGGAAGGATGGTTTGATATGTGTATGGTTCAATAACATGATTTACCATAATGTATATAAATGTGATTAATATTAACCCTAATATAATAGAAACTTGAAATGTAATTTAGATATTAAGACGTGGCATTCAAGCATACATCTGAATGAAAATCACTAAAATCAATTGTATTAATTTGACAAGTGGCATATGATAAATATAATAATGTAAAAAAAGGGATTAGTACTTAGATACTCAGGTTAACCATCTAATTATAATTATACTTTAGAAGTGGATATCGACTAAAACTAGGTATGTGATTTGTTTAGTTCATTAATTATATCTTTGTCTACACAAGGTCATTTTTATCATTTTGGGTCAATATCCTTAAATGATATTAAACTATGTTTCTTATTACTAATTTATGCATAAATTAAAGTTTATGACTATATGGTCACCTTCATATTCATCTATATACTCTGTATATGTGATCCCAAACCTTGATGATGTGTGTAGCTCTATAAATCAATCTCCTTTACCTTAAAACCCTAGGTATACTTATGAGAGATAAAAACCTAAAAAATTAAAGAAAGTGTAATGGGATGAACTAAACCCAATAATACTTGTGTTATGATTGATTGATGCATACATATCCAATAATCTGAGGATGGAAATAAATCCACATGTAGTTCTCCCACCTAGTGGGGTTGTGCAATTATATTCCTTCACTATATGTATGTAACTAATGAATTAGATTTGATACTTAGTAATTATTAATTTAAATTAAATTTATTCTAATTAAGACTTCACTTGTGACTTCTCCTAGTGATGGATTCATAATTTGGGAAGAGTAGGGAAAATTTACTTAATGTGTAATAGTGTATAGATGTGTACCAAATAAATGTCAATTCCCTTTCAAATGAGACCTTGATTTGTTAATATATGAGTCTAATTAGATAATTTGTAATGAAAATAAACACTAGGAAAATAGGCCAACTCTAAGGAAAGGTTTGATTTTGAAAAGTAATCATTATTGGGAGAGGCTCAGTTCTGACTAGATCAAGTTAGTCCATATAGTATGAATTTTGAGCTTATGGATTAATCTATACAATTTAAACCCAAAAAATCAAACTACTTAGTAATAAGGATTATGTAAATAGAATTGAATCATAAGATAAACCTTACCAATCCATTTTTTTAGCTAGCCTCCTTCCAAGATGTTTAAATAGATGAATGTATGATCAAGGATTTTAATGATGGATTTAAGGATTAGATTGGTATGGAGATTTTATGAATTAATGAGTTGGTTTCTAGTTAGTTTAGACATGGAGAAATGACATATTTATATATAATATGTAGGGAAGAATCAATGGCTATAATTCAATCTTGGGCCATTGGGATTAATGGTTGGGGATTTTCTAAGGAATTTTTAATTCCTTGAAAACCTATAGAATAGAGGATTCTATATGGGGAAGGCTGATTTAGAGAGGTTATAGAATTTGAGGATTCTATAATCCTCTTAGGGATTAATTAGGATTAGTTAGGGGATTAGATAGGGAATAGGTGGATAATTAGGGACAAGGAGTGTAAGAGAGTCTAGGAATAGTCTAGTGTAGGTGGTTCATGATAATTTTAAATCTATAAATAATAAATAAGTGGGATTAGGATAGGATTAAGAAATGAATTATGAGGATTAATTTATTTATGGGGTAAACATAAGGTTAGTGAATGAAGAAATGATGAAGGGGATATTAGATAAATGACTAGGATTAGGCTAAAGAGGATAACTTAGCGGGGTTAATTAGAATAATCAAGGTGAGTGGATTTAGGTGCATACATTTTTCCCCTCATTTAAAGGGATTTAAAATTGAATAAAAATGGAAGGAGTAATGGTATTTAAAAGAATAACCATTTCATAGATGAATGTTAATACATGATATTAGTGGATATGATGCCCTCTTGAGGGGACATGTAGGGAAGAATGAGATGGATGACCACTCAAAAGAAGAATGATGAGTGGGATGTAATGAATAGATAAGGGGTTGGAATGCAAGACATGGGATAGATGATGAAGAAGATGAATTTAACTTGATTAGTGAGCTATAGAATGATGATGCCCCTAGTAAAGACACATGCATAGGGAGTAGATATGACTAAGTCATGGTTGTCAACACAACCCAAGGGAGAATCAACTATAACATGATGATGATGAAGATAGAATAAAAGGATAAAATATATCAATGTATCCCAAGCAAGGACACATGTAAGGGAGAGATATTGGCCAAGATAAGATAAGGATTTGATAAGATAGATGATGAGTATATCTCAATATTGAAGTCAGGTGATATGATGAAGGGGATGAGAGGGAATGATATGATCGAGTGACCAAAAGATGAAGGGGAATAATTTTTTAGTGTGATGCATTAAATTCATGAGCCATAATGTGATTAATAGTGATGATTCCCTTAACAAGGATATGTGTGAAGGAGTAATAAATGATAAATTGACCAATCAATGATAATGAATGATAAATGGAAAAAATATGAATGTTGTGACTTTTTGGGTTCAATCAATAGGTGCGGGTGATTGATGAAAATATTAGGGAGAGGACTATGAGGATGGTGATTGATCAATAGACTGAGTGATGAATGATTGATATTATATATCAACAATTTGATTGATGTAAGATTTAAGGATAATTAGGGACATGAAAGATGCAATGATGGATGATGAAGAAAGAAGTGAGAGTGGTTGAGTTATCCTTAGGCACAAAAAAGTGGCCAAGTGATGTCTATGTAGTCTAAAAAGTCCTCAAGCTAATGTAGTTCTGACTAGAGGATGATGATGATGATAATAAGTGATTAGAGGCTAATGTTAATGATTAGAAGATATGATGCAGATGATGAGATGAAGATTATGAGGATAAAAGATTAGAAGTTAGTTGAATGGGTTATAAGGATTATATTAGTGACAAGAATAGGTATGATTAGATGATTAGATAAATTATGGTGTAGATGATCAAACCATCACAAATATTGTAAGGATCATCATAGTCTAAACAATCTAATAAATATAACACTTGGTAGTATGCCCCATGATATATGTATTACCAAGGGGAATTTTAGTCAAAGTGTATGGGAAAATAGTGAAGTCTACATCATCAAGGGTACTTATAAGCATTATTGTAGCTTTGGTGATCTCATAATATCCTTGTTAATTTCCTAATAGATAAATAAGAGACATGATGTAACACTAAAAATAAACATAGACAAATAAACTATGAATAAGAAAATCATTAATATAAAAAATAAAAGACATACAAGAAAGCCACACAACACATAAGATCCAAGTAACACACACACATATATACATGAAGTGTCATAATGTCTTTTCTAATGATGGGATGAGTGATTGAGTTGGGATGGACTAGGATGACCATGATGTGATTGTGGACTTAGGATAGGCTTAGATAGACTAAAGATGATGATTAGGATTAAGACTTAGGTAAGGATATAGATGTGGAATATATGAGAAAATAGGATTAAGATAAGGCTATGGAATATAATATAAAAATATGACCAGGATGATAAGATAATTAGTAGATAAGACAAGGCAATATGACCGTTATCAGATAGGCTTTGCACTCATTCTTTGATGTGGAATAGCTTATTATGTAAAACCAAATGATAATGGGAAAAAATCTAAGCCATGGGACTTTGGAAAAATGAGGTTAACCTATGAATAAGGCTGACTTCCTTTCACTAAATTTGATACAACTGATAAGATACCAGTTCTATATAAATTTTGCTCATTTTAGTGTTCTTTTTCCTAAACTAAATTTTGATCAAGAAAAGGGTAAAGAGTGAAATTATATGAAACTTTACAAAACTAAAATGGTGTTTTCACCAAATATTTTAATGGGTCTTAACGGTTTCTTGATAAACACAATGGAAAAATAAATCAATTGAAATTTATTAAGCATGAACTCAACAAATGGGAAACCAAAGGGAATATTTAGTTATTTTTGTAGAAGGGAAAGGGATTCTTTATTTTAATCAAAAAATATTTTCAAAAGGGTAAATATACCACAAATGAATTTATTTGTGACTAAAATAAGAAATAAAACTTACACAAATACTCAAATAACTAGCATATACAAAGATTTATCAGACAAGAAAGGCAAATCTTCAATTTATCTTTGTTCCAAAGGTTATAACTTGAAGAAAAAATACATTCAAATTGTAGAAATTATATCCTCTAAAAACAAAAATATGGATTGGTCCATGGGGTCTACCCATATTTATATAATAATATCCCATAGATGAGATAAAGTTATCAAAAGTTGAATGCCCAGTAAGAGAAACCATGTAAATATGGAACTCCATGCAAAAAGAGGCAAGTTATTCTAATTATGGCATCTTGAACTTGTATAATGGTTTGGAAAATAACATGCAAGAGCTAAAATTGATCCTTTGATTCAAATGGCATGGATTTAATTGGAATACCTTCATGTAATGCCCTTTCTTCTTCATGTAGTTGTAAATAACTCTTCATGCAAAATGGGTGGCACCCAATATAGAACTTGAATTTCAAAAGATAACTAAAGTTACTTTTGTAAAACCCTAACTTGAAAAACACAAGTGAGACTTTTAAAACTTTTCAATTCAATCACTTTTTCAAAATCGAACTTGTAATTTGCAATTCATGCTTTTACACTTTTAGCAATTGTAACTTGTCAAAATAGAAAGTGTAATTTACAATTGTGCTTTTTACAACTTTTACATTATCAAAAATATAAAGTGTAAAATTAATGTTTCTCTTTCTAAAAAAGAGTTATAAAAAAGAGTTATTCCTTCACAATTACTACATAAAATGTTTTTCATAAATGAAACACAACATATGAAAATATTTCAACAGAAAGATTAATCAATATCCAAATTTTCTTTAACCTTCTTATCTTTCTCGACCTATAGTTTTTCAACATATGCATCAAGGGCCTTGAAAATTTATTATATTCACTCTTCATTTGGTCTGTAGGAGTAAATGTAAGAGGCTGCATAATCCACCTAAATATAAAACAATTCTCTTATGAAAGTCTTGATCCCATGTATTTTCATCCTTATTTTGTCCAGCGATTTTCATACCTGATAAATCTATGGATAAAACTTAGGGTGAAGACTGTATCCTTTGCATATTATTTCTCAACTACCTCTTTGAACTTATTCTAAACCTCTTCTACCTATAGTAGGTTCTCTACATCATTTGTTATTTGGCATGACATCATATTCATCTTTCCTTTAATGTCATACACATATCAATAGATTTATCATGTACAAACTTGGCTTGATGATCAGATTATATAAGTATCCTTATTTTAAATTGACATACTCTATGTAATTCCTCAAGTTCAACATCATTCTTTAGTATCTTCTTGGAAATGAGGATATCTGCATCAATTTTAACTACAACTATCAATTTTGGATAATATAGATTTAAGGTCTAAATGTTTCCTTCATCTTTATTAACCTACTCTTTCAGTATATTCTTCCTCTCTTTGATTATTTCATATTGGTAAATTATTTTGGAAATAACCTTATTTCCATTAGTAATTATCTCCTCTTACCACTTTTTTTAGCCCTTCCCATATGATCCATTTCTCAAACCGAATCAATGAAAGCTTGATCTAGAAACTAACTGACTGGCTGTATTGACTATGGTTGTTGTGATGATTCACTAGGATGTATCAATTAGTTTAATGTATCTATAAGCTGATCCACCTTTATCTTCAATTAATAATTGATGGCATTATCATGATCAATCCTTTTGAAGAGAGAATTGATGCTAAATTGCATATCATGTTTCAACCCCTTCCTTGTTAGCCATCCAAGGTGAATTTTGGAAATCTAATAATCCCCCACCATAATATTTTACTTTGATTTGTATAGTGGGGGGAATGAAATTTCAACATACCTCTCCCCCTTGTCATCATTGAATATCCTAGAGAAGGTCCTAAGAGTCGATTTGGAATTCTTCTTGATCTCTAATAGACCAAAGTCCAATGTGTTGGGATCAGTCATTTATTTCCTCTTCTTCCCCACTGATTGGGCTAGCCAAATAGGGGTGACATCTAGTTTCTTGGATAATATCACCAAAGAATTAATATCTGATGTTACTACACTAGTGGATACCATGACTATTATAGAATCTTAGAAGGATGATACTATTGATTGTTTAAGAGGTGCTTATGACATTTCATTAGCATTAGTCAGATGCAAACCTTCATTCACATCAAGCACCTATATTTCTCCAATTTTTACTAAAGGAGTTGTGGAAATAATGGAAGTGGATGAGGTGGAGGCATATGGAACAACTATGTCTATTGGAGGTGTAAAATATGGGATAGACACAGGGATTGTGAATTTGGTAATAGGTGGGAGAGTGTAAGCCAAAGAATTAAATGAATAAATGAATAAATGAGAGGTGTGGGAAAACTCAAGGTTGGTGATCTAAGGAAAGTGAGTGGGGATGAAAGTGAAACAATAAATACATTAGGAGTTGGGGTGACCTATAGGACAAAAGTCAGGATGACTAAGCACATGAATTTGTACTACTAAGTGGTGTTGGAAAATAATGGTAATGAAATAGAAGGAATTATAAATGGAATGGAAAGAGGGAGTGACATTAAAGGGGAAGGTGAAATTATAATAAGGGAAAGTGAATTGGAAACTTGAGAATCCACTGATGGGGAACCCAAAGTGTCCACTTAACTCATTTGAATTTGGCTTATTATGGTAGGCAATGTAGTTGGAATGGTAGGTGAAGTGGAAACTATAGATGTAGGGGGAATAGAGACAAGACGTGGAGTGGAAAATGGAGGTGAAATGGAAAACTAAGATGTTGAAGAGTAGAGACAAGAGGTGGAGGTGCTAAAACATCTAAAGCAATATAGGTAAGAGGAGGGAGAATAATTAAAATTAAGGTTGTCACTATTATAGATATGGGGATTGAAGCTATGGAAGATTATACCATTACTATGTCTTTATATGAAAGGTTAATTGGTTGTTCTATAACTACCTTATCCTTACTTGATTTCCCTTTCTTGGCCTAAGTCTTCTTCTTCTTCTTTGACTCTTCTGATGTTTCACCTGGACCCTCTTCTAATGGAGTAACTCCCTCTACCTTAAGTTTTAAGATATTTTCTTAGACCCTTATTATTTCTCTTTTTACTTGAACTACCTTTTTCCTTAGCAAATAGTTATTCTATTAATCACATGGGATATTCTATTAAATAGAGAAAGGGATTCTAGAGAGGACCACCTTACTAATGGAAGGGGTTGTGTGATGACCTGTGTATAATAGATTGGGTCCATTACAGAGTCATCATCTATCAATTCATTTGGAATCGATGCCAGATCATAATATTTTATCTACTATAGGGTCATTCTAGAATAATCTCTCATTATGACTCTTTCTTCATCTTCACAATCCTCCCAATAATCCTCATAAGATGGTACATGAGCATATGTTACAAGTGTTAGTGTACTAGTGATATTTACATATACATCAAAGAATGGTCTTGACTTGAAAGTATTATCATTTCGCAGATTTCAACTTCAGCACATTTGGCCTTAAGGAGGGATTGGTATGTGTATCATCCAATAAAGACTTGGAAATATATCTCAACCTTGTGCCTATTATAAAGGAGCTTGTGGTATCTATGAGCTACCTGACCAACTCCCAAAATGCCCATTTGTCACTAACATATTGAGGAAGTGTATAAGGGAAACCATTAAAACTTGATACCCTAATGTATGAAAAGGTGGGGAACTGAATAAAATAGGAGCCCCATTTGATGATCTCTTTTACTCTTACTATTGATAACCTTGTCCTCCCAAGTTATTTATCAAACATGGTAATGATGTGATAGATGAAAGCATCATTTACTCTTCTAAAATGATATCTAATAGCCTCCAATGTGAGGTCAAGATAGTAATTGTATAATCTCATTATTTATTTAAGAACTATGTTAAGACCTAATAATAATCTCCCTTTGGACATAATGTATACAATGTAAGAGGTTATATAAAACTTGCCAGTTGTTTACACCTACAACAATTACTTATGGAGGGAATCACTTATAAGATGGGACCAATGAATGTATTGGTTATTTTTTTGGATGACATAGATATATTGGTACATCCAATCTTGGAAACACTTTGTTTCTACCTCAAATTTGCTTTTCAGACTATAAAGAAAGAAACTAGAAGAAAGTAAAGGACAAGGCTTGGAAGTACCTGGACATAAGATTGCGCACCGTAAATCCAGACGTTCGTGGGCACTCCTCTTTGGCTATGGAGGAATGACACCTGTAAGAAAAAAAGGAAACTAGGACAAGAAAAATGTTAGACAGATAGGCAGTGGGTTGCCAAGTAAAGGCTTGTTCCCAGAAGTGTAAAAACTTCCTTAAGGGAGGCCAACCCACTGTTTTGATAAGATAATGACTGCTAAAAGACAGAATGACAGAATACAGAAGTGACAAAAAGATTAAAAAGGAAGGAAGAAAACAAAATGATTACCTGAATGAAGGAGTTGGGCTGAAGACAGTCGCCGAGGTCGGAAATGTCGCCGGCGTCGGTTATCTGATCTGCCGTCGTCGGCTATCCTACCGACGTCGGTTGGGGTAGTGACCGGCGTCGGTCTGGGTTGTGGCCTGTAGTCGGGTTTGAGCAGGGTCTGGACTGAGTCTTGCTCTGTGGTCTGTCTGTGGACGGGTTTAACTCTGATGGACGGGTCTGAGTCTGATGGACGGGTCTGTGGATGGTCTTAGGCAGAGATATAGGGGAGAGGAAGAGAAGGATTCACAGAGGAAGGGGCCTGAGAAGAATTTTGCAGAGGAAGGGGCCTGAGAAGGCTTTGCAGAGGAAGGGGCCTGAGAAGGCTTTGCAACCTCTCAGGGGGAGGGACAAAGGAAGAGACACAGAAAACAATAGAAGATAGATGATTGAAAAACAAATGAAATAAAAACCAGACTAGCTTACCTTTAGCTTGCTGAGTGTTGCTGGAGGGAGATGTTGCTGGAGCCACGGGAGAGTTGCTGCAAGGAGGAGATACTGATCCAGGGCCTATTTCACCTATTTTTGCTGCTGCACGAGGTTAAGACAGAGGAGAAATGAGAGCCAAAGCGCCGAGAGAAGCTGTTTGCGAGCTCAAGAGTCCAGGGGGTGCAACGGACGCAGAAGGGGATAATGAAGGCTGCCGACGCTGGCAGTTTCGCCGACGTCGGCCGAAGGGTTGCCGACGTCGGCGGTCGCAGGATGGGCACAGAGGCTAAAAATAGCCTCTGCCCATTCTTGCACGCCGCCGAGCGAGGGGTCATGGGCAGAACGGTCGCAAGGTTGCCAAAATGGACGAGGGGGGATATAATGGTGAGATTTGGGTTAATAAATGCTAGGGGAAGGTGGAGGGATTCAAGGGAGGATCCAAGGAGGCAAGGGTAGGGTGGAAAAGGGGGGCCTCAATTAATTAAAAGATGTTAATTTCTAATTAATAAGACCTAGGTGGGTTAGGGACCAAGGAGGACTAGGAGGGAGAAAGGACCAAGGGGGAGAAAGGACCAAGGTGCAGACACGTTTGTGGTGTCTACATTTGCCCCTTTTTGTCTTGTTGGTTGTTCTGGACGAACTGCAAGACAAAAACAGGAGTTGGTTGCCCTAGAAAAAGGATGAGGTGTTCCCCCCTCAAAGCGATAGTCGAGAGAAGGGAACCGAAGGTCGAGTGTCGATTTGACAAAGAAATGGATAGAAGAGAGTGAGTGAAAACGCTGCCATAGTCGTGATTGCGCGTAGTCCACTTCACGAGAGGGTCAGGTCAAATTGTCGCATGGTCAAGGGTCAAGGAGTGCCAAAATTGAAGTAACTGGGCCCCAGCATTTAGTCATCTACTGATCGGGTCACTCAATCTAAGCTGAAGCTCCAAATGGTCATCGTGTCCCAGGTATCCAGGGCTCAGGAAGTGCTCCCAGAAACATGAAAAGGCCACAAGTAGTAGGGATCAACTGACTCATGATCCTACACTTGTGAAGGGTCAAAAAAGGTCTGCGAACAATTCTGCTAACCAGCCGTGGAATAGCATACACGCAAAAACAACCAAGGCAACATTGTCTTGGAAGAAGGTCAAAGAAGAAGGAGATAGGCATGGTCGCCAATGGTCATTGGTCAAGAGGATGGATGGATGAAAGGATGCGGCCGAGCTAACCCCAGAAGACCCCATGTCAACTGAGTGCTGCCTACATAGCCCTGGTGATAGGGCCTCAAGCCGATGTAGTTCTCCCTAAAAGGGAGGGAGGGTCAGAGGGATTGATTGGTCTTGGTCAAAGGTCTATGATTGGTCTTGGTCAAAGGTCTTGGTCAAAGTGACGAAGTTGGGCGTGATAAGAGTCAAAGAAGAGAAGGTTTGTCCATCGTAGAGACGAACAAAAGGGGGTGGTCGAGCTAACCTCAGAAGATGTGGTATCTGAGTGCTGCCTACATAGCCCTTGTCCTAGGGCCTCAGACCAATGTAGTTCGGACAAAGAGGGTCAAAATGGTCGATGATGAGATTGGTCATGTGTTGAAATGATGAGGATAAAATGAAGATAAAAGGATGCCACAGATGGTGTATTCTGTAGAAGTGGTCGAGAGTCTTTCATCTCTAGCAAGTTTCCATAGTCGTGATGGATGTATGCTAAAAATGAATGAAGGGTCTATTTATGCTTCAGCAAGTATTGGTTTATGCTTAACATAAATTGGGTCTGGTCGGTAGTTTCCATGTGTATTGGTGTCCATGGGAACTATGTGAAAAGGACAAGGATGATGGCTGATGTCATGTTGAAAATGTCGAGGCTGGAGTGAAAAATGTTGAAGTTGGATTGGTTTAAGGATGAGTCGACAAGAGACGTGGCCAAAGCGTGACCAAAGTGTAGAGAAAAGGTGAAAGGCAAATTGCTCTTTCATTGACAAGGACCAGAAAGGAAGCATAGATAGGGGTGATTAGAACCAAAGCCCCATTCATGCATTGCGTCGTTGACCAGTGTTGAGTTAGAACGGTAATCGAATCACTTTGACATTAAAGTGAGCTCGAAGTCCCTTGAGCCGGTGATAGGGGGAGGATAGGGTAACCCAGTGTAAGAGCAGGAATAACCTTGCCCCTTTTATAGGAGACCCTGAGACAACTACAAGCCAAGTCCGTGACTCGTTTTTTTTTTTTTTTTTTTTGGCGCAGACTGATCGATGCGGGAAGCCTGCATAGAGATGTCATTTGATGTAATGGTCATGTTGCGAAGCTGATCGATGCGGGAAGCTTCTAAAGTAGTTGCTGTTTATTGCCAGAGTAGTCATAGCCATCCTTCGAGGGAGTGGTCTATATTTTTGCTTTGATAATGTTTGATAAGTTGGCCTAGCTATCCTTCAAGGGATCAGTCTAGTAATACAGCAATGATAGTACAGCTGTCCTTCGAGGGATCAGTCTGTCTCTTTGATTTGACTTGATTTAGAGACCATGGATATGTTTTGACATCTTGACTTGGATATATTGATAGAAATGAGAGTCACGAACAAGACTGTAGAAGCTCAAGGACGCCCCTTTTATTAGGACAAAGCATCACTGCATCCTAGAAGGGTTGTAGAGGACTTGTTAAGGGGGAATAGGGTTGAAAGGGACGAGGATTAAGAGGATGAGGATTGCTCAAGGGACGAGCTCAAGTTACGTGCCAAGTAGACGAGTACTCGACTAGCAGAAGAAAGGTCGAAGATGCAAGACATAAGAAAGGGGTTTAGGGTCTAATAAGACCCTGGGCCATGCTAGTATGTTAAGGTCCGAGTCAATTAGGAGCAAGCCTGCCCCATTTGCCTCTTTCCAGATTGGTCAGGTGTTGATTGATGGATGTGAAGTTGGTTGACATTGTCGTTGGTTGATTGAAAAAAGGTTGAATGTTTGGTCGATAGGTCTGGTTGATTGATATGTGGTCGAAGCTTGGTTGAGACTGGTCGAATAATTGGTCGGGGGCTGGGTCGATGGACACTGGGTCGAGGTGAGTGATTGATATGAGTGATTGATATGTGGTAGAGACTGGGTTGAAGAGTTGGTCGAGGTTTGGATGAAGGATGAATCCCCCCAGCGGGTAGGGAGAATGTTTGAAAGATTGGTTAAGGTCGGTTGAGGTTTAGTGGTCGGATGGACGGTGTTAATGTCGAATAAGGGGGTCAAAGGCGGCAAAGGGACCACAGGCTGGCGTGGAGATGCCGATTTAGGTGATGAGGTTGAAGAGGCATGAGTCGGGGTTGATGTTTTGTTGAAGAGGTGGTCAAGAGGATCCTTGATGGGCAAGGAATCCTTTTTCTGGTGTTGACGAATGACAGCTTTAAGAACACAACAACGCTCAGTGTCATGTCCCGGAACGTGATGATAGTGGCAGAATGTAGAGTTGTCGAACCAAGAGGGTTTTGATCTGAGAGGTGATGGGTGAGGCGGTGTTGAAGGTTTATTGATGATGTGGTTGAAAAGGGAGGTGTCATTCTCCAAACATTGGCGAATGGCGACCTTGAGGGCATGAGAATGCTCCATGTCGTGCCCAGGCGTGTGATGATATGCAAAAATGCAAGTATGGTCGAACCAAGGTGGTTTAGGTCCGAGAGATTGATATTGTCTAAGGGGTGGGAGGTCGAGGCGAGAGGACTGCAACAAGTGCCGTAAGAGGAAGGCATATGAACCTGCTAACGGGTCTGGATGTCTTATTGCAGTGAGGGTTGATGACATTGGTTTAGGCGAGGTTAGAAGAGGTTTCCGTACCACCTTATGGGTTGATGGCGCGGTGACAGATGGAGACGGCTCTTTCTTGACGATTGATACCGCCTTTTTAGGAGAGGGACGACTGGAGGTAGGCAGAGGAAGCAAAGGAGGCAACGAGTTTTGGTTGAAGGTCGGAGTGGGAAGGATGCTTGTCAAGGTCGAAGGGTGGGGGCCCAAAATGGATGGCAATGGTGATGGAGAAGGAGGCGTTCATCTCTGCGGTCTGGCAGTCTTCTTCACCTTGGTCGGAAGACTGCTACTAGTCGAGGTCTGGCCCAGGTCCACCTTCACCTTCAGGTGAGTGAGGGAGGAGATAGGACGAATGCCAAATGACTTGATGGGTTTGGACGAGATAGATGCAGGCTTCGGTTTGGACGGGTTTGGTTGAGGTTTGAGAGTCTGGTCTCTATCAAAGGTCTGACGAGATTCCACCTTAGGAGGATTAGCGGCATGTGATGAGAGGGCGCAGGTATGTTGAAGGGCTTTAAGTCGCTCCCACAACACCTGAGGCGTCACTTTCCTCGAAGGGAGAAGTTCAATCTTCTCCACTAACCGGGAAAATGGCTGAGAGGAAGATGTTGATGGTTGCGGGGTTGAAGACGAGATGAGAGTAGTGGTCTTAGACACATGATGTGGTGAAGTCATGACAGATCTAGATGAAGACGAAGGAGAGACAGGTTCTTCCCTGGGTGGAGAAGAAACTGGGGGGTGAGGCTCCTCCAGCGGGTAAAGGGCAGGGATGACAGTGCCCTCCACTTGTTGCTGAGGAGTAGGAAGGGTCGGGTCCTCCATGGGCTGCAGAAAGGAGGATGGCGAGATTGGTTGTGCTGGTAAGGCCGAGGCGTCCTCCAAGATGAGAGAGGTCAATGAAGAACTAGCCGGGGAGAGAGGCTCGTCCACATGTGACGGACTGATTGATGGACTAACCTCAAGAGGCTGATTGGGGACGAAAGGAGAGACCGTATTGACTGTCCGAATATTGTGCTCATGATTGTCGTCAATTAAGGTCTGGACATGGTTCTGAGTTGGCAGATGATTGGGGAAAGGTTGTTTGAAGATGTCAATGGTCTGATTAGGGGGTGCATTAGGATTGTCTAAGATGAGATCCCCCTTCTCAAGCATGTCTTGTATTATGTTCTTAAAGGTCTTGCAGTTCTCCGTGTCATGGCCCTTAACACGGTGAAAGCTGCAGAAGTCTTGCTCCCTATACCACGCGGGGATGGCGTGTGAGGGATCGAATTGAGGAGGAGGTCGGGCTTGAGGGAGATTGAGGACTCCCTATTTAAGAAGCTTTTCTAGCACAGACGCATATGATTCTCCAAGAGGAGTATATCGTCGCTGCAAGTATCTTTGCTGGAATTGCCGAGTAGCGCTCTGAGACGTAGAGGGCTCAGGCTGATTGGACGAAGAAGATGAAGGTCTGACAACCACGGCATTAGCTAAAGCCTTGGATTTAGAATTGGATGATGATGGCTTGGTAGAAGAAGAGTCATTGGTCTTAGAGCTGGGATTCTTACTCCGCAGTTTGACTTTGTTCTCCTCGATGGCACGCAACTCTAGTTTGCGAGCCATCGTGAAGGCCTCGTCAAAAGTGCGGAAGGTTTGAACCCTCAAAGTGGAAGAGATATGTCGGGCACAGGCTTGAGAAAAGAGTTCAATAAGCTCGGCCTGGGGCAAGGAAAAGGAGAGTTGGTTGATAAGGCCTCTCCATCGAGCCACAAAGTCGGCTATGGACTCGTCCTCGAATTGCCGAATAGAATAGAGGTCCGTGATTGAGACCTTCTTGGTTATGTTGATAGAAAAGTGATCGAGGAATAGCTGAGCCAATTGCATGAATGAGAAGAGAGAATGACTAGGAAGGGAGCTGTACCAGTCAAGTGCAGCACCCGAGAGAGACATAGGAAACGTGCGTAAGAGTAACGCATCGTCATGGCCAATGAGGTAGCAGGCGTGTCTGAATGCCCGCAAGTGTTGTTGTGGGTCTTCCTTGTTTTGAAAATGAGAAAACTTCGGAAGCTCCCACTGGCTAGGATATGGTCTGATTGGAATAGAAGGATGGATGGGCTCGTTACAGATCTACTCATATGAAAGAGTGTTGCGCGAGCCGGAAACAGAGGTTTCAAGACTAGTCATCTTGTCCATCAGCATCTTGATGATGTCTGCCGACGGATTGATGGGTTACGTGCCCCCTAAGTTGTAGGGCGCTTGGAAGAGGTTAGAGGAGGCGTGTGACATAGTCGGTTGTATAATGTACAGATGACTAATCGCAGGGACAGAAGTGAAGGCTAAAGGTGGTTGGTTAGAAGACATAGCTGGGCCCGTTGTTGCCACAAGAGGTTGGACTGTGGTAACGGGGGCCAAGGGGTAAGAAGCCACCCTGGTGTTGATAGGGGCCAGGGTAGGCGGGATAGAGATGACAAGGTTTTGAAATGGAGTGGATAGCGGTTGAGCGGGTTGAGGTTGACAAGGGGCCGGAACCCCGGTAGAAGTGGGCCCAATGATAGAGGGAGAGGCCACACCTGGAGGATTGGTCAAAGTCTGGTCAGTGGTCAAAGCGATGGCTTGAGCATTCGAAGGTTGAACTATGGATGTTGTCGATACAGCTGTAGTCGCGACAAGGGAGGTCGGCATTCCGTAGATCGGATTGCCCAAGGAGTCTCGCGTTCGGCTATGCGCGAGATAATGTTGCAAAGCCTTGACATTGAGGTCCAAGAATCGCTCGAAGTCTTGGTCCCCTTCTTGGACAATGGGAGTCTGCGGCGGGGTCGGACGGACAGGAGTTCTTTCGGTCTCTGAGTTGAACTCCATTGTAGGCTTGGTCACAGATGGGGTGGACGGAAGTGGTTGACGGCAGGCGTGGTCGACAAGAGCCTTGGCTTGGCTACGAGTGAAAACCATGCAAGGCAAAGAAGGTTCAGGTCTTAGGAACTGTGTTGCTCAGTTTCAGAAGACCAGGATGAAGTCTTTGACAGAGAAAGGACAAGTTTCAGGTTGTTGGTTTTGGAAAAAAAAGGACAGTGACAGAGACCGATGTCGGTTGAAAAACTGATGTCGGTAGGAAAAATAGCCGACGTCGGTCAGATGACCGATGCCGGTGACAGAGGAAGCCGACGTCGGTATCAGAACCGATGCCGGTGACAGGGGAAGCCGACGTCGGTGGCAGAACCGATGTCGGTGACTGTGTTTTCCAGAGAGCCAAAAGGTTCTTGGAAAAACAAAGAAGAAAACACCCTCACACACTCAAACAAACAGATGAGAGGAGGAAAACAGAGAAAGACAGACAAGCCTAAGCGATAAATCCTAAGAATTAACCTTAGAAACTTGTGGCTTATGCCTTAGATGAATGTTTGGGAAGATTGGCTGAAAAAAGGGTCCTAGAAGAAGGCGGTCTAAAGATGGTTTCAGGTGTTGTTTTAGGTGCTCAAAGATCTGTGTTAGGGTCTGGTACGTGGCCTGGTGCTAAGGAGCAAGCTCCCCTCACTTCACGATTCCAGTGGTTAGCTGGTCTCGCTTAGCCAAGATATACCTCACCTAGAGTTTAGACTCCGCCAGAGAATGGAGTGGGCTTCCCCCTTGGTGATGAAATCCAAGTGGGGTCACCGGGACGGGTAAGGTATCCGCTGGGTGATGAAATCCCAGTCGGGCCTTGTCTCAGGTATGTTATATGTTTGTTTTGTGCATGTGATTAGGTAGTGTAACATAAAGTGTCTACGGTTTATTCAATATGCGCCTAAGTTACTAGATGTGGACTAATGCAAGCACAAACAGAAATGAAAGTGCAATATGTTTTAAGCCCAAGTCGAAATGTGATATTTTTATGAAGACAAGATGGAGAAAGGGATGAGAGTATGAGATTTAGACTAGTCTAGAATGCAAGGAAGAAATGTTCGTTTAAGACCTGCTTATAGTGACATTTGGAATAGAAGAAAGAGACAAGAGGAAAGGAGCCTAAATGCACCTAAATGAATGAAAAAGAAAGGAACCCAGGAGGAACCTAGGGTCCCACCGAGCGTGCCAGAGATGTTTCTACCTCAAATTTGCTTTTCAGACTATAAAGAAAGAAACTAGAAGAAAGTAAAGGACAAGGCTTGGAAGTACCTGGACATAAGATTGCGCACCGTAAATCCAGACGTTCGTGGGCACTCCTCTTTGGCTGTGGAGGAATGACACCTGCAAGAAAAAAAGGAAACTAGGACAAGAAAAACGTTAGACAGATAGGCAGTGGGTTGCCAAGCAAAGGCTTGTTCCCAGAAGTGTAAAAACTTCCTTAAGGGAGGTCAACCCACTGTTTTGATAAGATAATGACTGCTAAAAGATAGAATGACAGAATACAGAAGTGACAAAAAGATTAAAAAGGAAGGAAGAAAACAAAATGATTACCTGAATGAAGGAGTTGGGCTGAAGACAGTCGCCGAGGTCGAAAATGTCGCCGGCGTCGGTTATCTGATCTGCCGTCATCGGCTATCCTACCGACGTCGGTTGGGGTAGTGACCGGCGTCGGTCTGGGTTGTGGCCTGTAGTCGGGTTTGAGCAGGGTCTGGACTGAGTCTTGCTCTGTGGTCTGTCCGTGGACGGGTTTAACTCTGATGGACGGGTCTGTGGATGGTCTTAGGCAGAGATACAGGGGAGAGGAAGAGAAGGATTCACAGAGGAAGGGGCCTGAGAAGACTTTTGCAGAGGAAGGGGCCTGAGAAGGCTTTGCAGAGGAAGGGGCCTGAGAAGGCTTTGCAACCTCTCAGGGGGAGGGACAAAGGAAGAGACACAGAAAATAATAGAAGATAGATGATTGAAAAACAAATGAAATAAAAACCAGACTAGCTTACCTTTAGCTTGCTGAGTGTTGCTGGAGGGAGATGTTGCTGGAGCCACGGGAGAGTTGCTGCAAGGAGGAGATACTGATCCAGGGCCTGTTTCACCTGTTGCTGCTGCTGCACGAGGTTAAGACAGAGGAGAAATGAGAGCCAAAGCGTCGAGAGAAGCTGTTTGCGAGCTCAAGAGTCCAGGGGGTGCAACGGACGCAGAAGGGGATAATGAAGGCTGCCGACGCCGGCAGTTTCGCCGACGTCGGCCGAAGGGTTGCCGACGTCGGCGGTCGCAGGATGGGCACAGAGGCTAAAAATAGCCTCTGTCCATTCTTGCACGCCGCCGAGCGAGGGGTCATGGGCAGAACGGTCGCAAGGTTGCCAAAATGGACGAGGGGGGATATAATGGTGAGATTTGGGTTAATAAATGCTAGGGGAAGGTGGAGGGATTCAAGGGAGGATCCAAGGAGGCAAGGGTAGGGTGGAAAAGGGGGGCCTCAATTAATTAAAAGATGTTAATTTCTAATTAATAAGACCTAGGTGGGTTAGGGACCAAGGAGGACTAAGAGGGAGAAAGGACCAAGGGGGAGAAAGGACCAAGGTGCAGACATGTTTGCGGTGTCTACACACTTGGCATCAAGATTGCTAATGACCCTACATAACAATATAATGATATCTCTCACCTCATTAATGAAATTAGGCTTATACACGGTCTTTGGTAGTCTAGTAGAGGAAGCTTTAGGGGAATTGAGCCATTATTTATTAATCATGTTATGAAACCCATCTCTTTTATCTTCAAATAATTTTGCATATTTTTTAAGGGTTACATCGAGATAGCTCTCAAAATTTTTTATTAGAAACACTAAATTTATGAAATCAGGGTCTAGATTCAGAATCTTTTCCCCTTTATCATTGTAGACCTCTTATGTTTGGATCATAGTGTTCGGCCAATGTAAAAACTAATTCAAGTATTTGAAATAGAAATGAGAAGGATACATCTTGTGGTAATCTAGAGTCATAAATACTCTAGATCTAGTCATTCTTAAACTCTGTACCTATCTGAGCCCAAAAGTCTCCTAATTCAATATGACCTAAATCAATATCAATAATCTCTATTGTATTAGACTCCAAAATGGAATTCACTCTTGGGCCTTTGTATTTGAACTTAATTTATTTAGGAGAAATGGAAACTAAAGTTATTTCTTATGATAAACCAACTATAAAAGTTGGTGGAGTCTATAGGTTTTTCAAGAAGTTCAAATATCTGACAAAAATGGAAGGCACTCCGAGTAGGTGAGGGTTCTAGTGTAAGTGGAATGTGTTTGAATAAGTTTGAAATACCATGGGGATAGGAAGTGTTTGGGGTAGGTCCACTTTATGTGAAGACTTAGAACCTTTTAGGGATTGAAAATGTTTAGGACAATGGTGAAACTTACGAGGATCTAGGGTGCTCAAGGCAAGTCCAACATCCATGGGGACCTTGGAGGACTATTCACTAGTTTAAATGGGAAGTATATGCTTGGGAATATTATCTTATCTCAATGAAACCCTAAATTTTATTGTGAATTTAGGAGGGAAAAATTCAAGGTTTTTATGATGATCACTTTGTAGGGAAAACCCTCACAATGAAACTTTTGAAAATAAAATCCTATAAACCCTAGACTTTGGATGCATCTTTTAGAACAAATGATTCCACACGTAATAATTTACCAATGCATAATTCATAAATAACCCTAAAATATGACATAAAACTAGCAACAATAACCCTAACACAAGATATCGAAAATCTCTTCACATGAATAGAAAACTTGAAAACATATCAATTTATAGAAAAAATTGCAAAAAACATAAGGGGAATACTACATATAGATAAAAATGTCATGGAAATCGAGACATAGTTATGGATTCAAGTCACAAGTACTTTCTTGCATGTGACTTGAGATTTTATTGCATGGCAAAAGTCATCAGAGATCAAGAACTTGATTATCAATTTAAACAAATGATAGAAAATCCCTAATTTGCTTGGTTTAAATAGTGAAAATGCCTACAATAAATTTAGTAATGGTGGTTAGTGGTGGATATAGGAGCTTATTAGAGTAGTTATCATGTCTGTGGGAATGAATGGATTGAATGGTAGAAGGTGAAACCTACTGAGTAGTTTATAAGTTTTAAAATTTGTTACTCATAGAGTTCTAGATTTCATAGTATGAATGTTTGGTAGGAGGTGAAACCTACCAAACATTTTGAAAGTTTGAAAACTTGAAAAATTTTAGAAGAGTTTTTAATCCTATGGTTTAGTTGTTTGCTAGAAAGTAGGACCCTAAAATCATTTTGTAAGTTACAAATTTTGCTTTGAGTTCTAGATTCTATGGCTGGAGGTATTTATGTTTTTTAGGATCCAAATCTCATTATGTATTTTACAAGTTTCTCAACTTATAAAATGCATGCTGAGTTCCAAATTCTACTAGTTTGGATGCTTCATGGGATCTAGAGCCTACCATGCATTTTTTAAGTTTTAAAACTTGTAAAAAGCATACTAAATTATATATTTTGTTGTTTTAAAATGTGGTTGCTTTACGATGTCCTAAACCTATGAAGCAATTTACAAACTTGTAAATTGCATCCAAAGTCTTAGATTCCATAATACAAAAGGGAGGATGGGTTTTTGGTGGTTTCAGGGCATTTTGTAAAAAACAAAGTGGGTCTCCCTTAGGGTATCATATGTAATGATATTTTTGAGGCAAAAATATAAACGTTTTTGGTGACCTCTATGGTGTGATTTCCTACTAATCAGTCTCAATCTAGTATCCTTCTATGACATTGGGCATGGAGTAAATATTTGATTTGATAAACTTTAACCTAGGGAAGAACAAACTAGGAGTTGTCTAGACATGAAAAAAAAAGGAAAAACACACAAATAAAATAGGGAAAAATAACATAACCTAAAGAAACAAAAACTCCTAATGAATTGACCTATGCATAAACACTTATTGAAAGACACAACTAACCCTACTATATATAAAATCTTGAATTTTTTCTTTGGAATGATTTTTTACCTCAAAATCAATATTTGAGTTATATCCAATTGACTAGGATAGGGAATTCTAATCCATCCAACTTGGAGAGCTAGAAAGCATTGTCTCCTTTGCACTGAGTAATAATATATGGACTACTCCATATCATGTCAAACTTGGTGTGCTTTCTCAGCTTAGCTTTGTATACATCCCATTTGAGAACCATGTCTCCTTTATTTAATCTCTTTTCACATTCTTTTTTATTAGAAGTCTTTTTAGTTTGTGTTTGATTCTCTTCCAATACTTTCATCGATTGATTCTTGATTTCTTCAAGTTCCATGAGTTTAGCCAATCTTACTATCATTGCATCATTATCAATCAAATCCAATTGGTGATTGAGCTCTAGAGATAGTAGTTCAATTTATAGTGGTAATTGATCTTCTCTCAAGTATACCAACATGAAATGGGAATTACCAATGGCTCATTTAGGAGTGATCCTATCAACTCATAATGCTAATTTCAATTTGGTGTGCCAAGTTCTTTGGTTATCTTCCATAGTTCCTTTGATAATTTTGATAATGTTTTTATTGGTTGACTTAGCTAAGCCATTACCCTAAGGGTAATAATTATAATAAGTACTTAGATACACATTATGCTTGACAACCCATTTACTTATATGAGTGCCCACAAATGCTTTAACATATCAGAAATAATTATGTGGGGTACAACGAATCTCGACACTATACTGTCTATGAAATTAAGAATAAATACCTTTGTATCATATTTTAGTGCATTCATTTTGGTCCATCATGTAATATGATGTGTTGCTATGAGTACACACTTGTTCCCTATACTTGATAGTGGATTGCTCATGCCTGTGAAATCTAGTCCCCCATTGAGAAAATGGTTGATCTACTTGAATGGGCCTAAGAAGGAAGGTTGATAACTTTTAATTATTGAAGTAATCACACTTTTCATATTTCCTTACCCATTTATGGGTATCCTTGAATAATTTAGGCTAATAATATCCTCCTCTCATTATTTTGATGGCTATGGTCCTTGCAGATAAATGTCTTCCTGATGGGCCATTATGAAAATTTTCAAGTACCTTAGGAACTTGATCATGCTTAATATATCTTAACATAACTCAATTTATATCCTTTATAAATGGTATTATATCAATAAGGACATAAGTAATGGATTAGAGTCTATAATAAATTTTCTTAGACTATTGAAGATCATATGAGTACTCACCAATTTGTATGAAGTTGGTCATGTCTTGGATCTAGTTGTTGAAAATAGGTGGATTAGTTGGATAAAGTGCATTTTGAGCATATATTGCTTCAGGTGCTGACTCAATAGTTCTAATATTAGAATCTAATTATTCACATAAATTTTTTTCTTGTACCATCTTAGTAAATTTTACGTCAACATCATACTCCATGACCTTGGTGATCCATCCTGCTTGCTTTTCATTTATCTCCCGACTGAGCATAAACTCTTTAACACTTGGATGACTTACCATTAGATGAATATTATTATTATAAAGCATATGCTTAAATTTATTGAGATCTTTAGTTACACCATAAACTTGTTTCTCCATTAAACTATAATTTTACTCATATCCTTTTAAAGATTAGATGAAGAAGGATATTGGCTATTCCAATTGTTCTTGATTGTGTTGAGTTAGAATGGCTGAGATGCTTCCTTCCCCTTAGAATGCAAAAAGAATAAAGTATTTCTCATTATTTGAGTTGATCAGGGTAGGAGCTTGAGAAATATCTTGTTTGATGTCTTGAAATCTATCTCTTCCATCTTGTATCTAGTTGAAAATGGTACCCATTTTAAGCATTGTAGTGAGGGGTTTTACTAGAGAGGAAAATTTTGGGACAAATCTTCTCAAAAAATTAATATTCCAAAGAAAAATCTATAATATTTGCTTATGTCTTGGTAGTGATAATGAAAATATAGGACTAATTATTTCTAGGTCTATTGTAAGACCTTATTTTGATCATATATGCCCCAATAGTTTCCATTCATGAACCACAAAAATGCACTTCTTCAGATTGAGGGAAACCTCGAATTATTTACACCTTTCAAAAAAATTTCTAAGGTGGTATAAATCTACCTCAACATGCTTTTAGTAGACCATGATATCATCTATATATACCAAGATCATTTCATTAATCAGACCTTCAATGGCCATATCCATATCTCTTTGAAATGTTTCACCAACATTCATTAGAGTAAATGACATCTTTTTGTATGCATCTGTATCCCATTTCATGGTGAAGGTAGTTTTGTACTGGTCTGATAATTATACTAGGATTTTGATATAGCCAAAATAACCATCTAAGAGGGAAAACCTTTTAGACCTACCTATAGTCTATAAAATTTGCTCCATTGGTAGGAGAGGGTAATGGTCCTTTATAGATGCTTTGTTTAGGTCTCTAAAATCCACACACAACTTTGATTTCACTATTTTTATTTTTGAAAGGGACTAGATTAACAACCCATGATGAACATTTGATGGGAAAAATTATATTATCTTCTATTAATTTAAAGAGCTCACTCTTCATTAGGGGTTATATCTTTGTATTAATAGGCCTTTGCTTCTATCTAATAGGCTTATGTTTAGATGCATCTTTATTGTATGTTGGGATAAACTAGGGTCAAACCCTTTTAGATCATGATAACTCCAAGAAAAGTTATCATCAAATTCTTGGCACAATTTACTAAAATTTTTCTTCTCAGAGTTGTAACATACCTTCCCTAGCTTCAAAGTTTTGTCTTCTAAAATGACCATTGGATCGTAGTCTTCTTCATTGACTAAAATGTTTTTCTTCTCACCTTGTAGTTGGTCATCCAAATTGAAGATGTTCTCCAACATAACAAGACCCATAGGTATCTTTTTTGTCTTTTTCTAGATGATCTAATCCCCATACTGATCTTAGAGCTTAGGCTGGTTCCTATCTAAAAAATTAGCTTCTTCTCTCAAAAAGTTTATTATTTATTGATCATTATCAAAGACTTGCCAATTAGTAACATTGTCAAGAATAGATAGTTTTACTACCAATTTTACATGCTAGTTGTTTTGTTTATTTATTTCCTTGGGTAAGTTATATTGGGAGCCCACTAAAGCCATATGATCAACATATTTATTCCATGATCTTGGTACTACCTAAATATTTAAAGAAATGAAATATTGAAATAGGTCCCAAACCTTGTGCTTATAATATCTCAATAAATTGTTCTTAGTCATGATTTTAGATATTATTTGGTGAATAATCAACTCACTATCACCAAGTATCTACAAAGATTATATCCCTCTCTCTTTGGCCAACTACAGTCCTCAAATCAAAGCCTCATACTCAGCTACATTATTAGTGTAACTAAATTGGAGTCTGAAAGAATTAAAAAACTCTCCTTTTGAGGAGAGACCAAGATGACACTTGCACCTACTCCATTTTTTCTTCTTGAACCATCAAAGAATAGTTTCCATATACCTTGTAGATCTTCAACTAGTTTTAGAATATTAATAATAACTACATCATTCTCATATATGTAATATGTCCCCAACCCAATTTCTTGTCTATGGTCATAGGGTCAAACTATAAAGTTAATACCAATTCATCTAAGAGAGTATTGAGAATATATTCTATGGTGGTTGTGCCTTCATGATCAGTTTCCTCTTCTCGATCTTGTAATATACAATTCATATCCATGGGGGGAGGAGTGTATAGTTCAATATGATCTTTAACTATTGGCTCAACTCTTATTGTTACTCTTGTCCCATACCTTATCCTAAGCAACATGTGAGACCAATATACAAACAAATATCCTCCCATTTTTATGGTAAAATATCATGAAAGGTAAATGGCAAAATAAGAGGGAAGGTCAATAACTAAAATACCTTGAGTGATTGATAGAATCAAGAAAGCGTGGATAGTGAGATTTAAATATTTTATTATTAATAATATATAAATAATAGTCCCATCTAACTAAACCACTCCATTATTCATAAGCATATATTTTATGCTAAAAACATCATCTATCTTTTTGGGCATAACAGAACTACTAGACCTTGAATCTTCCATGAAATTATGAACTAGATGTTTCCTAACTATTAGTGAGAGATAAAAATGGGGAGGTTTACCATTTTTATTCATCTTAGCTTTAGTTTGTAGCTGACATAGATTAATTATAGTACTAGGCCCCTTAGGTAGAGCCTTATCTACTATCTAGAAATTCTTCAAGGCCTCTTGTAGCAAATCTCTTTGTGCCGGTATAGATAATGCTAAAAACATCATCTATCTTTTTGGGCATAACAGAACTACTAGACCTTGAATCTTCCATGAAATTATGAACTAGATGTTTCCTAACTATTAGTGAGAGATAAAAATGGGGAGGTTTACCATTTTTAATCATCTTAGCTTTAGTTTGTAGCTGACATAGATTAATTATAGTACTAGGCCCCTTAGGTAGAGCCTTATCTACTATCTAGAAATTCTTCAAGGCCTCTTGTAGCAAATCTCTTTGTGCCGGTATAGATAGCGCATCCCATATAGTGACATTCAAATTAGTCTTATTCATTTACTCAATGATGCTAAAATGGATACTACCAACCTTTGCTAGTGTCTTTTTTGGAGCCATATCTTATTTCACAAGATTTGGAGTAGGTACTTTCACTTTGGATGGCTAATGGGTATAAAGGGTGGCCTATATAATATGTTGTTCTTTGTAGGTTACAATACAACTTATGAAGTTGAATATTGTTCCATATTGAGGGGCTAATCATTCTTGATTGATCTTTTCTTTAAATGTGTATTAGCTGCCACTAGATTTCCATTATTGAAAAATGCTTCTTCTTTATTTACTACATAAAAGTCTTCTTATTTATAGTTTAGAAGAGTAGCTTCTCTTTGAGTAGGTTCTTATGTGTTTGCTCATTGGGAAGTGGATTCTTCTTATTGTTCCTATGTACTTTTCATGATTTACACCATCAAATATTGATTGATGATGCCATTGGGGTAAGTATTTTATTGTGTGGCTGAAAACAAGGATAAAACCACTCATACTCTTGAAACAAGTTGTTCTGAATAGGTATAATGGCTTTGGAAGTACTTAATACAGGTAAGGCATAAACACTTGGGGGATTTGGATGCACATTTTGACCTTATAGTTATTGATTACCTTGGTATTGTTACCTATTTCCCTGATATGACTAGTTATTAGGCTAGAATGCTGGGTTAACCTATTGATAAGGCTTGTAATTATGTGATTACTACCTATTCATAGATACTAACTCATTACCAAAACTCTTAAGTAGTGATTTTACCTCATGTAGTTCATCTTTAAGAGTGGGGATCAAAGCCTGTTCCTTTCTCATAGTGGGAATTAGGGCAATTATAGGAGCTATTTCTAGAAATAGAGGCATTGGTGATCTTGGGGCAACTTTTTTGCTTTAGATTAAATAATTCTCTACCCTTATCATAATTTCATAAGAGTCAGGGAGTATGGTGCCACCCATAGACTAAATCATGATAGCTATATCACTATTTAGGGCTCTCAAGTAATATAGGAAAGCATTATTTGTAGTTGGATTTATTAGTGCTAGAATTGTATTCCATGTCTTCTAAAAATGAAAATTGTAATTAGTCATGAGCTCATGAGGAGCCTATTTAAAGTTGGTCAAATATTTAACCAATGAAAGGTGGTCACTCTTATCTTTAAAATTGGGCACATAGTGTGGTGCCTAAATCATCACAAACTCAAATAGAGTTGGGAGCAAGACCTCTATATCACTGTAAAGCTGTACCCCTGAAGGAGGAGACTAAGAGTCCAATTACAACATTCTCTTATACCACATTATGGACAGTGCATAGATTGGAAATATCTTGTATTTTATCCATAGAAGTAGTGGAAGTTTTTCTAGTGAAATATGGTAGGTTTTTTAAGGTTGAGGTTGGTATATCATCATATTGGGCCAACTACAGAGGGATGGCCCTAATGAAGGTTATAAAATTTATGGCCATTTTAGGAGGAATAAAACTGATGGGAGTAGGATTGATTGCATGGGATGCAAATAATATTGATATATTTTATAATGGGGTACAACTGATTTTGACCTCCTTATAAGTGGAAATGTCAATTCTAAAAAATCAGCTTTCTTACCTTTTGTTGTTGATCTTATTTGTCAGCTGGACATGCGCAACCCTTGAAATATTAAAAATGTAAACCAGTGGTGTCACTAGGTGCCTTTAAAATGAATCTAAAGATTATGAAAATTTGGCCAAGAATAGCACCAATTTATTTATATGTTTCATGTCCCATTGGGCATGCCAAAAATTGTTATCACATAGGTTTTGCACTCATTCTTTGATGTAAAATAGCTTGCTATGTAACACCTAATGATAAAATTGGAAAACCTCTAAGCTAGGGAAGTTTAGAAAAATAAGGTTAAATTACAAAGAAGGCCATATTCCTTTCACTAAATTTGATGCAATTCATAAGATAGTAGTTCTATAGAAATTTTGCTCCTTTTAGTGTTCTTTTTCCTAAACTAAATTTTGACCGAGAAAAGGGTAGAGAATGAAACTTTATGAAACTAAAATGGTGATTGTACCAAATATTTTAGTGGGTCTTAATGCTTACTTGATAAACATGATGGAATAAGAAATCAATTGAAATTTGTTCGACATGAACTCATACAAATGGGAAACTAGAGGCAATATTTAGTTATTTTCTCATTTTAATCAAACAATATTTTCAAAAGGGTAAACATACCACAAATGAATTTATTATGATTGAAATAAGAAATAAAACTTATAGAAATACTTAAATAAGTAGAATACATAGATATTTCTTAGATAATAAAGGAAACTCTTTAATTTATCTTTGTTTTAAAGGTTACAGATTGTAGAAAAAATGCATTCAAAATGCAAAAATTATATCCTCTAATAAAAAAAGATGGATTGGGCCATAGGGTCTGCCCATATTTATACAATAATATACCATAGATGAGATACATTTATTAAAAATTAAAATCACAGTAAGAGAAATCATGCAAATCTAGAACTCCAAGAAAAAAGAGGAGAGATATATTTCTAGCGTCTTGAACATGTAGAATGGTTTAGAAAATAATATGTAAGAGCTGACATTGATCCTTTGCTTGAAATGGTGTGGATTGAACTGAAAGATATTCATGCAACGCCCTTTCTTCTTCATGAAAAATGGGTGGTGCCCAAGATAGAAATTGACTTTCAAAAGATAACTTAAGTTACTTTTGCAAAACCCTAACTTGCAAAACACAAGTGAGACTTTTACAACTTTTCAAGTCAATAAATTTGTCAAATTGGAACTTGTAATTTGTAATTCATGATTTTACACTTTTAGCAATTGTAACTTGTCAAAATAGAAAGTGTAATTTTTAATTGTGATTTTTGAAACTTTAACATTGTCAAAAATATAAAGTGTAAAATACAAGTTTCTATTTATCAAAAAGATTATAAAAAATAGCCATTCCTTCAAAATTACTACTTACAATGTTTTTAAAATATGAAACACAACATATGAAAATATTTCAATAGAAAGATTAATCAATATCCAGAGTATTTCAGCCTTCTTGTCTTTCTTGACTTGAAAATTTTCAACATATGCATCAAATGCCTTGAAAATTTCTTGTATTCACTTTTCATCTGGTCCACAAGAGTAAAGGTGAGAGGCTACACAATCTACCTGAATATCAAACAATTATCTTCTAAAAGTATTGATCCCCTATATTTCCATACTTATTTTATCCAGTGCATTTTCATACCTAATAAATCTATGGATAGAACTCAAGGTGAAGATTATATCTTTTGTAGATTCTTTCTCAACTACCTCTTTGAACTTATTTTGAACCTCCTATAATTGTAATAGAATTTTTTCATCATCCATTGGTTGACATGACATCATATTCATCATTCCTTAAATGTCATACTACATGTCAATAACTTTATCACTTGCCACCTTGGCTTGATGAGCAAATTATGTAAGTATCCTTATTTGAAATTGAGTTGCTTTGTGTAATTCCTCATGTTCAGCATCATTCTTTATTATCTTCTCAACAATGATATTTGAATAAATTAAAACTATAGATATCAATTTTAGATAATATAGATTTAAGTTATATATCTCTCCTTCATATTTATTAACATGATCTTTCAATATATTCTTCCTCTCTTTGATTATTTCATATTGGTCCTTTATTGCGGAAATAAAATTTTAGCCCTGAGTAATTAGCTCCTTTGACCACTCTTTTGTAGACCTTCCCATATGAGACATCCCTTAAACTAAATCATTGAAAGATTGATTCAGAACTTGACTTATTGGCTACACTAACTATGGTTGTTGTGATGATTCATTGGGTTATATGAATTGGTTTAATTTAGTTGTAAACTGATCATCCTTTCTCTTCAATTCATCCTTGGTGGCCTCATCATGATCAGTACTTTCAAAGATAGAAATGATACCAAATTTACACATCACGTTTTATCCCCTCCCTTAGCAGTCATCCAAGGTGAATTTTGGAAATCTGATAATCCCCACCAAAAGATTTTCCTTTGATTTATTTGGTGTGGGAATGTAATTTAAACATAACTCTCCCCCTTGTCATAATTTAATATCTTGGAGAAGGTCCTAGGAGTCAATTTTTACTTCTTATTGATCTTTTATAGACCAAAGTCCAATGTGCTAGGATAAATCATTTATTTCTTCTTCTTCCCCATTGATTAGGCTAGTCTACTGGGGGTAACATCTGGTTACCTAGATACTATCACCAAAGAATCAACAACTAATGTTGTTACACTAGTGGATACCATGACCATTATAGAATCATGGGAGGATGATAATATTTATTTTTCAAAAGGTGCCTATGACATTTCACTCCTATCAGTAGGCTAAAAACCTATATTCACATCAAGCACCTGTGTTGCTCCATTTTTTACTAAAGGAGTTATGGAAATAATGGAAGTGGATGAGGTGGAGGCAGATGGAATAGCTATGTCTATTAGAGGTGTAGAAGATGGGATAGACACAAGGATTATGTATTTGGGAATAGGTAGGAGAGTGGAAGCCAAAACATTGAATGAATCTATGAGATGTGTGGGACCACTTAGGGTTAGTGATGTAAATAAAGTGAGTGGGGATGAAAGTGAAATAATACTTACCTTAGGAGTTAGGGTGGCCTGCGGGACTGAAGTCAAGATGATTGAGCCCATGAATTTATACTATTGAGTGGTTTTGGAAATTAATGGTGATGAAATATGAGGAATTATAAATGGAATGGGAAGAGGGATTAGAATTAAAGGGGAAGGTAAAATTAGAGGAAGGGAAAGTGAATTGAAAACTTGAGAATCCACTAATGGGGAACCCTAAGTGCCCACTTGACTCACTTGAATTTGGATTATTATGGTAGTCAATGTAGTTATAATGGTAGGTTAAGTGGAAACTATAGATGAAAGGGAAATAGAGACAAGAGGTAGAGTGGAAACTAGAGGTGAAATGGAAACTTAGGATGTTAAAAGAGTAGAGATAGGAGGTGGAGGTGCTGAAACCTATAGAGAAATGTAGGTAGGAGAAGGGAAAACAATGGAAATGGGGGTTATCACTATTATAGATATGGGAATTGAAGCTATGGAAGCTTCTACCACTTTTGTGTTTTCAGATGAAAGGTCAATTGGTTATTTTGCAACTACCTCATCCTTACTTGATTCCCCTTTCTTGGACTTAGTCTGCTACTTCTTCTTCTTCTTATTCTTCTTGAGCTCTTCTGATGTTTGATCTAGACCCTCTTTTAATGGAGTAACTCCCTCTACCTTAATCTTTAAAAGATTTTTTTGAAACCTATTATTTATTTTATTACTTGAACTCCCTTACTCCTTAGCCAATTGATTGTTCTATTAATCACATGGGCTATTATATCAAATAGAGAAAGGGATTCTAGAGTGGACCACCATACTAATGGAAGGGGCTGTGTGATGCCCTATGTATAATAGATCGGGTCCACTACAAAGTTATCATATATCAAGTCATCTAGAATTGGTTCCAGATCATAATCTTTGATTTGCTATAGGGTCATTCTAGAATAATCTCTCATTCTGACCCTTTCTTCATCTTCAAAACCCTCCCAATAATCCTCGTAATATGATACATGAACATATGTTACATGTGTTAGTGTATTAGTGATATTTTTATATACATCAAAGAATGGTCTTGACTCAAAATTATTAAGTGTCATTTGGCTCATTTTAGCTTCAACACATTTGGCCTTAAGGATGGATTGACATGTGTATCAGCCAATAGAGATTGGGAAATGTATCCCAACATTGTGCCTATTAGAAAGGAGCTTGTGGGTCTCTACAAGATACCTAACTAGTATCATAGTTGTTGCCAGGGTCTGAATAATGCAAATGTAATGGTCAAGTGATCACATGAGACAAAGCTGGTGCACACCACAAAGAATCTAAAGCAAAGTGAAATCACTAAAAGAGATAATTTGCAAAATACAAATAGGAGTAAAACCCAATATTCATTTAACTTAAGATGGACAAAGTGAAGAATACATATATGAGAGCATGTAAGTAACTCCTCCACAAAAGGTGATCAAAGCACCCCAAGAATAGACTATAATTCCTCCATGAAAGGTGGTGACAAGGTGCTAATAATAGAGAAATAACTCCCATACCCAGAATAGACAGTCAAAGGAGTTACTTATGACATTCTTATGACACCTATGGCACATCTATGACACACATCTCCACATAATCTAGCCTATCCCAAGAATGTAAGAAAACTCCATGTATACACAAATATATAATATTACCTAATTAAATAATAAGGAAAAATAAAAACCTACACTAAAACCCCCCATAAGCGTAGCTTAGGTGTGAAGTGTGGAAATATAAAATGGGTCCCAGTAACTAGGCCTGATGAGGTACTCATGTACAAATGCAATCTCCCATAAGATAGAGAAAAGGAGAAAACCCGTAAGAAAAAACTCCCCCCCAAAAGAGAGACATAAAATAAATGAAGAGGCTAGTGCCCCCCCTAAAGATGATGCTACTACAGATGTGGACTGCACCCCAAGAAGAGCTCATAGATGAATGAACTTGCTCTCGGTGAAAGGTTTGGTGAAGATGTTTGCAACCTGTTCTGAAGACTAGAAAAATATCAAGTTAATGACTTGCTATGAATAAGCTCCCAAATGAAATACAGGAGAATCTCTATGTGCTTGGTCCACTGGTGCTGAACTAGATTCTTGCAAATTTGAATGGTACTATGGTTGTCATAATAAATGATGGTGGGCTACCTGATAGGAATGCCAAACTCAAAAAGTATCCCCTGAAGCCAAATAGCCTCAGTAGCTGCATTAATAGCTCCCTTGTACTCTACCTCTATGGATGATATAGCAATAGCATTTTACTTCTTGTTAGACCAATTAATAGGACCAAAACTTAGAGAGAAACTATAACCAAAACTAGACTTGCGAGTCTGTGAATCACCAACCCAGTCTAAATCTATATACCCAATCAAGTCAACCTCTATGCCAAATCTGTAATGAATCCCATATCTATGTGAACTCTGTATGTAATGCAAGATCATCTTAGCTTCTTTCCAATGTAGCTCATGAGGTTCCTGCATAAATCTAGAGACAAGTCCAACTACATATGATATGTTTGGCTTGGTGTGATTCAAGTAGATGAGACTACCAACAAGTTGTCGATATCGAGTGGCATCAACTAATGGTGAAGAATAGTCAGCCTCAAGCTTGAATCCTAATAGAAAGGGAGTTAGAGATGGCTTACAATTAGCCATGTGAAATCAAGACAATAAAGCAAGAGCATACTTAGGTTGTGCAAGAGAAATCCATAAATCTGACTGTGAGATCTCAATGCCAAGGAAGTAGTGCAACAAACCTAAGTCTGTCATGTCAAATCTATCCTGGAGAGATGCCTTCACCATTGCAATAACTGATGAAGAACTCCCGATGATCAAAAGGCCATCAACATATAAAACCAAAATCAAGAGCGAATCATCCTACCACAAGAAGCAAACATTGGAGTCAGAATGGCACCTAGTGAAACCCACTGTGAGAAAGAAGGAATCCATCCTGGCATACCAAGCTTGAGGGGCCTATTTGACGCCATAGATAGATTTCCTAAGCTTGCATATTAAGGAAGAATCTTGAACAAATCCTGGTGGCTGCTCCATGTAGATATCCTCCTCTAAGTCTTCATGAAGAAAGGCACTCTTCACATCCATCTGGTGCACATCCCAACCATGTGCTATGGCAATAGCCAAGGTGAGTCAAATAGAAGTCATCTTTGCAATGGGTGCAAAGGTCTTTGATTAGTCAATGCCTGCCACTTGTGAGAAACCCTTGGTGACCAATCATGCCTTGTACTTATCAACCAACCCATTTGCTACAAACTTGGTCTGATATATCCACCTACATCGAACCATCTTCCTTCCCTTAAGAAGTGAAGTCAAGTCCCAAGTGTGTTTTTTGATTAAGGAAGAATATTTGTTCTCCATAGCATTATCCCACTTAGGTACCCTTGATGCCTCTCAAAAAGTCTATGGATCTAAAATTAAAGAAAAGAAGGCATGTGGATCTCTTTAATAATCCCCCCTAGTGTGTCTGTCATCTGCAAGATCTCCTACCCAAGTGCCAGCACTCTCAAGTGTCTGTCTGGCCCAAAGTGGCTTGAAAGTGGGTGAGTCAAGTGCTAACTCCTCATCTTCTTACTGACTAGAGGTGGATGACTCTACATCACTGTCCTCACTGTCTAAACTCAAAGAAGAAGAAGAAGTCTCTGGCTTAGGAACCTACTGTGGCTAATTTGAATTTGAGGAATAATCATGAAGAAATAGATCCGATGAGAGAGAAGAAGTGCCAAGTGTTGAGTCTTTAGGACTCTCCTGAAATTGGACACTTCTCTTAATGAACAACTCATGAGTGGTCAAATCTAAAAGGCAATACCCCTTAATACCATCCAAATATCCTACAAAGAGGTAAGGCTTGGACTGATGTTCCATAGCTTTGCATTTCTTCTTTGGTATGTGGGCCATGGCTGGGGATTTAAAAACCCTAAGGTGCTCAACATCAGGTTTCCTTTTATGCCAAGCTTCAAAGGGTGTTATCCCTTTCAAAGTTTTGTGAGGAACCCTATTTTGAATGTAGCAAGCACAATTGATGGCTTCAACCTAGTACTATGGTGCTAAGGATTTGGAGTGAATCATATAGCTACCCATCTCTTTCAAGAACCTATTTTTGTGTTCTTCAACCCCATTCTGTGAAGGACTATAAGTGACTGTTCACTGTAAATCAATCCCCTCTGTGATGCAAAACTACTCAAACCTCTTGTTGACATACTCCCCTCCATTATCAGTTCGAAGAACTTTGATAGATTTCTCACTCTATTTCTCAACAAGAGCCTTAAAGTCTAGAAAATTTTCAAAGACTTCAAACTTTTTTTTGAGAAAATATATCCAAGTGTACCTAGAGAAATCATCAATGAAAGTGAGGATGTACTTGGCCCTTGTGAAAGATGGTTTGGGGAAGGATCCCGATACATCACTGTGGAGTAACTCCAAAGGTTTTGAAGCCCTCCAAGCTTTGCCTTTGTGAAATTTTGCTTCAGGATGCTTCCCAAGGGAGCAAACCTCACAAATTCCTTTTGAGAATTGGACACGAGGCAAGCCAATGACCATGTCATGTTTACAAACTTGCTCAAGGTAGCGATAGTTAAGGTGGCCAAACCACTCATGCCATAATTTGCTAACTCCATCTGAATGAGTCAATAATGCTGTTGGAGAAGAATTAGGTGCAAAATGTGAGAAGGTGTATAACTTTGCTTAGTGATCTGCCCTACCCACTACCACTGTAGTATCACTATGCAACTCCCTGATAGCCATTGAATCTGGTGAAAACTCAACTCTCATGCCTTGACCAATATGAGTGATTTGGTACACTAATAGGATATTGGTTGAAAGAGAAGGAACACTTAGAACATTATTGAATGTTCCTCCTTCCATTTCAACTGACCCTCTCCTTACAATGGAAACTAATGTGTCATCACTCAAACTAATGGAAGTCATGCTACAAGGATCTAAAGATGAAAACTCAACTAGGAAAGAGCCCATGTGGTGAGAAGCACCTAAGTCAATGACCCATGAAGATGTAGAAGCTATTGTAGCTACAAAGGCCTTGCCCTTTTCTTTCTCCTTACCCTTGCCTTTTGCCTTAGTATAATCTTGGGTAGATGAATTCTGCTTGATGGACTCAGGAACACCTATGTTGTGCTTTTGTAGAAGATGAGTTAGGTGATCTATTTGTTTCTTCATGCATTTGTTTTCATCATGCCCTATCTTCTTAAAATAAGCACACTTAACCTTCTCCTTCTTAGGTTTAGCATTGGAGGAGGAAGACTCAGTGTTGTTTTTGGCAGGATTGTTGTTTTCTTTCTTCTTCTCCTGGTCCTTGTTCTTTCTCTTCTTCTCCTTTGTTGAAGTCTTATCCTTTGTTGAAGTCTTATCCTTACCATTTATAGCTATCAAAGCTTGGGGTTGAGTAGAATTCATTGTGACCATTTGAATTAGCTTATCTTGGTCCCTAGTCAAGTTGGCAATGAATGGATCCAAATAAGGCATTTTCCATGTAGTGCCAAGGGCACTTTTTGTGGCATGGAAACTGGAGACAAAGACTAAATAGCTTAGACCTAACTTTGCAAGAATAGAAAGGATGAGTTGATCATCTTTCTTCTCTATCCCACATTCCTTCAATTGAAATATAAGGGCCTTAAACTTAGTGAAGAAGTCCTGTATGGTGTCAAAGTTGCTAGGACTTGGACTTATGAGTTCATTTTCGAGCTCATAACCTCTCATCTCATCAAGCTTCCCAAATAAGGTTTCTACGGTGTCCAATATGTCTTTGGGAGTCTTGGAGGTTTCTAAATGGAAGATAATTTTTGGAGACATGGACAAGCTTAGTAATCCATAGGCTTCATCACTATGGTTGTACCACTTGACCTTTTCAACATTAGTGCTGGGTTTTACTTCAGTACCCATGGTGATCCTATACAACCCTTTGCTTCTGAGAATGATTGACATTTTAACCTTCCATTCATGATAGTTGAAGGGTGTTAGGAGTTTAAGTTGAAAAAAATCCATTTTAAGTTGAATTTAGGTGAAGTTGTGTTGATTTCAAGTTTGTGAAAGTATGCAAAAAGGAGAAAGATAACAAAAGTAAACAAAGTGCTGAAAGACAATCACACCCCCCTGAAATGTTGAGCCCCCCCCAAATATGTAAGTGCATGATCAAAAGATGTCAAAATTAGCTAAAAATGTGTTTTAGAGCAATCTATGCAAGTCAAGTTAATAACCCGAGCAAATTGGATGTCGGACCCAATCGAAAATGCATACTAGGAGACCCAAAATTTTGGCACTTTATAAATTAGTGTATTTATAATAATTATCTAGCCTAAGTTATGGAAAATTGAAAACTAAGCACTTTTTTAAAAGATGGCACTTGAATCTGAGCTACCGTTTGCAAGATTTTAAAGTTTTAATTTCTTGTAAACTAGTAATTTTGCAAAAAAAACAACACTAAAACATTAAAAAATGCCTATTTTGAGAGAAAATGTAGCCTTCCAACCACTCGTTGGACTTGGAACAGAGTGAGGAATCCAAAAGAGGTCTTTTTGAGGGGTAATTGGCCTCCTGCCAACCCAAGCCTCACCCTTCATCTTCGACAAGTGAAAACTCAAACTTAAAATAAAAAACCCCAAATCGCCCACAATGTAAAATACAGCCTTAAATCTTCATTTTTTAACCAAATTGACTAATTTAAGATTTGAAAAGTCAAATTTGACTAAGAATTTAAGAAACAAAGGCATATTTTACCAAATAAAGGGGTGTGAGGGCCCACATGGAGCGCCAAAATGAAAAAGGGCACCATTTTTGAGGGTTTGGTTTTTTTGTTTGCTGTTTTGACTGTGCATCAGCATAAAGACTGTGCAAATATCCACGCAGAAACTTGGTGAAGACAAAACAATTCCAACACCTCCTTTTTCTACTGTCCAAAGCCAAACTAAAACACCAAACTAAAATGCTAAGGTGAGAGGTGAGTGAAAACTGCGCAGGTGTACGGACCGTACAGTCCACACTAGTCTTTAAGGCTGATTTTAACAAATAACTTCACACTTTAAGATCAATTTCACAACATATCCAAATGCTTGGTTAAGGAGATAAGCACCAAAGTGGAAGAGAGGGGTTTTCAGGAGACACCAAGCCGTACAACTCATGCAGCATTCAAGAAAGCTTAAGAGGCTCTCCACATGTCAAATGCCAACACACTAGTTTTTCAATAACATCAATGACATTCCAAGAAAACTTGCAGATTATTTGCATGAAAGTATGCTCATATACTTCACATGGAGAATGAGTCAAACCTACAAATCTGCATCAAGGCTTATATGCCAGTACAAACATAATGCATGCAAATAACAAAATTGAAAATCCTTTGCAAGCAAAAAACTTAAGATTTCAGAATAAACTAATAGCATGACTAGACACACAATTATCGGGGTGGCTCTGATACCATATTAGAGTTGTTTCTAGGGTCTGAATAATACGAATGCAATGGTTAAGTGATCACACGAGATGAAGCTGGTGCACACCACAAAGAAGCTAAAGCAAAGTGAAATCACTCAAAGAGATAATTTGCAAAAGACAAATAGGAGCAAAACCCAATATTTGATTAACTTAAGATAGCCAAAGTGAAGAATACATATAGGAGAGCATGTAAGTAACTCCTCCACAAAAGGTGGTCAAAGCACCCTAAGAATAGACTGTAACTCCTCCATGAGAGGTGGTGACAAGGTGCTAAGAATAGAGAAGTAACTCCCATACCTAGAATAGCCAGTCAAATGAGTTAATTATGACATTTTTATGACACCTATGACACACATCTCCACATAAGCTAGCCTATCCCATGAATGTAGGAAAACTCCATGTATGCACAAATATATAATATTACCTAATTAAATAATAGGGAAAAATAAAAACCTACACTAACAACCAGCTCCAATAGTGCCCATTTATCACTAACATATCAAGGAAGTATATATGGGAAACCACTAAAACCTACTACCTTGATGTATGAAAAGGTGGGGAACTGAATAAAATAGGAGCACCATTTATTTATCTCTTCTACTACTACTTTCAAGAACCTTATCCCCCAAGTTCTGTATCGAACATGGTAATGATGTAGTAGATGAAGCATCATTTAATATTTTAAAATTCTATCTAATAGCCTCCAATGCTAGGTCAAGATAGTAATTATATACCCTACTTATTTATTCAAGAACTGTGTTAGGGCCTAGGAATAATCTCCCTTTGGTCAAAATTTTTACAATGTAGGAGGTCATATAAAACTTGCTAGTTATTTATACCTCCAAAAATTGCTTGAAAAGGGAATCAATTAGAATCTAGGCCTAATGAATGTATTATTTATTTTATCAAATAACCTAGACATATTGGTACATCAACTCTTGGAAACACTTGGCATTAGGACTGCCAATGACCCTGTGCAATAATATAATGATATCTCCCCTCATCAATTAAATCAAGCCTATACATGGTCTTTGGTAGTCTAGTAGAGGAAGCCTTGGGAGACTTGAAACACTATTTTTTGATCATATTCTAACACCCATATCTTTTATCTTCAAATAATTGTGTGGATGTTTTGGGGGTTACATTGAGATAGCTCTCAAATTTTTGGATTAAAAATACTGAATTTATGAAATCAAGGTCTAGATTCAAAATCTTTCCTCTATAATTATAGAACTCTCTTTTGTCTAGATCATAGTGTTGGGCCAATGTAAGCACCAATTTAGATCTTTGAATTGACAATGGGAAGGCTACAACTTATGATAAGCTAGATTCATAAATACTCTAGATCTAGTCATTATTAATCTCTACACCTATCTGAGCCCAAAAGTCTCCTAAGTCAATATGACTTAAATTAGTATTAGTAATATTTGTTGTATTAGACTTGGATGTCACTCCTGGGCCTTTGGATTGGAACTTAATTTATTTAGGAGATATGGAAACTAAAGTTATTTCTTGTGATAAAATAATTATAAAAGCTAGTAGAGTCTACAGGTGTTTCAAGTAGTTCAAATCTCTAGTGAAGATGGAAGGTGCTCCAAACAAGTGAGGGTTTTGGTGGAATGTGTTTGAAGCAATGTGAAGTCCTATAGGGATAGGAGGTGTTTGGAGTAGGTACACTTTTCATGAAGACTTATAAACTTATATGGATCAAAAGTGTGTAGGATAATGATGAAACCCATGGGGCTTTAGGATACTCTAGGCAAGTCCAACATCCATGGGGACATTAAAAGACTATTCAATGGTTTAAATGGGAAGTATATGCTTAGGAATATTCTCTTAGCTTGATGAAACCTTAAATTTTGACTATGAAATTAGGAGGGAAAACTTTAAGGTTTTTATGATGATCAATTTAGGGGGAAACCCTCATGATGAAACTTTTGAAAATAAAACCCTAGACTCTGAATGCATCATTTGAAACAAATGATTACACAAGCAATAATTTACCAATGCCTAATTCACAGGTAACCCTAAAATATAATGCTAAACTAGTAATTATAACCCTAATACAAGATATCAAAAATATCTTCACAAAAATATTAAACTTGATAACATATCAATTTGTAGGAGAAATTATGAAAAACATAAGGGGAATACCGTGAAAAGATGAAAATGATGTGGTAATTGAGACAAAGTCATGGATTGAACTCACAATTACATGATTACATGTGGCTTAAGATTTTCTTGCATTGTAAAAGTTATCAAATCTCAAGAAATTGATTATCAATTTAAACAAATGATAAAAAATCCCTATTTCACTTGGTTTAAATAGTGAAAACCCATACAATAAATGTAGTAATGGTGGTTGGTGGTAGAGCTAAGATCTACATAGAGTAGGTTCCATGTCTACATGAATGAATGGGCTGAATGGTATAAGGTGAAACCCATCAAGCATTTTGCAAGTTTTCAAACTTGTAATATACTCATGGAGTTATGGATTATATTATATGAATGTTTGGAGGGAAGTATAACCCATTGAGCATTTTTCAAGTTTACAAACTTGAAAAATGTTAGTGGAGTTATTCATCTCATAGTTTAGTTTCTTAGCAGAAGGTGGGACCCTAGACATAATCTACATGTTACAAATTATGCTTCAAGTTTTAGATTATGCAATAGGGGTATTTATGTTTTGTGGGATCCATATCCTACTGTGTATTTTTCAAGTTTCTCAAGTTGCAAAATTCATGTCAAGTTCTAGATTTCACTAGGTTGGATGCTTCATGGGATCTAGAGAATGCTATGCATTATGTAAGTTTACAAATTTGAAAAATGCATACCAAATTCTAGATTCCACCATTCTATAAGGTAGTTTCTTTGTGGGATCGATAACCCATGAATAAATTTACAAACTTTCAAATTGCGTCGAAAGTTTTATATTCTACTATGTAAAAGGGAGGATGGGTTTTTGGTGATTTCATGGGATTTTATAAAAAACAAAGGTGGTCTCCCTTAGGGTATTAGATGTAATGATATTTTTGAGGCAAAAATATCAGCAATGATTAATAAATAAGATAAGGTAAGATGACAATGAGATGGAGAAATTAAGACTATGGGATACACAAGACATGATAAGATGACACAAGAGAAACCAACTTAAATTTTTAGGTTTTTATGGATTTTATAATTTTTAGGGTTTTTGGAATATGTATGTACACTATAAAAATGGCATTACTAATAAAGGGAATACCAAGCCTAATAACTATGATAAAGGTAAACGAAATAATGGAGGGGATGATAAAAGGATAAGGGTGATGTTGAAAAGGGGATGAGAAACAAGAATGGACTACGAATTGCTAATGAACACATTAATAAGGAATTAGATGTTTAGCTACTCTAGTGTCCATTAGAATATGCCATGATGATTTTAAAACATGCCTCGAGACACCTCTTTTATCCTTACGAATGTCAATCTAAGAAGGAATGATCAACATAATGGACATAAGAATAGGATATGGATGTGTAGATGATTAGTAAGAAGAGTGGATAGAGTTATTAGAGAGACAAGGATGAGAGGGATGGAATGGATTTTGCCCCAAGTGTTTAGGTGAAATATAGGCAATATATTATTCTACCATGATGTTATAAGCCAATTTTCACCATGGTACTTGCCTAAGGTGCTAGAAGACTAGTTTTTACCATTACACAAATGATTATTTTATTTTATTTTATTTTATTTTTGAATTTTTTCTAGTCTTTTTTTGTCCTTTTAACTTTTTGGGTATCTTGATTTATTAGACAAGGGTGAGATGTAGGAATGGTGATACTATCTAAATCTTAAACCAAGACCAGTTCTAGAGATATGTGATGCTAAGACCATGTGATGGATGCTAGGCTCCTAGATGTCTTGCTGGAATTTATTGACTCATGATTTAACATCCTCCAGATGTCTCAATCAGGTGTCTTTATAACCCATACAAGGGACAATTATACCCAAGGATTTGAGATATGGTATGGATGGGATAATTCCATTATTTGATAATGGGACATAGGGTGTGAACGAGGGATATAATGGACTATATGATACGATGGGGAGCAGAAATGGGGTTCGACAATGACATACACCATTGCATATGGTGGAGGTATTTATTTAGATTGGCACCAGGCTATTAAGAGATCTAAGACCTTTTAAATTTTTGATTATTTATCCAATCATTAAGATGATTGTCAGCCATATGATTATTGCTTTTAACATTATTTTGATATGCTGTTTTTTTATTTTGATTTTGACTTTGGTTGCCTCTTGCTACTTGATTTTGGGCTTCACCAGAGGAAAGTGACTTTTGAATGGATAAGTGATTTTGATTTAGAGAGACCCCTATTACTTCAAGGATATCTATATTAGGGGATTATTATATTTTATTTGACTGATTATAAGACTTGTCTTATCTTAGATGTGGATAATAAATGGATTTATTATTTGACAAGATTAGTTGATTATGGGTTTAGATCCTTATACATTCATCACATGATATTACATGCGAATAGGAATCCAATGATGCATGTTCCTATTTATCCCATTTATGGAGTGGTATGTAGGGATTATGGATGAGAGTTGGATGATTAAGAATGTGTGGTGAATTAAGGTCATAATGGGTAGCATAGTTCTCATAAAGGTCATTAGGATCCCTAACCTTAACATCAGAGAAAGTGTCTTCAAGAATCTCAAAAGGATCACTAAGAATCTTGGGGGAATTAACATCAAAAGTCAATTCATATTAAACTTGATGATATTTTACTGATAGAGCATCCAATAAATGTGATTCAGTTTCATCATCTTGGAATCAATCAAGAGCCATACCATCTAAATTATCGACAATAGAGACATATTCAAAGAGATAGGTACTGATATGATCTTCAAGGGATGATGATTTTGATGTGATTTTTGATTCAGATGCTATTATCAAACATGATCCTAACCATTTTGATGTGGACTCTAATGAGATGGTATAGTCCATAGATGATTTTATGGTAGGATCCATATGATTGTCTATAAGTACCTCTTTTACCTTGGTTTTATGAAGGAATGATTGAGGCTTAATGGAATTATTAAGATGGGGGACATGACATGAATGGGTTTTAGGGATGGATTCATTGGGGATGTGTTTAGGATGAATGGGATAGACGTCATAACCTTGATTAGGGAGGAGAGAAGCTTGATTATGCTTAGGAATAATTTCTTGGCATACCCCATTTTGCACACTCCTAAGTGTGGATACATTGGATTCTCCTTCAATTTTAATGTCATAATTAACAATTAATTTTTGGATATAATCTCTAAAATTATGACATCTATTAATATAATGCTTGGGGAATTTATGGGATACACAAAATCATTTGGGTTGATACTATGAGGGCACATTCTTAGAAAAATCTAGAGGCAATGTTTGAGGGTAGACAATCATGCCTATGGACCTCAATTTCAAAAATAGGGATTCCATAGAGATAGGGGGAGGGGTATATAACTTATCCATAAGGATGGATGTGAAAGTGTTGGATTTATTAGCAGAGTAATGTGATTGTGATGTCATGACATAAGGATATGGTGAAGTTGTCAAGTGAGGCTTCCCTTTGCTAGTAGGATGGGGGATTTATGATGGACTATGATTGACAAATGGAATATTTGACCATAGATGGGTATATATTAGGGGTGAGGTGAGTTAGATGGGATCAAAACCTTTAAAAATTTAGACACCCATTATAAAGAGATGTGAAAGGATTGCCCCCTTTTTTTAGTAATAAACTTATTAAACAAGGAAATTTTTAGACTGGGAAAGTCATGACTAGGACTTGGACTAGTGGATGGTGGACTGGAATGTGATGGGTATGAGGGTTTATAAGGGATTATTTTGGTAAATGACATTAGGCTTAGGGGCTCAAAATCATTGGGAAGATGAGCACCCACCTCTAATAGCTATAAGAGGACTTCATATTTATTGATCAAGATGAACTCATTAAATGGGGAAACTTTAGCATTTATATAGTGAGGACTATGATTATGATGATTGGATGATGGGGTTAATCATGATGATTTAGGGGAATATGGGTGGGGAAGGATATGGGATATTGGTTTGGGATTGATGGTATTAAGGGATAAAGGTATGTGGGCACCCATTTCTAAGACCCATAAAAAGAGCTCATCCTTGTTGGCAGATAGGTATTATTCTATGAGAATGGGGTCCAAATCCATGGGGATAGATGATAAAATAGGAATAGATGATGTGAAGGTAGATTTAAGAATTAGATAGGTCATTTGAAAAAAGTAGGTCTGAATGATCAAGCTAAGATGATAGGTGATGATGAAGATGAGATGGATGAAATGTGATTGAGATGATGTAGGACTAGGATCAAATTTTAGATTGATAGTGAAATAAGTGATTATGATATATCAATAAAGCTTATTTTTAAAGATAGAAAAAGGGTTGGGGATTTTATGGGTACATATATTCAAACTATTAGGATAATGATTGGATGGGTTCTAGTTATGAATAGGCAAGATGGCTGGATGATAAAGACTAGATTGATGATAATTAGATGCTATATTAAAAATTACAAAGTGACAAGATGCTAGTAGGATACTAACTATGTATGAGATCTAATTAGTGATAGTGGACTAAAATGATAGGATGGAAAGGAAAACATGAATAGTTCAAGCCTTGGACTAATTTTATCAAAGTGGGAAGGGACAAGATTATGTGATGAAGGATAGATGGAGGGGTCAAGGATGATGTGATTTAATAATAATTAAAGGTGGTGATTTAATGGTGGTGAGTAGGATTTGGATAAGTGTGTGACCTAAATAACCAACAAGGTATGTTGTGGGATAATATAGGATGAGGTTAGACTTAGATGAGGGATGATAAGGTTTAATTGGGTGACAAATAAGTTAAGTCAAAATTAGATTAGGATATGTAAAATATTAAGGATGTACATGATATGATGAAGGGTGAATGTATAAGATGACTAAGACTATAGAAAATGGGGATAATGATATACAAGATGGTGATATTTAATGTGTAGATAACCATGTATGGTTTTGGATGAGAGGATGACTTGGCTCACAAACAACATGGGTATAACATGACATAAACATAAGCAAGTAGACATAATCCTAAGATTAGTAAACTGATGTGTGTGTAACCTAATGATCACATCATCTAATGGCTTTACAAAATATATTGAACCCTCTCAAACATGTTTGCAATTAATGGCTACTTAAGATCTGATTTTGAATCTAACAACAAGTTGCCTATTATGGATGAAAGGTCTTATGCTAGGTTGAATGGGTTGCCTATGGGTATCCCCAATATATGCTAGGTACTGTATGATGCTTAGTTCAGAGAGTTAAATCTTCTTAATCATAGATTACTTGTATGGTGTTAACCACTTATACTAATGACAACTATCTTTGATATTTATAATCCACTATAACATGAAGTTTAGATTAGTGCATGGTGGTGAAATTCATGGTCACTATCCTCTTAAGACTATGGAAAGTGTATGGGTGTTAATTCCACATCAGGTTGCCCATATAAAATTAAAAAGAGAGGGTTTGTTAGTGGTTTTTTATTCTCTAAGAATCACCATAAGTATGTAAGGAGGAGAGAATACACCATCATAGCCCTTGAGTGATAAATAAGTAGATAAAAAAGAGATTAATTGACTGACTAATTAGATGTAAGATATATACAAGATGCAAAAAAATATAAGAAAAAATGATTTAAATAAAGTGATTAAAATGATTATGATTTTAAAAATTCCCAAAAGGGATCTTTGAGAAGTAGCCTACAAGAAAAAGGATTAGTAGTTTGATCTTGGAACTTTGAAAGAGGAAACTTACAAGATAATGATTAATAGTTTTGATTGACAATCTTGAAGGGTAACCTATAAGTCAAGATGTTAGACCAAAATATGACATGAAAAATAAGGTGTTATTAATCCTAACTCACTTTTAGATTCACCCTTGCAAGAAGTACAATGTTAGTATAATAGGCCTTTAATAAAAACTATTAAAAAAATCATGATTTGGCTGTATAATTTCTTTGGGTAAGCAGGCCATGATGTGGGGGTCTGGGGGTAGTATCCCCCAGTGGGGTCAAGGGGAACTAGCCTTGGTACACTCCTTATCATGATATAGGGTGAGGTTGAGGGGTAGAGCCCCTAATGTTGAAGGCAATTTGGGCTTTGTGAGAGGCTCAGAATGACTAAAAAATAACTAAAAATGATTATAAAAATGCACTCAAAAAAGACAAAATTGAATGCAAAAATCAGTGCAAAATCACAACTTTAGACTGTAATATCACAACTACCAATGTAAAACCACAATTCAAAAGTGATTTTTTCATAAATAGTTAACAATGATGGTCAATTTGCAAAACTATAACTATTTATGCAATATCATGACTCACAGGGTGATATCGTAATTGCGAGATTAGTGATATTGTAAGAAAGTTCAAGACTTCAAAATTTTAGATTTTTAGCCAAAATGTAGGTGTTTAGATGATCAAATTAACCTAGATGCTTAAACTCCCAAGAAATATTTATAGATGAATATGGAAACTTCAAAACTTTAGCTATATATTAACAAATTTATATAAAGGACATCAAGACAAGATTTTGATCAAAATGGTCAATTCAAACATAATAGCAAGATGTAGCAAGGTGTTTTCCATGGTTATAATTGTCCCAAGGTTTACCTTGTCAATTTATATATATTAAACAAAAAAAGAATTCAAAAATGATTTAATCACAATATGACCACTAATGATGCAATATCGCCATTCTCAGATCAATATCACGACTATGTGATTAGCAGTTTTGTAGAGGATAGTAAAAAAAGGTTAAGACTATGATGTTTGGATTTTAGATGATCCTACTTAGGAAGTTATATTGGCCCATGTAGCAATTTATACAGACAAAACCCCTTAAAATTTAGTTAGAAAATATATTATTCTAATCATAAATGTGGTTAGAAAAACATTCCAAGATATAAAATGGTTAAATTAGCTTTTAAAAGGGACCTGCATGATCAATGATCTTCTTGCAAGAGAAAAATGACTATATTAAATCTGTAGGTTAGAGATAAATGGATAATAAATATTATATTTGGGATAAATTATAATGTTGTAACTATAATTTGAATATTATAACTTGTAGGTTAATACTGCAAGTCTCGAAGATGTGATTAAACACTGTTAGCACAAAATCATTGACTATAATACAAAATCACTACTACTAGTGTAATACCATGATTTAAAAATATGAAATATTATTTAATTTTAATGACCTACCAAAAGAATAGACTATTAGTTGTTAAGTTGGATGGTTAGTGCAATACCATAACTTTCAGGGTAAAACAACTACTACAATAGTGTAAATACTAGTGTAAAACCACAACTCACTTGTACATGATGATTTTGTCAAATCCAGCCTATAATTCTCATCCAATTGTACCTACAAGTTAATTAATAAATTATAATAAGCTCAAGAGGTTATATTTAGGGAGTATAGTCCCACCATGGTCACCAAAATGTAGTATGAATTTTGAGCTTATAGATTAAACTATGTAATTTAAACCCAAAACATCAAACTACCTAGTAGTAAAAATTATGGAAACAAATCAAAATCATAAGATAAACCCTACCAATCCCTTGTTTTAGCTATCCTCATTCTAAGATGTTCAAACAAATGGTTGATTGCTATAGACTTAGAATTTTGACATTATAATGGCATGATCAAGGATTTTAATGATGAATTCAAGGATTAGATTGGCATGGATATTTTATGAATTCATGAGCTAGTTTTTAGTTAGTTTAGACATGGATAAATGGATTGCTTATATATAATATGGAGGGAAGAATCAATGTCTAGAATTAAATCTTGGGCCATTGGGATCAATGGTTGGGGATTTTCCAAGGAAATTTTAATTCCTTGGAAACCTCTAGATTAGAGGATTTTAGATGGGGAAGGCTAATTTAGAGAGGATTCTAGAATCCTTTTAGGGATTATTTAGGATTAGGTAGGGAATTAGATATGGATTAGGTTGGTGATTGGGGACTAGGGGTGTAGGAGAGTCTAGGAATAGTCTAGTGTAGGTGGGTAGGTGGGTCATGGGAGTTTTAAATTTCTAAATAATAGATAAGTGGGATTAGGATAGGATTAAGAAATGATTTAGGAGGATTAATTGATTGGTGGGGTATAAATAAGGTAAGTGAATAAATAAATGATGAGGGGGATATTAGATAAATGATTAGGATTAGGCTAAAGAGGATGACTTAGAGATATTAATTATAATAATTAAGGTGAGTATATTTAAGTGTATATAGTATCAACTGATGATATTGATAGAATTGACATGTGTACAATGAATTAAATTTATGTTTTGGAGGTATTTGTGTGGGGTATTTAATAGGTTTGAAATGGATAGTGAGATTCCTTTAGCTATGTCATAGTGGACCAAAAGAGTCAAATTAAAAGATAACATGAAAGTATGAGAAAATGGAAGATTAAGACCTTGTTTATGTACTCAAGTCACTGTGGTAAATGTGGATCAATGTTTTCATTATAAAATACTTAACACTATAATTTAGGTAATAATAATTATAAAGGGGCATATATTGACCAATTTTGACTTTTAGGTCAAAATAGGGAACCCATAGTAAAAAAATTCAATTTAAGGCATATAATGGAGTATAATATGTTGTCATAAGGTGTTTCATAGGTCAATTAGTGTCAATAGATTTCATACTAGCTTTGGCTAAGCATTTTCTAGGTCCATTTGTCATTCTAAGTCATTTTGAGGGGTCTAAATAGTGCATTTAATGCTTTTTATAGATTTATTGGGAATTTTTCAAGTGTAAAAACATTATGTCATCCCCAAATGTGTCATTATAAGTCTTAATTATCTGACAAAACTGAAGAAATGATAGGTTGTTTGGAGGAAAGACAGTTTTCTTGGCCAAAGAAAGAGAAAATGACACTTGTATAGATCCTTGAGAAGTGTTCCACTTGGAAAAAATGTGAAATTAATCTCCAAATTTCAAAAACTCAAATACACATTTGGTTTGATTTGAAACTAACATGTATTTCTCAAAACCGTTCTATACATTTTTTTTGCTCTTTTTGATAGATTAGAGGTAAATTCAAGTTTTTGCTCAGTACAAAAAGTACAATTTTTTTTTAGATAGAGTGATTTTGGGAGGAGATAGTAGAATAATATAATTTAAAATCAATATAATAATTTTTAGAATTGGTGAAGTGTGCTTCATGAACCATCTATTCAAAGTGGACTGTGTAAAACTGCCTACTCATCCGTGCATCTTTCGAGTTTTCTTTCATTATGAGAATGTCTATATAAATTGGTTGCTGATATTACTTCCAGATATTTTTGGATTTATCCTAAGATTATTAAAAAACTTGGTTTCATTTTTAAAATGGTTTTGATGAGGAAACCAACTCAATTTTCAAGAGGATGCAGTTTTCTGAGTATGGGTAATTTTTCATTACTTTCAGGGTATCATGCTTCATAAGTAGTTCTAGAGGGTTATGTTAATTTATTTTCCATGTTTCCAAAGTGGTATTTATTTTATATTTAATTTATAACCTCAATATCTAATCAATGATTCATGGTTTGCATCTATATGTGCACATGTTCAGAGTCTGCCTATTCAATGCAACTCAAAAGGTACTTTTACAGAGTTTTAGAAGGGATGATTTGTTGAAATCAAGATTTATTGGATTGATCCAAGATTAAAAAATTTAGAGAGGAATTATTCTAGACTTTTAATGAGGTGTATTAATTATCTAATTCCCATGTGACAATCCACTATTCATACATTTCATACTTCCTCCATGCTTTTTAGAGTGTACACATAGCCTGTTATGATAATGCCATATTAACATATAAAACTTAATAATGATCTCAATACTTTGGAAATGTTTAGAAGTATTTTTTAAGGTTTTAGGATGAAATTGATATTCATTAGTATCAAATGTTATCTCACTACCTGAGATTCTTCATTTACTACCTGTGTGTATGGTTTTGTCCACCTATAGGTGGCCTAACAACAAGATATGAGGTTATAATGGAAAATTAAAGTGTGAATTGAGGTATTATTAAAATAATAACATTTTAAGAAAGCCCAAACATACAAATTTTACATGTTATATAGTAAAATGAGGGTGAAATTGTGCTACATAGTCAGTAGACTATATTTAGATCTTTTATCCCAAAAATGAGGAAACAAAATTCCAAGGGTTCCTTATGGATATCTCAAGACTTGATGGTGAATAGATTTAAGGCATCTATATGGGCTAAACTTGTATCCATTGGTATGGAGAAGTAATATTGATAGAATTAGGGCAAGTGAATATATGGAAGGAGATATTTAGAGGGTACAAAATTGCTTAAAAAACACATTGAGATGCCACAATAACATCTATAAGTTGTGAGATTTTAGATTGTTTTGGTATCCTATAAAGTAAGTGACACATGATTTCATGATTTAGGTGGTAAAATTGATTTAATGAGATAAAAATGGTATGATAAATCATTATATGGAGAGGAGAATATGTATTTGACCTCACACATTCACCCTCTATCTGTACAACTGGCATGAGTGCCCACCTACAACCAGTCATTTGAAATCAAAGTTTGAAAAGGTTGATTCTTATTAAAATTATGAGTGATAAGCATGTTTAAAAATTCATAAATGAGGGGTATCTCTAAAAATGGTTTCAATTATCTTCATGATCAATATGATGATCTTTCAAACCTCCCTAAACCCATGAATGTACTTATAACTAGAGCATATATTAAACATAGGATGATGTTTTGATGCTCATATGGCATGAAAATGGATGAAAACAAGTGTTAAATGATTTAAGGAGAATTATAAGAGAATTTTAAAGTCATTTTATCAAGATAAAACACTTTATGAAACCCATAGGAACCCTAAACTAGTAGGGTTAATTTGAACAAGCAAACATAGTTAACTGAGAAGTGACTAGGCAAACAATGAGTTTTTGTTAGCAATTTGATGGTGTTTAATGAAAAATGAGGTGAGTGAAAGAAAAAATAAGGTATTTAATTACTTAAGAGGATTAAAAATAACCCTCAATTTCCATGTTAAGGTCTAAATGCACAATGTAACCTACATGTAGGGTTTCTCAATTCTCAGTCCAAAGTGTTCACAAGTGAGTTCAATACGTGAGAAGGTTAATGGATTTTTCATGATTCATAAGGAGATCATATAGAATTATCAAATGATTCTTATTCTCTATGGATATTATAACATTATAACCAAGCCTCATTAGAGTCCATGAAACCTACAATAGTTAGAAACTGTTAAGCATGGGATATTCTGAGTGGGGGGTGAATCAATATATCATATATCTTATAAATATTTTACTTAATAAAAACCCACTTAACCATACATTCAAGATATGTAATAAAACTGAAATAATATACACCACATGAGAGAGAGAGAGAGAGAGAGAGAGAGAGAGAGAGAGAGAGAGAGAGAGAGAGAGAGAGAGAGAGAGAGAGAGAGAGAGAGAGAGAGAGAGAGAGAGAGAGAGAGAGAGAGAGAGAGAGAGAGAGAGAGAGAGAGAGAGAGTATACTTTTATGTGGAAACCCAAAGTGGGAAAAACCATGGAGAACAATCTCAAGTATATGAAAGAGCACCAACTCAAATTAAAAAGTTTGAAAGCACTAACTTTCAGGATCACCAACCCCTTTTCCAAGCACCAAACAACAACTAGTTGTGAGCACCAACCCATAGGAGCACCAACCCCTTGAAAATATTTGTGAGAACCAATTCATATGAGAACTAAACCCTCTTGTGTATAAAACACAACTATCTCTCAATTTTGCTTTTTCAATAAATGATATAACTCTAAAATATCTCTTTATATTATCTCCTCTTTCTTATATAAAACAATTACAAACCATTCACTCTCTTGTATATTACAAATGGCTTCCCAAGCCTTTATTTATAGCTTTCCAAATTTCCTTTTGCATTCACCCTTTATGACTCTTCACTCATGGAAAACGGTATCAAACTCGTATGACCCTTCAAATCCTTGTATTTGAAAAGTCACATGGTGACCCTTCATAAGAAAATGCATCCCTTTCCTCTTTTGTCTTTATCTTGGTGACCTTTCAAATTCCTTAAGGTGACTCTTCATGGAAAAATACACCATACCCTATTTTATCTTCACTTGGTGACTCTTGGAATTCCTTAAGATGACTCTTCATGGGAAATGCATCCCATTCCTCTTTTGCTTTAGACCATGACTCTTTGACTTCTCCATGGGCCCTCTTTTTGAATTTTATGAAACCAAAAATATATTCATTAATATTAAATACATATCAACACATTTTAGCCAAAATATGAACATTAAAGACACCTTTAGACAATAAATGCTATGGGGCCTTTATCACCGATGCTAGACCTTTGACATCAATGACAATATCTCCAACAATATCCCCCTTTGTCATTGATGGAAACCTCAAACTAAAACTACCACATCCTAAAACCTATACTGCACATGCCAACCTGCACATACTACCATCTAAAAAACATACTATAACATCTTGTACCTATTCCCTGCAACTATTTTTGCACCTATTCCCTATACCTATTCTTGTACCTATTTTTGTTCTTCTCCCCCTTTGACATCAATGGAAAGGGCCTATCCTGGATCTAACACTTAGCTCCCCCTCAACTAATGTTGATCCTCAATGGTAGGAATTAAAAGAAATTACTCCCAACTTTTCCCATAGATACTTGAATGTGTCTTTTGGTAGTGCCTTTGTGAAAATATCTACAATCTATTCTATAGTACTAATATATTCCATCTTAACCTAATGATCTGCAACCTACTCTCTCAAGAAGTGATATCTTATATGAATATGTTTTTTTCTTTAATGCATCATTAGATTCTTAGAAATATTAATAACACTTATGTTTTCACAAAAAATAGAAATAGGTTCATCATATTTTACCTTAATATCTTCCAAAGTTTGCTTCATCCAAAGCACTTAGGTACAACACAATACCAATACCATATATTTTGCTTCAACTATAGAAATTGATATTAATTTCTACTTTTTTCTTAGCCATGATACTAAGCTATCACCGAGTAATAAATCTCCTCCACTTGTACTCTTTCTATCATCCAAGCAACCTGGCCAATCTAAATATATATAAGAAACCAAAGTGAAATCTCTATCTGTGAGATACCATAATCCATAATTCAATGTCCCCTTGACATATCTGAATATTATCTTCACCAAATAAACATGACTCTCCTTTAGGGCTACTTGATATCTCACAACCATGCCTACTGCATTCATGATTTCTATCCTTGATGCTATCAAATATAAAATAATACCAATCATAGATATATATAAATATTGATCTTCAATAGGTGAATCTTCATCCTTACTCACCTTATTCCATCTACCCATTAGTGTACCAACTGATGCACAATCCTTAAAACTAATTTTTTTCAACATTTCCTTGGCATACTTACTTTTAGATATGAAAATTCCTTTATTTGACTAAAATATTTACAACTCTAAGAAAAATGAAAATTCTCCAAGAATAGACATCTCAAATTATTTTTACATATTATCAAAAAATTCTTTTGTCATCTTTTCAATGTTTCCTCCAAAAATTATGTCATCAACATATATGACAATAATAAATTTTAATGTAGAGATTAATGTCATAAAAACCTTTCTTAAAACCTTGATCTTGTAGGTACTTATTAATTCTTGCATACCAAGCTCTAAGAGCTTATTTCAATTCATACAGTGCTTTCTTCAATCTTCATACATGGATACTATCAGTTGAGAGAATAAATCCCTTAGGATACTCAATATAGACCTCCTCTTCTAGATTCCCATTAAGGAAGGTAGACTTGACATCCATTTGGAACACTTTGAAATTTTTAAACACTACATATGCAAGAAACATTCTAATAGCCTTTAGTCTGCCACTAGTTTCAAAGTTTATTCAGAATCTATAACCTCAATCTGAACATATCCTTTACATATTAGCTTTGCTTTATTCCTTGTAACTTCATCATCTTCATTCAACTTATTTTTGTATACCCATTTGTTCCTATCACATTTTGATCTTTTGGTCTAGGTACTAATTCCCAAGTATTATTCTTTTCTATTTGATTTAATTCTTCATCCATTGCTTTAAACCAATGCTCATCATGTCTAGCTTATGAAAAGTTTCTAGGCTAAATTTTGGATAACAAAGAAAAATTTACTTGCTTAGATTCACTTACCATCATCCTTTTAGTATGAACTCCTTTATTTATGTTTTCAATGATGTCACTATTATTATGATTTATCTAAAAATATTTAGATGGGGTCTTGGTGTCCTTTTGCTTCTCCTTCTCATCTTCATTTGACTCTTCAAAATCTTCTTTTTCAATGATTTTACTAGTGTCCACTGAATCACTAGTTCTTTGTGCTACATCTTCATCTATCCTGACACTTGAACTTTCAACAATATTCTTGGTTCTTTTGTTAAAATATTTATAAGATTTACTTTTGTAAGAATATCCATGAAAAATACCTTCATTTATTCTATATTCAAACTTACCCAATTTTTCATCGATTATCTTTATGAAGCATCTACTACCAAAAACTCTAAAATAATCAACTGTAGGGAGTCTTGAAATTATTGAATCTTAAAAGTGATCTATTCTATATTTACACTATTGTACCTACTACCTCTCTCCAATATTTATCTGGTATCTTGGATTCATTTAGCATTGTCCTCACCATCTCCTAAACTATTCTATTTTTTCCACTCAACTACTCTATTTTATTGTGGATTTTTGGCTACTAAATAATGTTTCTTGATGCCATGGTCTTCAAAATACTCAATAAACTCATTTGATATGAATTTTCCTCTTCAATTTGATTGCAGACACTTAATCCTCAAATCAATTTCATTCTCAACAAAATCCTTGAATGCTTTGAAGTGGTTGAAAGTTTTTGATTTTTTTTCAAAAACATCACCCAAGTCATATGTATAAAATAATTAATAAGCAACATGAAATATTTCTCACCTTGAGTACTTTGAGTTCTCATAGGTCCACACAAATCAATGTGAACAAGCTCTAACATTTGAGTGGTTGAGTATTCTTTTGTTTTGAATCATCTTCTGACCTGCTTCCCATGTTGACATGGTTCACACAATGTGTTAGAGGGATTTGTAATCTTTGGAAGATATTTAATTTCTTGATTCTTATTGATGTTGACAAGATTTTCAAAATTTGTGTCTCATTCTCCTTTTCCATGGCCAAATTTCCTCAACTTAACTTAAACAACATTTTTGACCTTTGATATTTGATAACATATACAAACTATTGCCTGTCCTCTGAGCATCTACAATCAACACATCTGAATCTTTTCTCTTAATTTCACAACCTTCTATATAAAAATTTAATGTATGTCCCTAATCACACATTTTACTTCCACTCAAAATATTATGATTAAGACCTTCTAGATATAAAACATTTTCAGTCTTAGTTCTACCATTATCCAAACTTGATGTACCTTTTTTGGCAATTCTGGTAGTATTATTATCTCCAAATTTCACTATGCCACCATTGATATTCTTCAAAGTTATGAAATTGATATTATCTCCTATCATGTGCCTCAAACATCTTCTATCAATGAAACATGACTTTTCTTCATTTCTTTCATGTAAAGCTATCTGGACTAACATGGACATTTTAGGTTGTTTCTTCTACCATGAACCTGTTTGAAATTTCTTCTTGATGAATGGAACCTTGAAACTCTGGTTCTTCTTGATTGACTCAAACATACTTTTACAGTACTAGGCCATGTGTCCAATGTTATTACACTTGTAACATATTATGGCTTCTTCATTAAAGCCTGATAAAGGAGCAAAAGAGTTTTGGCTTCTGCTTGACTCTGCATGAGTTTCCTTCTCTGTGTTTCTAAAATTATTAGCCCTTTTTCAACATTCTATTTTCTTATGACCATATCCATTACAATAAAAATAGTAACCATAAAAATATAATATGTTTATGTATCTTTGACCTGATTGCCTTTTTTAGCCCTACTCCTTCTAGCCTTCTTTGTTTGAAATGTCCTCTGTATTCTTAATTTCTTCTTTTTTCATTTATTCTTTTGTAAGAGATTTAACATAGCTCTTTATTTTTTCTATGTTAACTTTATCTGTGAAATTAGTGGCCTCCCCTTTCTCTTTTTAAAATTTGATACATGTCTTATCTGACATTGATCTTTGAATTTCTAATATATTATTCAACATATTAGTGTTATTCTCAAATTTTGAATCATTTATTACTCTATCATTGACTGCTTTATTTGCTTTTTCAAAATCTACTTTTAAAGAGGTAATTTTAACAACATACCTTTCACATTCTTCACTTACTTTTTATAACTGAGCTGTTAGATCTTCTTTAGTCTTTTTTTCTTCTTAAATGTGTGCTTTTATATCTTCAATTATTTATTTTGACTCTTTTTCATTTTCTCAATTTGTCACTTCAATCTTCAATTCTTCTTCTCAAGAGATTTTAATTCTTCTAAGTCACAAATGAGTTCTCCTTCTAGATTCACCTCAGTTTCATCTTATTTTTCTTTTTGATCATCTATACTTTTGCTTTTAGAGGCATCTTCATGTATGGTCATGAATAGAATCTCTTCTTCATCTAAATCACTGACTCTACTATCTTTGGCTGAGCTAGGATCTTAGAGTATAAAATCTTCTTCTTGAATCCCTTCTTGAATTTACTTTTGAAATTATTCTTGTATATAGACCTTCCTTCTTCACTATCAATATTACTCTTATCTAGGCACTTATCTATAAAATGTCCAATCTTTTCATAATTAAAACATTTAAAAGGTAATTTTCCTTGATATTTACCTATGCCCTTTTTCAACTTGCAGATGAATAGAGCTTCATTGTCATCTTCATCATCACTAAAGCTGTCACTTAATTCTTGAATCTTAGCCATGTCTTTCTTTGTTATCTTGAAATTAGCTTCCCTTTTTGAGGGTTTCTCTTGTTCTCATATGTCATAAAAATACCATGTAGTTCATCCATCTTTAGCTTGGCCAGATCCTTCATCTCCTCAATTTCCAAAACCTTTACATCATATCTCATTGGTACAGATTTCAAAACCTTTTTCACCATCACTAATTATTCTAACTTTTGTCTAAGGCCTTGAATATGATTAACTATATGTTCAACCTACAAAAGATAAATTGCTATATTTTATTCCTCTTCCATTTTCAAACTCTGAAACTATCTTATGAAAGTCTAGAGCTTAGCTTGCTGAACGTTTCTATCACCTTTGTACATGTTTTCAAGATTTACCCAAGTCTCATGAGAAAATTTTCATTGCATAAATTTAACAAATTTTGATTCACATAAACCTTATAAAATATAATTCAAAGCTTTAGCATTATTTTCACTTGCCTTTTTTTTTCCAGAGTAATCACAAGTGTCTATGGATCTTTGTATTCCTCCACAACTGCTTGCCAAATGTTGAATCTAAGAGATATAAATAAGTCCTCATCCTTATGCTCCAAAAAGCATAATTTGTCCCATCAAACAAAGGTGCCTTATTTTTATAAAAAACTTCATGTGATCTAGCCATCGTGCTTTCTCTGATCTACCTTCAAGCTATACAACTCTTTTTAAAGGAACCTGTTCTGATACCAATTGTTAAACATAGGATATACTAAGAGGGGGCGTGAATAATTATATCATATATCTTATAAATATTTTACTTAATCAAAATACACTTACCATACATTCAAGATATGCAATAAAACTAAAATAATATGCACCACACAAGAGTGAAATAGAGAGAAACACAAGATTTATATGTGGAAACCCAAAGTGGGAAAAACTATAGAAAACAATCTCAAGTATATGAAAGATAACCAACTAAAATTATAAATTTTTTTGGTATGAAATATAATCAACTAAAATTATAAATTTTTTAAATACCAACTTGCAAGAGCACCAACCCCTTTGCCAAGCACCAACACAAAAACTATTTGTGAGCACCAACCCACAAGAGCACCAACCCCTTGCAAAGATTTGTGAGCACTAACCCCTCTTATGTATAAAAAATAACTATATATCAATGTTTATTTCTCATAAAATGATATAAATCTACAATATATCTTTCTATTCTATCATCTTTTATTATATAAAACAATTACAAACCATGCAATCTCTTACATATTACAAATGGCTTCCCAAGCCTTTATTTATAGCTTTCTAAATGACCTTTGGAATTCAACCTTTGTGACTCTTCACTCCTCATTTAAAATGGAACCAAACTTAAATGAACCTTATAGTCATTATATTTTGAAATTCACATGGTGACCCTTCATAAGCAAATGCATCCTTTCCTCTTTTGTCTTTATTTTGGTGACCTTTCAAATTCCTTAAGGTGACTCTTCATGGAAAAATGTACCATACCCTATTTTGTCTTCACTTGGTGACTCTTGGAATTCATCAAGATTATTATTCTTGGAAAAATTCATCCCATTCCTCATTTGTATTTACCCCGTGACTCTTTGACTTCTCCATGGGCCCTATTTTGACTTTTATGCAACCAAAAATATATTCATTAATATTAAATAAATATCAACACATTTTATCAAAAATATAAAAATTAAAAAGACCTTTATAAAATAAATGATATGGGTAATTTATCATCAATGATATACCTTTGACATCAATTAAAATATTTCCAATAGGAACCCTAAACTACCAAGGACAATTTCAACAAGCAAACACAGTCAACTGAGAAGTGACTAGGTAGATAGTGAGTTTTTATTATAAATTTGATGGTGTTTAAGGAGACATGAGGTGAGTGAAATAAAAAATAAGGTATTTAATGAATTAATAGGATTAAAAATAACCCAAAATTTCCATGTTAAGGTTTAAATTCATAATGTAACCTATAGGCAGGTTAGAGGTAGGGTTTCTCAATTCTTAGTCGAAAGCGTTCACAAGTGAGTTCAATACATGAGATGTTTAATGGAGTCTTAATGATTCACAAGGAGAGAATATATAATTATCAAATGATTCTAATTATATATTTATATTATAACATTATAAACAAGCTTCATTGGAGCCCATGAAACCTACAACAGTTAGAAATATGGTTGTCTCAATCAAGGTATAATAGGATACTCAGTCTTGACTGAGTCAAAGAATTTAAAGGTATAAGGGGAGTTTAAGTGCCCTAGGGATAAAAGAATCACTCATAATTAATATAAAAACCTATATATTACATTAATGATAAAATACAATAATATGAAAGAGCCAAAAGATGTAATTATAACTTACAATCTTAAACCCTGCACCATCCATCTTATTAGGGAACCAATCTTGTTTTTTGCGTATTTGAATGGGAAAATCATAGTGTTATAAGATAAAAATTGGTATGGAGAGTCATTATTACTTGAAAAAAAATTTAAATACTTATATTTATCAAACAAATAGGGTAGATTCCCCCTATTCTATCTCACATTAGAGGGACTTCTATCTTGTGCATAAATAGGTAGTTTGGAGAGATAAGGTAAAAGGGATCAACTAGGGATTGTTTTGGACTTGGAAGAAGGTGTTAAAAGACGAATTAAAACTAAAAAATCATGAGAATACTATTAGGGGAAGGTAAAATCAAATAGAGTGCTCCATACACCAAGGGTTACAGGTAGACCTCCTAGGCAAGGTTTAGGCCTAATGCCAAAATAGAGAGGCCATCTCATTTTTACATAAGTTAGGAACTATAGCACATGGAGACATGTTAATAATATCACAATAGATGTGTTTTGGCTATAAGGAGATAAGTAAAAGTCATCAGAGGTTAGTTTGGGTTTATATTATAGTTAGACCCCTATGAACATGACTAGGCCTGGTATGTAAAAAGGGGGTTAACTTCAATTTTAGCTTAAGATGGGAACTATAATGAATTTTAACATGTTTTTGGGTAAAAAATAGTTGTTTATGATATTTTATAGGTAGAGGAGATATCAAATAAACCATTTTTGGGCCTAAAATCAATTCAAGCATATAGGAAACATGAAAACAAGCTTGAAATTTCATTTTGAGATGCTCATATCTTTGCTGAGGATATGCATGGGAGACAAAGGAGTTAAATAGTGTTACAAAGGGTCTCATAGGCCATATTTTTGGATTTTTTTTTCAGATTGGAAGTCCCAACTTTATGAAAAATCTTTAAGACCAAAAATAGGCTTAAAACCCTACTAAACCCTTGCTGTCAGGGGATCTAACTCTACCAATTAGAGCACAATTGATTACTTTCTTATATGAAATTAAACATGGAATTATACCAGAATGATAAAGTAGCTAGAAACTTGAGACAACAAAGAATTTGAGAGACAATACACACTCTTGTATTAAATATTACTAGAAGAAAATACAATAAGGAAGATGCCACTTCTTCCTCCACCTCAAAGGCTTGCCACACCTCAAGACCTTCTTCCCTCTCTCTCTTGCTCAACACAACAACTCTAAAGCCTGAGTTGCTATCCCTCCTTGAATGCTTCAGCTGATCTCCTTGACCTTGCTAGCTTCAATGCTTTTACTTGCCTTCTTAATTATTACAATACATGCCTTATGGGTCTTTAAATAGGATCCCATGCTTACAAAAATAGAACTCTAGTTACAATAATTAGACACGCAACTCGTGACTATAATTAGTCATTTGACATGCAAACACTCGCTTCACTTAACTGACTATTCATCAACAACAGTTCTAGAAATACACAGGTGACTGACGCCGGTCCCTGCTTGTCTGGTGCTACCGACGTTGGCTGACTATCTGCCATTGCCAGTCTCCTTCTCCACTACATCTAATCGACGTCGGTCATACTGCTGATGCTGGTGGCTCTGGTTCTACAACATCCTTCCTTGTGTCTGCAAACAGTTGAAGCTTTTAGCTCCACACCTTAACACTTGCTAAGGACCCATCTTAGAAGATTGATTTAGAGAGATAATATAAGGACATATTTGGAATATAATAGATATTTTAACTTGTACATGATCTCCTAAATATTCTCCACACCATTTTAATTATAATAACTTGTATGGATGGTCATAGAAACAAGATTTTCTCACTTTTTTATAGGTTGTGTAGGATAAATGATGAATTAGGATATGAAAAAAAGTTTGGGTGGAATATTTATAGTTAATATAACTCCAAATATTCATTTCACGTCATGAATAAAACTCTAAGTTCCCATACTAGGGCCTTATTTTCAGCTAGCCAAAACTGGCCCATTGACCAAGCTAGAGAGAAGAGAGGAAAGCTTCACTAAAAGTGGTTTGAAGGTACCCATGATGCTTCCAAGGAAATTAAGGGTATTTAAACTTGTCAATAACTCCATACCATGTATTTTTATGAAAAATTAATGCCAATTTTGAGGGAAAGTTTGCAGAGTGCATAGAAGGGTAGTTTTTAGGACAATGAATGCTAATGGCTCTCTACCAGGCGATTTTAGAAGATAAGGAATGAAAAAAATACATGGAGAGGCATTTATAATATCCTACCCTTCTATTTAAATCATTTTGACTACCATATATTAGTTTAAAGTTACTCAAACAACTCCAATCATGAAGGTAATTTTCTATATAAAAGGAGGAGTTTTGTGCCATTTTCCTAACTTTGATGATTTGGATTGACACTTGTTGCTCATAAAATTGCATGGTTTGACCCATATTATCTTCTCATTTATGTATAACTTAAATTATTATCTTTACAAGTGTCTTTGTGACCCTTGGACTTCTCTCTCTCTCTCTCTCTCTCTCTCTCTCTCTCTCTCTCTCAAACTCTATAAGAATTGGCCATTTTGGCATTGTATTGGATGCTCCACTTGAGTATGGTGAAGCCCTGATCAATGGTACACCTTTTGATCAATAAAATTACTAATTATTTACCTCTCTAATGATAATTAATAGTGTTCTCTACTTGAATTTTGAATTTTCTTAGTGAAGTCTATGGATTCCTTAGCATTGTACTTCATTCTTTCACCTATTTATAGCCTCTTCTTACAGGGCATGTGAAGTGTTCCAAGAGATGTTCATGGTTTAAGTTATTAATATTTTCATTAGAGTTATTCAATACTTTTTTTATAGTCCTCCTATACTTACATATCATCTATGACCCCATAATGTAATATTGATGCAAGAAGACATAGATTTGGGAAAGTGTATGTTTTAGTTCGTTTCTTGATCTCAAATGTGGAATGTAATTGGTTGGAAGTCATCACACTAATTTTTTGTATCACCTCCATAGTTTAGGTTTTATTTTAGTTATCCCTATCCCTTTCCACCCCAATAGTTAGGAGTATTTGTATTCAAGTGGTACATCAAGGGAGCTAGCCCTATCTAGAGACTCACTTCATTCCTTAGGCTGCCCACAAGCCTAAAAGTGGTTCCATTGTGACACTTGGATGAGGAGAGACTTGGAATCTCATCAAAGGGAAAAAATCCAAGTGACAAAAAATTACATTTTAATTTAATAATAAAACTAACTTATGAGTTGAATTCCCATAGAGAGTTGGTTATTTAGTTAGTTGCTTTTTACCAGTCATATGTGAAAACTATATATTCATGTTTGTGTGAGTAAAATGGTTAATGGAATATTTTCACCCTTGATATGTACTTATTTTTTGATAATTAATAAAATGCTTGGACTTGCCTTAGTGGGCACAAGATATTTTGGAACATAACTAGATACTGAGAGGGGGGTGAGTTAGTATATCAATTAAAATTGGTCTTTCAATCCTATTAAAGTAAATTCAAAATAAAATGCATATTAAAAGGTAAATGTAGAGATCATATACAAGCACAAATGCACATGACACAAGATGTATACATGGAAAACCATGGTGAGAATAATTATTAGAATCTACTATTCTAATCCATCCTCATAGTTCAAAGCCTCACTAGAAACACCTCATTGGTTACATTTAAGGACATCAATTCTAAGGATACACCAATCCCCTAGTTTAAGAGCACTAACTCTAAGGAAATACCCACACAACTTATCTAATGGAACTAACCTATCAAATGTTTATATGGATCTACAACTCTAATTTACAAATTAGATTCACACATGAATCTAGATCTCTGTTCTTTGTTATAGGTCTAATCTATAACTAATCATACACTACACATTCTCTTTTTGCCTTTCTTCCTCTCTTATCCTCTCTATTCCTCTCTGGTCTTGTGTCTAGATATTTATTTATTTGACACAAATCATGGTCTTTACCAACCACTCTACTCTATATTCAATTTGGCTTAATAGCTAATGTAATTGTTTAGTAGCTCTTTTTCTTTATCCTAGATATCATATATAAATAATTGGTCTAGGGTTTGCTTCTTCTTTGTGTTCACACTTGGGTAAAAAACACATCACACCATTTTTTGATTCTAGTTTATTATGAATCTAACTATAAATATCATGTCTTAATTCTTATTGGTCCACTAGTTGTTATTACATCAAAGGATCAACCTATTAGTGCCCTATATAAAGGCTAGAGCTAAATATGACACCTTGCAATAGATTCTAAACATCAAACCATAATTTAAAGTTTATTTAATACATATAACATTTATTAGACTCAAATTTTTATGTAAAATATATTTAATGAATATTTTATCATTTAGATCGATCAATTTCATTATTTGTGTCGAGATTCATGGCTTATACACAAGATTTTTAATGTTCCTATAACTAATTATTTGTCTAGTCATGACTTTAAATGTTGGTCATTGATCATTTATTTGGCACCATGATCAAATGGTCTCTATTTAATTCACACAAATTTAAAACACATCAATTCAATCACCTTATGATAGGTTCATGCTATCTATTTGATCTTTTTATGCTTTTGAACTTTAGCTTTGTTGAGACATTAAACATCGAGCTCTTTATTCCATTTGAGTCCAATCACTTTGTTCGATATTTCTCATCTAATCTTTCACATGCTATTTGACCTATGAAGATGAGCATCCTTTACCTTGACTTGGTTGTTAAAATTTGACACTTTGACCTCATCTTGTAGCTTCCTATATCTTTGGATCACTTTTTCTCTATTGGTGTACTTGAATATTCTTGGTGTTTAACTTACTATTGTGTTGATAAAAATTGATCACTTTATAGAATTTGAGTCCATTCACTCCATTAGATATCCTTTGCATGATCACCCACATAACATCAAATCTTCTAACAAACTCATTCTTTATCTTTGATGGGGTCACTCTCATTGGTACTCTTTCTGATAGACTCATGTGCTTGGGACATTTGACACTTTGAATTCACTGTACATAATTATATCTCTAATGTCTGATTAAGTGTAATTTATTGATCTTCTTGACAAGCTCAATCATTAACTCTAACAAGCTTATGCTCATTGGGTCTCTCTTTGACAAGTTTCATAAATGTGACACTTGTCACTTACACATTCACTCAGAGCACCTTTTAAAAATTTGAATTTACTTCAGTTTATTGGATCATCTAAGTATGATGAAGCATGGGATATTGATCAAGTAGGGACATAAATTAAGTCTTAGACTTAGGAAAATATAAAATCCTTTGATCACTGGTTAGAGTTGATAATTTCTAGATCAAGGGGCCAATTTTTTAACAATGACAAAGGCTTAAGTTTTAAATTAAGCTACTAGTTCTCAACTATACCAAGTAAACATTAATATATAAATTTTCTTGATGATGCCATGGCTAAACCTGTAGGGTTTTATTGAGAAACCCTATCCATTTTGAGAGCTAAATTAATTAATTATGAGCTTATTCATTCTCTTCTAAACTTGCAGACCATATTTCTATAATGTACATAAAAAACCCATAACGAATATTATATCTATTTGAATTTAAAAATATATAATTGGTGTCTATAAAAGGTGTCTATAAAAGCATGAAAACTTTACATAGTGCAACTATGAAACATGCTCTTTTCTCCTTCAATCCTGCCTGATCCTTTTGACATCAATGACAATCATATTGTCAACAATCTCCCCCTTTGGCATTTATGGAAAACTAAATGCTATGATGAAAACTTAATGTTTTGATATTCTAATAATTTATCTCCTTCTCTAGCATTACTTGCATTGGATTTTGATAAGTATGAACTAAAGCTGTTCATACCAAAATTTCTCCTCTTAGGCAATGGAATATTTTCCTAAACTTATCTTGGATACTTGTTCTGCTCTTCCAAACTTTTATAGAGAGCATTTTCACTTTTTCTCCAAAATTTTACAAAGAGCATTTGCCCTTTTTCTTCCCCTTTGATATCAATGGAAAAGAGACTCTAGTTGACTGTTTGTCCAACTATCTCTCCCCAATTATCAGATAAAAGAGTTTGTCTAAGAATATGAAAATTTCAACTCATTAGTAATTTTTAGAAGTATACATACCTGAGTTGAATTTTCTCTCTTCTTCCAAGGATTAATAAAGTTTTCGTGAGACTCCCCCTAGACTCATGCCCTATCACTTTTAATTTAGTGATGTGGTGTAGGAACCACCACTCCAAAATTCTATCTCAAATATTCAAATTTTTTCTTAGGAAAAGGATTGGTGAATATGTCTACAATATAGTCCTTAGTGGGCACATATTCCATTGTGACCTTTGATCTGCAACCCTCTCTTAAGAAGTGATACTTGATTGATATGTGCTTGGTTCTAGAATACATCACTAGATTCTTTGATATATTAATAACACCTAAATTATCACAAAGAATATAAATAGGTGACTTGTACTCAACCTTAATGTCCTTGAGTGTTTGCTTCATCCATAAGACTCGAGTGCAACATGCCACTACTGCTACATATTTTGATTTTGATGTGGAAAGAGTAATCAAATCTTGATTTTTGCTCAGCCATGAAACAAGTCTATTTCCAAGGAAAAATGCACCACCACTAGTTCTTCTTCTATCATCCACACTTCCTACCCAATCAACATCTGTATATGTTGTCAAAGTGAAATATTCACTTGTAGGGTACCATTGGCCATAGTCAATTATGGTCTTGATGTATATAAATATTCTTTTCACTACATCAACATGTGACTCTTTAGGGTCAAACTAAAATCCAACAACCATGCACATTTCTTGCATAATATCTAGTCTTAATGCAGTTAGGTATAATAAGCTACTTATCATTAATTTATACATAGTTTGATTTGCATCAAGTGACTCATCCTCTTTTCTCAACTTGCATCCATTTATCATGAGAATACTAATTGGTTTGTTATCTTCCATTCCAAATTTATTAAGCATCTCATTTGCATACTTGGTTTGGGATATAAATATCCCTTCATCAAATTGTGATATTTTTAGACCAATGAAGAAAGAGAGTTATCTTAGCATAGACATCTCAAATTCACTTTGCATTTGTGTAGAAAATTATTTATACATTTTGTCATTTTTACCAAAAAAGATGATGTCATCTATATAAACAACAATAATCAACATATGCTTACCTTTTGATTTGAAGTATAGATTATTATCTGCACATCCTTTATTGAATCCTTATTATTAAAAATATTGATCTAATCTTGAATACCATGCTTTGGGTGCATATTTTAGACCATACAATGATTTATTTAGTTTTCACACATAATATTTTTCATCTAACAACTGAAAACCTTCTGGTTGTGTAATATAGATTTCCTCTTTCAGGGTCTCATTCAAGAAAGTAAAATTTACATCCATTTTATAGACTTTGAACTTCTTGTAAATAGAGAATAATAGAAACATTCTTATAGCTTCTAATCTAGAAACCAGAGTAAATGTTTTTTCAAAGTCTGTGCCTTCTACTTTTACATATCCTTTACACACCAATCTCACTTTATTTCTTATAATAGCTCCATCCTCATTGAGCTTGTTTCTATAGATCCATTTTGTTCCTATCACATTCTTGTTTGAGGGTCTTGGAACTAATTTCTAGGTTTTTTTCTTTTCTATTTGGATTAGTTTTTTTCCCATGTATTTTAGCCAATTCTCATCCTTACTAGCTTCAACATAGCTCTTAGGCTCAATTTCAGACATTAGAGCAAAAATTACTTGCTCCTTGTTCATTGCAGATCTTTTCCTTATATGAACTCCTTCATTCTTATTTCCAATTATCTAATCTTTAGGATGATGCTTTTGAATAAATATTAGAGGTGATTTTTCACTCTTTTCCTCAACATATTCACTATCTGATTCTTCTTCAAATTATGAATCTTCATTACTAGTTTCCTTGTCAACTTTAACATGTTTTATTCCTTCTTCAACTTTAACATTTATGCTCTCCACCATCTTGTGTAGCCTCTTATTGTAACATACATAGGCTTTGCTTTGAGTGGAATAAAAAAGAAACATTCCTTCATCACATCTTGATTCAAATCTTCTTAGTTTGTCCACTTTTCTTCTAATTTAACATTTGCTTCCAAAAACTTTGAATTAATTAATAGCGGTAGGTTTTCCATACCATAGCTCATAAAGAGTTTTTTCCCTATGTACCCTCAGTTAAAATCTATTCAAGATGTACATTGATGTTTGGATTGCTTCTCTCTGATATCCATCAAGTAACTTGGCCTCTTTTAAAAATTTTCTAGCCATTTCCTTGACTATTCCTTTCTTTCTCTTAATAATTCTATTTTACTATGGAGTACTTGCTACATAATTATGCCTTTTGATCCCATGATTCTCATAATACTCTATGAATTAATTTGTGGTGAATTCTCCACCTTTATCAGATCTTAAGCATTTGATTTTTATTCCAATCTCATTTTCAACCATGGCTCTAAAGATCTTGAATCTCTCAAAGGCTTGTGATTTATCCTTCAAAAAGGTTACCCATGTCATCCTTGAATAGTCATCTAAAAATAACATGAAGTATTGCTCTATTTTAGATCCTCTTGTCTTGGTCAGACCACAAAGATCAATATGAACTAATTATAAAGGATTTGTAGTTGCATACTCCTTTTTTTGAAATTTTACCCTTATCTGCTTGCCTAGTTGACATTCCTTGCAAGTAATATCTATAGGTTTGGTTATCTTGGGCATGTGTCTTACACACTTATTTGAGCTCACTTTGACTAGATTATCAAAGTTGACATGACCCATTATCCTATGCCACAACCAACTCTCATCTATATTTCCCATCAAGTAGCTATTACCATTCACTTCAATAAGATTGTAGACATTGCTCTCAATCTTTTTCCCTTATACAAATATTTTTGTTAGATCTCTTTAGCTTATAGCCTTCTACATCAAATATGACTTTATATCCATTATCACACATTTGGCTAACACTTAGTAGATTATGATTCAATACTTTAACATAAAGGACATCATGTGTAGGTAATTTACCATCTATGTTCCAGGTTCCTTTACCTTTTATATTTATTATTGTGTTGTGTCCCAAGCTGATAGATCCTTCCTAAAATTTTATCAATTTGGTGAACTTGATATTATCACTAGTCATATGCTTTGATCAACCACTATCTATCACCCATAAATTTTGTTCCTTGACATGAAGTGCAGTCTGAGCAATCATGTATTGATTTTTCATTCTCCACACATCCTTGGGTTTCTTATTTAGCTTCTTTTTAGAAACTTGTGAACCTTTGTTCACACTAAGAGGCGTGTCTTTCTTTACATTGTGTAATTTTGATCTTAAAAAGCTATTTCTATAATGTTTAGCTATGTGACCAAGGTTATTGAAATTATAACACATTACACTTATATCTACCAAGGGTGAAAATGAATTTTTCCTTATAAAATTTGTATCTCCTTGTAGTTATAACTCTACAATTACTATCCTTATAACCAAAATGATTACAAATATAATAATAACCATAAAAAGATGAGGAATACCTGGTCATAGAATTTCTTGGTGTAGCATGAGAAATTCTTATCTGCTATGGCTTCTTCAGGTTTCTCACCTTCATATATCCATAAGCATCAACTACATTTGTCTTCTTTTTCTCTTCAAGCTTCTTTTTAGGTTTAAATTTCTCTTTTTTGCTCCTGATTCTTCTTTTGCTTTGAAGTTTTCATACATATTAGTAGATGTACTAGTTGAGGAACATTTTCTCTTTTCATAACGAAGACATGATCTCTTTTTTTAGGTCCTTTGAGAGTTGATCAGTTCATCAAGAATGTCTAATCCTCCTGTCAACTTCAAACTTTTATTTAGTTAGCAATTGATTTTTTCAAGTTATTTTCTTAAAGCCACTATTTATATCTCAAGCTTCACACATTCGTTAGATTTAGATGTAGTTTTATTTTGACTACATATTCTATTCTTTCAACCTCTTCAACTTGTGTCTTTAGGCTAATTACCATCTGATCATATTTCTCAATACTTTTAGACATTTTCTTAATTTCTTTTTATCCAAGCTTATTTTGTTTTGAGTTCTCTTTTCTTAGCTTATCAATCTCATCTAGAACACATATGAGCTAACATTCTAGATCCACTTCTCCTTCTTATTATTCATCTAAGTCTTTAACTTCATCTTGATCTATATTTATAGAAGTTGATTATACTATCATGAATAGGGATTCATTTCCCTTAGCCACAAAAGCATAGTCATGATCATCATTTGAACTATCACTATCTTTCATTGAGTCACTGTATTCTTTTGTGTATAGACCTTTCTTGTTACTAAAACATTTCTTCTTCTTTGGATAGTAGGATTTTACATTTTTTTGAATCTCTACTTTCTCAGAGTTATCATTTTTATTATGAGGTAATTTAGTAGTAAAATGTCCTACTTTACCATAGTTAAAGAATTTAAAGGGTAACTTACCTCTATACTTTCTAGATCCTCTCTTTAGTATTTTAACAAAGTTAGCTTATTCTTCATCAGTCTCCTCAGATTTAGATGTTGATGTTTCTTCCTTTGCTTTCTTGGTTACTTTAAATACAACTTGTCTCTTGAAGGTTTTAGTCTCTCCCATTCTCATCTCATAAGCTATGAAGGTCCTATGTAACTCATCTACAATGAGCTTATCTAGATATCTTTCTTCCTCTATTGTAGAGATTTTAGAACCATACCTTGATGGTAAATATCTTAGGACTTTTTTGACAATGATTGCTTCTTTCATTTCTTCTCCAAGGAATCTGATTGAATTGACTATTTCATCTACCTTAAGGAGGTAGTCTATACTATTTTCTTCTTCACTCATCTTAAGACTCTCAAAATTGCCTTTTTAAGTTTGTAGCTTGCCCTGCTTTACCTTGTCATCTCTTTCATAGATGCTCTTCAATTTATTATAAATATCTTGAGAATTTTGACATTGCATCACTTTGATAAAGTCTAAGTTTGATAGTCCATAAAGAATAACATTCTTTGCCTTAGCATTGCTATCATATGCCTTCTTGGTAGCCTAATTAGTGGGAGTTATAGTAGGGGACATATACCCATTTACCATAGACATCCATACATAAAACCGTAATGAAGATAGATATGCTTCCATTCTTATGATCTAGAATGAATAGTTAGATGCATCAAAGAGAGGTGCTTTTTTTGATGAAGATACTTCTTGACTAGCCATTGTGTTCACTATTCCAACATCTACCTGAGCTGATTAAGCTTCTTTTTAGGAACCCTAAGCTTTGATACCAAGTATTGGAATATAACTAGATATTAATATTGGGTAAATCAATATATCAAATAAAACTAGTATTTCAATCTTGTTAAAGTAACTTCAAAAATAAATGCAAATCAAAATATAAATGTAGAGATCACATACAAGCACAAATGCACATGAAACAAGATGTATACATGGAAAACCCAAAGGGAAAAACCATAATGATAATAGGTTTTAGAAGTTACTATTATAATCTAGCCTCACAATTCAAAGCCTCTTTGACAAAACCTCACTAGTTACATTTTAGGACATCAATCCTAAGGAGACACCAATCCCCTTGTTTAAGAGCACCAACTCTAAGAAATCACCCACTCCCTAATTTGGGCACCCACTCAGCTTATCTGATGGCACAAACCTAACATAATTTTCTATGGAGATATAAGTCTAATTTATAAATTAGATTCATACATGAATTTATATCTCTGTTCTTTGTTATAGGTCTAATATTCCACTGATCATACTCTGTGCATTCTCTTTTTATCTTTCTTCCTCTCTGATCCTCTTTATGCCTCTCTAGTTCTATGTCAAGATATTTATTTATTTGACACATATCATTGCCTTCACCAACCACTCTACTCTATATTCAATTTAGCTTAATAGTTAATGTAGTTATTTAACCACTCTTTTTCTTTATCCTAGATATCATATATAAACAATTGACATAGGGTTTGTTTCTTCTTTGTGTTCACACTCAAACAACAAACACATCACACCACTTTTGGATTCTAATTCATTACGACTTGAATTATAAGTTCTATGTCTTAATTCTTGTTGGTCCATTGATTACTATTACATCAAAAGATCAACCTGTTAGTGCCTTATATAATGGCTAGAGCTAATCATGACACCTTGTAATAGATTCCATGCATCATGTCATAATTATAAGTTTTTTTACTATATATAGCATTTATTAGACTCAATTTTTGATGCATAATCTCTTTAATTAAGATTTTATTGATTAGATTGATCAATCTCATTAATTATTTCAATATTCATGGTTTATATGCAAGTTCCTACATGTTACTATAACTAACCATTTATCTAGACATGACTTTAAATATCAGTCATTGATCTTTCCTTTGGTACCATGATCTGATGGTATCTATTTAATTAGCATGAATTTAAAATGCATTCATTTTAATCACATTGTAATAAGATCACACTATCTGTTAGATATTTATACACTTCCAAACTTTATCTTTATCAAGACATTAAATGTCGATCTCTTTATTCCATCTAAGTCTGCTTGCGTTATTGGATCTTTCTAATCCAAGCTTCTGCATGCCATTCAATATTTGAAGATGCACATCCTTTACCTTGAATTGGTTGTTAGATTTTAAAACTTTGATCTAATCTCACAACTTCCTATATCTTTGGATCACTTCTATTGGTTGGTCTTTAACTTGCTACTGTGTCAATAAATATCAAGCACTTTATAGCATTTGAGTCTATTCACTTTGTTAGGTCTCCTTTTTATGATCACCCATGCACCATCAGATCTTATAACAATCTCATTCTTTATCTTTGATGTGATCACTCTCATTAGTCATCTTCTAAAAAATTCATGTCCTTATGACACTTGGCATTAATGTGTTCACTCTAAGGGACTTTTGACACTTTAAATTCTCTACACTCTATTGGATATCCAATGTTTGATTAATTACAAGCCATTTATATTGTTGACAAGATCGATCATTAAATCTAACAAGCTTACGCTCATTGGGTCTCTTTTTGACAAGCTTTGTGAATGTGACACTTGTCACTTATACGTTCACTTGGAGCACCTTTTAAAAATTTGAATTTTATTTGATGTATTGGATCATATATGTATGATGAAGTCTAGGCCATTGATCAAGTGGGGACATAAATTAAGTATTAGACTTAGGAAAATATAAAGTCCTTTGATCATTGGTCAGATCTGGTAATTACTAGGTTAAGGGGCTAATGTTTTAATGATGATAAAGGCTTAAGTTGTAACTTAAGATACCAGTTGTCAGCTATACCAATTCAACATTAAAATATAAATTTTATTGTTGAAACCATGGCTAAACCCTTAGGGTTTTACTAAGAAACCATATCTAGTCTGAGAGCTAAATAAATCAATTATGAGCTCATTCCTTCTCCTCTAAACTTGTGGACCATATTTATAAAATGTACATGAAAACCCATAATGGATATTCTATCTATTTGAATTTAAACATCCATAAATTGTCTCTATTAAATCATGACAACTTTTCATAGTGAAACTGTGAAACATGCTCTTCTCTCCATCAATCCCACCTAATCCTTTTGATATCAATGATAATCATATTGCCAATAAGATTTACCCTAAAGTGATTTTGATTGGTTAAAGTGATTCAAGTGCTATCAGAGCATGGTAAAGGAAGTGTGGTGATCTCAGGTAAAATAATAGGTGAAATAATTAATGTGATTGAAAAAGGAAGGTTCACATGAAGTCAATTTTGCAAATATAAGGTATGCCCTTTTATTAAAACTTTGGTGTCAACATTTGAAAAATTATTCAAATATCAAAATTTTGAAATACAATTTTTTTCAAAGCTTATGATTAGAGTAATTTGAGAAATTAATAATACATTGAGAAATTAATTTTATGGATGTATTCATAAAACACCAAAAATAATCTTCATCCTCTATTTTTGAAGCCTAATTCTTGCTCTTGAAACCTATATAATTTATTTGTTTGATTCCAATTCTAAAAATTCTACCTAATAAGCCATTTATATAGATTTTAAAGCTTAGAAAACCTCTATACAAAAGTGGTATGACATTCATAAATTTGTGGATTAAATATGCTTTGAATTTACTTAATTTTTCTATCAATTTGAGCCTTTTAATGCTAAAAATTTGGTTTTAAACAATCCTAAAAGCATCTAAATCCATTTTCTAAGATTGTATAGTCTCCATGAGCACTTATACAGCTACATAACATCCCATATATTGAATACATCATCCATTTTGAATAAAATCCTTTTCTAGCAGTCTAAATCTACTCAAATATGCTCAACACCTTTTTTGTACGATCTTGTATGACCTAGTAAAAAATTGGAAAGAACACAAGAATTTTTTAAAACCAACCATGGCATCCTATTATAGCTTGGCATTGGAATGAATCAGAATTTTTTTTGCATTTATGAAAGTTTTGATGAAGTTTGATGAAATATTAGGGTTTGGGGGGTCCACCAAATAATAAAGTTTTGTACCTTTTTCAAAAAAATTCATGGATGATTAATTTTTACTTGTATTTTTTAATGTTCATAGAGCCAAAAGTTAGGTTTAAATATATATTTCTCTTATATGTATTTTAAAGTCATAGATAAATTTGAAAGGATAATTTTGTGAAAAACCTTGGAAGTTGGAGGTCTACGGTTCAAATCTCTCTTTTGGTCAAAATTTTCTATTTGGTGATTTGCTTTTTGGAGAAATACTCTATTTTTTTGGAATCTTTTGAATGTTTTGAACATTATAAAGGGCATAAATCATGTAAAAGAGTGAAATTTAGTGGGATAAAAGTAATTGTTGTGTGCTTATTTGGTGAAATAAGGGTGTAATTGGTGAAATAAGGGTGTAAATCTTTTGTTTTTTTGGTGAGGTTAATTGCAAAACCCATTAAAAAATCTCTCTTTTGCTCTACATGGAGGTTAAGTGAAAAATCCTTTAGAAGCATTATTTTGCATAAAGTGTTCTGTGAATGTGTTATTCTTTCATTTTTCACATTTACTTTCATTTTAAAATGCCATAAATTCAAAACTTACTTTTAGATAGTGATTAATGATTTCTAATTACATAGATTAGAAACATTTGATGGAAGCTTTATTAGTTTTTAATGAGTTATGGGATGTTGTGAAGAGTGAAAATCCAATATTTCATACAAATCAATCTAAACTTGATATTTTAAATATGCATGATTCTAAGCCCTTAACATTAATCAAGTTTTGTTGCACTAAAGATACATTCATATTGAAAACTCTCTGCATAGTTACATTGCATGGAAGACTTTATTTGACTTATATGATAAAAAACCCAAGCATAAGAAGATAAATATACATATGAATTTTTTTACTTTGTCATTAGAGGAAGATGTTGATATAGGAGAGTACATGTCTAAGTTGAAGAATATTGATACTAAATATACTAAGGTTGGGTTTGGTAAACTAGATGATGATATCATTATTAATGCTACATTAAAAGTACTACTTGTGTCTTATATAAATTTTATGGAAATGCTACATATCTCTGGCAAGATCATATGAATAAATTTTCATCCACTAAGGTAGGTCCACAAGCATTTTATAATAATAAAAAATAAGTACATAGAAATCATGCCAATATGCCATTAACCTTTTTACTCACACAAACACGAATTTTCACCTATGACTAGTAAAAACCAACTAACCAACTAACCAAATCTCCATGGGAATTCAACTTGTAATTTATTTTTATTATTACCTCAAAATGTAAACCAAACTAAGTAAAATTTCTATGATTATTAAAGGGGGTGTCTTTATAAATAAAGATGCATACCCCTTTAAAATTATTATTACCTAACAACCTAAACTAAAGTTAAGACTTTGGAAGAAGTCCTAACAAATCCTCCATGATGTAGAGTCATTTATTTGGACACATGCCAAGTATTTTTATGAATTTATCAAATTTTAATTTGTCCAATGATTTTTTGAAGATAACAGTTGTTTGATTAGTAGTTGGAAAATATATTGTATCAAATGATTTATTTGACACTATAATTTGCTTATAATAATATTTGATATCCATATGTTTTATTTTGGCATGAAATACTAGATTGTAGAATCTTAATTATACTTTGACTATCAATGTATAACTATGTAGATGAAATCTAAAGATCTTGAAGAATGCACCATAAATAAATAATTTCTCTAGAATAATTCCATGTTGTGATATATTTTGATTATACTAATAAATTTACCACTATATCCTACTTATTTAAAAACCACAAAATGGTAGATAAACCCATATGCATAGTGTACCCTATTGTGGACACTCTATCATCCACATATCTACTAAAATTTGCATCACAATATCCATCATGTTTGGAGTTCTTATTATGGAAGTACTCAAGGCCATATGTTTTCACTCACTTAAGGTAATGAAGTACTAATTTTGGTACATGCCAATAAATTTCTCTAGGCTCATGCACAAATCTAGACAAAATTCCAATTACAAATAATATATTGATCCTGGTAGTCATCAATTACATAGAGAACAAGAATTACCAATTTCTTTCCCTGCACTTGAATATAGAGAGTATCATCAAATTAACTATGTGTAAATCTAATTTTATATAATAAGGAATCCATTTTTTCATACCAAGCCCTAGGTACCTGTTTGAGCCCATAGATAGCTTTGATTAATTTACATACTTTATGTTCTACATCCACTTTTTCAAAACCTTGGGGTTGTTTCATATACACTTCTTCCTATCAATCACCATTAAAAAAGCACTTTGGACATCCATATAATGTAATTTTCAACCATTTTGTGATGCTAAGGCAAGAACCATGTGAATAGAGTGTCATTTGGTAGTTAGTGAAAATGTTTCCTCATAATCAATACCTTATTATTGTGTATAACCTTTCGCAACAAGTCTTACCTTATGTTTATCAATGGAGCCATCTAATTTATACTTAACCCTATAAACCCATTTGCATCCTATGGGTTGAGCATGTAGAGGAGGATTAACCAAAACCCAAGTATTAATTTTAATAATATCATCATACTCACTTTTCATTGCATTTTGTCAAACTTGTTTAGTGGAAGCCTCCTCAAAAGTGGATGGCTCAGTGGAAGAAGTTATAATAACCATTACATAATTCACCTATTTACGAGAACTCTTGGGACCTATTAGACCATATTCATCTACTTTCAAGTTAGAAAAATTACTTTGAGCCCACTTTAGATACTTGTCTAAATTGTTAAGATCAGGAACACCAGAATTCTCTTCATGTGCACTAGTTGAAGGAAGACTTAGAATTTTCAACATTTTCTAAGCTGTGATCTTGTGAAATGCCTAAAAAAGTAAAAGAAAAGGAAGGGATACTAGTCTCATACCAAAACCTATGATATTTAGCCTCATTATTCAATACCTTAGCACATTTTTGAATCTTCCTCTCTAACCTGTCAAATTATGAGTCAATCTTTGTAGTGTTCATAGTACCAAATTCATCAAATATCACAACCATGCTCACTATGAATTTTCCTATATCCTATGAAAGAAAATGATACCCCACCTTTTTTTTTGAATACCTAATAAATATGATTTTTTTACTTCATGGTTCTAACTTAGTATTATGTTCAGTAGGAACTAAAATAAAATAAAGACATCTACAAACTTTAAAATGTTTAACACTTAGTTTAAACCCACACCAAGCCTCATATGGAGTTTTTACCAAAAGTACAACTTAAGGGGACTTGTTTATCAAATATAATACATTACCAATGGATTCAACCCAAAACTTATCATCAAGCTATTTATAGTGCAACATAGCTGGAGATGTACCCTCTAAAGTCTTGTTCATTCATTTAGAGACTCAATTCTGCTGTGGAGTATAAACATTACTATATTGTCGATGGATTTCATGTTCACAATAATAATCTAAAAATTCATTTGAAGTATACTCACCACCATTATCTTAACAAAGAGTGGATACGTGTGAACCTATTTATTTTTCAACAAAGTGTAACTAATCAATAAACTTAGTGTAAACTTCTAATTTGTTTTTCATAAAAAACACCCAAGTCATCCTAGAAAAATCATAAATAAACAAAACAAAATATCTACACCCTCCAATGGATGACTTCTTCATGGCACAAACATCACCATGAAATAACTACATACATCTATTCGCTCACCATAAAGAACTCTTAGGAAAATTTTCCCTATTCTATTTGTCTAAAACACATGATTCACAAAGAATACTATCTTTGTAAAAAGTGGGCAAACCATTCACCATACCATATCTTTGTATGTCCACAAAAGAGTGAACATTCAAATGGCCATAGTGGAGATGCCACAACTAATATGTAGACATAGTCCATGTACCTATATCAACTACTACCACAAGTTCCACTATTAAATAAATCACTTGATCTAATATATTTCCAAACTACTGATCAGACAATTGATATCTTCACAACACCCCTTAAAATAATAAAATTTGAGAAATTTAGAAAAAATCTTATCATGTGTCCAAATAACTAACTTTAGATCATGGGGGGGGGGTTTGTTAGGACTTGTTTCAAAGTTTTGGCTTTAGTTTATGTTGGTAGGTAATAATAATTGTAAAGAGGCATGAATATTTATTAATAAAGACACCTCCTTTAAATAATCATAGTCATTTTACTTAGTTTGATTTATATTTTAAGTTAATAATACAACTAACTTATGGGTTGAATTCCTATGGAGAGTTGTTTATTTGATTAGTTGGTTTTTTTTGTCATAGGTGATAACTATATATTCATGTTTGTGTGAGTAAAAGGGTTAACAACATTTGGCACCCTTTTTATGTACTTATTTTTTGACAATTAATAAAATGCTTATGGACTTACCTCAGTGGGCACAAGGTTTACCCTAAAGTGATTTTGATTGGTTAAAATGATTTGAATGCTATCAAGTACAGTCAATTTATAGAAACTATTTTACTATTAAATATCTATAATATTACCTAGGTGTACATGTTTTTAATACTCTTTATATTTTCATCATTTCCATTACATGTTTAATCATTTTTTCATATTTTCAATTACTATTTTTAGGGATAGCTCAGATATGACTAATGTAGTTTATTGTATTATTTTTAATATAACTTGTGCCATATTTTTACCTATTTTTTATTAGTGACATTTAACCCTAGTATCATTATTTAAAAAAATAACTTGGTGAACCCATCCACTCTTTAAACATGCATCCCTTAAGCTTTCTTTGTTATTTATCCCTATAGGGTACGATCTTTTAGATTTGATTTCTAGATCTACAATTTTTTCATTTGGTTGTTTTTTACTCATTACCCCATCATTAAGAATAACTTCATTCATGCTTATCATTATTACATATTATCCCAAGTAATAAGGCTAAATATACAAACACTATTAAGCAAAGTGTTAGATTGAGTAGTGCTACTTGTGATTTGATTTGACTTCATCTATTTCTTGTTCCTACTTATTTGAAATAAAAAATGATAATTATTATTGAAATTCATGATTTTATTGATAATGTAATAATAATTTGGTAACATAATAAAACATGAAAATCTTCTAATATATTATTCAAGTAGGAATTACATATATAAATCATATATAAATGGAGTTAGGATTATCAATAAAACTAACAAAATTCTTATTCTATAATGTGAGCTATTTATATAACTTTAGTACATATAAACACACTAACTAATAGTTTATTCTATAATTATGTGAAATAATAATATAGAGGAATATTTCCAACATCCCCCCTCGCCTCCATCCCTTAGTATGAACATAGGAAAATGAATTACCACTCAATAACCGAAGTAAATAATTTATTGATATACACTTAGATGAACATGAACATCAACCAAGACATATCCAAGAGCATCAACCAATCTATGGGAACTTATTAATAGATCCATGATGGTAACTCACCAAATGAATCACCAAAAGCAATTTGATTAGGAACATATTTCTATAGCAATAGTGGTATGAATTTGTATTTTATTTCCCACATACCACATATGAAAAGATAAAAAATATAAAAATCTTGTGTCACTATTGCATTTTGTAAGGCCTTCATTAGTGATGAAATTGAGATTGAAATGTGGCATCCTACATCCATTACCTTTGGCCTTTGGAATTCAGTCATTTAAAACACAAATGTATTTATCACTTTAATGAGGAGTGTTTTCTTCCCAATCACTTTCCTCAACAAATGAGGCCTTTTGATTCAAATTTCCACCAAGAAAATCTTGTTCTATATGTTTATAATATATAATACCATGTAAAGATACTTACATTAATGACAAATATATATTTTCTTTGGAGTTTTAAAATATGAATTAAATGAGGAACTGGTTTTATTTTTGGTAGTCATTGCTATCAAAAAATCAAGAATATCATGATTATTGACTTTATTTCCATCATTGAGCAAAGTGGAGATTATACTTTCCAAACTTGTGTTAAGTTTGATTAAGGTAAAAACCATGTTTGACATACTACTGGGCATACTATTTAATAATATGAACTTTGTATCATTATCCTTTACTGCTTCATTAATACCAAAAAACTAGTTGATCAAATAATGAAACTTACTGATATGTGCTATCATATTTTTGCCTTTTTTTTAAGCCATGCAATATCTACTTCATTATTATCCAAGCACTATCAACTTGAGATCTAAATAGTTAGTTTAATGATTCCCAAATGGATTTAGAGGATTTCTTGAAATCCACATGATGAAAATAAGCTTTTGATATTTCAAGACTAATAATGGCCAGTGCTGTCTTATCCTTGATGTTCCATTTGATGAATTCATCAATATTTGTGTGTTTAACCATAATACCATAGATGATTCCCCAAAGATAGTTTTTAATAAAAAATAATTGAATTTTTATTTTTTAGGTATAAAAATAACTTCCTTCAAAATTTTCAATTGGATATGATGTTTCCATATTACTCTTCACAAATGTGAATGACTTAGTGGATATTAGATTCAATCAAAAATAGATGCATTAAAAAAATAGATTTTGAATCCAACTCTCAGTTTTGAGTGATAAGATGACACATAATTTAATTAAATAAACTAAGATTTAAAAACTTATCACTATGATAAGCCCCATTAAATAAAGACAATTTGACTATATATATTATGACACAATAAAATATTAAAAAAAAATTAGTGTCTTAATTTAAAATATAACCTAAATCACCCATTAACTAATGAATTAATATATTTCATAAGAATTTAAATAACACATTATAACCTAAATGTCAAATTCTAGAAAAATTGAAAAATAAATAAACAAACACATGTATATTCTTCTCAGATTTTAGAAAAAATTCTATGATAATTACTTGATAGTGAACTAAATTTGGCATTGTCAAAATCATGATCAGATCATATCAACTAGGTTTTAATCCTTATTGATATATCCTAATTTCAATGGTAGATATCCACGAGCTTGTCTAAACTTAAAAAAGTTAGATTCATAACCTAGATGCAAACTAAAGAGGCACTACTATTAACATAACTACTGAATGTGCAATAACTCTATGTGTAAGGTAGAGTTTGGATGGGTGAGAAACAAGAGGTAGAGAGAGATGTATTAAGAACTAATAGCTTAAGATATTTGACCTCTAATACAATATGAGTTTTAAATCTATCCAACACAGAGATCTAATGACTAAAATTTAAATAATATCCATGCCAATGAATTAAACAAATCACACATTATTTAGTCAAGCTTGGTTGGAAGAAACTAAGTGTTGAAGGTAATGAGTCATGAGGTTATAATGAACACCCAAAATATTATCTATAGATAATCTCATGCATTGAGGTGGGATAGAGAACATGAACATGACTTCTTCATTATGCCTCCACATCAATAATAACAATAACAAAAAAACTATAATTTCTCAATAATCAAAGATATACTTAGTAAAAAAATGAGGCTCTACTATACTATCTAAAATAAACCATTTCTTTCATTCATAGGGAAACCAAGGGATTAAAATTTTTCTTTGAAAATTACATATAAATTTCTCTAATACTAATTAATAATTTTATAATAGAATAACACATGAAAATATTCTAATATATTATTCAAACATGAAGCACATATATAAATCCTATTGAACTCTTTGTAGATACATAAATTAAAATTTAGTAATAAAATAATGCACTTGTGACTATCCTACTATACATACTTATCTCATGCCAATTCCATGGTCCTCAATAACCATTACTTCACTTCTATGTAGATAACCTATTTCTCTAGGCAACCACTAATTACTAAATGTTCATATTCTTTACTCCAAACAACCTAAGCTCATCCCTGGTTTGATCCACCCTTCTAGCTTAGCTATATTTGATTCTTAGACAAGGTTATGCCTTCATCATAATCCTGGTTGATAGTAGTGTTTAAATCTACTGACCACATACTTTTGCCAAATAATTGTTATTATGTTTAGATTATTAATAGTTGTTTGTTAAACATAAATATTATTAGCTTAACAATATTACGTATTTAGTTTGGGGGTATATTTATAGATCTTGTTAGTTATTAAATGAGATATTGTGGGATTAGTGAAATCCCATTTATAGGATATACATGTCCTATATAACTATGTATTATTAATGTAATATCAATAAAGTGATTAATATTTATTATGTGTTTAATTTTTTCTCTATTTTTTGGTGTTCTCTTTGTTATAAAACTCTGATCTTCCCTAAGATCTAGTATTAGAGCAGGATAGCCATGAGATCCAAGAACATTTAGATATTTTATTGATATTCAGAATGAGAGTCTGGTAGAAGGGAGATGTTTCGTATCCCAACTAGTCTTGAAAAAATCATGCATTGCTAATCATATCCTCTAACTAGTCTATTGTTCCCATTATCTTTTGCACATTTCTATTTGCAGTTATGTATGTAAATGCTCCTAATCATGTGAAAATGTGGTGCTTCATATTTATTAAATTGATCTTGATTTCCATAATATTATACTTGTCTCATTGACCTAATAATTCTACCAAATTCATAGAATTCTAAAGTGTTCAATGATTTTCTACCAGTAATCCTTCTAATAACCTATTAAAGTGCATATAATTTTCTAGTATTCTACCATGTGTGGATCAACTAGATGACATGTTTTGGACACAAGAGTATAAGTAGTACAAGGAGACTCAAATTCTAAACACCATAAGATCCTTCATCCATCTGCATGGCTTGTAGACACATTATGATATGTTGAACAAGCAAATTTTTCAAATTTTTGTTCCATGGCATCATTCTTCTCTACATGATTGAGTCAGTGTTAGTGATGTATCTAAAAAAATGTTTAATTAGTTTTTTAGTGTCATTTTTTGTCGTAAAATTTAGAGTTATTATTTTTTTCAAAATTAGTTATAATGTTTATAACTTGGGTTTAGAGATTTTGTCCAATAATACATCTAAATGTCTTCATGTTAAACTTTGTGAAGTCAATTTATTTCTAGTTATCATTTTAGGTTTGAAAAACCTAAGTACATGTGTTATAGGTTTGAATATATCATATATGGGTTTATAAAAATGTTAAAAGTCTTTTGATATTTTTATGTTTTGTTTTTATTTTCAAAATCCAAAGTGTCTATTTTTTTATTGAAGGTAAAAGAGCATTTTAAAGGGACCCTACTTGTACAAAAGAACCACCACCATGGCCAATAACATAAAACAATGGATTAACAAACATTGTAAGAAAATAATTATCCATAGGAACAAAATAGCATAAACACAATAAAGAAACAATTGACACGTAGCCTACATAAAAAATCAAAGAAAATTAACTGTGGGTTTTCTTCCATTATTCATATGCCTTGGACCACTCCTCATTCATACTCTAAAATTTCTTATCTAGGACACCAACCAACTTATCCTTCTCATTCTTAGTGGTGATCCCTTTGAGCTTATTCATTGGCCTCATACCATCCTCAATGTATTTTTCATTATTAAAAAACACAAACAAACCTTCCATAATTTACATAGCATTGTTAACCACAACCTTGCTAAAACTTATAAGGAGTTTGAGATTATGCTTGAGCTCTTTTTTATCCCTTTAAAATATGGTAATTATATTAGTGAGAAGCTCAATTTAAGAAAACATTTCCACTTCTTTCTCCCTCGTTCAAAAAATCCCATCCATCTTATTGATATTGTTAATGTCTTTCTCAAGCAAGTATGATCCTTCATAAACCATTGAAGGAAAGATTTATTTAGGTTCAATTCACCTCTAGCTATTGTAGTTTGATTTTATTATTGGTTACATCCTTCATATAGTTAAGATCAAATTGGTATTGAACATTAGGTTGGGGATCACTAGTATTAACATCAATATTTTCATTAACAACCATACTACTCAATACATTCTACTTCTCTCCTTCCCCAAGGAAAGGTGAATTAAACTTAATGGTAATATCATTTGACTTAATACTTGTCTCTCTTGATACTGATATGATCTTCTAGATCAATCACTGAATGTGGGTACCAAAAAAGATGATCATTGAATGTGTTCTCTTCCCTATAATCTATGTTGATGTAAGGAAAAAATAGGGCCTCAACCTTCTTAGGTTTAGGCTTAGAAACTACTAATCAGAATCATTTTGGATGGCCCAATATGATAAAGGTTATTTTGCTTCTTTTCAACAATGACATACTAAGGAATAGGGTTTTGTGATTGAAAAAAATTGTAGATAAGAAAAATGATTGCTTGATGCATCAACTCCATTTTCTTACCCAATTAAACCTCATTGATAGAATGCTCCAATGAGTGAAGAATATAAAAAGGAATGCTAATGGGGATATTGTGATAGAGATAATTAAGTAATGGAAGATGGTAGTAATGCAAAACCTTATTGTTGAGATATGCTCCTCTTGTTGGTATTGTGGCATTGATGTTTTCATTAATGTTAAGATCAAGATGAAGGTCATTAGTGTCAAAGTTAAATTTCATGTCATACATGGTGAAGTGGTATGTGACAATGAGTCTTATGAGGATAGATAATTTGAAGGTAACCTATTGTCTCATTATTGAGATAGAATTTTAAGGTAACCTGGTAACTTTTCTAAGGTTTATGACATGTTTCAAAGATTAAGATACAAGGTAAGCATATTATTGAGTACTGGGTGTCTTGAGAATCCTAGTCTAGCCTTGTGAGAAGGTGCATGCATAAATCATAGTAAATACTGGTGAATATTGACATTATAGGCATGAGAAAGTATATAAAGTTTTTTAATCATGAGAAAGAGGTAAATCAGCTTTCAGTAGAGTTACAAGGTCAGTTTTAAGGCTTAGTTCTTGCATGAAGAAACCTAATGAGAAGACATAGGTCTGGTAGCATGTTGTGGTGAGTTGTATAAGAATTGTGAGAAGAATATTGGTCGTGTGTGAGGAATTTATGAGGTTTTATGACATAGGGATGAGGTATTGAGATCAATGCAAGAGGTTTCAAGGTGTGTTTAAGATTTAAGTATGACTAGCAGTTCAAGGCCTATTGTGTAAAGAGACCTAATATGGACTAATGAGGGGTAAAGCTCATTTAATAAGGTTATATATCTATTAATATCATTATTATATGTGTGAGAGGTTGTATTAAGGTTGTTGACCAAGTTTGAGGTCAAATTTTGAAGGAAAAAGCATGAAAATTGGTGCTGATATTTTTTGTGTACATAGAATGAGGTTTTGCAGAACTGAGAAGGATATTATTATGCTCACTAGCATGTGTAAAATTTGAATGATAATACAATAATATCATGGTAGTTTTGGAAGGTTACTATCTTAAATTTCCTATAATTGGTTTTGGATTTGAGGGGCAATCTTTTATGAATGATTTCTAAGAATGGAAGGCAGTTTAAACCTCTTAAAACCCTCATAATGATAAGATATGTAAAATATTGTTGGAAATGGCATAGAATGGATTGGATGACCTATTTTTATTATTGGATCATGTAGAATCCTCTCTGAATATTCTACAAGTGGCATTGGTCTGTCAGAAGAATGAGTGGAAGCTATAGGAAACCCCTTATTTCTCAAATTTTTGATGTAGCAGGTAGGATTGACTAGGTCAAAGCATGAAAGTTATTGGATATTAAATATTGAGACATATATCTTATTAATATGATGTTTTTTATTAGTTTTTAGACCTAAAATATGCTAAACTAGTCATGGAAGTTGGCTTATCACTAAAATGGCCTAATAAGGAAGATAGTGAGAAAATTAGGTAAAAGTGAGAATGAGATTAGGGATGGATAAAAATGAATGGGGTCATTTTTAAATACCTATATCACCTTTAAATATTTAATATAATTTTTGGTGATGCTCATAAATAATTAAAAAATTGTTCTCAAAGTGACTTTTCTAACAAAGTGAGGTCTATGTAGGGTGAAGACATAAGATTGGTCTATAAGACCAATATTGGTATTGAACCTTGTAATATATATATTTAAATATGTTATAAATATTATGAATAATCATATAAACACATTTTAAGTTCATAAAAGTTTTCACATAGGTGTTCCAAAACTTGGTTTTCATGACTATGTTTTTGGAGCTATAGGTAGTTTTTTATGTGTGAGTGAGAATGGTGTTCCTAAGATTTTTGCATAGATTTGAATAATACAATAAACAATAAGTTGTTATATAGGTATAATAGGATATTTTTAATGTATTTATATTCATGATAAACTCCTATTAAGGTGTGAAAATTCAAAGGTTCTTTATTGGGTACTTGAGGCCTGTGTGTAGTTTCAAGTGAGCATATGAAGATGATTAGTTTGAGATATTTTCCCCTATGTAGTGAAATATAATGAAAATAATTATGAACTTGAGGTAATTTAGTTTATATAAATGTTATTTTTTAAGGTTATGTGTAAAAGTTGAGTATATGCTTCAGATTTTCAAGATAGACTTTCTAGCAATGAGAAGTCCCAATTGTGAGTAGATCTAATTGTGTGGTTCAAGGAGTGAAATGAGATAAATAGTGTTGGGGACCCAAGGTTAACTTAAAAAGGGTATAATTTAATTTTTTCATCTAGTTTTGGAGGCTCTAGTTGTTCAAATGTGGCCAAGGTGAAATATGTCCTTTGAGAAGGCCTAATGATGGTTTTGGTCCTTTTGGGTGATTACCGAACTATGTAATGGTTGTTTAAATTTTTAAATGTGTTTTATGATATATTAAAAGGGTTATCCAAGTATTATGAGGTTTTTATCTGACCAAGATGGATGAGATCAAGAGTCAAGTATAAAGAGAAGGTCTAATAGGCCTAATTTGACTAGTTAGATTACTGAGGATGTGAACAAAGGATATAAAGGTTTGGAAACTACGAATATAGATTTAATAATATAAAATATATGTATTTATCATTCCATTATGTTTTAAATATGTTTATATAAGTGATGAGTAAGGTCATATGACATAATTTTACCAAGGAAAGGGTTAGTTGAGTGAGAAGGCTTAATAGGCTAGTTTAGAGAGATAGAAGAGTGAGAAGATAAAAATAAGGTGGTAAGATTAAATTGAGTGATAAATAGGTGTCCAAAGGTGATAATAGGTGCAAGTTATCTAATATTTTTTTGAGTTACCTAGGGGTTGGTGCCTCCTTGTATGTTGGTACTTGCTAAAGGACTAGTTGAGTTGGTACTTAACTAGTGAGGGTTTGGTGCTCCTTGTGGGGTTAGTGCCTCAATAAATATTGATTAATTGATTATAAGATGTATTATAAGATATTTTTTAGTGGGTTTTATCCTATAATATTTTTCCCACATATCTCTTATGTTCTTATGTTATTTGATTTTATAAATGCTTGTTTATGAATTAGTTAATGTATGTATGTAATGAATGATTCATGGATTATAAATGAGATTAAAGGATTATTTTAAGGAAAATAATTCACTGCATATATCAGTATATTTACTTACAACATTTGGTATTAGATAATTTCATTTTAAGGATGCCTAATAGTCTAATGGAGATCCTAAGCAAGTGAAGATGGCTAGTCAAGCTCAAGGTGGTTTCTCTACAAGCAAGGCTTCACTGTTTAATGGATCTAATTATGATTTTTGGAGTGTCAAGATGATGACATATTTGATGTCTCAAGGTCATGATGTATATAATGCACCTTCTATTCCTCCTACAAATGCATCATATAAGAAAGCTAGTGACAATAATTCAAAAGCAATGAATGGTATTATGTGTAGCCTATCAAAGGTAGAACTTGTGAAGGTACTATATGTATACTAAATAAATGTGGGAAAAATTTAAAAATATTCATGAGGGATACTCCAAGGTTAATTTGGATAAGTTACAAACCTATAGAAGATAGTTTGAAAGCCTAAGGCTGAATGAATATGAGACCATTGTAGCCTACTTATTAAGGGTTGATGAAGTGGTAAACATCATAAGAGGCATAGGTGAAGAATTAAAAGAGTCTAATATTATTTAAAATATTTTAATATATCTAACTCCCAAGTTTGATTCTAATGTGTTTTTTATTGAAGAGATGCAAGATCTAGACAAACTAGAGATGGATGGACTTCATGGCACCCTAACAACATATGAGACGAGGACAAGTGAAGGAAGAATTGAAAATAAGGAAGCTACATTAAAGGTATAAATAAGTAAAAATAGAAGGAGACACAACGTAGGAAATTCAAAGACAATGATGATTCTAATATTGATGATGATGAGTTGATAACTATGTTTGCAAGAAAATTAAAAATAGGTTCAGGTAAATACAAGGGTAAGCTATCCTTCAAGTTATTTAATTGTGGATAGATTGGAAACTTTGATAAAATATTCCCTCATAAACATAAGGAAAAATATGATGAAGAGCATGGTGATGATAATAAGTCTTATAGGTCTGATAAGAGCAAGAATAACTTTATAAAGTATGATGGAAAGAAGAAAAATTTGAAGAACAAAAGAAGCTTTTAAACCAAAGAAGATTGTATCTCATTTGATGAGAGTGAGAGAAGTGATTATGAGAGTGACCATGAAGGTGATGGTCCTAATTTCAATGAATTATTCTTCATGGTTGGGGAATTAAACTGTTCAAATCAAGAAGAGTCCATATGGATTGGAGGTGCTATTAGAGATTTAAATGAAGAAGAAGATGAGGTGGACTTTGAGGCTAAGTTGATGAATACTCTAGAAGATATAAATATGGTGAATACAAAGAATAAAATGATGAGGTATCTTGTTAAATACTATGAGGATAAAATCAACTTGTTTGAAGTTATATTGAGCAACAAATCCAAAGAACAAGAGGACATAGTCAAACAGGTGGAGACTCAAATGGAAATTGTGACTGCAAGCATAAGGGACAAAGAAGATGAATGTGTAAGGTATATAACTATAGTATATTCCATGAGAACTAAGTTGGATCAAGCATCAAGTAAGATAAAGTTATTTATGAAGTTTGTAAAGAGTACTAATGATTTAGACAATATCTTGAGTAGTTAAAAGATTGCTAATGAAAAACTAGGTCTTAGTTTCAATGGAGACTAAAATAAGAACACTAATGTGATCAATAAGGTCAATCAAGGAATGAGGGTGAGAGTAGAATAAAGAATAATACTTTCAGGAATCCTAATGCTATAAGGTATGCTAATCCTTTTAGTGATTATTATTATTCATGTAACCAATTTGGTCATAAAATAAGGCATTGTAGAAGGCCTTCCAAGAATGAATATGCATGTAACCATGAGGAATGTCATAAGTTAAGAGGTATGGGTAATGGTGTGTTTCCATTAAGAGGAATCATATGTTTCAATTATCAAAAGGTTGGTCATATTGTAAAGTCATGTAAGCATGGATTCTCAAGTCAAAATAAAAAAGTTGAGGCCCCTAGAGTGAAAGAAAGAAGACAAGATAGTGAGTGGAAACCAAAGGTAGGTAAGGTGAATGATGACTAGTATACAAGTATAAGTGGACTATTTTCCATGGTGAAGCATAGGTAAAATTCAAAGGAGTGAAAATAATTCATCCTATCAGCTCAGATTGTGGATGAAGGAGTCAAGACCAATAGACCAAGTTAGAATGTTATTCAAAATTAGATTGAATAGGTCAAGCCAAAAGGACTATTTAAGCCTAAAAGGATCATAAAGGAATTTTAGTCTAATAAGGATATGAATATCTAGGAATATCTTGATTTTATGTTGTTTTAGTATCCTAGAGAATAGATGACTCCATTAGGGTTCACGGAGGCACTCAGTCAATGAGTAGAAACATGAAGGATGCTTGGTCTTAGGGGGAGATTTGTGTTCTTTATTGACATTCAGATCCAAAGTCTAGTCAAGAGTCTACTAGAGGTGTGATCACAAGATATGGGTCACAATTTTTTTGTATGATTACTTGATCAAACCAAGTCACAGTCATGATAGTGTCCAAATATCTCAAGGAGACAAGGGGAGCTAATCATGCTCTAAGAATAGGTATGTGAGTTTGATCTGTGTTGAGTTTTTGTCAAAGAGAGATAAAAATTTTGTTTAGAGAGAAAAGCTATGTTATTCTAGGTTCAAGGATCAGATAGTTTCCAACAAGATGACCCTTTATCATTAATGTTAAAGGAGGAGAAAGTTCTAATTTGAAAGAAAGGTCAGCTATTATAGAATATATAGCTTGGGGAGATGAGAATGACTAGATATGTGTGAGTTTTTTTCCTTAAATGAAAAAGGGAGAAATTTTTAAGGCATGTTATTTTTTTTGGTGTTATGGCATTGATGTTGTCATTGATGTCAAGATCAAGGAGGTTATTAATGTCAAAGTTGATGTCATGCATGGTAAAGTGGTATCTGACAAGGATTCTTATGACAAGAGAGAATTTGAAATAAACCTATTATATCTTTATTGAGAAAGAATTTGAAGGAAACCTGGTAAATTTTCTAAGGTTGATGACATGTTTCAAAGATCAAGATACAAGGTATAGATACTATTGAGTAATAGGGGTCTTGAGAAACCCAGTCTAGCCCTGTGAGAAGGTGCATGCATAAATCATAGTAAATCTTGATGAATTATGATATTATTGGCTTGAGAGAGTGTATAAAGTTATGTAATAATGAGAAATATGAAAAAAAAACTTTTAGTAGAGTTTCAAGGTCAGTTTTGAGTCGTAGTTCTTACATGAAGAGACCTAATGAGAAGACATAGGTCCAGTAGTATGTTGAGGTGAGTAGTGTAATACTTGTGAGAATAATATTGGTAGTGTGTGAGTATGGTATGAGGTTTTATGACATAAGGATGAGGTATTGAGATCAATGCAATAAGTTTCAAGGTGTTCTCAAGTTCTGATTATGACTGGCAGTTTAAGGCCTAATGGGCAAAGAGACCTAGTATGACCTGATGAGGGGTCAAGTTTATTTACCAATGTACCAAAGCTATTAAGAGAATTTTTATAGGTGTGATGGTTATATAAAGGTTTTTTACCAAGTTTAAGGTCAAATTTTTAAGGAGAAGGCATGAAAATTGGTGTTGAGGTTTTATGTGTGCACAAAATGAGGTTTTGTAGACCTGAGAAGGATTTTCTTATGATCATTGGCATGTGAAACCTTTAAATGAGGATCCAAGTGAATCATGTTAATTTTGGAAGGTTATTATATCAAATTTATTTGAATTGGTTTTATATTTGAGGGGAAATCCCTTATGAATAATTGCTAAGAATGGAAGGTAATCTAAACCCTCTTAAAACCCTCATAATGACCTGATATGAAAGATCTTGTTGGAAATGGATCAGAATTGATTAGGTGACCTAGTTTGATGATTGAATCATGTATATAACTCTCCCATGATTATCCAAGTGGAATTATTCTATTAGAAGAGTGAGTGGAAGCTATAAGAAACCCCTTGTTTCTTGAATTTTTGATGTAGTAGGTAGGGTTGACTAGGTATAAACATGAAAGTTGTTGGATATTGAATCTTGAGACCTATATATTATGACCATGATGGTTTATGAGTAGGTTTTAGACATAAAATATTTTAAACTAGTCATAGAAGTTAGCATATTGCTAAAAAGGCCTAATGAGGAAGATAATGAGAAAATAAGGCAGAAGTGAGAATGAGATTAGGGATGGGTTGCAGTGGATTAGGATGGATCTAAATGCATGGCATCATTTTTAAATACATATATCACATTTATCACTAGGATATAAGTTTTGGTGATGCTCACATATAATAAAAAATTTGTTCTCAAAGTGACCTATCTAACAGAGTGAGGTCTGTGTAGGGTAAAGACATGAGATTGGTCTATAAGACCAATATTGATATTAAACATTGTATATATATATATATATATATATATATATATATATATATATATATATATATATATATATATATATATATATATATATATATTAAGGATTATAAATAATCATATAAAACAATTTTAAGTTCATAAAGTTTTCACACAAGTGTTCTGAGTCTTGGTTTTTATGACTATGTTTATGGAGTTACATGCATTTTTCTGTGTGTGAGTGAGAATGGTGTTCTTGAGTATTTTTACATAGAGTTTAAGAATAAAATTTACATGAAGTTATTATAGAGGTCTCATAGTTTATTTTTAATGTATTTATATACATTATAAACTCTTATGAAGGTGTGAAAAGTCAAAGGTTTGAGGCTTGTGTGCAGTTCTGTGTGAACATATGAATATTATTAGTTTGGGTATTTTGCCCTATGTGGTGAAATATAATGAACATGATGACCCTGAGGATATGGAGGCTATATCCATGTGATTTTTTTTGTCTTATGTGGGAAATTTGAGTATATTATTTAGATGTATAAGACAAACCTTCTAGCAATGAGAAGGCTTAATTTTGAGTAGAACTAATTGTGTGGTTCAAGGAGTGAAATGAACTAAATAGTATTGGGGACCTAAGGTGAGATTAACAAGGTATAATTGAAGATTTTTTTAAGTGTTTCATAAAAATTTTTAGGCTCAAATTTTTCAAATGTGGCCACAGTGAAATGTGTGCTTTGGGACAACCTAATTTCATTAGGTCTCTATTAGGCCTAATGGTGATTTTGGTTCTTTTGGGTGATGACCGACCTATATAATGGTTGTTTCACTTGTGAAAAATATTTTTGATATATTAAAAGGGTGATATAAGTATGGTGAGGTTCGTGTCTGACCAAGATAGGTGAGATTAAGAGTCAAGTATAAAGAAAAGGCCTAATAGGCCTAATTTGACTAGTTAGAATATTGAAGTTGCAAGAAAAAGATTTAAAGGTTTGAAAAATAGGTAAAGGGATTGAATAATATTATATAGATGTATTAATCATGCCATGATGTTATAAATATGTTTCTATAAGTGATGAGCAAGGTCATATTACCTAATTCTTCCAAGGAAAGTGATAGTTGAGTGAGAAGGCCTAATAGGTTGTTTTAAAGAGATGGAAGAGTGAGAAGAGAAAAATAAGGTGGTCATCTTTAGTTGAGTGAGAAATATGTGTTCAAAGGTTATTAGAGGTTTAAGGTAGTTGAGTTGGTACTTAGTTAACAAGGGGGTTGGTGCCTCTTTGTAAGTTGGTGACTGATTAGTGAGGGTTGGTGCCTCACTAAATCTTGATTCATTGCTTATAGGACTATAGTCCAAGCTACGTTTAAGTGAGTTTTATCCAAAAAGAGGGTTTCCCACATATATCTTATGTTCTTATATTTTTTGGTTTTATATATGATTTTTTATTCATTAGTTAATGTATGTATGCAAATGAATGCTTCATGGATTATAAGTGAAATTGAAGGATTGTTTTAAGGCAACTGATTCACCTCCCTCCTCTCAATAGTTTTACTTTTAACATTTTAAAAATTTGTCAAGGGTAACATACCTGATAACTTGCTTAGCTAAATCATAAAAAAGAACCGATAAATCCTCCCTTTTAAATCCACCTTGAAAAGTTATGAGACTCTCATCACCAACTGAGAATTTAACCTTATCCTACTTAAGCTTTGTACTTAACCTTATATACTTATTGTATTCAATCTTGAGCCTGGTAACCCTAAAGATAAGCTCCTCAGTGATTTATATCAAAACATTATGGATGTTGACCACCTTGTCAACCCAATTTTTAGCAAATTGATGTGAGAGATACACATCATATAAATATATATGCCATCAATGAAATTGGTGATACCCCCTATGTGGAGAATTTAATAAATCATCAGCTTATTTATGATATGATATAAATTCATGGGTTTTACTCTATTTAGTTCTCCTCCCATGGTATAACACCTATTAGTAGACTTTCCTAAAGTTGCAATTAAAAGGAACCAAAGTGATTTAAATCATGAATGACAATGGCCTTAGAATGCCTAATGAGTTTGCTAATTGAGTAATGATGAGAAATATTATACTGGTTCTTATTATTATTAAATTCCTCATTATTAATTTGCATAAGGTACTTACCCTTATCAAAGTAGGACATGTTGTGCCAACCCTGATCATAAATCCTACACCTTTGTGACTAGGGTCATGATGTTAAGTTTATCCTTGCTAATGATATTATTGATATGATTATGTCGAGCCTCCAAATTGTTCCAAATTTTGAACTCATTGTCCTCTATCTCTCTATTGGCAAAGGAGTCAACCAACATATTTTCTTCCCTATAAGTATGTTGAAAGATAACTTTCTTGAAGCCATTAATTAAATGAGTTATTTCCTCTATAATATGTAATATGGACCGTGTAACCACATTCTTATTGTTGATATGATTTATAATATTAATAAAATCCCCCTCAATGTAAATATTTTTACAACCAAGCTCAAGAGTCACCTAAACCCCCCACAAGGCTGCTAATGCTTCTAAGAAATGATTGGTTTGGAAGCCCATACTTCCTTCATAAGCAGTGATAAACTCTCCCTGATTGTCCTGATTAACCCCTCCCTATCCTAAAAGTTTAGGGTTACCTTTGGATGACCCATAAAAATTAAATTTCACTCAAATAAATTGGGGATCCAACCATCTCACAATTTTCCTCAAGGCAGTCTTAGGATCCACTAGGGGCCTATTCTCAAGGTTGAGTTGCCACTCCTTCGTAATAGTTTCCTCAAATGGGAAAAAGGGAAACCTTTTTCCCAATTTAATATTTTTTAAGTTTTTAGATAAAAGAGAAAAGATATTATAAGACACTCTAAAGAATGGGATTTTCTTGTCCTAGAATATCCTGTTATTGCACTCCATCCAAATACCTCATAGAAGATGAGGGAAAACCAAATGCCAAAGCTCCTTGAATTCTTGGTTGACAAAGGGACACAACCAAGCTTACCAATCCTCCATATTAGATGGAGCGAGAACCCAAGAAAAATTGAATTTTTATAGTAGATATCCCCAAATATGGAAAGTATACACACAATCAAATAAAATGTGACAAACTGATTCCAAGGCATCCTCACATAGTACACATCTATTAACCATAGTAAGGCTTATTTTACTTATATTTTCCATCATGAGAATGTTTTTTTGAACACTCAACCAAATGAATATGTTGATTTTAGGAATAATATTTTTGTTCCAATTTTGACCCAAAGGATTACTCCTCTTTATCAAATTTTGAATCTTCAAATAACTATAATTGACATGATAGTTCCCATATGTTGAATCAATCCAAACCAATTCATCTTCCCATTGAATATTTGTGATATAATTACCCTTGAGGATGAAATTAATATTTTAAATAATGGTGGTTGAAGCAACATCAACATTATCAAGGGTCATATGTTTCCAATTTTTCCTAACATTACAAACTTAAATATAATCTACCACTATATCTCCTAAAATAGTGAGATAGGATGGGAAATTTGATGCCATGATTCAAGAGTCTCTAGGGAGTGATTAGAATCCAAGGATCCTTATAGAATCTAATATTGTGATTGTTTCCTAGCTTTCACATGTAGCCCTTTAATTTAGTATCCCTATTCTTGGAAAAGAAATTCCAAATTGCTAACCCTTTGATAAATTTAGCCTCAATCAAGAAGGAAATAGAAGGTCTATAGCCAAGATATTTGGCACAAAAAATGTTCGTCCAAGGAGTTAGTTTCTTGAGGAACCTCCAACAAAGTTTTGTGACTAACCCCTTATTTAAAAAGGAGAGATTTCTAATACCCAACCCTCTAAATGATTTTGGTAATAAAACCTTATCCCATACCACCAGAGGGAATTTGTGAATATACTCCACTCCCATACATAAGAACCATTTTTATATTTTGTCAAATATTTCTTGGATAACCTTGGGCATTTTGAAAAGGGACATAATGTAGATGGGGTGGCTATGTAACACACTTTTGAAAACCTAAAGTATCTATTATTTTTTATTTTATCAAAATTTAAAAATAAAAAAAAAACAAATGAGTCATTAGTTATTTGTCAATAAACTCAGTTATGTCTAGTATAAAGTTATTGTGAGTTGTCATAGTCAAGTTAGTCTTAATTTTATAAAGGACACATTTTCAATGGAAACCAACTTTCTATGTTGGTCTAAAATCATAATGGACATTCCATTGGAAAAATTTACTAGGCTAAATTTCCACACATGGAAATTAAAAACTCAAATGAAATTAAGGAACAAAAGTTTATGAGGATAGTGAATAGAAATGAGGTGACACCCATAGATGAAATAAAGTTAGTATAATGAAACAATAGGGATGATAAAGCCAAATCCATTATTGGACTAGCTCTTTTTGACTCTGAGTTACATTATGTAGATCTTGAAAAATCATCAAATGTAATATAGGAAAATCTAAAAAAACTATTTGGAGTAAAGGAAATCAATGCAAAGTTTTCTTTAAAACTTCAGTTATTTAGATTCAAAATGAATGATGGAGTAAACATGTCTAGTCACATCGATGATATAAGATCTCTTCTAATATAACTAGAAAAAGTTCAAGCTAGAATGGAAGATGAAGATGTGAAAGCGATATTATTAAATATCTTACCTTTCAAATATAGCAATGTTATTTTCACTCTTGGATAGATGCCTTCATAATCATGAAAAGATATGATTTTAGCTCTTCTATCTTAATAAAAAAGGACTAAAGAAGATGTAGAAGAAGAAACTACATTGTACTTAAAATGAAGCACAAAAAATTTTCCCAAAATGAGGAAAATGAATGCTTCTACTATAAGATAAAGGGGTATACATCTTCATATTTTTGAATTCAAGGCAAAGACTTTCTCAATATGTCATCACTAAAGAAGAATAAGATACTGAGAATGAACAAATTAATGATAACAATGGCTATTATTCTAAATATTTTATATTATAAGTGAATATTATTAGAGGATGGAGGACATAGGAGGTTAGAGGACAAATAACATCCTCTCTTCAGCCATTAATGATGAGGCCATATATTATTTTAGTGGCATGTTTGTTCATATTTTTTAGTTGTATAATTTACTTTTTGTAAATAAAGAATAGATGATACATGATTTTTCAAGTATTGTGATAAGTGAGATGAAAATTTCTTTATATCTTCTTTGAATGTATGATAGTGAAGAGAGCTAATAATTATACTACAAATCATAATGTGGTTAGTGGTAAGCCACTCTTAAAACCATATTTTTGTGGATATTGGTACACCACTTGAAAACCATCCCATTTTGGTTGTTGGTAAGACATATGCAAAACCATTAGTAAGGTTTATGATTATCATATAAAAATCACCAAATCATGTATGATACAAGATTGATGTTTTCCACATGTTCACATTAAGGGGGTGTATAATAGGGATTAATAATTTTCACAAGGGGGTAAATGTTAGTGTGTTCACATTATTAATAGTTATTTATTAAACATAAATATTGTTAGCTTAACAATATTATGTATTTAGTTTGGGGGTAGATTTATAGAGCTTGTTAGTTAGTTAGTGAGATATTGCAGTGATTGGTGAAATTCCATTTATAGGATATACATTCCTATATAACTGTACATTTTGAATGTAATATTACTAGAGTGATTAATATTTATTATGTGTTTAATTTATTCTTTGTTGTCTAGTGTTCTCTCTACTATACAACTCTGATCTTTCTCAAGAACAAAAACTAGTTGTTCAAATTCAAATTCACCTAATGGGTCATCCTGTACATTTTGCATGTCCCATCCAAAGGAATCATAAAATGATCCCACTAAAGCCATATTTTAAATCCATTTTTCACTATAGGATAAAATTAAATAAAAACACTAGAACATCTAACTACATATTGAGAGGAAATCATCTATTCTTCCCAATTCTAATTCCACATAGCCCTGGTAGCACTGAGCTAAGTATAAAAACACCTCTAATTTCACAAGTAATTATTGAAGTAATTAATCACATAATTATTTCACCAGCATATAATTTTACACCAGTCTTTCACAAAACCATTGTAGCATTGGAGAACTACATGGAGATTAATCCCTTTTCAAAATTTTGGTATGTAGGCAACCCTTAACATAGGGGGTGTTGAGGTCAAGCAAAATTTAAACCTCTAATATTTTTTCAACTTAATTTAATTTATCCTACATGGTTTATTGAGATAGAGTTATAGGTGAAGAATAATGCATATAATTAATTTCATATCAAATCACATATATCTGATCATGCACATAGGAACTATAGGCAAAAGTGCATTAATCCATTTTTACATAAAAAGTTAAAACCCCATCAGATGTCAATTCACCCTAAATATGTTAGCATATGATAGCATTATATTAATAGTGAAACTAATTCCCAAGCATATGTGAAATTATGTTCCTAATTAATAATAGCCTCATATAGTCACACAATCAATTTCGTAGCTATACTTATAGTCCTACATGTCTGATTTTACAAATAAGTGATTATCCTTTTGTACTTTCCATTTTTAGCATGTTTCTAAATTGAATAATTTACAAATTGATTTGTGTGATTTATTACATATTTTTAACATTATGATTTTATGCACTAATTTATTTAATTAAGGCTTACGCTATCTTAATCCCAAATTCGATAAAACATATTGGTGAACCTATCGATTGATTGAATATTGTAAAATCCTAGCCATTCATGTTTATAGGGTTTCTTTCCTAATATTTTTTATTTCCAATTAATTTATTAATGTTTTCATATTTGGAAAATTATTTACCATCAATAATATTCTAATTTTTTTTTCATATTTTATTGTTTAATCTCAAAGAGTTTTTTTACCTTAGAAGAAGTGCTAGACTAAGTTTTACTCTAGTTGAACATTTTCCAATTTTAGTTGAGAACTAAATAATGGCAAAATCAATGAATATATTTGATGACATAGATAAAAGACAATTGAAAGGGTACCTCATAAAAAATAAATATTTGCAAGATGTGTTTATAACAATTTTTATAGAAGAAATGAAAAAACATTTGAAGGCCAATCATCTTAAACTTCCACTACTATGGGTTCCTTACCCTTTTCCACACCAATCGATAAATTTTTTATACCACCATATATTATGGGGTAAAACTAAGGTTTTTCAAAGATCAATATGCTAATTCCTACTTAGTCATTTAAGCCACTACCATTGGTTAGCATACATTCTATTATTGATGCACAATACCTTATGAAGACCATTCTAGATTTATAAACTAGGGTGTTTCAAATGGAAAAAAGTATTTGAAGCCTAATCAAACACTTGATTCATAGAATTTATTTCATAATCCATTGATTCAACATATTTTTGCATATCCTTTACCAACTGGTTTTGTGTCACATAATCTTACATTGTATGATAAAAAAAGTGATCCCAAAATAACATTTGAGAGTATTTCATGCAACATGCTTGGACTATGTATCCAATTATAGGTTGTTGACCTAGTTATTTCCTAGAAGCTTAAGAGAATACTCACTCAGATGGTTTTATGATTTACCACATTAGTTTTTTCATACATTCAATCCTTTGGTAGATTAATTCTTTGCATATTTTTCAATCCACATCAATGAAAATATTTCATATGATTAGATTGCTCAAATCAAATAAGAATCCAAATAGGCCTATCATAGAATATGTCTTAAGGTATAAGACCATGATATCCAAATTATCAAATCCTATGTTATATAAATAATTGTAACATCTTCAAATATATTTTACTTCTACCTATACATAAATATATTATGTTTAAGAAGTTTTCATCATTCATGGATTTATGTCACATAAATAATGAAAAAGAGGTTAAGTTTTTCGCCATAAATAAGCTTAAGTGTGAAACCAACATAGTTTCTAATTATCATGCAAATAATATGAGTAAACCACCATACAAGGTGAGATAGATTGAAAATAAGAGTGATCAAAAGGTAATAATAAATAATAATAAATGTATTTTCACAACCTGTTCCATGCATTATATTATTAGCTCCTCTAAGGAGATAGTTTAGAAACTTTCTAGAAGCTCTCTATAAGGTGTTAAAAAATTTACTAGAATATAACATCATATCAATCCCTCCCATTAAATAGGTTGATATGAGTAAACCTCTTCCAAAAGGATTTGATCAAAATGATTTTTTTGATTTTCATAAATCACCAAGACATATTACCAATAAATGCATTGATTTGTGATATAAGATATATGACTTGATAGATGAGAACATCATTGACATGAACACACCTTTAATAGTACAAAGACATAAACAAATGAGAGTATAAAAATAAATATATATAGTGATCCTTTACCTAAGCGTACACATAAATAAATATTATACAAATTAGAAGTGCATTACACATATAATGTACATCCTCCACTAGGTTCTTATCATCCTCATACATCATTGGTACATATCATGTTTCAATGAAATCTAGACCAATTATCACATTATTAGAGCATGAGATAGTTGAAGATGACTTTGATTTGCACTCTTTGTTCATTTGAGCTTACATTGATCATACAAATTATAGATCATCATGGTTGATAATGATTCAAGTGTGAATATGTGTATTATCACACTTTTATCTCATATTGGATACATAAATCAGGATATACTTTAAAAAACAACAATAATAAATGGATTTAATGGACATGTTCATAGTTCTATTTGTGAAACCACATTACCACTATAGGTTAGTCTAGCACATGTGGCCAATAAGTTTATAGTAGTACCTTGTATAGGAGTCTTCGATATATTATTTGGACGCCCTTGGATTTAGAATATCTATATAGTTCCTACTACAGTACACATATGTATGAAATACACTTTATTAATGAGGTTATGATAGTTCATGGTATTCCATATGAATACCCCTTATAACCACATGTTAATGTTTGCATATAGTAGTTTATAGTTCAACAACCTAAAAGGTTCAACCTATTTAGATAATTTAGAAGCAAGTGGTTAAATTTACAAGTATACCCATCCTTGTAAATACACTTAATTAGATTTTTTTCAAAAATTATAGATATCCACTCTCTACTCTAACACATCATAGATTGATATTACAAGGTAGTAAGAGTGTTACACAAAAGACACCAACACATAGTTCTTATACTCCATGATGGGTTCCAAAGATTCCTAGAGTTCATCATGCTAAACAACATACACAAGCTACTATAAAACATTATCATGATAGTGGTACTTATGTTATAAAGTCATATTAGTTTTTAAGATTTTTAGTTGAAATCAATGAATTCACAATGACATGATACTTTAAATTCATGAGAGGTCATCCTTCCTATGACAGATAAAAATACTATTGATTATGGGGCTAATATGGGATTAATTGGTTAATATGTTCCCTTTTTAGTTTTTATATATATTAAAAAATAAAAAAAAATAGAAAATTCTAAAAATTCTTAAAACTAGGACCTCTACATGCTATGTCTAATTAATTTACATTAGTTGATTTTATGCTTCAATATATATAGTACTTTTCTATATATAATTTTATAAAAAAATGTTTAATGAGTGTATATGAGTGAGTTTCATAAAAAAGAGGTTGTCACTTCCAAAATAAGTTTTAGGTGGCAATATTATCTTAGACTAAAAAATGTTACACAAACAAAACTTCTCTATTTTAGATAGTAATGCACTATACTCTTTTTGGATTCCAATAGACTTATCTTGGTGAACATAAGATCTACATTTTTAGATTCAAGCTAGTCACAATACTTTTATATCTTTTTCAAATCATAACAAGTTCATTTGGGGCATCCTTTAACATAGGCTTTATCATTCTATGATTATTCCTATTATTTCTAATTCAATGCATTACATTAGGTGATTACTTGCTCACTTACTTTCACCTTTCTATAGTAATGGATACTTGAGTTACTAAATATAATAATGTTACAAGTTCCCTATGAAAATAAACTTTAATTATTCATGCATGTTTTTTGTGTTTGATTCATTAATTCATGCTTTATGTGTATTCAACTTGTTTGGATTATGGACATTTTAACATGTCCTTGATTATGGCTCTAAGCCCTATTGTATGTTTTTATGCATGTGAGTGACATTTGAAAATGCCCATTGAATATGGCCACTTTGAATTCCATTGCATGTTTTATGTGCTTTTGCATGTGCTCTTTATGCATGCATCATGGCCATGACACTTGTTTTCTTAGTTTTTTGATGCCATGATGGACATCATGCATCTTCTTACTTTTTCAATGCCATTATGAATATCATGAATCTTTGTCAATTTTATCTATATAAGTTTTAAATGTTCAATATATGATCACTATTCACTACATGCCTAATATATGACCATTATTCATTATGTGTCTAATTGCTAACATCTAGCTTGACATGACACTATTTATTTTTGTTTATAATTGCATATCATGTTATCATATTTATTAATTTGTGTATGATGTTTCTATGATCTCCAATGTTATCATTATTACTCCAGGCATCAATATTTTATATAACTTCATTCACATAACTTTATTCTTTTGATATAAGTTATTGTGCATGTTTCACAACTCACCTCAAAAAAGGGGCATACACAGTGGTTTGTCTTAGAGACTAAGCTAAAACAACACATTATACAAATAGAAAAAGACAAATTATGCTCAGTTGATTGTAGTTCATACCCAAATCTGACTCAAAAAGTACTTTCAGATAACAACACTCTATTTGGATAGAAGTGTAAGACAATAGTGTCTAAGACAACTTTTAGTCATCCCAAAAATAAAAAAATATTGGTTTCCATAATTTCTCACAATCACAGTTAGTTACAGGGTAGTTTAAAATAGGAATACAAAATTATTTTAGATGAATACATAGGTCAATCACATATTTTTATTAGACCAGGGGAATCATGTGTGACATGTGTTCTAGGGTTTTTATAGTTTTTTTTAAAGAAATCTAATTGATATTTCTTATTTATAATAATAAAATGCTCAATTATTAGATTAGGGGCATGTGCATGACACATGACCACTTTATTAATTAGTTTTGTACCAGCTTTTGTAGAAGGAATGTAAACTATGTTCTTATCTATATTAGACACACTAGACTTAGAAAAAACTATTTTTACACCAAAAATGAATCTTATTCCATATATAATAGTTGATTCACCATTTTCCCCTAATTTTTCACCAAAATGATCTATAGAATTCATATAGGGATTCCAAGATACTATGCTACCTTGTATATGTAATGACAGAGTCAAATAGACCTTAAGTTCTTAAGCACACTCTCTTATTGATGGAGATTAGGACATGAACAATCCAATATAAGTGTCTCAATGAAATGATAAATCTATAAGGGTATTGCCCTCTATAGTCACTAGTTTTGAACTAGAAAACACAACAATTCACATCGTCAAATATATGTATTTATTCCTTACTATTTGATCTATAAGATTCTTCTCATTACCTTCAGATTTTAATCCTAAGTAAGGAATGATTTATATGTGTTTCATTGTAGGTTTTCATGAATCACAATTCAACATGTGGCCTAATTCATGATTGTTTTTCATAGCTAAGTTTAGGAATAATTCTTTTTCTTTTACTCTAATGATTTCACTTTGATGCATTTATTTTTAAAATAATACATCTATGACTATCCTCTTATACATAGTTCATGAAAATTCCATAGTTCTTGACTACCATTCCTTCACTTCTATGTAGACAACCTATTACTCCAAGCAACTATGATCATAGGAATCCAAGAAGGGAGGTTAGATCAAGTGTTAGTTTAAGCAAGAAAAACTCAATAAAAATATACTAACACTAACACTTACAAGCCTAAATATTATGGGTAAGATTAATAAACAAAATAAAAATGGAATCATAACTAAAAGCAAAAGACATCAAATCTCTTACCTTCCTTGAGAGCTCAATATGAATTTTTGGGTGGCTTGCTTGGTTTGTGCTCAAAGAATCTTTGGCAATGGAGTTTGTGTAGGTCCTCTCCTTGGCACCATTGTGGCTTGTCTTAGCATGGTTCAATATTTGGGAATTATAAAATTATTTATATGAATCTCATCAAACAAAACTTGCATTATAACTCTACAATTTCCAATCTCTTTTTTCAATAGGCAATGTATTGTATTTATAGGCGTAGGAATTAACCCCAAATCAATGTGAGTTAAGGTATAGTTTAAACATGGAATGGGTTCAAATGTAACCTAAGTGAGATAACATAATCCTAGTAAACATAATAGGTGTCAATTACTCATGATTTGCAATGAATAATCATGGGTCTCCAAAATGAGATATTTTCCATAGGCTTGACAACTTGCAAAGGTAATCATGAAAACCTAGGATATTTCATATTTTTGAATTTCATTTTTTATTTATCCATTAATTACACATGGATAATTCAAATAGGCATTTAATTTGGTTTAGAATATTAATTAATTATGACTATCCATTTAGCTCTTTCAAGATTTGATTTAAGTTCATGTGTGCAAGTGCCCCACTTAATAGGTCCATAGGCCAAATTGACCATTGTAATACCATAAGGTGGTTAGGGATGAATTCATGAGAGGTTATGGTTGCATACAATAGGATACCATAATTAGGGATGCCCTAAAGTGATTTTGATCTTTTAAAAATGATGCACAAGCAAACTTGGGATGTTTAGTGATTCCTAGGATTATTTTGTAATGGTTGGTAAAAATTAGTCTAAAGTCTGATTGAAGGTCAGTAGTGGCCATTTTTAAGTGTCTATAGCAACCACTAATTATTAAATTTTCTTATTCTTCATCTTATTATCACTTTGAGTTATACCCTTTGAGGAGGTGTTTTAAGTCTCCTCACTCAGTTGAAAAAATGGAAACACTCCTAGGATATGGGTGTCATCAAGGGTGGAGTGAATCTCTAGAGAGGGTTGGTTTCCTTGATGCTACACCTACTCAAACTACAAGAAAAAGGGAGAATGAAAGATAAAAATAAATGAAACAAAAGGGTTGATACACTGAATTTTAAGTCTCCTCTACTTATTTATGATTTGTATTATGAACTAAAACAAGATTGGAATATGATTTCACAACTCCAAACAATCTTTCCAACATTAGTATTTTAAAATAGAGGTTATAGCTAATAAATCAATCAAGAAGGATGATCAAGAGGTCTGGAAGAAGACACTAGTGAAAGTTTTCCACAATTAACATTTGAAAATAACTACTTGAAACACATCATATGATCTAAAAGAAGTTGAATTAATCACAAAGAGGCAAGAATAAAGAGGAAAAATGCAAGGAAGTTAAACACTATCACCAACATTCATCAATAATTCACCATAGAAACACTAGATGAAAGATGGAAAAGGTCTAAACCAAATTGTTTTTACTTTAAAGGTACTAATAAATATCAATTTGAGTAGGGATTCACATTAACTAGTTAGAGGATAATGCTAATATTACATAAAAGAGTACTAATAGGAAAAAGGATAAGAGAGAGAGAAGAAGGACATGTAGGAAGCCTATGATGTTTGTCATACACTCATGAGATTAGTTAAATATCAATGAAAAGTGAAAAACAATCCTATGATTCTTCCTCTACATGTGTTATCTCTGTTTGATGATGATCTTCATGAAATTTGGTGTATGAGTGACTCTTGGCCTTCTATGACTCATCTTTTCTTATTGAAACCGATCTCTATTCTTGGTTTAGGAGTTATAAGTTCACATTTCTATGTAGATAATTTTGGTATTATTAACTCTTTTTCATACTTGAAAACCTTCAAATTTGATGTTTTAGGGGTGTATTAGGTATTTTTAGTGTTCTTTAGTAGCATGCCTAACTATTAAAAGGTCTCTATGAGAGACACTTAATGGAAGCAAGCCTATATTGAGACTCTTTTCTAGGATTATTAAGGATGAAACCTAGGTTTATAAATTCATATTATTCTTCACTACCTACATAGACATAGTATAAAATTAAATTTCTTTGAAATAAGCTTGAAAAGGCTGATAAGGATCATGTTTCATATTGGAGAGCTCTCATCAATATGCAACTAACAAACTACATATACATTGGTTCCTTTAAATATACCTATAGTCCTTAGAATAAACTTGTTTATGACTTAGGGAGTCCTCCAAGAGTGACATCAGGTGTCTATAATAGTTATATAAAGATTTTTATGCCTCTAATGACCTTAAGAAGGCTTGTAAACATGATTTTCTTTCTGCAAGCAAGGAAAATTCTTCATTTGGCTTAGTTTATTCCTTGAAAAACTATCATATCATCATGAGGGATTTATAAATGGATGTTTTAAAGTTATTATACCTCTTCCCAAGCTCAAAATGTCTCTTTAAATGGTTAAAAAACTCCAATATATTCAAACACCATGAAAATAGGCCTAAAGGTGTAATTTAAGGGTTATTTTTTGTACTTTTCCTTTGCATGTGCCAATATTTATGCTCCAATATATGGTGATGAGACATTAATATGGTATTAATATGTTTTCAAGGTAATTTAGGTGCGTTGGAGTTAGCAAAAAGATGTCTATAGTCATCGAGCTCTTTTTAAGGTTTCTTGGCAATTTTGAGGTGCTTAACTTATTAATGATTATTCATAAAGAACTTACCCTTGATGGATTGAAAAATGACATGAAATTAGAGGGTATATAAATTTTAAACCTCCCATAAATCCATTTCCCCCCATTCAACTACTCAGATGACTTCACACGTGAAGAATGGACCTTCTCAAGCTTACAGGCTTATAGGTGCATATTTGAGACAAGTGTTTTTGGAAAAATGCATTCAAATACTTGTTATCTAGTTATAAATATATATTTTGGATGTTATCCATGACATATAATGTATTTAGGTAGTTATATAAAGAATTTGGCCCCCTAATGGTCTGTAATTTCATTTAGCCCATGCTTAGGGTTTGTAGATAACTTGATAATTTTAACCGTAATGGCCTTATTTTAGTGGTTTATCTTCATCACACAAAGAATAATAACTCATGAAACATTATTTAATGCATTTCACACTCATTATGAACCTCTAATATTCATGTTCAGTATAAAACTTACACTTTCTCTTCATGTTTATATTTTTAGCCTTGATAAAGTCATGCTTAGTATGCATGATCATGTTGTTTATTTACAATTTTTAACTTGTGTTTGGATTGATATAAGTTTTAGTGACTTGGTAAGGTTGGACACAATTTTAAAATTTATTTTCCAATCACTTTTAGGTCTCAAAATCCCTCACAGTCCCAAAATTGTCCTTGTCATGTCAAAAGACTATAAAGCATGAGGTTTTCTACCAATGTAGGTCTAATCCATGGCTGCTTGTGTTGAGTTTTATATTTTATTGGATATTATACCTATATATAATAATTTTAAACCATCATCATGCATCCATTGGGCTAAAAATTGTTATTAAAATAAGAAAACTGAGCTACTATGGTTTGATAGAGTTATAAGAATACTAAACTTGTTAGCAATTTTTCATAAAGCTCTGGCCCCTAAACTCAAAATTATTGATACAAATTTTTAGTTCATAGGGGAAAAATTTAAACCCTAAGATCAATAATCCTAATTCTTCTCCTCTATGAACTAATGCCAACTAACTGACCTTCTTCACTATGCATGTGACCTAATGGAGATCTTGAGTGTTTTTTGCTTTGTTTGGACCTGTAACTTTTGTTTTATAACTATTTTGAGCCTATGAAGGTTGGAATAGGTTTTGGTAGGATATTATCACTTGATATCATGATTCAATTGGTTGAATATACCTGATCTAGTATAGATACCTACATAATCTCATCAAAATGTGGCTTTTTTTGTTATAAAACTTGTTCATTTAAAAAAATACCCTACTGCAGCTAGGTAAAAGATATCAAACAGAGTTATTATTGAATTTTAAAATGATATTGTAATGTAAAAATAACCTCTTTTCCCTCCTTTTACTACCATTCATCACATTATGCTATGTTTAGAGGTTAATGTAATGAACATAAAAGTTTTCAAATGTGAGTATACATTAGAAATGGGTGGAGTTGACATCTTGATTGGGTGTATGGGTAGAATGAGGTACAAAATAATCTTCATCAAATTACAAATGGAATAAAATAACCTCCTTTGGACTAGTCCTTTCAAGCTTGAAGCATGTTGGACTTAACACAAGAATGACCTTGACAAGCTAAAACAATGGAACATTAAATGTTAACTTTTATAAATACCTTAAACAATGCTAAAATACCTTAATCAATGCTAAATCCTTCATAATAAATCATGTTAATATAATTTATTGAAAAAGTAAAATTTCATAGCTTGCCTTATTGAGAATAACTCATTGAAACATGTTAGCTACCTAAGTTGCATCTTCTTGAAGTAAACTGCTCACGTCCACCTCAAACTTAGACTAACGTGGGATTGACCTAGAGGTTGTAAGTTACCTATTGTCTAGGATAAACCTATGGTTTATGGGGATATATCCATTGATTTATCAACTAATTTATCCTTCCAAGGCCTAACTCTAATGGGATGAAAATGGAAAAGAGATTGCATAAAGGAAATCTACACTAAAGTGGTGATGCACCAACATGATAGTTCATCTACTCAAGTTGAACTCATACAACACTAATAGAAAATGTATAGGATTAAACCACTATATAAAATGGTTTTTAGGAATTAATATTTCTTGTAGAAGTTGATCTTGGATGGATAAAACATGAGAGTAGTGAGAAAAAGGTCTAATTCTAGGATCTTATAGTCAAATCTCCACTCTTAAACTCAACCATCAACATCCTAACACAATACATAACCTACATAGAACACTTGTTAGCATCTAGGTGAAGGAATTAGACCTATATAAGTGAAATTAGACCACTTATTCATATCAAACAATCATACATACACTAGAAGATGATTTCAGAGAAGCTGGAACAATTCATTAACAATCAAAGAGTTCTATAGATTTAAAATTAGGTAGAGTTTCCTCATGCTCAAGAGAGGGATACAACTCAAGACCTTCAAACATGTGTAAATGACATAAATAGGAGAGAAAAATAGGGATAATGGCATGGAGGTAGAGAAAGGTTTTATAAATGACATTGGTCCACTCTACTTGTAGTTATATCAGTTACAAACAATCCTCTTTCAACTTTCTTCATGCATAATTCTTATTGATTGGGGGTATTCAATGGATATTTGGTATTGATATGAGATAATTGAGGATGTAAATAATCCATTTGATTCATTTAAACACATTACCATGCCCAAAAAAGGTCAATCACTCTATCTTTTGGTAGTTACAAAGTCCAATGAGGTGTAATTAGGCCTCAAGAGATGTTGAGTAGCCCACTAGTTCTTGTGCATGTTGACCCAACTAGGTAACTATCCTCTTCTCTCATGATGAATATAGAATGTGCACCTACCTCATTAAATGTAGCAATTTACAAGGCATGATAAATCTATATGATCCACTCTAGTTTCCCTCATATGCCATTCTTTCAACTCTCTTTAACCAAGTAGGCCAATTAGCCCTAGTATCTTGATTGTATGTATTTTGTAGCCATGAAAAATTGTGTGAAACCTTGAGATAATATAAAACACCATGATAAAATCCTAAAAAAGTGTTTCATACCACAATTCAACTCTTCAAATCATTGTATACCTATAATCCTGCTTCACTTAGACAACTAGGCCATTTTATCTCTCATGTCTATAGATTGGGTATTTGAAATTAGGTTATAGAGACATTTAAATATGTATTATCAGACATATTATGGATTTATAGGATGAAACAAGTGAAAAACCTTCCCTTCCAATTATTGGAATATTCTTAAACAACTCTACACCCTTATTTCTACTCTTTTTCTTAGAAAAATACATTTTTAACCATTCTATACATACTCCATACAATTAGGTACCATGAAAAAGTCCTCCTCTAAGTTTAATTTGTGTTTTAGGTGTTTTTAAGACCATTATATGGTGATAGGTGTCCAAAATCTTTAGTTATCTTAAAATTAATTTATAGTAGGGTTTGGGGAGGGTTTTAGAGGTCTACCATCTTAACAATAGTTCAATAAAGTATGGAACTCAAAACCAAAACTTATTTTCATGGATATTTATTTCATATACACCTTTAAACTTCATAATAATCTTAGATTCTAATGCAAAGAGGGTGTTAATTTATATACATAAGGAAATGAACTTGTAGTCTTCTGTAGGTAGTTTAGACATATTCATAGTCTTAGCAATAGTTCATAAACTTGTGCCCTTCAATAAAAACATTTCCTCCATGATTTAAAACACATAGGGGTCCTAAATACCCACTAATATAATTTTACCCAAGTCCTACTTGTTGACCAAATTTTGCCCCCTGGCAAAATTTTGGTCACCTTCTTCACCAGTTGTTTTGTACCAGTCTCCTCGGGTTCAGTGAGTTTAGAAAGTTCAGATTATGGCCTGGTTCGAATGGTTCATCTTTTGGTTCAGTTCCTGGTTCAATATAGTTGAACCAAACCATTGGAACCAATGCTCAATATTGGTTCAATGAGTTTGGTTCGAGTTCAGGAGTTCATTGTTTGAATGCTTCAAATTTAGATACGTTGAACCTCCATACTGTTGAACCATTGAACCAAGTTTCTTGGTTCAACAGACTTGGTTCAACATACTCGGTTCAACATTTTCAAGTTCAAAAGTGGCAAGTTCAATGCCTTTGGTTCAAAGGCTAAAGTTTGACGCTTTGAGTTTAACGGTTTGGTTCAGCGCTTTGGTTCAAAGCCTAAGGTTCGAGTCAAAGTTCAACGGCAAAGTCCAAGAGGTTCAAAGGCTTCCATGGTTCATCGGTGCGCTCCTTTTAACCTTGAACCGTTGAACCAAAATTGGTTTAATGGATTTTGGTTCAAAGGGGTGCCTTTTGTCGAGGAGGCAGTCGGCAGCAAAAAGTGCCATAGCGGAGGGAAGGTGGACTTTTCCAAATTCACGGCCCAATCTTTGAAATTCAGCTAAGTAAAAAAGCCCTTTCGGAGGGCAGGCTTAACAAAGGCAGTGAAAAGGAATTTCTGTGGACTTTTTATTTGCAGGAAATGTCTGTGGACAAAAGTCCGTGGGTTATACACAGGTTGAGTGGTGGAATTTCCCATGGACAATTTATCTGCAAAAATTCATAGTCCATGGAAATTTAAAAGCCTGACAAAACATAAAGCCTGCCAACAGTCCACAGACTACCAAGGGATATCAAGCAGGCTCAAGAAGCAGTCTACGTAAGTAGATAAGGGACCCGTCGACAATCAATAGTCAGCAGGGAAGCCATCCGTGAAGGCCAACGAAGAACAGGCTGCAAAGGAGTTAGACAAAGTCCATGGGACTTTCAAAAGCCTGACTAGTTGGTAGAAGAGCAGGTCGTGAAGAAGGAAAAGAAGCGGCTAGGAGCCAGCAAAGCATGAAGATGTCCTATGTGGACATAAAATTAAACAAAAGGAGATAGTCATTGTTTTTAAAGGCAAAACATGAAATGTTAACCCGAATAGGAGCCAGAATTGTAGCGCCCTGCCAGGAAGTTAGCAAAAGGGGCCAAGTAAGCAATTGAGACAAAACAAGGAAAAAGTCAAGTGACAGGAATGGTTCTAGCAGGTAGATGATGCATTAACAGTGTTTTTCTTCTTCCTAATGAAGATGCGACATGCCCACTTGCAAGTAAAGAGTGCCAAAATGAGTCTCCTTGTCTTTTTCCATATAAGTTTCAGACTTGGTCATTTTTGTAAGGATCTTTTCACGGTTTTAGCCAAGTGCAACCCTGCTAAAATTTCTGCCCAGATTGAATAAAATGTAGTTTTTACCTCTATTTGGATAGATTGTGTAGAGTATGCCTTGAATGTTGGTATGTGTCCTGTCATTGTCTCTTGATGCTCTCATAAGTTCAACACCAGCAAACCTATGATCTACAAAGAACCACTATCTGCTACTACTAGGAGTGGAGTTCTGTTTTGGAGGTATAGAACAGGAGAGGTCACTTACAGTGTGTATTTCCCAGCACCTTGGTGAGTCCCTATTTATTGTGTTTTCCATAAGAACCTCCCTATCATTTCCAGCAACTTGGTCTTTTCTACCAAATCTGAGTGTATGTATGTTTTGTTTGATCCTGAGTGTGGAGGTGGGAAGGTCATTTCATTTTTGGTGTATCACCTCTTTAGAGTAGGCTGTTTGTTTTCCTGTATTTTCTTCTCCCTTTTCATTCCCCTAGTTTATATAGCTGTATATACCCATTTTTTTAGCCCTACTAGAACAAACAAGATATATCAAAGGGATCTAGCCCTTATCTAGAGACTCTCCTCTCCTGCTTCACCATCTCACAGGTGAGAGAGGAGTTTCCATGTTGTAGGGAGAGGGCAGGAACCTGTTTTCCTACCACCGGGTGTAATCTCTAGCGTCAACAATTTTGGCACACCTAGTGGGATCCAAGTTTTCAATGAAGTAAAGTTTCAGGATTGATGCTGGTCCTGTTATGGTAAATCAAGTTTCTTCAGCATCTGGCAACTCCAAGTTATATCCGCTTGTTAAGCAGCCTGGTACCTCAAGAAGCGCATTTTTTTGGTATGTGTAATTTCCATCATTTTAAGTCATGGACTCTGTTTTCTTTGGCCAGCATGGCTATAATCCTTACCAGCCTAATGGCAATCCTTATCATGCCCAATATGGCCAATCTCAACCCTACTATGAGCAATATCAGCCTTGCACTAAATCTTCTCAATATGTCACTTCTTCCACTCAGCCTAATCTCTTTGCTAATCAACCCGTTTCTACTTTTAAGCAAGCACTACTGGGATACAACAAATATGTAATTAATCTTAACACCAGAAAGGGGTACAGCCAAGAAATTCTTGATCATATTGTCCATCAAGTGAGGAATGCACTGGATCAGGTTAAGAAAGAATGGGCTCCTATTGAAAGAGCAAATTGGCACATGCTTTCAAATGAGATGCTAGATGTGAGCAGTTTAATTGCATCTATGGAGGAGAAGCTGAGTGTGTATGAGAGGTAGCCTTACCAAGTCTATCAACCTACATACTCATTGCCTAAAGCATCATATCATTCATATATAGCCCCTGCTCTTGAGCCAAGTCAACCTTGTCAAAGTCAGTTCCTTAATCGTGTTGAGGAAAATTCTGAAACAACGAACCTTATGTTTAAGGCTAATCTTGATAGACAAATTGAATTGGTAAATCTTCAGATGTAGCAGTCCATTCTGGTAGCAAGGGAAGTGGAATCGAAATATTCACTGTCCTCTCACATTGAGGCCCCATTAGCCCCAAAGGAAATGCCCAGCCCAAATTGCTTGAGCTGGAACAAAGTGGTCGAGTCATGGGATAGCAAAGAGAAGAAAGACGTCATCCAAAATGAAGAAATGCAAAGTGAGAATGCTCTAGCTAAGTGGATTGAGGAACTAGAGAAGAAGATGATGCTATTGAAAGAGAAAGAGGTGGAGCTTTCAAACGCTGTAGACCAGCCAATGCCAAAAGGTATTCCTTTCACTGATCCACAAGCTAATTTCAATATTGATGAAGCATTGGTGAAGTGGAGGGACAAAAATCAAGAAGTTTTGGCCCAAGGTCTTCCCCCTCCTACTTTAGAAAAAGCTCCCCTTTGTGAGCCAAATCCTTTCTATGAGATGGCACTTGCTCATTCTGGCTCATCCAATGCACCAATCAATTCTGCCCTCAATCCCATGCACCTAGCTTTTTAGCATGCCTCTCTTCAGGCAAATTTCCATATGCATGAGCAGACCCTCCCAATTATTTCCCAGCCTCCTCAAGTCTTTCGACATGATCTCCAAATTCCAAGCTAGAAAGAGGAGCATCATGAGTCAGCCCAGGAACTTAAAAATGGTAAAATTGCTACCTACTCAAAAAAGTAAGAGTCCAATCCTAGGATCATGAGCTGGGCACAAACAGTTGAATCTTGGAACAATAAGGAGGAAGAGGAGGAAGATTTCAGTCTAATTCTTGAAGAAGAAGAGGCTACTCCTGCCCCTAATAATGATTATGACTTTTGGGAAAGGCTTTTCCAAGAAGATTTGGATAGGTGAATTATAGAATTGGAGTCCAAAGAGAAAATTCTCAATGAATGTGTGATGGATGGTTCAGACCAAACAACACATTCTATGTCTGAACACACCCCACCTACACATTTCAAAGAAAGCTATCAGGCCTTGCTTGATATGGATTATGCTTAGTTTGTGACTGATGTGGGAGACTTCATGATCGCAAACGAGGATGAAAGCAAACAGAGTGATATGGAAGAGCATGGATAGCCTTTTTTTCATGATTTGAATGATTTGTTTGAAGTCTTTAGAGCAGGCTATATTATTCTCCAAATAGGGTGTGGGCTGATTAAAAATGATGAGGACATCGTTAGGTTTCCAACAAGCATGCAAAGAGGCTATAGTTTTTTAGATTTTCCCCTTCAGGAGGTTGGTGAATCTAAAGATTTCTTCTTTGAAGTCATCAAGGAAGATGGCCATACCATGGAACCCAAACATGAGGCAGAGGAGAATGAGCCAATCCATGCTGCATATCAGGAAGCTTCTGGTGATGAGCCGGTAGCATTTGACTTCTTGATGGGGTGTACCAATTTGAAGGATCATCATTCAACAGGCTTCCAAGAACAATCATAATACATATATGTCAGAGGCATGTTTGATTTTGATCCACTTGATTTCCAGCCAACTCAGGTGACAGGCAAGAAGAGCAAGTCACCAACTCTCTTCTTCATTCAGCTACTTACCTGGTGCCATAAGTCTTCTTACCAAGAAGGAGACTTAAGAAGTTTTCCATTTGATCTAGGTGGGAATCAAAAATGCCTAGATAGCTGTACATAATAGTTTATTTTAGTTTCTTCTCTTGCTTTCCCTAAGTGCAGTTGCACAGGTAGTGTTTTTAGTCTTGTGTGTTTCCCTTTACGTGTGGGGGTAAATTTTATGTATTTGATCCTAGGATCTTTCAGGCTGTTATTAATTCTTTTCGAGCTGCATCTGACTCCGCACCCAAATGGATATTCAGAGGCAACTGGATTCTAAGCATAGCAGGCATGCTTCCCCTGGGAGTCACCAATTTGTTGACCAAATTTTGCCACCTGGCAAAATTTTGGTCACCTTCTTCACCAGTTGTTTTGTGCCAGTCTCCTCGGGTTCAGTGAGTTTAGAAAGTTTAGATTATGGCCTAGTTTGAATGGTTCATCTTTTGGTTCAGTTCTTGGTTCAATATAGTTGAACCAAACCATTGGAACCAATGCTCAATATTGGTTCAACGAGTTTGGTTCAAGTTTAGGAGTTCATTGTTTGAACGCTTCAAATTTAGATACGTTGAACCTCCGTACCATTGAACCATTGAACCAAATTTCTTGGTTTAACAGACTTGGTTCAACATACTCAGTTTAACATTTTCAAGTTTAAAAGTGGCAAGTTTAATGCCTTTGGTTCAAAGGCTAAAGTTTGATGCTTTGAGTTCAACGGTTCAGTTCAGCGCTTTAGTTCAAAGCCTAAGGTTCGAGTCAAAGTTCAACGACAAAGTCCAAGAGGTTCAAAGGCTTCCATGGTTCATCGGTGCACTCCTTTGAACCTTGAACTATTGAACCAAAATTGGTTTAATGGATTTTGGTTCAAAGGGGTGCCTTTTGTCTAGGAGGCAGTCGGCAGCAAAAAGTGCCCTAGCAGAGGGTAGGTGGACTTTTCCAAATTCGTGGCCCAATCTTTAAAATTTGACTAAGTAAAAAAGCCCTTTCAGAGGGTAGGCTTAATAAAGGCAGTGAAAAGGAATTTCCATGGACTTTTTGTCTGCGGGAAATGTCTGTGGACAAAAGTCTGCGGGTTATACATAGGCCGAGTGGTGGAATTTCCTGCGGACAATTTGTCTATAGAAATTCATAGTCCATGGAAATTCAAAATCCTGACAAAATATAAATCCCGCCAACAGTCTGCAGACTGCCAAGGGATATCAAGCAGGCTCGAGAAGTAGTCTACGTAAGTAGATAAGGGACCTATCAGCAATCAACAGTCAGCATGGAAGCCGTCTGCGAAGGCCAATGAAGAACGGGCCACAAAGGAGTCAGACAAAGTCCATGGGACTTTCAAAAGCCCAACTAGTTGGTAGAAGAGTAGGCCGTGAAGAAGGAAAAGAAGTGGCTAGGAGATAGCAAAGCATGAAGATGTCTTATGTGGACATAAAATTAAACAAAAGGAGATAGCCGTTGTTTTTAAAGGCAAAACATGAAATGTTAGCCTGAACAGGAGCCAAAATTGTAGCGACCTGCCAGGAAGTTAGCAAAAGGGGCCAAGTAAGAAATTGAGACAAAATAAGGAAAAAGTCAAGTGACAAGAATGGTTCTAGTAGGTAGATGATGCATTAACAGTGTTTTTCTTCTTCCCAATGAAGATGCGACATGCCCACTTGCAAGCAAAGAGCGCCAAAATGAGTCTCCTTGTCTTTTTCCATATAAGTTACAGACTTGGTCATTTTTGTAAGGATCTTTTCATGGTTTTAGCCAGGTGCAGCCCTACTAAAATTTATGCTTGGATTGAATAAAATGTAGTTTTTACCTCTATTTGGATAGATTGTGCAGAGTATGCCTTGAATGTTGGTCTGTGTCTGGTCATTGTCTCTTGTGATGCTCTCACAGGTTCAACACCAACAAACCTGTGATCTACAAAGCACCACTGTTTGCTGCTGCCAGGAGTAGAGTTCTATTTTGGAGGTATAGAATAGGAGAGGTCACTTATAGTGTGTATTTCTTAGCACCTTGGTGAGTCCCTATTTCCTATGTTTTCCATAAGAACCTCCCTATCATTTCCAGCGACTTGGTCTTTTCTGCCAAATCTGAGTGTATGTATGTTTTGTTTGATCCTAAGTGTGGAGGTGGGAAGGTCATTTAATTTTTGGTGTATCACCTCTTTAGAGTAGGCTATTTGTTTTCTTGTATTTTCTTCTCCCTTTTCATTCCCCCCAGTTTATATAGCTGTATATACCCGTGTTTTTTTGCCCTGCTGGAACAAACAAGATACATCAAAGGGAGCTAGCCCTTATCTAGAGACTCTCCTCTCCTGCTTCACCATCCCACAGATGAGATAGGAGTTTCCATGTTGTGAGGAGAGGGTAGGAACTTGTTTTCCTACCACCGGGTGCAATCTCCAGTGTCAACACTACTATGGTAAAATATCTAAGCTCTTGAGCATATGGGTCAAACTAGCTATGTAGATTGTGTATTTTAAGTTGGTTCTTGAGTCCCCAGTTAACCTTATTATTTATTTTATCTTCTTGAAACATCTCATTCAGAAATTAATAATCCCATTACACATTCTCATGGTGTGAAAATCACTTATGAGAGTCTAAATGTGTCTCAAGGTGGTATAGGCCTTTTAGGCTTCGAGTATAGCTTTTGGTCTAATTGGCCTCAATTGAGATTTGGAGGTCTAAGGCACATTTACGTGATCTAGGGATTCTAGGTCATCATTAAATCCACTTTTATTAATATATAAAACTTATGAAAATATCTTTGGCTACTAAAAACTCAACCCTATTCCATTTTTTCATAAGAATGTCTGTAGGTTACTTTTCCAGCCTGTGTGTTTTGGGTTTTGAGGTCTGAGTGGATCTTCCTCCTTCCATGATAGAGATGGTGGAACTCAAGTCCAATAAAAAAACTCTTCAATCCTAAAAAAACCATTAGTTCCCTATTTATTCACTAACTTAGTCCTCTATGCACTTCATCTTTTGGCTTATGGTTTGTATATAGTCCTAATTTTGAAACCCCAAGGTTTGAGTTTTAGTACCTTCTGCCTTACCCATTTGAGATCAACACCATGAGGCTCCTATCTCATCTCTTATACATTAGCTTATATACCCTCAAGATTTATATAACTTCTTGGCATATATATATGTCATTAATTCTTGTACATAGGCTTGAACCTATTTGCTTATGTCTATGTGCAAAAATAGGTCACTGGGGACCTACTTCTCATCTTCAATAAAACACAATAACATTTGAGGATTAATAACCTTTGAAGATAAAAAACATAATCATGAAATAAAATCTCACCTTAATATATACTTTATTTATTTTTATATCCTCTTCGACTTTCCTCTCCATAGATAGGGTTTGCAAATAATCATGTTTGCATAACCCTTATTAACTGAGATTAGTACTTTTCTTTCTTTTACATAGGTTTCCATCCCCATGAGAATTTTTTATACCTTATTATTCCTTAATTATATGTTTTAATCATACAAGTGACCTCATCATTATGTATAAGTCTTTGGTTGACATATAGGTTTATGTGTGTCTATCTCACACTAATAGACCTAACTAGGTCTTAAACCTCTTTTGTTCATCATAGAAAAACTTTTCATAGTTGTAGATAAAAAGTATATAAGAAAAAATTGATCACCCCCATTTTTTATTAGTTACTTATTATGAAGACTTCAAGGTACTTATCCCTTTTCTTCATAGCTTTGACTGTAAGTGGTGAATGAGATCTACCTAACTATGTAGGTGTAGTTTAGCCTCTTGGCTATTTATGACTCATTTTTCCCTTGGGTGAGTTTAGTGTATGGATACATTTTCACTATTATTTACACCACTTTTCCATATTCGCAAGCACACAAATAACTATAGGTGACTGTTTAGGTCTCTGATTGGTCTTACATTCTTTTGAGTAAGTTTAGTGTATGAATCTTAATGGACCCTATCTACCCTTGTTAAACTCATATCCCATCCTCCCCCATAGGACCATATGGATCCTTATATCCTCTTAATGCATTCAAGGTCTCAACTCAATAGTGGTGAATTTAGTTTCTTAGTCTACTGGGGTAGGCATGATAAGATTTTGAGAGGTGTGTCTTGCATAATGGACTAGAGGTAAATGATTGATTTGTATTGAACACTATTCACCCTATCTCCCATGTGAATTTTTATATGTTAGAATACCCTTCAAGACTTGTGTTTAAGAGTAATTTTCAATTTTTAAGGATCTTAGGAAAGAAAAGAAAATCAATACGGGTATGGTTTAAAAACGTATTTGGTATTGAATCAAAAGATGTGAAGAGCTCCTCTTTGTCTTGGGAGGAATACCTACACATAAGAAAGCATTAAGGCAAACTTGTTCATTAGATAGATAGTAAGGTGGATTGCCTAGTGAGAGCTATATCCTAAAAGTGAGAGATTCCTTAAGGGTTATCAATCCACCTATTTTAAACAATTAAGTTAATAAAACTAGAATGAAGATAATTACATCAATAACATAAGATTAATAAAATTGAATACAAGAAAAGCTTGTTAAAAAAAGAGACTAGAAATGATCTAATTATTGATAAAATGATTAGTACTAGTGTTAATGGATTGGGGTATGCTTTAAAAAATTAGAAAAGAGCCTATGAACAAGAAAGGATAGAAAAGTGAAACTGGTTGGGTGTAAGAGGCTTAAATTAGTTTGTTAGTTTTTGGTGCCATAGGTGACTATCACTAGTCATGAAACCATCATAAATCAAGGGTAACCATCACTAGTTAGGTGACCATCACTGGTTAAGGGTAACCATCATTGGTTAGGTAAACATCATTAGTTGCCTATTAGTGAATGTAAAAGTGAAACTAGGGTTTGGGTTTGTTGATTGACAGGATCTACAAAGTGGATTTTGAGAGATAGCTTAGGTATGGAATGAAAACTTGGTAAAATAATAAAAAAATAAATACATGTCTTACCAAAAATTCCTTGGTAGGTGGTTGATGTGGATTTTCCTATTGGTAGAATTTGGGTCAATTCTAATAGTATAATGGTAATTGGGAGCTTAGTGAAGGGTTGACATCAAGTAGGATCCCTATATGATGGTAGATAACACTTGATAATGTGGATTTACTTGATTAACCTATAAAAAGAGATTCTAGATACAGAGAGCTCTTCATAATAATTGTAGATGGTTTGACCTCCCAAGACTCTCTCTCTCTCTTATAGGCATAAGAAAAAGGTGGAAGTGGTTGTCCAAACTAGACTTTAAGAAAGCTTATAAATATAAGTCATCCATGCAAAGGGCTCACAACTATATTTAGACTATCATATTTATAAAATCAAGGTAGTGGTTTACATGTAGGTTACATGTTGAGTCCAAGCTATCCAACCTGACCATCACTGGTTAGGGTGACCATCCCTAGTCACCCTAACCATCACCGGTCAAGGACCTAGGAAGAAGATAGGTTAAAATGGGTGAAAATTTGAGTTAATCTAGACAAGTGACTAACTTGACTTTGGATTAGGTATGTAGGTTAGGCCAGGTAAGTTTGTCAAACTTATAGGTGTAGTCAATAGAGGTTCAAGAGAAACCAAAGGTATTGTGATGACTAGGACTATGTGTGAAATTTTGTAATGTATACAACTTGTCAGTGTCTCTAAGGCTTTGTCAACCTCCCATGTGATAAATCTATATGATAAGCCTATTGACATAGACAATGGATTATTTGACTATGTGTAACCTCTTTGGATAGCTTTGAAGGCATTGATATTTCTATATTTCTCTATCTAGCTATTCCCATATTTCACATATTGTATATCTCTTTTGATTCTATTTTTAAGCTTCTCACCTCTGTATCTCATTATAACAGTGACTACCCCATCTATACAATCTACTTGAAAGGATTTTAGTGATTAAGTTAGTCTTACTATATAGTCAAAATTTTGGATTAAATCTATGTTATTCAATTTTAATAATAATAAAAAAAACCAAAATCTTAAACACAATAATAAGAATGAATAAGAAAGGTAATCAACATAATTAAAAACTCTTTACCATCACCTTACCTCCCTATACCTTCATTCTAAGATTCATGATTGCATGTAGACTCAGCTTGAGATGGATGCTTGATTGTTGCTAGATTATGGATGCTTGATGATAGGATAAATGGACATATATTGGACATGATAATGATTGTTGATGAGGATAAAATTAACATGATGATGTTATGGAAATTATTGTTTTTTTTTCATTTCCAAAGCATGGATTTTTATAGGATAATGGAGGGAAATTTTATAGAGTTTAAAATTATTTAGAAGTCTCTGGTTTAGAGACTTCTAGAGGCTTGGAGGAGCTTCTCCAATTATAGAGGATTATCCATAGCTTTAGGGGATCATGAAGCCAATTAGTTAGGAATTAATGAGGATTAGGGCTCATAGTGATGTAGGAATAACTAAGGTGGTAGGGTATCTAGGGTGGTAGGTGAATAAATATGAATTTTAAATTGTCAAGTTGGTTTATGGGGTAGGTTATTAGGTAAAATGATCTATTAAATGTTTTAATGATGAGATTGATTGATTTTTAAGATATGGTAAAGGTTATGTGGGATATAGGAATGAGATATGGGTATTAGGATAATTGTTAACATATCTCAAAATATGGAAATTAGGATAAGTAAGCAAGAATTAATGTAATTAGTGGGGTGAGCATATTTTAGTGCATAAATTTTTCCCCTCTTTTAAAGGGCATTGAAAGTGGATGAATTATGAGTAATGGCCTCTCAAAGAAAAACCATGTCATGGTTGAATGTTAGTAGATGATAATAGGGGATATGATTCCCCCTTGAGGGGAAATGTGGGGAAGAATGAGTTAGATGGCCACTCAAAAGAAGAAATAATGGGTGGGATGAGATAGATAGATGAGGGGATGGGATGTCAAATATGGGATATATGATGAAGAAGATTAATTTGACATAAGTAGTGAGTTACAAATTGATGATGCCTATGGTAAGGACATATACATAGGGAGTAATGATGGTGGGTGTTATGATTGTTGACACATCCCAAGGGGGAATTAACCATACAAATATTATATATGATTAAAAGGCCATAATATTTAGATGTATCCTAAATAAAGATGCATACAAGGGAGAGATATAGGCTAGAATAAAACTAATTTGATAGGACTAATGATGGATGTAGATCAAAGGTAAAGTTGATCAATATGATGAAGAGAGAAGAATCAATATGATCAAGAGACCAAAGGATTAGGGAATGAGGATGGATGATAGAGATAGTGGTTGAGATATCCTTGGGAATTAAAACATGGCCAAGTGTTACCTACATAGTCTAAAAAGACCTTAGGCTAATGTAGTTATGACTAGGAGATGATGATGATGATGATGATGATGGTTAGGGATTAAAGGATGATATTATTGATGATAGGATATGACTTAAATGATGGGATGAGGATAAAAAATTAGATCTTAGTCTAATAGGTTATGATGGGGAGAAGGATGATGAGATAAATGATGATATCAAGCCATCACAAATGTCATAAAGCTCATCATAGTATAAGTAATCCATTAAATATAACACTTGATAGTATGCCCCATGATAGAGATATAACCAAGAGGACATTATACCAAAGTGTATGGGAAAATAGAAAAATCTTCATCCTCAAGGGCACTTTTGGTGTCCTCATAGCATCCTTGTTCATTGCCCAATAGACAAAAAGAGACATGATGTAAACAAAACATAAGATAAACAAGATATATACATGGCACAAACCAAATAAATAGATGACAAATAATCGACAAGATTATAAATGAAATATCATAATGTTTTGTCTAATGACAGAATGAATTAATAGGTGATGGGTTGGTTTAGGATAATCATGGAGTGATGGGGATGAATGATAGACTTGGATTTGGATAAGATGATGATGATTAGGATGAAGATGAGGCATTGCCCCTAGTTTATGATTGAAGGATGGATGACTTGATAAGGTCTTTGAATATTGATTTGGTCTCAAAATTAGATCAAAAAGTGGCTAAGGATGATGATTAAACAATTGATGACCAAATATTACCAATGGATAAGGCCATGCAGGGATCTAATATAGAAAAAAGACTAGGAGATGATGATGGGATCAAATACCTTTCACAATAGCAAAGAGTAATTAGATGGGTGCAATGTATGAAGAGGCAATGATTGGACAATGATGAGATCAAGCACCTTCCACACTATAAAAGAGGTAAATTAATGGGTGTTAGGTGTGAAAAGGCTCTAATATGAAGTGATGTGTGCCAAATTAAAGTCTTTGATAGGGTGATGTATGTTGATAAGACCTAGCCAATAAGATGAGGAAGATATGGGGAGATGGGTGACCACTACAATTTGGTTCCAATACTGAATGTGGTATCCAAAATATGGGATAATATGAGATGGATAGAGATGTATGCAACTAGGGGATTAGACATAAGACAAGACACAATGGGCTTATTTTTGTATTTTTCATATTTTATGATTTTTAGGTTTTTTTTACATATTTTAATTTTTATGGCTTTTAGGATATGTATATACACTTTACAAATGGGCTTACTAGCAAAGGGAATACCGATCCTAGTAACCAAGAAAAGGATGGAAGGATGATGGATAAGATGACAAAGGATGAAGATGATGGGGACCAAAGATGAATATAATAGGGATAACTAATGACCACATCATGAAGGAACTATATGTTGAATTGCTTGAGTATCCATTAGAGGACATGCCTAGATGGCTTTAGGATAATTCTTGAGACACCTTCCACTTCCTTATTAATGTAAAGATGGGAAGAAGAAGAGATAGGATACATGATATGATGGTGGATGATGGATAGGAACAATGGATGAAGGAATAAGATAGGTGATATAAACAAGGTGGATAAGGGATTTGACAAGAGAGATGGATGGATGAGGATATGAAATGGATGTATTTTCCCCTAGGTGTTGAAGAATAATGTTGACAATAGATTATTTTACCATGATGCTTGAAACTAGTTTTGATCATGGTACTTGCCCAAGGCACCAGAAGACTAGTTTTCACCATTAGATGAATGATTTTTTTTTAGTTTTAGAATTTTTTGACATTTTATTAGGTATCTTGATTTATTAGTTGATGGGTGAGATGCAATGTATGGTCACTTGATGGATCATTTAGCCAACACCTATTCTGGGGATGTGTGATGGTAGGATCATGTTATCATTATTGGATGTGTTTGAGTCCGTGTGACCTTTGATGATTTTTGATTATGACCCCTCTAAATATCTAGACCAGGTGTCTTTGTCTCCCCTAAAAGAGATAGTGCTTCCTAGGAGGGTGATTTGAGGTATGGATTTGATTAGATCTTGATGGGGATGTATGGGACTTAAATGGATGATAGGACTAGATTGTATTATGGGTTCATGATAGGATGGTATGATGGATGATGAAGGATTGGGACCAATATAGGATAAAGTTATGGGTAATGGGGGATTAGGACTAACATTCACATACATCATTGGGAGTGATTGACTTTATTCATTTGATTGGTTCCATATGACAAAATACTGTAGAGATCTAAGACACTTTGACTTTGTGGCTCATCTTTGATCTGATTGTTTGGTGGATGATCAACCATAATTTTGACATTATTAGAATTTTAACTTCCCCCTAGTGCCTAATTTTGGGCTGTACTAGGGGATATTGATCTTTGACTTGATTTGCAATGATTATTTTGAATTTTATAGTCTCCTAGTGCTAAATATCGGGTTTCACTAGGAGAGGACATTTTTGAATAAGGATGATGATTTGACTCTTCTTGATTTTGATTGATGGCATCAAATATTACTTAATTATGATTTATGACTTTTGGAATATTGTCTTGGACCTTTAGATTTGTGACACATATTGTATTTCTTGAGGAAGGGTCCAATGATGCATGCTCCTATTCATCCTCATGGAGGGAAGTGATTAAATGATCATTGATGGGGAGAAAAGGGTCCATGATGGATGAAGATGGTGGTGAGGGCATGGTGAGTTCAATGAGTGGTGATGGGGCAACATAGTCTTCATAGGGGTTCCTAAGAGACCTAGTTTCAACATTAAATAATATCTCCTCAAGATCAACAAAAAGATCACTAGGACTAGATGTATTAGATGCATTTAGAGGAAGATCAGACTCACTTTGACAATCTTCGATAGATAAAGCTTGTAAGAACTCATTTATGCTATCATCATATAGAATGAGACGAAAAGATATCCCTAGTAATGAATCAGAGGTATCTAGGTTATAGGTATCCTCTAAAAGATAGGCATTATCTACATCAATGAGGGATGAAAATTTTTATGAGGAATTTGATTTGGATATGGGTGTTGAAAATGATCCTACAAAATATAAGACCTTAGATGTTGACTTTGAAGATGACTCCAATGCATAAGATATAATGATACTATTTATATATGTATTATCTATTATTGACCTCTTGATAAGGGGTATTTGAGGTGATGGGTGAGAGAGAGAGATGATGGATTAATGATAGGTTTGACAATGATAATCTCATGGAGGGAATTATGAGAGATGAGGAGACTAGGATCATAGGGAGTAGATTAAACTATGATGAAGGTTTTTTCAAGGATGGGGGGATCATGTAGCATGGGTGTGGTGTCTTGACCTTGGATTAAAAAGGGAAGATATAAATCATGATTGGGAATGAAATCTTGGCATTTCTCTTTTTGTTCACCCAAAGATGTGGATACATCTAGTTTGTCATCAATTACTATATCACCATTGGTTGATGAGGTCCTAGATAAAATATTAGAAATGCCAACATCAATTAATGGTATGCCCCCAAGTCCAGTGATATGTACAATATTGGTTATCTTTATACCAAGAGGGCTTTGGATTAGTGGGATCAAGATGTCAGATAGATGGATAGAACATCATGTTAGTGGTGATAAGTTGTTTGAAAAGGGATTCCAATGATATAGGAAGGGAAGTATAAGGGTCCACTTCACTTTATGACCTAGATGTAGAAGCATTGGACTTATGATCAGATGGTTGTGGATATGATTAGGTGGATGAATTTGAGGTGGCCAAGATTGGATTCCATTTTCTAGTATGGGAATGGGTAGACAATGGTTTATGGCTAGAATATGGAGGATTGGTATGAGATTCACGTAATGAGGCTTGGATAGGAGGTGCAATAAGCTGAAGGGGATCAACACCTTTAGGAAGTGGTACACCCATCATAATGAGTCACAGAAGGATCTCATACTTGTTGGAATGTATGTATTAGTCAATGAAGGTGGGGTCTAGTTCCATGGTGATGGTTGATAGATGATGGATGATGATGAGCCCCATAAATGTCTTGTTATTGTGTTTATTACTGTACTCATCTTACTTGATTACCATGATTTTGAACACTTTTCCATATTAGTTTCCTAGTTTCATAAGCCATATATCATTATGTTTTCAAACCATTTTAAATATTTGAAATTATGTTTTAGAATTAAATATATGATGGTTGTCTATTTCTTTAGGATGTTTTTTCTATAAATGTGTTTTGAAGATGTTTTGGAGAAATGAGTATATATCATAGAGCATCTTGTAACAAGGGAATATCACTACATAAACCATCCTAAAACCACTATATAAATTTTATTCTCTTTCAAATAACTCATAGAAATGAATCTAACTTCCATGGATCTCAATAAGGAAGTGGTTGAATAACAAAACAACCTTTTATCTTGCAATGAAGTCACAAGATTCACATTAAGGATGTTTTTAGCAAAAAGAACCAATTTTTATTATCCCAATTCAAATGTATCTTAGAATATAATGTATATATTGTTTTTTCATAAAAATATCTCCTCTACAGTATATAAATATGTAGCAACAGAGTTGAGAGATATATAAAAAAATAGTATATGTTGAATAGAGATTGTTAGAAGTACATTGTGTTAAGAATTTATTATGTAACTTCTTGTAGCAATTTATTCTTAGATTTTTGATTAATATGAGTGATAAATTTTGAGTTAAATTTAGTATTTTGAGATTAAGGATTGAATCTAAAAGACAGAAGCAAGAAGGGCCCCCTTTGGAAGCCTTACAACAACAATCTAACCCAATTTAATATCTAAGCATGTTATTTGATTTCTTTATGTATTGTGTGATTTATTTTTGAATTATGTGAGTTAAATTATTGTTTAAGGAATATTACCATGCATAATAATTTATTTTACCATATTTTTTTCATATTTTATTGCAAACATTTCATTTAATGCACTTCAGTATCTTAGATACAATTAACAAAATGTCAAATTAGAGATTGAGTGTGCACATAGAGTGACATCATCCTATCAATTCTATGGCTTTGAGTTGAAATTTAAATGAATTAGAAGGTAAAAATCCATGGTTACTCTCCTTTTTAATTTTGATCAAGATAATTATATCTAATTGTGAATCAGTTGCTAGTCATTTTTGGTACTGTTTCCAAGAAAAGGTGTCATACACTTATAATATTCAATCTTGACAGTAATTATTTCTAGATGTTTATTATTTTTATCTTAAAATCTTTATATTCTTTAGTTTAAATATTTTTTGATTTCATATTTTAAAATTTACCTTTTTTCAAGTAGGATAGTGGAAATTTTTAGAAACCTCCACATTACTAACCTTGTATAGGCAGGGTGGGAAAAAAGTAAAAAAAAGTGGTTAATGTATATAAAGTGAAGGGGGACTATATTAATTTTTTTTTGCCTAAATTATTGAATGTTTATAGAATATCATAAATTCATCCTAAATAAACTAAGGAACATGAAGGAATTCCTAAAGATCACTCATAGTTTTCAATAGAAGAGGTAGAGAAGGAAGAATTTTTGGTTAGATTGCTAGCACAAGTTGGAGACCTTGAAGAGATTCATACCCCTAGAAGAGACCCACATGTATCATCTCAAATAATTCACACCTTATCACCTCATACTCAATAATCTAAAGTTTTCTTCCCTCCATCACCCAAATTTCTTATTAAGGAGGCATTTAAAGCTATTCTTGCCCCTCAAAGAGACACTAGGCCAATAAAATCTTATAATTTAGAGAGACTCTTTGCTGAGACACTAGTAGAATCTTATGAAACATCCACACCATCCCATTGTATATAAATCCACACATTACTAAGGAAAAAAATAAAGTATCCATCTTCTACACCCCAAGAAATAAAATAATTGATAAGAATTTTGAGTGTTGGGTAGCAACAACCTCCTATCTACCAACACAAAGAGTATTCATGGGGGATCACTATGAAGAAAACACTACCAATGCGTCTATTACTTTTGAATTTACTATCCTTACTCCTGATATAAATTAATCCATGAAGAATATCCCTCAATCTACCCTCCATAACTTTAGAGGAAAAGCGTTTGAGGATCCAAATACATTTGTTTTTGAGTTTGACATCGTATGCCATTACTATGATTATAATCAAGATGATTAGAAACTCAAACTATTTCCAGCAACACTCAAAGATGTAACACTTAGATGGTTCATGGGACTTGGAAAGGATGGCATTTATACTTGGGAAGAAATGAAGGAGAAGTTTCTAATGAAATACCAATACTATTGTAGGGGAAAAAACTATAAGAGAGATGATATTTTTTGAATGACACAAGATGATGATGAGTCATTGAAGGAATATATGGAAAGATTTTTGTTCAGCTTGTAAAAATCCAAGCCAACTACAATGGATAAGGAATTATTTAAATTGATATTCTTAAAATAAATTAGAGATCATTGTCTAGAGGCATTAGATCTAATGTCTGGTGCTGATGTTTATACACTACCATTCAATAAACTAATAGTTCTATGTATGAATTACTCCATATAAACCATGAACAAAATTAGGGGTAGAACCCATCCTATAACATCTATTTTAGGATTGTCTAAAGGTGAAGTTAGCAACTTACTCTAGGACATGAAGAAGGGCATCATTAGTCACCTAGCTACTCATCTTGATATATTACATACATGGAGGAACCAAGAAAAAACAAAGAAAGTCTTAGCCCCCTATTTCCCTAAATGTAGAAATAAGAATATGGATTTCACATGAAAATACATGAAAGCTTAGGTAATAAGTATAACAGAGGAAAATCTTGAGATAGTGGAGTTGCATACCATAGGAAAAGATGAGAACCAAGTGTGGTACCAAAAAAATTGGTAGCTACCTCAGAATCAATTATGGATGCAATAAAATAGACAAAAACCTCAATAGGGGCAATTATAAAACCAATAATGGTTTTATCCCTCTAATCTATGGAAAAATAAATGGAGAGGTAATCAAGGGTTTCCCCAATAAATGCAATAACTAAAACAATAATAGGCCATAATGCTAAAAACTTAGTCACCTATTCAAACCACTCAATTACCCACCCAACCCATCCCCAATGCTATCAATAATATGGTTCAACTGACACAATCTATTAAAATAATGCAATATCCAACATACATCTTGGATATTAATCAAGTTTAACTTCACTCAGGTCATGTTCTTCCACAACCCACTTGACCCATAATCATACAACTCTTTGAACTAGTTCCACTCCATACTAATCCATAGCCACTCATGGTTAATCTTGAGACAAGTCCATCAACAAATTAAAAAGAAACTAACAATCCTCTTTTTATAAAGAGATTGAACATATCACATCCTAAACAAGAGCCTAAATTTGATATTTTAGGACAACTCAAGAGCCCAAAAATCACACTCTTTCAATAAATAAAGGATGTTCCTATCTACAATAAAGTAATTAGAGAGATATGTTTGAAAAAACTAGGAAGAAAGAAGAAGGATCCTAAAACAATCTAGGTCATTAGCAAACTAGCAGATATTATGTTGGGAAATATAGTTCCCGTAAAATATTCTAATCTGGGAAGTCCTGTAGTTAATGTTTGCATCCATGACCAAGCCATCTCTAATATTTTAATATAATTGGGTACAACCATCAATGTGATGACCATGGAGACCATGCATTAACTAAAACTTACCACTCTCCATCCAACACCCACCATCCTCTAGATGGTTGATAGATCAATTGTTAAGCTTGAAGGAATTGTTGAGGACCTTGTAATCAGTGTCAATTCTTGGAAATATCTAGTATATTTTATTGTCCTATAACCAAAGAGCAATTTGGGGGTTATCCTCTCATCTTTAGTCACCCATGATTGGTTACCATTGATGATTTTATTGGCTATAGGTCAGGAAAAATGCTAATTTCCAATAGAAATGACACCAATAAATTGGTGTTATATTCACCAGCTCAACCTTCCTAGAATGATGGACCACATATTGGATTGATGACATTTAAGAAGCTATATCTTTGTAGAATCTCTGGACAATTAATTAGAGTCTAGATTTGTAGGCCCAAGAAGAAGATATTGTCCTTATTAATATCTTACAAAACACCTATCGACAGGATCCTGTAGCTACCAACCTATTGGAATGTACACCATGCCCTCTTTAGAATACCTTTAATGAGAATGATTTTGCTAAAAATATAAGAGATATTTGGACATTCCATCAATTACTTCTGCATCAATGAATTTATGCTCCTTTAATTACCAACATAGAAACCATGCTTTATTTAAAAAAACAAGTAGACATCATACTAAACAAACCTCTCAATATCAACACTTTTTTAACACCCCAACAAGAAACTCAGTTTCTTACAATGCTAAGAAGGAACATAATAGCATTTTCCTAGGATTACCATGACATAATAGGAATACCCCTAGATTTATGCATGTATCACATTTATATTAAATAAGAATGTAAACCTATTCACTAACCCTAACAATGAATAAATTTTGTAGTCAAAAACATTATCAAAACTGAGATACAAAAAGTCTTGGATGCAAGATTTTTTTATCCTATTTTAGATAGCTAGTGGATCTCTCCCCTAGTAATTATCCCTAAGAAAGGGGATAAATGGTGTATTTGCATTGAATATCAAGATTTGAATGATTTTACCAAGAAGGATCACTTTCCCCTTCCATTTATTGATCAAGTGTTAGATACATTAGTAGGGAAGAAGTACTTTTCCTACCTAAATAGCTG